>OX101827.2:35716163-36916163 GCA_944452925.2 Chrysolina oricalcia
GTTTTAGAAGACGTTCTATATGTAAAGCCATCTAGCGGATTTTATCCAGGTTTTATCATGATATAATTTTAATATGTTTCATTGAATATTCGGCCAATATTCAAAATTCATCTTAATCTAGCTGTAGGAAACAATATGGAGACAACATTGTTTTAACGATATCGGTAAATAGGTATTATTGAACCCATATTGACCTAATATTGATTGATAAGATTTGTTGTATATTAACGAAATAATATTCAACCAATTTGTGATCACACTTGGATATACAATATAGTTTTTATTCCTAGAATCGATATGAAGGGAATAATGGGATTGCAATATACATTTTAGATGTTGGAAACAATGTGAAAACAATATTGTTTTATCGATATTGGTAAATATCATTGAACCAATATTAACCCAATATGAGTTATTACATTTTGTTAAATAAAGTTGAAATGGTATTCAACCAATGTGTTGTCAATCTTGGAACTACAATATATTTTTTTATCCCTAGAATCGATATGACTGGAATATTGGGATTGCAATATTTATTCTAGATGTGGATACCAATATATAGACAATATTGTATTATCGATATTGGTAGAAATTATTCAACCAATATTGACCCAATATCACATATGACAATTTACATTCAAAACTGGTTCAACCAATATTCCACCAATATTTTTAATATAATATTGCTCTTTGAATATTCACCCATATTGGACCAATATTATTTTTTCATATACAATATATCTATATTGGCCCAATATGGAACCAAGATTCAGCCAATATGATGTGCTACCTGGGTGGCTGTATTTAAATAGAAAATAGTTAGTCAATGGCTGTGGAAAAGGTATCGGAGCCAAACGCGAGTGTCATCTAGCGTGATTAGTTACAAACATGAAAATTTCACGTAATTTTGATGCAGATTTCTTCAAAAAACCCTGATTTTAATGCTGTCCCATTGTTTCAATCAAGTTACGACATGACTTGTAAGCCCGATCACTGAAGTTACGGCATTACTTGGATGCGAGCTCACTATAGCCATCTACATGTCGCATCCATTTTGATCCAATTATAATTCCATAAGGTTGACTAACCATCTTCTATATAAACAGTGCTATTGGCAACTGATCTTGCATCATGCATTGCTAATTCACTGAATACATGGCTTAAAAATGACACAGGATTTTGGCAATTTTGTCGTTTTTGACACAGCTAAAGGACCCCGAAATTTAGTACGTAAAATGGCTTTCGGCAAATTGATGATTGATATATTTTAGATCTTGGCATCCTCATTACGTTGTCCAATTTACAGATCAATCCTATGACCAGTTTTCGAGGTACAGGGTGTCAAAAATTCGATTTTCGCTATTTTGGGTATTATGCATCGATTTGATTTTTGTGCTCTAATTCGAAATTGAACTGTTTTAGAAATGAACTTAATGTATCTAAGTTGTATCTCATGAGTCCCTCCATACGAATGAAAAATAATATCTAACAAAGGGTGTTGCATTACAGCATGACAAGACAATGTTCATAGAAATAGATAAAAATCAATACCATAATCGTTTTGATTTTCACTCGATCCGTTAAAATTAGAAAACAAACGGCTAGAATTTGACAATTTTTTCATAAAGTATGGGTCTTGATCAACTACATGAGGATTCATATGATTGCTTGTCCAACAGTATATAGTTTTCCAGGTACAGGGTGACGATTTGAATGCTTTCAAATGCGCTCATGAATAAATTATATCATTACGAATTGTCCATAACTCTTACTAGGATATGAAAGTTAAACTGACTCATGAAATAATCCTTCCCATCACATCCCCCCATTATAGCCAACCCCCATTACCCCCTTGATTTACAGCCACCTGTATTCCAATACTTTCAATAGAAATCTCCCCCATAGGCCCATAGACAAGCCTCGCGAGGGCTTTTTTGGGTGTCACTTCTTTTATTTGCCTATTTACTAAAATGAAAACTGAAATGTATCCACTGTACCTTTTTTTGGTAAATAAATATTATTATTATTATTATATTATTAACCTCTACTTGTGATATCTCATTGAATAGCTGGTAAAAAATGCTCTCCCCTTCCTGCCTTCTTCCTCTTCATCAAACATCAAATCAAACATCAAATATTATTTTTGTGAACACCTCTTCACATGAAAATGAAATGGAAAAACGCACCATCAATGATTTACTTACCTGAATAGGTATTTTCAAATTCTAATTATTTAGTTACAAAAAATATTTATTTTTACAGATACCCACTCGAAATAGCATTGAAAAATAGACTTTTAAAACATACAAAATGAAAGTTTTTACATTATAGATCTATTAGTATTTTTCGCAGATTCATGTTCATTGGGACCATAAAATGATTATCGTAGATAGACGTAGAATTACAGCAAGGGTAGCTGTGATTTAGTGAAAATGACTTACAGTCATGTAAAATTCTACAATTGATTATTCAAAAATCTCTGTCACCACCTTCAATCAAGATATTTTTCCTAATATCACGGTGTAATACTGATAGATTGAAAAAATGCAAGTGAGCCATGACAAAATTATAAATTCATAATGTCAAGTGATAGCAACAGAGTAACAAATCGAATATTGTCAATTATAGTCAAATATTATTAACTATTGGAAGAAGCAAACAAGTGATTATGTTGGACTGTTATAATAGCCCAGTTGTGTTTCTATAACTGATCATTTTTTAAGCCCCAAAATGGCAATGAGACATGTTTCGTATGTGAAACTCAATTTAACCGCAGGCAAATGCCTCTACTTTATGGTGATGAAATGACACAGGAGATTAACTATTCATTTAAGTGTTACAAGAAAGTTTGAATTGAATTCGTTTAGTTGTAGCTGATAAATTATTTTATTCATTTTATGATGTTTATTTATTTTTCTTTCAATTCGTAACTATGCAATGTGGTCATCTAAATGCTCGTTCATTGGTAGCTCATCTTAATGAAGTGAAAAATCTAATATTGCATCTCAATTTAGATATACTCGCGGTAGGCGAAACATGGCTTAAAAGTAATATATCGAATGATACCTATTGTTAATATACCTGGTTATTTTTTTGAGAGAGTAGATCGTGGGAGAGACATCAGTGGTGGAGGAGTTGGTATTTACTTAAAAACTAATATAAAATATTCACTTGTTCCTAGCGGTAAAGAAATTGAACAGATATGGTTGAAGATATCCTTTAATTCTGAGTACTGTGCTTTAGGCGTATTTTATAACCCTCACGAAAGACATTGTAATTATTTTTTCGAACATTTTGAATCTGTGATATCATCCATTCAACCTACAGTGGATTATATTATCTGTTTAGGTGATTTTAATGTGAACCTTTTTGATATTAATAGTGCCTCATGTGAATTAGTGGCAAATACTCTTGATGGCTTAGGGCTGAAACAATTAATAAAGGAACCAACAAGGATTACCGGTCATTCAGCCACTCTTCTGGATTACTTAATATCATCTGATGATAATATTATAATGCAACAAAAAGTTAAACATATTCCAGAAATAGGGGATCATGAAATGATTTTATTTAATATTCGATTGAAATTAGTAATAAATGAACCTAAATACATTACCTGTAGAAATTTCAAAAATTTAAATTACAATCAGTTTAATAGTGACCTACAATCTATACCCTGGAATATTATATTTGAATTGAATGATGTAGACAGCAAAGTGCAATTCTTATCGAACAATATTATTAGTATCCTAGATCTTCACGTTCCTTTACAATACTTCAGAATTACAAAAAAATATGCTCCATGGTTAACTGATGCAATCAAGGCTATGATGTCTGACAGAGATAGAGCTCTAAAAAAATTCAAGATTACCAAAAGTAGCAACAACTGGCAATTTTATAAACAATTACGTAACTTAGTGAATGTCACTATTAAAAGAGAGAAAAAAGCATACATTAAATTTAAGTTGAAAAATCAATCACAAAAAGAGAGGTGGTCTAGTCTCAAGACTATTGTGGGTTTTAAGAATAATCATAATGATATGGACTTATCAAATATAAGTGGAATGTGAATGAAATCAATGAATTTTTCTTGAATGCTGTTCCTAAATTGACTCTTGATTATGATACGAAACATTTCTATGAGCATAATATAAAAAAATCGGTACAAACAACTCTCACGTTTCAGCCAGTATCTGAAATTGATATTCTCAATATAATAAAAGGCATTAAAAGTAAAGCTGTTGGACCAGATGATATCAATATTCTTACTTTAAATTTGTGCATACCATTCCTGTTACCATTTATTACTCATATAATTAACTATTGTTTATTGAATTCTGTGTACCCGTAAAATTGGAAAAAAATCATTTGTTACTCCCTTGCCCAAAGTGGGTAATCCATAAATGTTGCAACAATTACGACCGATCAGTGTATTGCCAACTTTATCGAAGATTTTAGAGAAAACTATCAATATTCAACTACAGAGTCATTTGGATAAAAATTCCATAATACCTTCATCACAGTCTGGATTTAAAACTGGTACATCAGTACTATTAAAAGTCTCTGATGATATTTTGGCAGCTCTTGATAAGCGTAAATTAACTGTGTTGTTCTTATTTGAATACTCGAAGGAATTTGACACTCTCAATCATAATCTACTCTTTGCGATCTTATCATATAGTGGTTTGGATATTAAAGCTATAGATTTATTTAAATCTTATCTATCTAAGAGAAGTCAAGCTGTGAAATATCAAGAAAATGTATCAAGTTTTTTATCTGTTAGTACCGGAGTGCCCCAAGGATCAATATTGGGCCCTATACTCTTCTCTATTTATACATCGAATTTTCCAGATATTTTCTTTTCATGTCTACAGCATTACTATGCTGACGATACTCAGTTATACATGTCTTTTTCCTTGGATGAAGCGAACCAAGCGGTAACTGCTATTAATTATGACTTAAACAATCTTTATACATTTTCAATTAATCATTGATTACAACTAAATGCATCGAAGACTAACGCAATTATTTTTGGAAATAAAACTGATTCGCAGGTGTTCAAACAAGAATACTCCTCAAAGATTTTAATTAATGGTCATACCATACAATTTAACGAAAAAGTAAAAAACCTAGGGGTGTGGTTTGATGGTTTGATGAAAACTTGAGATTTTCGCACCATATTAGTTCCTGTTTACAAAAAGCCTATGCAGCTCTAAAACTTATATTTCAATCTCGTCATGTGTTGGATAGATCGGTTAAAATCCTACTATGTGAGTCATTAGTATTATCTAAATTAAATTTCTGTGACATTTTATATAATTCCTATTTAAATTCATTTGATATAAATAGAATACAAAAATTGCAAAATTCATGCCTACGACTTATTTTTGGTATTCGCAAATTTGAGCACATTGGGCACACATTAAAAATAACTAAATGGTTACGCATTCTATTATGTTTTATGTGAAGCTACTAAAAGAAAACTCTCCACCATATCTGTGTCATAAAATAAAATACAGAACTGATGTACATTCTCTTAACCTAAGACATAGAAATACTCTTACTGTACCTCGTCACCATACTGAGTTTTTCAAACGATCATTTTCTTATTGTATTGTAAACCGTCTCAATAACTTACCTCACGATTTTAGTTACTTATCACTACATAAACTCAAGCGAGTTTTTTTGATTTTTATTTTTCTCAACAATAAATGCGTTATTCGGATTGGAATATCTTCCCTTGTCAACTAATCGCTAAACTTTCATTCCTTCTTTATTAATTTAATTTAATTATTTATTATTATATTTGCTGTCTTTGACTTCTTTTTTGGGGTAAGATGGAAGAGCAGATGTATGATAACTGCTGAATTTGTTTGAAATTGTACTTTATACATTCTTTTTTACATGCAAACTGAATCTCGCCCTAACTGTATAAACAAAATGTAACTTCATTTCTATTAATTGGTAATAAAGACATTTATTATTATTATTATTATTATTATTATTATTATTATAGCTCTTGTTAGAAGAGAAGAAACAGGATTATTACCAGAACCTATTACTGATGAAACCAGCCTCAATTGTAATCGATCGATCATTCGTGAAATCCAAGTTATCAAAAACGATCCCAACGTAATGAAATTGAATGTATTGAAGCAGACTTCAAGACATACATGCATGATTTGTAATGCTGCGGAAAATCTCCATAGACTTTCTTCAGTTTGTAGGGTTGATATTTTCATACCAAATGGAACAAGATGTTGTCATAATCACTTGGATGAACTCTGGTCATTGTTGAGATTTCTGCAGCCAATTTTGCGTTATACTAACAGATCTTTTATCATAAAAGGAGCTGAATTAACTCTTTTTTTTACAAGAATTAAGAAATGCCGCAGGTAGAGCATATAAATGGGACAAGTGACAGCTGACAAGTACTGCGTGTACAGCGATTTGCGATTCTGAACCTTAGTGCAGTGTTCATCCAGCATACCAACAGAGGACTACTTAATTAAGGGAAACTCGCACAGATCCATCATGAGTCAAATCTCCAAGAGCGACCACCAACACACGGTCAAAGTCTTCTCCATCATTTGCAGGAAGGGCGAGAGCACCCTCTCGTTATCCCACCGTTGGAAGTACCGACAATGAAGGAGCCACGTCTGTTAGCGACACGGATGGCAGAAGAAGGATGAAAAGGAAACCGATATCTCCCAAACAATCCAAAGAAACGTATACAGGTTCAACAAAATGTCATCCTTGAGGACAAGGCCGGCGAAGACCCTCTAAGTGAAATGGACACTAATCCCTCCCACAGTGATAGGACACATATTAACCCCTTACCTGAAATAGACAGAGTTAGTGATAGGAAATCTCCGTGTGTAAATATAACAAAAAGTGATCTAGCCTTGCGATATCCACTTCCTCTTCAGAGGTAGGCCACCCGCTGAGAAGGAAACAAAAATGGACTTCAGTGAAGAGCACTGATTATCGAATCAATCAGGTGAACAAGCCACCAAAACTAACACGGAACATTGGGAATACACGAGACGA
Source organism: Chrysolina oricalcia (assembly GCA_944452925.2). NCBI lineage: Eukaryota > Metazoa > Arthropoda > Insecta > Coleoptera > Chrysomelidae > Chrysolina > Chrysolina oricalcia. The sequence continues at coordinate 35,723,214 of OX101827.2, forward strand.
TCCCCACACAATTCTCCCTTCAACCTCCACAAATAATGGAAAGTGTGGTGAAATCACTTTCTAGGAAGCGGTCCTGCAGAATTGTAATAATTTTTTAAACTAAAGATGCTAATAATTGTATATAAAATATAAAAACCACTGTTTGCAGGTTTTATACGTTCATTTATCTAATATATTTTTTATAACTAACTACTTAGAGTATGAAAATACCCATTCAGATATATAAAATATTGATGATGCGTTTTTTCATTTCATTCCCATACGCAGAGATGTTCACAAAAAAAATATTTAAAAATTGTTTGATGAGGAGGGAGAATAGATCAATTTTCACCAGCTATTCAATGAGGTATTACAAGTAGAGATTTTTATTGAAAGTATTGGAATGCATGTGGCTATAAATCAACAGGGTGATGGTGGTTGGCTATAATGGGGGGAGGGGGTGATAGGAAGGATTATTTCATGTGTCAGTTCAACTTTCATATCCTAGTAATAGTTATGGACAGTTCGTAATGATTATTATAATTTTATTTATGAGATGTAGCATTTGAAAGCAATCAAATTGTCACCCTGCACCCTGAACCTGGAAAACTATATACTGTTGGACAAGCAATCATATGAATCCTCATGTAGTTGATTGAGACCCATACTTTATAAAAAAATTGTCAAGTTCTAGCCGTTTGTTTTCTATTTTTAACGGATTGATTGAAAATCAGAACGATTATGATATTGATTTTTAGCTATTTCTATGAACATTGTCTTGTCATGCTGTAATGCAACTCCCTTTGTTAGATATTATTTTTCGTTCGTATGGCGGGACTCATGATCTACAACTTAGATACATTAAGTTAATTTCTAAGACAGTTCAATTTGGAATTAGAGCACAAAAATCAAATCGATGCATAATACCCAAAATAGCGAAAATCGAAATTTTGACACCCTGTACCTCGAAAACTGGTCTTAGGATCGATCTGTAAATTGGACTAAGTGATGAGGATGCCAAGATCTACAATATATCAAAATTTGAGCAAAATTAGCAGAAAGACATTTTACGTACTGAATGTGCGGGGTCCTTTAAAATATATATGACACTACTTTTATGTCGTGTCGTGTAGAAGAACGTTGGCTCGACGTAATTTTGCTGCTGCTTGGGTATATTGTTCTTCCTGTATTTCATCACGAATTTCCACATTATCAATCGAACAAGTTAAAAAAAATCATTCTTCAAAATTTTAAATTTCATGTGTTTGTACCAATACTCAACAATCACAGGAAGTTCAAAGTTTGAGCAAAACTTGTGAAACAGTGGGATAAGTTGAATAAATATATGATGACTCTCTGAGCTTAAATGCGTTAACTTCATAATCCACCAACTGTTGTTGAATAAGAAATAACCACTGTCTCCCTTCCTTCCGATGTTGAATCATTGATTGTAAAGGTTGAACTTTCCAGACTAAATAAAGTTTACCGCGTGGGAGAATTAGTCCAGAACCCAGGTGTTTTAACCTGACACTAAAACCAATAGAAATGATTTTTGGCACACGAGTCGTTTTTGAGAAGTACTTTGAGAGAAAACAATGTTCTGCACGAGTACCTATGGAAAGTGTGGAAAATTTCCGGTATATCTAGGAAAATCGGTATTCAATCAATAACGTTTAAGTGGTTGGAAATTTCTATAATATAACGTATAGGAACAAACTTGAAGGGCATGAAAATATTCACAAAAAGGTCTCCGTTTATTCGAAAATGCTTCCTATGAGAGATACTGAGCTATAATAGATATTTTCAGATTTCAGGTGAAGTAAGATGATCTTTGATAAAAAACAATATAATTTTACTGATTTTTTTTGTTTTCATATTGAATTTGCTCGACAAGCTGAGTTTGCTCAAAAATTCAGTGGGTAAAATTTGAACAAATCAGATTTAACATTTATTCTCAAATTATCTTGGGCCTAACTGAATCTAGTTATTCTGTACCCGTTTTTTAGCTTGCTAATTTTTTATGACTGATGTCTTCACAATCGACGTAAAAATATCAAAGTGGAAATTCCTGAAAAAGCGTACTTGTCATTTTATTGCTAAGATCCTGTACTTTCAGAATACGTATCTAAAAACCTTTGACAACAAAGTTTTCATTCATCATTACCTATATTTGCCGGAAATTTCTCAAAACTTATCAAAATTCTTCTGATAAGTCTCGCGAGTTTACCTTATTCAATAGGTTTATTAATGTGAAAATCTGTAGTTGAGAATCTGCTCTTTCTCTAAATTTTTTTGTTTTAAATCTCAGGCCAGTTTTATTTTGAAATTCCAACACGTTCCTGGTGTTTTTTTTTTGAAAAACTCCATCCAAAGTAGTGTCAAAGTGTATACACATGTATGTTTTCATAATGTGTGATTGCGTAAATTGTTACATTTGTCAAAAAACAGTTGAAGGGGGTGGAGTAACCACATTATATACAAGTATGCCTGTAACACCCTATAAGTAACCCTATACGTAACGATACGTAGACGGAACAGCGCACCTTTGCTTCGCGAAGAGACCGATCTGAGGTCGAAACAAAGAAACTCCAAACGCGTCACAGTATCTGAAACCAATACTCGAGCGGCTGAGTAATGATATAATAGATTGTAAGGTACTCGCGAAACGTGTATATAATGCTTGTTAATTCAAGACAGTAAAAGAAAACTCAAGTATTTTCTTTGATCCTAAAAATAAATCGACAACTTTTTAACTGAAAATTCGTTTCGCATAACCCAGTACATTAAGTGACATAAGGCTAAGGTTTTTCTTTACTAACAGAAAAAAATCTTCAGTTACAGTTATTAAAAGTGTTCAAGAACGTATTCATAATTGATTCCTAAAACAGTAAAACAATGTGACAAAAAAACTGTTCAACGCAAGGGTAATATAATTTTAAACTTTCTACGACAGACCAGAATGTCGACTGAATTGAGAGGGTAATTTATGGAGTATCACTCACATAAGAGGAGCATCTTGAGGGTAATGCCCTCTTTCAGCTGTTAATGCCGACGCTCGGCAAACATGTCCTAACACTCGTTGGAAAACGAAGATAAACGTTGGTTTTCGATGCCAGTCTCTTCCCCGGAAAGAAATTTATTGCACAACCGAGGATTCGGGAACTTTCATCATGACCTTTGAAACGTACTTTCGAGTCTTGATATAAATGGTGTATACTGGCTCGAAACAATTCGTGGATTCGACTACAATTTCTGATTCATCGTAGACTTTCCAACGAATATTTGGCAATACTGAATCTGTCTCTTAACGACTAGCACACTGCTTCTTTTAGTTAGAAGAGACGCTGACATTGCTAATTGTAGGTTTTTGGCTTCACGACACACAAAACTGGACATCACGAACTGTTGATTCTGATTGTTGATCTTAAACTGTGACTGAAAACTCGTTGACTCGGGACCGGACATCGCAAACTATGGATAAGTACCACAAACTATATGAACGGTTGATTCTGAACTGCGAACTGAGAACTGACCATCGCGAACGGTTGATTCTCCACTGGCCTAAGTTTACGACATTGTTCATTTTATCTCGAGAAACTGTATATCTTATTTTAATGGGCAATAAACTTGAACAATAGCGACATCAATTACGGCTATCAATTACAGTCTAATAGTCGTTTTATCATATATTTCATGATGGTAATCGGTTCCACGTTGATTTGAATGAGCTCAAATCGAGTTTCATTACCGGGCAGTGTCTGGAAGCGTTCATTATAATTATATTCATCACACCTATAAATATATCCTTACGACTTTTGTAGTCTATAAATTCCTATTACAGTAATTGTTTTCATCTGGCTTGCCAGCTGCAATTTGATGAATAATCAATTAAAAACTTTTGTGCATGTGGAATACATGAATTTACGTTAGATTTTCTCCTTCTGTTCTCTGTCCTACGATGATTTAATTATTTTCCCTACGTTTTGACGTTATCTTGCATCTAATCAAATGATTAAATGATTCTACAGGGCGTTGGCTGGAGATCTATTACATGCCGACTTAACATATCTTTAGTCATTCTGGTTTGTACTAATAATCATTTTCCCTTTCTTCCTTACCGTTCCGTTGGAAAATTCCAATTTCTTATAAGCTTTATTCGGTTTATATAATTTAATTTTTTCTCTCCCAACCCACAAATTCATTTCCATTGATGTCAGATGCTATTTGAAATAAAGAGATTCTCCCGCGATTTTTGGGGTACTGTTGAGAAATAAAATCGGGTTCGTTAAATGATTGCCACTCTCGAAGCTGTTCTTAGAATTGTCGAGAGAATTCATATCTATCAGTCGTTTATAACTAGCAAATTAATTTATTTATTTATAGAAAATACCTTTTCCATACATAACAAGTTCTGGTATAAGGAAGACAAAACATTGAATACTAATGAATATAAATGAGTTTCAGAATTTTCTTAATTAATGAAAAAATAACTAATTTAACAATTTTGGATATTTATAGATTGATGAACATCAGTATGATAGCAGATTTTTGAGTTTTTTGAAGAAAATATTTATGGACTTTGATTTTTTTATATCATCTGATAATTTGTTGTAAGTTTCTATAGAATTAGATATAGGATTGTTCTTGCCTTTATTTGAATGAATGTTATTTAAATGGAAGTTATTTGCATTTCTGATTTCATAATCATGTAATTTCGATTTTATTCTGAAATGGCTATTACTTTTTTTAATGTTATTTGTTAGTTTATATGCAAATTTTGCTCTTTCAAATTTTATTAGTTTATCTAATGTAAAAGTTTTAATATCGTTGTATAATTCTGAATAAGGTGTATCCCAGTGTTTTTTAAAAATCACTTTCAGTGCTTTATTCATCAAACGATAAATTATACTTTTTTGGTTTTTGCTACAAGATGACCATATTGTTATTAAATATCTAATATGCGAGACAATATGGGCATTATAAATGAGATTTTGTATTTTAATGTTTAGAAAATCAATTCTTCCTATTGCTCCAATTAAAGAAACATTTGATTCCCTAATTTTATTCACGTGACATTCAAAATTTAAATTCGTATCAATCATCGCTTTGAGACTTGGCTTATCGATGTGTGCTCCTCATAAATGTATATGTGGTGCTAATGTTGAAGCCAACGGAGTTCACGGACTGAGTTGTAAAAAGAGTGCAGGTCGCTTTTCCAGGCATCATCAAGTCAACGATTTATTGAAGAGAGCTTTGATCTCGGCTGGTATTCCGTCAATCTTAGAGCCACTGGGAATAAGTAGAGATGATGGCAAACGACCAGATGGCATGACGTTAATCCCCTGGAGATATGGAAAACTTGCTGTGTGGGATTTCACATGTGCTGACACACTAGCTCCCTTTCATTTACCATCTACAGCGAAATCAGCTGGTGCTGCCGCCATTGCAAGAGAAAAAGTGAAACGTAATAAATATAGAACATTGACAGATAGCTATTTTTTTATCCGGTAGCAGTAAAAACTTTTGGCGTCTTTGCTCCCCAATCTCTTGATTTCATTCAACAAATTGGCAAAAAATTGGAAAAAGAAACACAAGATCCAAGAGCTACCAAATTTTTAATTCAGAGAATAAGTATAGCCATCCAACGTGGAAATGCTGCATCAATCCTTGGAACTATACTATGTTCTTCATCTCTGTATATACTATAAATAGCACATTTCTGTGCCTGTAATTTTATTTGGCTTTGTAATGTCTATCTATATGTTATTTGTTTTTGTCTACACAAGTAGTAATTGTTTTTAGTTTTAGTTAAATGACATGTTCTACACCTTAAAAGGTCTTTTTTCAAAAGGAACAAATGAAGATTTCTATCTATCTATCTATCTACCAGCGTCTCGATCTTTCGATGAAATATTGCTATATCCACATACAGTTATAACAAGTTTTCTTCAAAATCTAGCAGTTTCAAATCGACTTCATTATCTTGCATCTCCATTGACAGAGGCAACCACCGTTCTGAAGACTTGAATAAAAATATTTTCGATAAACGCAGCTCAAGCGCCGTCAGGGATGGCGTATATAGCACGGCGAAAACAAAAGTTGATTTGCCGACTTCTCCGAAACTCACAAGATCAACTATGTCTCCATCCAACTCACTATCCAGCAGTCTTAACTCAAGTTCCTTACCTCGCCGCTCCAGTGACAAGGACAATCACCGTATTAGAGTCTACTCAGAAGACGATAGCAGTGGCAAACGCAGCTCAAACAGTTACAACACCTTCAGGCCTGTGGTACACGGTACTGTTAAAACACCAGGCCTCAATGGGTTGAAAAATATTGGAAGCACCTGTTTTAAGAACAGTGTTATCAAACACGAGATGGTTATTAGAGTATTTGAGGAAGGATGCCTATACAAGAGACATAAACACATGTATCTCTAGTATGAAGGGAGCCTTAATCAATGCCTTCGCAGAGGTGATAAAGGAGCTATGGTCAAAGATTCTTCTGATCGAGTGGTAAATACAGTATCTTTAAAGAGTCAAATACAAATATTCGCACCTCGTTTCATTGCTTACTCCCAGCAAGATGCCCAGGAGCTCTTGCGATAAATTCTGGAGGGTCTTCACGAAGATGTGAACAGAATAACGGAGGAGCCAAAATCCATTCTGACGGAGATAGACGAAAAGTTAAGTGACGGTGAGAAGGCGCAAGAATCTTGGTCGAAGTACTTGAGAATGGACAATTCCAAAATCACTGATAATATCGTTGGCCAGCTAAAGTACACATTGAAATGTACGTATTGCGGGCACTGTTCTGTCACCTTCGATCCGTTCTGGGACCTATCACTACCAATACCGCAACGAACAGGCCAACTGAGATTATCACAGTGTTTAGATTCGTTTACGAGGGAAGAAACGTTGGATGGCGACGGGAAGCTAACATGTGCTAAATGAAAAGAGAGAAGGAAGTGTACCAAATCCCTATCAATTTACAAGTTCCCCAAAATTTTAGTGATACATTTAAAAAGGTTTTCTTCGATGGATCGATTCAGAGGAAAATTGAATGTAACCATCGATTTTCCGTTAGAGGGTTTGGATATGAGTAATTATGCGGCAGACAATGTAGCCACTTTCCGCTACAGTCTGTACGCATTATCAAATCATAGTGGGACTACCTACAGCGGGCATTACACTGCCTACTGTAGGCATCCGTATGCGGGCACGTGGCACGAATATAATGATTCTCGCGTATCCCCTATTTCATCCAGATCCCTCGTGAGCGGAGAAGCTTACGTTCTGTTTTATGAACAAGAAGGCACTAAATCGCACCTTTGAGATCATATTTAGTTATATTTTTATTTTTATTATGTACAGGGTGTTCCTTAAGTACGTGTAGAAAATTTAGGAGCATATTGCTTACATCAAAATAAGAAGAAAAGTTCCTATAAACATATGTCCACAACTTATTCGTTTTTGAGATACAGAGTGTCAAAGTTGAATTCTTATTTTTATTTTTTGTGAATAATTTCAAAATAATTTTGATATTTGGGTAAAGTTTGGTATCTGGGAATATTTATTATTCAGTTTGTGTATAAAATATATTCTTGGTATGGGTCACTGGGAGCAACTGTTTTCGAGTTATTGAGATTTGAAATAATTGATATTTTCAATGACAAGATTTTTTAATTCAAAATAAATTCAATTAGAAATTAATTTTTTCACAATTAATACAAAATTTGATTTTGTCATTGAAAAATCATCCCAGATACCAAACTTAACTCGAATATCACAAATATTTTGGCATTTATTCACAAAAAACAAATATAATAATTAAACTTTGACACTGTATCTTAGAAACGAATAACTTGGAGACATGTGTTTATGGGAACTTATTTTCCTATTTCGACGTCAGCAACATGCTCTTGAAGTTTCTTCACGTACCTAAGAAACACCCTGTATAATGTTGTAAATTTTGTTTGGTATATTATGTTCACACATCATATTCTGAGCACTTGTAGGTCAGCAGGTGTGATTAAAACTAGGCTTAAATATTTATGTTCTTCAACTTCACTTAATATTTTATTCTTTATTTTTACTTTTAATTTTATTTTGTCTGTATTTTTTGCTTGAAAATCATGTAATCAGTTTTTTCTGAATTTATAGTTAGATTCATATCATCAATCCACTATTCAAACAATTGAATATCTTTATCAATATTTCTTTCTAAAATTTTTGTATCTTTTGACGAATAATAAAGTACAGTATCTTCTGCAAAACAAAAATGTTTACCTATCAATTTTAATTTGGTTATACTATCCATATAGATCAAATAGAAAATTGTAGCCAATACTGAACCTTGGGAAACTCCAATAATGGATTGTTTTTCAATACTTTTATTTTCATTAATGACATCATATTGAATGCGATTTGAAAGATAATTTTCAAAAAGTTTATAAGAGTGTCCTCTCACCCCTAAATTATTCAAAATGTTCAGCAATATTGTATGATTTACTGTATCAAATGCTGTTTTTATATCTAAAAAATAGCAACGCCATATTTACTTTCATCTCAAGTTTCAAAAATGTCACTCATGAAATCAGTTACTGGTGATTGGGTTATATGATTTGGCATGAAAGCATATTGAAATTTATAAAAACCAGAATTATTATTAATGAAATTTATCAGTTGTTCTTTCAATACTCTCTCAAAAATTTTTAAAAAAACATTTAAAAGAGCTATTGGGCGATAGTTAGAAACATTATTCTTTTCTCCTACCTTATAAATGGGTTTTAATATGGTTCTTTTGAGGAGATTTGGAAATACACCTTCTTCAATACATTTATTTATAATAATAGGGGTAGGCTAATGAGATCAACTATATCTTCCAAATTTTTTGAAGTTATTAGATTTTCACCTGGAGCAATGTTGGATTTGAGTGATATTATATTATCATGAATTTCTTGTCCTGAACATGGTTTCAAAAACGTCGATTTACTACAAAGTGATGACATTATTGGTTTAGTTTAGAATTTTTTTGATAACGTTAATACAATTTCTGAGAAAAAGTTTAAAAATTCATTACATATGTCTTTGCTAGCAGTTATGAGTGTGCCAGATTTAATTTTAATTTGATTCATAGATTGATTATTTTTCTTTTTTCCTATATTACTACTGGTAACATCCCAAACTTTTTTAAGGTTTTTATCAGCTCTTTAAAATTGTTTATTAAGCTCTTGTTTTTTCAAATTTTTCCATAAAATATTGAATGGGGAGTTTATGCCTGTAATATAAATATAATAGAGGTTTGCGGCATTCAGACAGATTTTTAAAATTCCAGAAAAAAGTTTCTCCTCGAGCAGGATTCGAACCCACGACCTCCAGATTGCCGGTTTGGTGCTCTACCAACTGAGCTACTGAGAAGACATGTTTTCCATGTGCAAATCGACTTACCGCTTTTTCCTAGAATTTTGGTGTTAGCAATAACACCTACAAACTACGGCGTTTGTAGGCGTTGGGAAAATTAGTTTGTTAGTGGGGAACTCATTCGCTTCCAATGATCATAAAGATCCTAATTAACCTTCACACCTAGCATCGTAATTAGGATACTAATTTTTCATATTCGGCTATTAACCTGGTTCAGTGGTCGGAGATCCACACCCGATCCCTGCTGAATATCGCTATATGTCGACGATGCTAGGTGTGAAGGGTAAATAGGACCTACACCTACAAACGCCGTAGTTGGTAGGTGTTATTACTAACACCAAAATTCTAGGAAAAAGCGGTATCTCGATTTGCAGAAGGAAAACATGTCTTCTCGGTAGCTCAGTCAACCGGCAATCTGGAGGTCGTGGGTTCGAATCCTGCTCGAGGAGAAACTTTTTTCTGGAATTTAAAAAATCTGTCTGAATGCCGCAAACCTCTATTATATAAAATATTGACTTGGTTTTTAATTTTTTTGTATGAATTTTTCAAGGCATCATTTGAATATATTTTCAATTGTTTGTATAATTTCTCTCGAATTTTCATTTTATCTAACACAGATTCATTTATCCAGCTATTGTTTCCTCGTGTTCTGAAGTTTTTGGATTCACTGGATTTTTCTTGGCATTCTTCTATACAGATTGCAAGTTCTTCAAATGTTGGTATATCAATGAAAGAGTTCAGTTGTTTTGAAATACATTCACGAAATTTATCTTTGTCTAGAATTTTTATGACTTTTTTATCATCCTTGGTTTGTTTTTTATTATTTTTTCAGATTTTATATTTATAACTTTATGATCAGAAAGATGGTTATCTGTATATTCAATCAGATATTTTTAACTTTTTAATCGAAAATTTGTAGCGATATGATCTATTATAGATTTTTTGTTGTTATGATTTTGTCTAGTATAATGATGTTCATCAATTATATTCAGTATTTTGTAACCATTCGTTTTATAAATACTTTTGTATTCATCGACCACACAATTTTTTTGTCATAAATGTAAATTCATTTCACCTAATAATATAAATTCAGTTGATGAGATTGATAATTTTGAAAAATTCTAAATAGTTTAGATCTGGTGGTCGATAATAATACTAATTTTAGGTTATGGATTCAAAGATACTTCTTCAATGATAATGTAATTTAAATTTTTTAGCTTTATAACCAACAATTTCTATGCAAATCTGTCCAGTTTCAGTCCACTCAAAACACGAAATCACACAGTTACCACCTCGCCCATTACCGACAAACCACAATTCAGTGCCTCGTTTCTCAAAAATGAAGCATTTTTGGAAAAAACATATTGACGCTTTTTTGTGAAGATTTTCTCGCCCTACACGTTTGTTTCCATACATTAATATGAAATTTCCAATCCCTTCCATGTTATTGACGGAATACCGATTTTCCTAGTTTTCCCGGGAATTTTCCCCACTTTCCATAGGTGCTCGCGTACAGAACAATCTTTTTTCGCAAAGTACGTATTCTTCAACACCTGCCGTGTACCAAAAATCATTTCTATTGGTTTCATTTCTAGGTTTTAGTAACATTTTAACTACAGTGCTTGTACTAAATGGATCTGTCAGAGCTTGGAAACTCGAGAAAAGTTTCTCCAATTATCTCAATTTCAACGCCTCAAGCTGAAAACATCTTAATTAAAATTCCCGTCAACAACTCTTGCAGATTATCGAGTACTGCGGCGACCGCAAACTGCTGGAAAGTTTAAAGGACGCCAATCACATTCTCCAGGTGGTCCAGAAAGGTTTGTCCGAATACTTGGAAGTGAAACGGATGGTGTTTCCGCGCCTTTACTTTCTCAGCGACGACGAACTGTTGGAAATCCTCTCTCAGGCTAGAAATCCGCTTGCCGTCCAGCCACATTTGAGGAAATGCTTCGAAAATATTGCTAGGGTGAGTTACAATCAACGATAGTTGTGTGGAGGTGGAAAATCCAACAAACATAATGATTAACTGAATGAAATCATCATGTTCGGAATTGAAGAGTACTAATTGTGGAGTTCCTCAGGGTTCCATACTTGGACCAATTTTATTTTTATTGTATATTAACCTATGACCTATTGAATATCCAAATTTCAGGTACATATACTGCTTTTGCTGATGACAGCACTATATTTTGGTACCACAAGAACAAATAAGATCTTGTTGAAATTATACGATAATAATAATAATAACATTTATTATTCCCAAGAAACAATAATATGTTTATAACAGGGAACATTAACTGATGTATCGAAAATATTGGTAATTCATACATACATGATGAATAAGCAGTAAAAGCAGAATAAATTGTGACGGGTAAATGAATAAGTTATAGGAATATTTAAAGGATGAAATAATGTTATGCTAATAAATATTTCTTCAATTTAATTTTCAAAAATATTAAACTTTTGTTTGAGTTTGGGGAACTTGGGTAAATTATTATACTGAATTATACCATAATGATGAATAGATCTTTTGCCAATATCTGTTTTAACCTTAATGAGAGATATATCATTAGCTTGCTTTGCCTTGCTTGGCTATGATTAATTTGATTTACTGTTAATCTTGAATTGGAATGTTTCAATTCATTTTTGACAGAAAAAACTAACACAGATATTTTGTATTCATATAAGGAGCTAATATCAAAAAGACTTAGGGGTTTATAAAGATTTATAGTTGGTTCACGATAGTCTAAATAAAAAATCCGTTTTATTGCTTTATTTTGGAGAATTTTAAGTGGTTTGAGTATAAATGATTTGGCAGTTCCCCACATTGAAATTAAATATTGTAATTTTGAGTAAATCAATGAAAAATACATGCATTTTCTATACCCCAACGGAACTTGATTTCGGATTCTATAGAGAACACCTAAAACTAGAGATATCCTTTTTCTCCATATTCCAATATGCGTAGACCATGATAAATATTGATCAATATGTAATCCCAAAAAATTTATTTCAGTGGAGTATTTGATTAAGTACCTATATCATTATTGAAACGGAGGGGAATTTTATAAAAATCAGATGAAAGTCTTTTTGATACGTAAATGTATGAAGATTTAGAATAATTCACCGTTAGTTTATGGAAATAGAGCCAAAGTCAAAGTCAAAATATGTTTTATTGTCGAAAGTTAATGATAAACTTATTGACAAAGCTTCATTGTAATAAAGATAATGTTGAAAAATTTATGGAAATTAAATTAATACTTAAAAAGTATAATGGTGATACCCCTTACCAACGGCACATCATTCCTGATGAGAGGGAACACACAGAAAAAAATGTACACTATAAGCAAGAGTAGTAGTCTTGACTGAAAGCTAAGATAGACTCATATCCGCAAAGAAAACTATACTCAATTCAAAATAAACGTTATTCTTATATCCATCCATTTACTTCACTCACAATGAAAAAGAATAAACTTGACAATGATAGTAACAATAATTTCAAAATCTAGCAAAACTTCAACTGAGAATAAGTCGAATGGAATGAAATATAGCATTGTTTTTCAGCAAAAGTTTACTTATTTTCAGAGGAAATAAGAAATACTTCCAGTGAGTATGGGTATGTTTATTGTAGATACTATTTTTCCTTCGACAGAGAATAAAATTGATAGAACTAACTCTAGAACCCTTTGCAATAAATGTTTTTTCTCTCAACTGAAAGCTAAGTAAACTTCGAGTAAGTATAGTTATTTTCAAAAGGACTATTTTCTTAATCCCAGAGCAAGAATAAATTAACCTGAAATAAGAATAAAAAGAGTTGTGTCAATACTTTTCACGAGTTAGGTTTAAAATAATTTGCATTTGCTTCAATATCATCTAAATTCCATCCAATTATAGTATAGCTCAGTACAACTTAGTCATACTCGTCAAAATTAAAATAACTACTCTTAATGCAAAACTATCCTAGTTTTATAGATCGTATGCCTATGAATTTTGTTTGCATTGAAATTATAAAAATGGTCATGAAATAAAATTTTGCTGTTGGTGTACACTCAACCAAAGCTAAAAGTATTCAAGACTGTTAATTTCGATGCAGAAGAAATGTCCAAAAGCACTGTATCTATAAATATATGAGTAAGAATAAATAATGCAGCACATATCGGTAAATCGTTCTTTAAAATATGAAGATAAAAAATACAGAAAAAAAATCTACGCGATTGAGATACGGCAGGGCATAAGGGTTTGAATGAAACTGTTCAGCAGTGAACTTTCAAACACATTCTTTATTTGCAACAAAAAACAACTTATTTTCCTTTCAGAGGTTTATCACAGAACAAGGTTGCTCCTGAGCATAACACTTATTTCTAAAATGTCAATCAGAATACATTGTTTTCATGCAATATAAAAAATAAAATATTATATAAAAAACAGGCACATACCCATACTGTATAACAGTATCATCGGGTGAGAAAAACAAATGCACTTGCAAGACATCACCAGTACGTACTAGATAGATAATAAACAAGTTACATAAAAGAGTATAAGAATGACCTATAAGTACATACCGACGACTTTTCTGCGAGTTATTTCCAGTTTTCAATGAGCATAATGCGTTTCCCTATACTAGCAATTAATTCTTTGATCAAGTATTCAGACATTTTTGAGACGTTTTTAGCTGTAATTTCATGATCTGAAAAAACAACATGCATCTTTAATGTAATGCGTATACACCCACCAACGTTAAATCATATATTGATTTAAAGTAATAATATTTTGCCTATCAACGAATAAATTTATTCAGAAGAAAATATTTGATGACACTACTTGGCAGAAGCCCATTAAACTAATAATAAAATGGATTAAGCAATCCAGACTTCTGCATTTAACCTATACAATAGGTATAATCGTCGGCAAGTCTCCAACAGAAAACAACTACTGCCCCCTACGACCATTGAATTATATCTGTTAGATTCTGGAGACTTGCCGACGATTATACCTATTGTATAGGTTAAATGCAGAAGTCTGGATTGCTTAATCCATTTTATTATTAATATTTTTTTTTTATTCTATGCATAGAAAGGTGTCTAAGAAACATAGGTATACCTGGCCAAACATAATTGATTCAGTCTTATACCCACCAATATAATTTAAAGATGACAAAATTTGGCGCAAACCTATTACAACAGGACTCCATACTGTTTCTTACAGTTACAGAGATGTTATAATCACTGTTTTGGTTAATTAAATATAACTACTTACCGTTGAACACTGGAATCAGCTCTTCCAATTGCCATTCTCGTAGAAGTTCCTCCATTTCTTCACAACAATTATGGGAACTGGGGAACAACCCGAAAAGAGAAAAGACAAATTTCGACAGATTAACACCTAAACCTGAACGTCCTAAACACTTGTCGTCTACCGGCCTACCGTCAAATCAATCGGACAATCTCGATCGACACGAGACGCAACGATCAACCCCACTACGTCGACGATTGTTCTATTTAGTCTACTTTCAAGTATAACATAATTCAAGTCAGAATAACCTATTCCTAGGTGAAGTTCGGCCTAGTATTGATATAAGTTTTCATTGGTTTTAACCAAAATATAGCTATTCTTAATAAAATTATGAAAACATTCGAACAAGAATATGTTTCTACAATTGAGAATAAATATTCTAGTTCATAAAATATTTTTATTTTGATTCAATGTTAAAATTAAGCCTACGGTTAACTCTAACTCATTTGGATGTTAGTTTTGCATTTTCTCAGAAGAATACAAATCAAAACTCTAATAAACTGTATATCCTTTCTTATTTATGAACAAATAATCTTGTTGGATTGAGAATACAACACATCCAATGAAATGGATCGTAATCTTGTCAATCAAGAATATCTCTCTTTTCAAAGAGGAACTGGCTTTTTCTTATTTCAAAACAAAATCCTTTCAGTTCGAAAATAATAAAATTTAGTTGGAGAATATTTTTTCAAGACTATTGTTATACTTAATTACAAACCAGCATTTTTTTCTGTGCACCACCACTATATGCGCTCCGGGGCGACTTATCAACTGAAAAGGGAAAATGGGGTGCATTTGCTATTTCAACTGCAGGGAAAAACCCGGAAAAACCTACAGTACCACCATATGGTCCTTGGTGAATGAGGGAATGGAACAATACAACAATTAAACATAAATACATGCTCGTTCATCAAGGACTTCTCCATCTCTGCCATTCCATCCCGATCACAATTTCTTCATCAGATGAGTATGCACATGAAATCAGAAAAAAATGTTAATCGAACTGTGAATGACATAAAAATGTTAGAACTCTAACTAAGCTCGATGCATGATACAGAACGATGACGTTTGTTGTTGTTTTTTCCGTTAGCCAACTGTCGTCCCTTTACGAACGGCAGCCCTCAAAAGTCGAAACTTGTGCGAGCCAAGGATTAACGAGGTGTTACCTTTTTACGTGCGATTCTCAATTCTAAAGAAGCTAGCAAAGCCACACACGAATTTCGACTCGGGATGGGTTACATAATTTTAGTCTCATTTTAGGCTAATTTATTACCATATTCCCGAATTTTTTGCTCTCCTCCTTCATAGAAAAATCCGTGGCTTTGCTAGCTTCTATAGAATCGATTCTTAGCACTTTCTCGGGCCATCAGAAAAAATTCTGCAGTCGCCATGGTTTGAACCACCGCCGACCGGCAGCCAGTGACTAAAACAATGTCGATTTAACCACTTGGCTACCTGGCCCCTACTCGGGCCGCATGGTTTAAAAGCTATCATCATAAAACTCTTGCAGATTATAGTATACTCTCTATGATAACAAACTTTTCACATCTTTTCTGAAACGAAAAAGTGATGTGATAATTTTAATATTTATTGGAAGGTGATTAAACATCTCACATCCATTATAAAATATGGAGTTTTTAATAAGTGGACTTATTGGAATTGGAAGTTTTAAATCATTACTCTATCTGGTACTACGATCAGAAGAACAGTTTCCAATAGAGAACTTTTTGTGTGTTTGTGTATCAAAGGAACAGTTCCAAGTATCAAAATATCAATAAGGGCCAGTCTTTTCAGTTCCAGTTAAACTTCAAATTAATTATCTAATGGTTAGAATGTGATCCTTCGAATATCATTTGAAGGATGTCATTCACCATCTAAACTATCAGTTAGTTATCTGGAGTTCAACTGGAACTGAAAAGACAGGCTCTAAGTGTAAGAAAGAGAAGTAGGCATGAATCCCTATATTTTACTTTGCATAAATCTGTAAGTCTGTAAACGATAACTACAGCAAACTCCCCAAAATGCAATACTATAGTCGCGTTCGGTTTTTACTTCGGACTGGTCAGATTAGTCTGGATCGTTCGTTTATTGCAAGCGATTGTAGGGGAGGTAAATCTTGATCGTTCGGTTATTCAAATCCGATCAGTCTTAGATTGATCCGTTTGCTCGGAGAATTTTGGTAGACGAGTGAGATTAATTTGAAAGTGTGAGGTTATGTTCATCTGTTCATCATCATTAAAATTAATGATTTGATTTTACCAAACTGAAACCAGCAATATTCTTTGTATATTCGTTATTGCAATATTCAAAACGTTCAAATTTCATACTTGAAGATTGTTTACGAAAAAAACGATGCAAATTTGGATGTGGTTATTGGTGAATAGCATGTCAAAGTCAAGCCAACGTCCGTTTCGTTCGTTTATTACCGATTGATCCGATTAATTTATGGCCACGTGACTAAAATCTGCTCCACTCTGAGATCATAATACCGAACTCGCTTTATATCTTAAATGCGATTCAATAAGTGAATGATAAACTGGTTTTGAAACTGAAAATCCTAATTCATTCGAGACAACTCTCAATGCGTAGCTTGGCCTAATACATAACAATTTCAATTTACATTTTCATTCATAGTTCGCTCTGTTGATATGTTGTAAAACCTCTGACATTGAAGTACATTTTTACTTTGACTTTGATTTCGAATAAAGAAAAAGCGAAGCTAGTTTTCAGCTCCACAGAAACATTCAATAAATCACCAGAAGAAACAAAAACTTCGAAATCAGGGTGATGAAATAGTTCTTATCACTGTTATTTCAACCTTCCTTATTGCACAAAATCAAATTTTCCTCTGCTATCTGCTCTCTTCTTATCTCAAATGAATAATAAAATTTCTCAAATATTAAAAATCGCATCAGTATAAATTCTCAACACCATTATGGTAGAGGTCAGTATCAATATTCCGCTACGATGTTGCAAAACATATTCAGTGTTTTACTTGCACTAACAGTCATCACTAAATCAAGATGTGATGATATAGTTGTCGAGGGTTTCAATGACTCAAGTGAGTTGCAGTTCACTGTCAATATCGGCTCAATAACCGATCTCGTTGGAACATTATCTCAGAAACCTACCGTCTACTCAGTTAGAATTGAAGACCAGCATCAGGTAACTACATTGCCTAGTAAATCTCTGGCCAACTTGAAACTTCAAGACTTTCGTATTGCTTCATGTGGACTGAAAAATATAGAACCTGGTGCTTTGGATGGAGCTAATATATCATCATTAACGATTGTTCTGAACGACATAGAAACAATTAAAAAAGGCGTGTTCAATAACATGGTGTTCCATACCCTTTTGTTATCCCACAATAAGATTTCACACATAGAACCAGGTGCGTTTGATGGAATGGTTGCTGAGCGTCTGGATTTAGGTGAAAATAAGCTTATAGAAATCGCTTCATCGATGTTTGATAAATCAACAATAACCACCTTGCAAATTAGTAATAACGAGATAGATGAAATCGAAGACGATGCGTTTCAGAAGATCACAGGCTTGAACCATATCAATCTCAGTGGAAACAAACTCGAAATAATTGGAGACACTTTCAAAGACCTACGAACTTTGACGGATATTAACCTAGAGTCGAATAAAATCAAAGAGTTGCCTCCAGGTACGTTCAAAGGGACCAGCTTGGTTTGGATTTTCCTTGGAAAAAACAACATCACAGAAGTTCAGAGTGGAGTTTTCAACAACCTACCCATCAAATTGATTGATCTGAGTAGGAATCAGATAACCACAATTGAATCGGGAGCACTTGCCGGTATCAACACTCTGGCCAATATCTATTTGACTGGCAATAGCTTTGTAGAGTTGCAACCAACATTCTTCGAAGGTATTCCAGGAAAGCTTCAATCATTGCAGCTAGACTATAATAGCATCAGTCATATTGCCCCTGGTACCTTCAAGCACTTGAAAGTCCATGAGCTTTCATTAGGCAATAACAAGTTGGGAGAAATCAAGAAAGGTATGTTCGAAGATGCAGTCATCGATATCTTGAGACTTGAAGAGAATCAAATCAGTGATATAGAAATTGGTGCCTTTGATAGTGCTAAAATCGACGAGTTCATCGATTTGAGTGGGAACCACTTGAAGGAAATTAAGAAAGGAATGATGAAAATACCTCTGACATCGGTGAACCTCAACTCCAATGAAATTGTGAAAATTGATGATGATGCAATGGGAGGACTAACAATGAGTGATCTGAACGTGGAAAATAATCCAATTGCCAACAACACTGGAGAATAGAACTATTAAACAGTTTGTGATTAATTAATAGAAGTGTAGTGATACAATTTTCTATAATTCACGATGTGTAAACATCTTTCACCGCCATTTATTAAATATAGAAAGTATCAAATGACTTTTTTTATTTTTTTTATTAGAAAAAATTTGAAACCTGTTTATGAAGGAGAAGTTAGAAAAAAGACTTCAAATTAGTGAAAAGAGCAACATCCTCAATTGAAAATTGAAACAAACATGATTCCTCTGGAAATAGAAAAACCTAAGATAAAGTTTGTTCTTTGTAAAATCTAAGAGAAAACTACTTTCCATGCTAATTCCACGCTTGACATTGAACTTCATCTGATAGATATTGTGAAAAGACCCTATTCAACTTGAAAGAAGAAAATCTGGAAGTGAAAATTTACATTAACATTCAAATAGTTGAAATGTAATGAAGTTATTTTATGTAATATAACAGAAACCAACTACTTCTCCAGCAAATGCCATGCTGGACATTCAACTTCATCTGATATATATTGGGAAAAGGACTCACCTTGAAAGCAAAAAAAAAGATGCTTATAGATGAACGTGATAAGGGAGGATTTTATCGATTACAATAAGCACTTGCAATTGGATCTTTTCGAAGAAACGTTGCATGCATGTCAGTCAGATGTAGGTCATTGTACGTCGTGCTATTAGCCAGGGAAGTATTTGTTTTTTGTCAGATGTTTGCTTCATATTTTCTACTTGTTGGACATATTTGGAGAGGAAAAGTACTGCGACTTTGTCGATCTCATTCTATCATTTGTGCTTTTGAACAACTCCGATATCTATATGCATCTCCAGTGGAACTGGATGATTAGGAAGTAATAAACTATCTGAATAATCATGTAAGTTTTCACTTTCAGATTTTTTTTTTCAAGTAATTTAGGGACTTTTAATAATGTTTATCAATTGAAAATTAAAAATCATAACATCATATTATCACGTTGATAATCCTTGACAAGTGTTTCAAATTATTTCCTGGGCAAAAATGTTTTTCGAATTATTCACCTCAAAATGAGATGAGGAATCTGTATTCGGAGTTTGTTGGTCTTATTCTGACTCACCTTATATATTGACATAGAATTTGTCTAAATTTGCATTCAGGATAACGTTATACGCCAATCCAGAAAAATTATGAATAACATAGTCATATAGTACTCGGATTTTGATACACTTTCACTTGCATAATATTCATTCGAATAACGGAAATGGAAAGCGTGTTTTCAACTCCATAGAAACATTCAATAAATCAAGAGAAAAGATTGAAAATTCAAGAACTATCTAGAGTGATGAAACAGTTCTTATCACTGTGTTATTATAACCTTCCTTACCGCAAAAAATGTAATGTTCCTTTGCTATCGCTCTCTTATCTCAAAAGAATAACATCAATTCTGAAATATTAAAAATTCGATCCACATAAACTCGCAACGCAGTCAGTATCAATATTACCGTACGGACAACGATGTTGCATAACATATTCAGTATTTTACTTGTACTTACAGTCATAACTGAATCAAGATGTGATGATATAGTCGTCAAGGGTTACAAAAACCTACGTAATATGCTGTTTGCTGTCAACATCAGCTCAGTAACTGATCTCGTTGAAACATTATCTGAGAAACCTTCCGTCAACATAGTTTTAATCAGTGACCAGCATTTACCTACATTATCTAGTAAATCTCTGGCTAATCTGAAACATCGATACCTTCAGATTCTATCATGTCAACTGAAAAACATAGAACCGGGTGCTTTGGATGGAGCTGATATCTCATTATTAACGATTGCTTTCAACGAAATAAAAACAATAGAAAAAGGTACAATAACATGGATTTCGAGGTCCTTTTTTTGCCCTTCAACGAAATTTCACATATAGAACCTGTTGCGTTCGATGGAATGGTTGCTAAGCTGATAGATGTTTGCTAAATCAACAATAACCACTTTGAAGATTACTAATAACGAGATAGATCACATCGAAGACGATGCGTTTCAGAAGAAAACAGGTTTGGACCATATAAATCTCAGTGAAAAATTATTGGAGACGCTTTCAAAGATCTACGAACTGTGACGAAAGTCAATCTACAGTGGAATAAAATCAAAGACTTGCCCTCAGAAACGTTCAAAGGAACCAGCTTGGTTTGGGTTTTCCCTGAAAAAAATAATCTAACAGTAGTTCAGAATGGAGTTTTCAACAACCTTCCTATCAAATTGATTGATCTGAGTAGGAATCATACAGTGTGGTCCAACGAAAACTTAACACCTCGGTTTGTCGGCGTTAAAATGAAAATGTGGAAAATCGCTCGAACCCGTCAATTTCTGATTCGAGGGGGAACAACTTTTCCGCTGTTTTCATCCCCGTAACTTCAACCCCCTAACAGGGGTGAGCACAACCCCTTGATTTTGAATAGGGATGCGGGGTGTTGGGATACCTCATCGTGTACCATCTGACCGTAAAATTTCGCTCCAAAATATCCATCGATAACGAAATGACAGGTAAAATAGTGGAAGAGTACGTACTTTTGTGATTACTTTATTAAATGCTCGAAATGGGCACCATCCACTTCCATGCAGTAATATAAGTTTTGCTGAAAACGTTCACGTACATTACTCAAGATTTCTGGTGTAATTTGACGGCATTCATTAATGATCTGAGTTCGCAAATCATCCAGTGACTCATGCTGGGTAGCGTAAATCTTGGATTTCAGGTGACCCCATATAAAAAAGTCCAGTGGAGCCAGATCAGGTGATCTGGGTGGCCACTCAATATGTCCCCTTCTTCCAATCCAGGCGTGAGGAAAATTGTCATCTAAGAGCTGACGCACCGGTTGAACAAAGTCAGTGGTGCGCCATCTTGTTGGAAAATGATCGTTTGATGGTCTTCTGCATTCTCCAATACTTGCACGAGGGCTGGATAAATAGCGTTCTCCAATAGATCGAGATAAATTTGGACTGTGAGATTACCGGGTATAAAAAAGGGCCGATTATGTGATTTCCATAAATACCCGCCCAAACATTTAATTTTTGGGGGCGCTGTGTATACACCTCACGAAATAATCTTGGATTTTCATCTGACCAATACCGACAGTTATGCCGGTTTACAATGCCGTTAAGGTAAAATGAACACTCGAAAAACAGATATCGAACATGTAGTTTGGATTGCCGTTAATTATTTCACTGATCACTTCACAGAACTGGAGTCGGCGATCGGGATCATCCTCATTCAGTTCCTGAACCAATCGTATCTTCTAAGGATGGAATTTATGTCGTTTCAGGATTCTCATGATTGTTGTCCGTGAAACACCAGATATATCGGACAATTTCCTAGTACTAACGGTCGGATCCATTGCTATACGACCTAAGACAGCCACGTCCCTCGCTTCGTCTCTTTCATACACCCTCTTTTTGTTTCCAACTGAACCAGTAGCGTCAAATTTGGCAACCAGTTGCACAACGTAAGCAGCGGATACATTGTTTCCAGAATGTCGTTCGTTAAATAAAACCGCTGTTGTGCGCGCAGAGTCGTTATTTCGGAAAAATAATTTTATCATTTCCACCCTTTCTTCTACGGAATACACCATTTTAATTCCACTACAAATTTACAATCGCTTTGACACACTTGTACCGTTCTTAAAAATTCACGATAGACTAAGGTACAAAAACAAGGTCCGTCTACTGTTGTGGACAAAAAATTAACCACTCAATACCTTTGAAATGCGTCGGATACGAATAATATTCTCGAGAGAAATTCCATATTGCCTCTTTCACTATTTTCGCTGTTATTTCATTATCGATGCATATTTTGAAGTGAAATTTTAAGGTCAGATAGTACACGATAAGATCTTCAAAATGAGGTATCTCAACACCCCTCATCCCTATTCAAAATCAAGGGGTTGTGCTCACCCCCGTTAGGGGGTTGAAGTTACGGGGATGAAAACAGCGGAAAAGTTGTTCCCCCTCGTATTAGAAATTGACTGGTCCGAGCGATTTTCCACATTTTCATTTTAAAGCCGGAAAATCGAGGTGTTAAGTTTTCGTTGGACCACACTGTATAACCACAATCGAATCGGGAGCATTTGCCGGTATTAACACCCGCCAATATCTATTTGACTGGCAATAGCTTTGTAGAGTTGCAACCCTCTTTTTTCGAAGGTATTTGATGATGCAATGGGAGAACTAACAATGAGTGATCTGAACGTGGAAAATAATCCAGTTGCCAACAACACAGGAGAATAGAACTATTATACAGTTTGTGAATAATTACTAGAAGTATACTGATACAATTTTCGATTATACATAATGTATAAAAATCTTACACCGCCTTCTATTAAATATAGAAAATATCGAATGACTTGAATGGTTGTATTTAAAATGTGATTTTGCCACACCATTTGAAGATAATATTACTGAAAAGGGAATAATCCTCAATTGAAAACTGAAACAAACATGAGTGGTAAAAGAAATGATATGAGAGATGATTTTTTTTGTAATGTATAACAGAAAACAACTATTTCTCCGACTAAAGCCACGTTGGAAATTGAACTACATCTGATAGATACTGTAAAAGACCCTAAATTAGTAGTTTTATTCAATTAGTTGAAATAAAATGGAGTTATTTTTTTGCGATATCTAACATAAAACTACTTTCCTGGCTAAAGCCTCGCTGTACACTGAACTATTTCTGAAATATATTGTGAAAAGGAACTACCTCGAAAGAAAAAAAAACAGAAATTGAAAATTTGCATTTTTAATCAGTTACTCAATAATTTTTTTACCATCCAGTTCCATTGGAGATGCATGTAGATAAATGAGACGAGGGAGAATGTTATTATTTACTATAAGCAATTTCAGTCCTTTCATAGAAATGTTGCACAAATGTATGTTAGGTGTAGTTCAATGTACGTCGTGGTATTAGCCAGGAAAGTAGTTATTTTCTGTCAGATGTTTGCTTCACATTTTATACTTGTCTAATTGTACATATTTGGAGAGAAAGGACACTGCAACTTTGTCGACTTCATTCAAATCATTTAATAATACTTGTGCTTCTGTACAACTTAGATATCTATATGCATCTCCAATGGAACTGGATAATTGAAGAGTGATCAACTATTGGAATGAAAATTCAAGTTCTCACTTTCAGATTTATTCTTTTAAGTTAGGTTCTTTTCACAATATCTATCAGGTGTAATGCAATGTCCAGCGTGACCTTAGCCGGGGAAGTAGTTGTTTTCTGTTAGATATTACAAAAACTTGATTCATTTCATTTCAGCTATTTGAATGATAATGCATATTTTTACTTTCAGATTCTTTTTTTAAAGTTATGTATGATCCTTTCTCAATATCTGACAGATGTGGTTCAATGTCCAGCGAGGATTTAGTCGGGGAAGTAGTTGTGTTCTGTGATATTTCAACAAAAAAAAAACGTAATTCACCGTGGATTCTATCCATTTCCAGTGGAGTCATGTTTGTTTCAATTTTTAATTATTGAGAATGTTTCCCATTTCAACATGAATCGCTTTCAAGAGAGGTTATCTTGAACAATGGGAAATAGCGACTAAAGTTTGTCTTTCAGTCACAGATGTTTCCACATTAGATTTTGTAAACATCCTGCTCTTATTTTCAATAAAGTTATCAACATTTCAAAATATCTTCCGCTTGCACTTGAATGTTTTGGCTAAAATTTTAGAAAATGTGTTGATAATTCAATTAGTTGATTTCATCACTGCTAATATTAGTTCTGATAAATTTCAATATGCATTCCAACAACATTCCATTACCCAAGCAGCAGTGACTGACGTTATCAGTAGTATTCATGAATCTCAAGAAACAAGTAATATATGGTGTTACAATATTCATCGATCTAAAAATACCTTTGATAACGTCAATCATACAATTTTATTGGTTTATTGAAAATTCACCTTCCAAACAGAAGAAGTTTTGGTATAAGGAAGGATACACTGATGAATATAAATATAACTTTGAACAATTTGAAAATTAATAAAAGACAACAAATTGAACAACTTTGCATATTTATAGATTGGCGAACACCAGTACGATGTAAAATTTTGTTTGAGTTTTTCAATAAAATATTAATTGACTTTAATTTTTTTATAACGTCTGAAAGATTGTTGTAAATTTCTGTAGATCTAGGCTATAGGATTGTTTTTGTCTTCAGAAAGTGACATGCATTTAAGAGCCACATTCGCCAAAAGTCGAATTTTTTCCTCATCTCTTCCAGCTAAGGTCTGTTGACATATTTATCAAGAAACTGAAACAGAGCAGAGTCGTTGAATTATTTGAAATCAACCAAATTATTACGGATGACTCAAAGAAATTATCAAATATTTTAAATGATCATTGTTGTGATATAGGATCTGAGTTAGCTGAAAAAATTGACGAAACCAATGAATATCTATTCATTGAAAATTACTATAATTCAAACAATATTTTGGTTGTCTAT
Source organism: Chrysolina oricalcia (assembly GCA_944452925.2). Lineage (NCBI taxonomy): Eukaryota > Metazoa > Arthropoda > Insecta > Coleoptera > Chrysomelidae > Chrysolina > Chrysolina oricalcia. Next base: position 35,748,690 of record OX101827.2, read on the forward strand.
CACAAAATGAAATAATCAACTTGAAAATGAAAATGATTCTGCCCCTGGCCCAAATAGAATTAATGATAAATTATTGGAGGTTATGGTGAATAACACTTCAAATATCCGGTTCAATTTATGTTTAGCCACAGGTATTTTTCCAAAATCTGTAAAAAAATCATTTGTTACTCCAATATATGCATAAAGGAGAAGATAAAAGATATTGTGATAATTATCGACCTATTTCTTTAACTGAAAACATTGCCGAATTTTAGAGAAATGCATTAAAATTAGATTGAAAGATTTTCTCGAAAAACATAATTTATTATTTTTTAACCAGTTTGGATTCAGAGAAAAAAGTGGAAAAGAGAATGTAATATTTAATGCTACCGAAACTATCTATAAATCGTTAGATAATCAAAAGAAAACTCGTGGAATATTTTTAGATTTAAAGAAAGCGTTTGACACAGTTTCACATACAAAATTATTATCGAAATTAGAACGGTTTGGCATAAGAGGAATCTGCCTGAAACTATTTGAAAGCTATTTATTTGAAAGGGAATTAAGTGTTCACATCGATCATATCAAAATTATAAGTTTAGATTGTTGAGAAACATTGTCAGTCGTGAATTAATTATAAGTTTATATTATGATCTCTTTCAGTCTATCTCGGCTTATGGTATAATAGGATGGGGAGGCATTTATAAACAAGTTTTAAAACCAGTTACTTCAATACAAAAGTATACCTTGAAATTATTTTCAAAAAACCCTTTTATTAATTATTCTTCTAAAATTCTCTTTGAACAATACAAAATGTTATCTGTCAAACAATTATTTTATAAAGCATCGACAGTTTACTTACATAAGAAAAAAATTACAAATTGATAATCATATACAATATAAATATGAAACAAAGAATAAAATGGATGGTTGGATATCAACTGAAAAGTTCTCTACAACTTTGATACAACAACATGCCATTTATATAGGTAGAAAGATTTATAATGATTTGCCAGTTTCTTTAAACTAAACTAGCTTTTGTGGATTTAAAAATAAAATCAAATTCTGGTTGATTGAGAATTCTGAAAAATTGGAAAATCATTTGAATGTAAAATAATTTCGAATTTTGATGTTTTAATTGGTACCAACTTAGTTTTATGTTATTGTTTTTATTTTTACAAAATGTGACCAATGTTATTTAGACATACATTCAAGTTCATTTTGCTATCTTCTTCTTTCTTTATACAGTCTGTCCATAAAGTGACCTGTTAACTTTTGAACCGAGTGAAATTTTCTTTAGAATTTTTTTTTTGGTCAAATGATAGTTCATAAGCTACTTTTAACATTGATAAAAATTTCTATCTTTCAAAATGGCGGCCAGGCGCCATTTTGGAATAATTTTTTAAACTGCATGGGGGTCGAGTGATACCTCATTCGATTCGTTTCTCAATTCTCTATTCGGCAGCAAAATTTCAAACAGAAATATTGGTCCAAAACAAAATGGGGATACATTATTTTAGAACTCTCACGAGAGGATCCTGTCGAATAAATGGCTATTAAAGAGCTTTATGGCCGTTTTCACCAACTGATTCCTAAAGTTAGGAAATACCTAAATCGAATTTAGGAAGGCCCAAGTGCAATTTGCGTTTCACCAAGAGTTAAAGTAATGATTGAAAGTGATAGAAAATACCAAACGTAGGTATTTCCTATCACTCTTGAGCATTACTTAACGTGTGGTGAAACGCAAATTGCACTTCCCAGGTAGCACATCATATCGGCTGAATCTTGGTTCCATATTGGGCCAATATAGATATATTGTACATGAAAATTCAATATTGGCCCAATATGGGTGAATATTCAAAAAACAATATTATATTAATAACATTGGTGGAATATTGGTTGAACTAGTTTTGAATGTAGATTATCACACGAAATATTGGGTCAATATTGGTTGAATAATTTCTACCAATATCGATAATACAATATTGGTTATATATTGTTTTCCACATCTAGAATAAATATTGCAATCCAAATATTTCAGTCATATCGATTATAGGGGAAAAAACTATATTGTATTTCCAAGTTTGTTAGAATATTGGTTGAATATCATTTCCACTTTATTTGACAAATTGTAATAACTCATATTGAGTCAATATTGGTTCAATCATATTTACCAATATCGATAAAACAATATTGTCTTCACATCGTTTTTAACATCTACAATAAATATCGCAATACCAATATTCCCCTGATATCGATTCTAGGAATAAAAACTATATTGTATCTCCAAGTGTGATTACACATTGGTTGAATATCATTTCGCCAATATTCAACAAATCTTATGAATTAATATTGGGTCAATATTGGTCAATAATATTTATCGATATCGTTAAAACAATATTGTCTTCATATTGTTTCCTACATCTAGATTGAGATGAAATTTGAATATTGGCCGAATATTCAATGAAACATATTGAAATTATATCATGATCAAACTTAGATAAAAATCCGCTAGATGGCTCTACATATAGAACGTCTTCTAAAACCTACGAAAGTATATTAAATACTTCCTTTATCTTGTTTTCAAGACAGCTCACTCGGTGGTTATGGCGATCAAAAGACAGACTCTGGTGTCACCTTCATCAACTAAAGGACATTTAATAATTTACCAAGGTATATTGACATCCACCAATATATCCAAATGATATTGTACCAATATCGATAAATATTGTACCAATATCGATAAATATTGTACCAATATCGATAAATATTTTGAGGTCATTATTGCTTCAAGAATATTCCACCAAAACTATTTCCAAAATATTCAAACAATATTCGACCAATATCGCAAAATGTTCACATACTACTTCTCGACAATATAACTTTTAAATATTGTGCCAATATTGTCAGAATATTGTATCAGCGATATTGTACCAATATCGCCGAACATTTTGAGGCCAATATTAGTTCAAGAATATTTTGCCAATATTATTCAAGTAATATTGGACCAATATCGCCGAATGTTCACATTTTTTTTCTCGCCAATATTGCATTTCCAATATTTCGCCAATATGTTCACAATATTGTACCAATATTTTACCAATATAGGTGTGCTACTTGGGGGGCGTTCCTAAATTCGATTTAGCTATTTCCTAACTTTAGCAATCAGTTGGTGAAAACGGCCATTAGTGCAATAATAAAATATTTTTTCGTTTCTGCAAGAGCTTCTTGTCACTCAAAATGGCAGATGGGTGCCATATTAGAAAAAAATTCAAATAAGTAGATAAGAAGTGTGAACTCGTTTTATTGAATCTCAGCAAATCTCAGAAATCATGTCCCATATACGATTCTGAGGGACAGAGAACATTTGTAGATATCAAAAAATATTTCTTCATTTCAATTGAGCTCATTTGAACCCATTTGTTCATAGAAATCGCGTATAAAAGTTCTAACATAATGTGCCGCCATTTTGATTTGGATAAATATTTTTGTCTGATATTTTGTAGTCGTATGGAAAATCAAAAGACAATTCGAATGAGGTATCACTTGACCTCCCATGCCATTTAAAAAATTCTTTCATAATGGCGCCTGGCTGCCATGTTGAAGGATAGACATTTTTCATTACTGTCAAAAAGTAGCTTATAACATACCATTTCACCAAAAAAAAATTCACAAGAAACTTCCACCCCGTTCAAAAGTTAACAGGGGGGGGGGGGTTACTTTATGGACAAACTGTATGTATATGTTTATAATAAGGATATTGTATTTTGATATAGATTCTTTCATGATTAATTTTACATGATCATGGACATTTTTACTTATTTGATCATGTTTTCATGAGAAATTTATTTCTATATATTATACAGGGTGTTCCATAATAATTACGCAGGACTTCCGGATGTGATAGCTCGTTCAAAAATATGAAAAAAAGTTTCTATTAACTTACCCTCTAAAATTCAACATTTTTGAGATACAGGGTGTCAATTATAGTTTTTTGCGAATATCTCTGGAAGCGTTTATCGCACAAAAAAACAGATTTCGAATGCATTTTCTACTCATAATAAGCTATGTTTTGTGCAGATTTTTTCAAATTCATAATTGGTGAAAATGTTGAAGGGGTAGTGGGTGTTTTTTTCTCCACCTTCTACGCCACTGGAAAAAGTATGATTTTGAACAGCCTACTTGAACCACCAATGTTTTCTACACAAAAAGGTACTCTCGGCCATACGCTCTAAAGTTGACCGTTTTCAAGAAAAATCTACTTTCATGTTGAAAAACATGGTAATTTTTTCTTAAATAATTTTTTTCCTATTTATACAAAATTTATTTAAACGTTAAAACATGGAACAAAACCAAACGTTGACTTCTTAATTGCAAAATAAAAAAAGAAACGATAACAATCATACTCAGTTGAATTGTTGGAAATGTCTGCCGTTAGCTTCAATGCACGCAGCAATTTTTCGAGGAAAAAACATTATTTAAACAACATGAAAGTTGATTTTTCTTGAAAACGGTCAACTTCAGAGCTTATGACCAAGAATACCTTTTTTGTAAAGAAAACATTAACGGTTCATATAGGAGGCTCAAAACTGTACTTTTTCCAGTGGCGTAGAAGTTGGAGTAAAAAACACCCACTACCCATTCAAAATTTTCACCACTTATGAATTTGAAAAAATAAAAAATCCGCACAAAACATAGCTTATTATGAGAGAAAATGCTTACGAAATTTGTTTTATGTGCGATAAACGGTTCCAGAAATATTCGCAAAAAACGATTATTTTTTTTAAATTTCAACACCCTGTATCTCGAAAACTTTTTTTCATATTTTTGGACGAGCTATCACATCCTGAAGTCCTGCGCATTTGTTATGAAACACCTTGTACAGTGACCGCCAAAAAGCATGTACCATATGGGAAAAAATTTTATTATTGGAGTATTGGAAAAAATATTCTGGGGAAAAGTTTGTGCATGTCCGATAACCTAAAAATCGATTTTGACACATGTCACGTGATCGCTAGAATGGCGGCAAAATGAAAAAAATTGCAATGCAAAGGCAAAAAAGGGGTAAGATGGCAAGATATCAAAAAAAGTTATTTGAAAAAGTCACTTAGAATTCAATTTTATACACATAAACGAAGTTTCAAGAGATAATTCAAAAAAATTTAAAATAGCAATTTTTTAAAAATATTTTCCCATCTATTTAAAAATATTATTTTTTTCTTATGAATAGCTTGACTATACTGAAACATTTGCATTTTAATGATAATGACAAAACTTTCTCATTTTCTCCACACCAGAGGGCACTAAATTAAAAAAATTGGTTTTTGCCAGAACCCTCGCTGTTACATTGGTTCTTATCTAACAGTTATATCAGAATTCCAGGACTATTGTGTTGATATGGCAATCTAGATACACCATGTTTCCTGATTTTAATCAAGTTTCAATAATAATGCTGTATGAGCGTTTTACTTTGCACATAAACTTTAAGAATCTTTAATTTGACGCATTATTTTCAAGTTTATGTGCGAAGTGAAACGCTCATGCACGATTATCATCGGAACTTGATTATAATCTGGAAATTACCATGTTTTTGGAGTGTCATGTTATCACAATGGTCGTGGAATTCGGATATAACTGTTAGATACGAACCGATGTAACAGCAAGGGTTCTGACAAATTCCCATTTTTTCAATTTAGTGCCCTCTGGTGTGGAGAAAATGAGAAAGTTTTGTCATTATCATCAAAATGCAAATGTTTCAGTATAGTCAAGCTATTCATAAGAAAAAATAATAATATTTTTTTGAATTATCTCTTGAAACTCCGTTTATGTGTATAAAATTGAATTCTAAGTGACTTTTTCAAATAACTTTTTTTGATATCTTGCCATCTTACCCCTTTTTTGCCTTTGCAATACAATTTTTTTCATTTTGCCGCCATTCTAGCGATCACGTGACATGTGTCAAAATCGATTTTTAGGTTATCGGACATGCACAAACTTTTTCCCAGAATATTTTTTCCAATACTCCAATAATAAATTTTTTTCCCATATGGTACATACTTTTTGGCGGTCACTGTATTGTATTATCAACAAGAAATAAATAAAATGAATAAATGATGGGGGTAGAATCCGTTACTTGCAAAAATCATTAATGTCATGAAAGATATTTTTTTGTATGGGCTCGGTGGTCCCATAAGATTTCAATTTTTCTATTTATAATTTAGTTTAAACTTTTTTTCTTAAAAATTATCAAAACCACAAATCAATGAAATTCCGGAATTTACACAAAAACATTGATTAATGCTAAAAAAATTAAAAAATTCTCAAACAAAAACTGTGGGCTCAAAAAGGATTCCCTTTTTACCAAAGATCTTTTGGAAATCTACATTGAGCTGGATTTTTCAAAATTTGAAAGTAACTTATTTTCTTCTAACATAACGAATTCAAGATATCAATATCAATAGAATAATACGCCAATTCAGAAATATTCCAAATTACATAGTCATAATACTCGGATTCTGTACCACATTCTCTTGAACCATATTCATTCGAAGAAAGGAAAAGCGAAGCCAGATTTCATCCCTACAGAAACAGTCAATAACTCACCAGAAGAGATTGAAAATTCAAAAACTAATCTAAATATAAAGACATGAAACTTTTTTTTCACTGTGTAATAACAACATTCCTTACTGCACAAAATCGAATTTTCCTTTGCTATCGCTCTCTTATCTCAAATGAATAACAACATTTCTCAAATATTGAAAACAGCATCAATATAAATTGGGAATACCATATTATAGAAGTCAGTATCAATAATCCGGTTCGAACAACGATATTGTATAACATATTCAGTGTTTTACTTGTACTAACAGTCATCGCTAAATCAAGTTGTGATGTTATAGTCGTTGAGGGTTACAAAGGCTTACGTGAGTTGGTATTCACTGTCCATATCAAGTCAATAACTGATCTCGTTGAAACATTATCTGAGAAACCTACGGTCAACGCAGTTTTAATCGAGAGCCAGCATGTACCTACATTACCTAGTAAATCTCTGGCTAATTTGAAACTTCAATACTTTTTTATTGAATCATGTGAACTGAAGAATATAGAACCTGGTGCTTTGGATGGAACTGATATCTCAATATTAACGATTGCTTTCAACGAAATAGAAACAATAAAAAAAGGTGTGTTCAATAACAAGGTTTTCAAGGTCCTTCTGTTGATCCAAAACGAAATTGCACACATAGAACCTGGTGCGTTCGATGGAATGGTTGCTGAGCTTCTTGATTTAGATGGAAATGAGCTGATAGAAATCGCTTCATCGATGTTTGATAAATCAACAATAACCACTTTGAAGCTTAGTAATAATGGAATGGATCAAATCGAAGAAGATGCGTTTCAGAAGATAACAGGTTTGAACCATATAGATATCAGTGGGAACAGACTCAAAATAATTGGAAACATTTTCAAAGACCTACTAACTGTGACGAAACTCAATCTACAGTGGAATAAAATCAAAGACTTGCCCTCAGGAACGTTCAAAGGAACCAGCTTGGTTTGGGTTTTCCTTGAAAATAACAAACTAACAGTAGTTCAGAATGGAGTTTTCAACAACCTTCCCATCAAATTGATTGATCTGAGTTGGAATGATATAACCACAATCGAATCGGGAGCATTTGCTGGTATCAACACCCTAGCCAAAATTTATTTGACAGGCAATAGTTTTGTGGAGTTGCAACCCTCTTTTTTCGAAGGCATTTCAGGAAAGCTCGAATCATTGCAGTTAGACTATAATAAAATTAGTCATATTGCCCATGGTACCTTCAAGCACTTGAAAGCCCATAAGCTTTATTTGGGCAATAACAAGTTGGGAGAGATCAAGAAAGGTATGTTCGAAGACGCAGTCATCGACATTTTGAGACTTAAAGAGAATCAAATCAGTGATATAGAAATTGGTGCGTTTGATAGCGCTAAAATCGACGAATTCATCGATCTGAGTGGAAACCATTTGAAGGAAATTAGGAAAGGAATGCTGAAAATACCTCTGACATCGGTGAACCTCAACTCCAATGAAATTGTGAAAATTGATGATGATGCAATGAGGGGAATAGCAATGAGTGATCTGAACGTGGAGAATAATCCAATTGCCAACAACACTGGAGAATAAAACTATTATATAGTTTGTGATTAATTACTAGAAGTGTAGTGATACAATTTTCTATAATTCTTAATTTATAAACATCTTACACCGCCTTTTATTAAATATAGAAAGTATCAAATGACTTTTGAATTATTGTAATGGAAATGTCATTTTTCCAGTCCATTTGATTAGAATAATTTTAAAACCTATTTATTTACTTCAATTCAAAAGCATACCTTGAAATTATTTTCAAAAAACCCTTTGATTAATTATTCAACTAAAATTCTCTTTGAACAATACAAAAAGTTATCTGTCAAACAATTATTTTATAAAGCATCGACAGTTTACTTACATAAGAAAAAAATTACAAATTGATAATCGTATACAATATAAGTATGAAACAAAATATAAAATGGATGGTTGGATAACAACTGAAAAGTTCTCTACAACTTTGATACAACAACATGCCATTTATATAGGTAGAAAGATTTATAATGATTTGCCAGTTTCTTTGAACTAAACTAGCTTTTGTGGATTTAATAATAAAATCAAATTCTGGTTGATTGAGAATTCTGAAAAATTGGAAAATCATTTGAATGTAAAATAATTTCGAATTTTGATGTTTTAATTGGTACCAACTTAGTTTTATGTTATTGTTTTTATTTATACAAAATGTAACCAATGTTATTTAGGAATACATTCAAGTTCATTTTGCTATCTTCTTCTTTATTCAGTCTGTCCATAAAGTGACCCCCCCTGTTAACTTTTGAACCGAGTGAAATTTTCTTTAGAATTTTTTTTTTGTCAAATGATAGTTCATAAGCTACTTTTAACATTGATAAAAAATTCTATCTTTCAAAATGGCGGCCAGGCGCCATTTTGGAATAATTTTTTAAACGGCATTGGGGGTCGAGTGATACCTCATTCGTTTCGTTTCTCAATTGTCTATTCGACAGCAAAATTTCAAACAGAAATATTGGTCCAAAACAAAATGACGATACATTATTTTAGAACTCTCACGAGAGGATCCTGTCGAATAAATGGCTATTAAAGAGCTTTAGTGCAATGATAAAAGATTTTTTCGTTTCTGCAAGAGCTTCTTGTCACTCAAAATGGCAGATGGGTGCCATATTAGAAAAAAATTCAAATAAGTAGATAAGAAGTGTGAAAACTCGTTTTATTGAATCTCGGCAAATCTCAGAAATCATGTCCCATATACGATTCTGAGGGACAGAGAACATTTGTAGATATCAAAAAATATTTCTTCATTTCAATTGAGCTCGTTTGAAGCCATTTGTTCATAGAAATCGCGTATAAAAGTTCTAACATAATGTGACGCCATTTTATTTGGATGAATATTTTTGTCTGAAATTTTGTAGTCGTATGGAAAATAAAAAGACAATTCGAATTGGGTCCTCCCATGCCATTTAAGAAAATCTTTCAAAATGGCGCCTGGCCGCCATGTTGAAGGATAGACATTTTTCATTACTGTCAAAAAGTAGCTTCTAACATACCATTTCACCAAAAAAAAAAATCACAAGAAACTTCCACCCCGTTTAAAAGTTAACAGGGGGGGTTACTTTATGGACACACTGTATGTATATGTATATAATATGGATATTCATCATGTGTATTTTGATATAGATTATTTCATAATTAATTTTACATGATCATGGACAAGTTTTTTACTTACTTGATCATGTTTTCATGAGAAATTTATTTCTATATATTATACAGGGTGTTTCATAATAAATGCGCAGGACTTCCGGATGTGATAGCTCGTACAAAAATATGAAAAAAAAATTTTATTAACTTACCCTCTAAAATTCAACATTTTCGAGATACAGGGTGTTGAAATTTAAAAAAAATATAGTTTTTTGCGAATATCTCTGGAATAGTTTATCGCACAAAAAACAGATTTTGAATGCATTTTCTACTCATAATGAGCTATGCAGATTTTTTATTTTTTAAAATTCATAATTGGTGACGATTTTGAAGGGGTAGGTAGTGGTTGTTTTCTCCAACTTCTACGCCACTGGAAAAAGTATGATTTTGAGCCTCCTACTTGAACCGCCAATGTTTTCTACACAAAAAAGGTAATCTTGGTCATAAGCTCTAGAGTTGACCGTTTTCAAGAAAAATCAACTTTCATGTTGAAAAACATGGTAAATTTTTTTAAATAATTTTTTTCGTAATTATACAAAATTTATTTAAACGTTAGAACAAGTAACAAAACCAAACGTTGACTTCTCAATTGCAAAAAAAAATAGCAATCATACTCAGTTGAATTGTTGGAAATGTCCGCCGTTAGCTTCAATGCACGCAGCAATTTTTCGTGGAAAAAACATTATTTAAACAACATGAAAGTTGATTTTTCTTGAAAACGGTCAACTTCAGAGCTTATGACCAAGAATACCTTTTTTGTGGAGAAAACATTGGTGGTTCATATAGGAGGCTCAAAACTGTACTTTTTTTAGTGGCGTAGAAGTTGGAGAAAAAAACACCAACTACCCCTTCAAAATTTTCACCACTTATGAATTTGAAAAAATAAAAAATCCGTACAAAACATAGCCTATTATGAGAGAAAATGCCTGAGAAATCTGTTTTCTGTGCGATAAACGGTTCCAGAAATATTCGCAAAAATCGATAATTTTTTTAAAATTTCAACACCCTGTATCTCGAAAATGGTGCATTTTAGAGGGTAAGTTAATAGATACTTTTTTTCATATTTTTGGACGAGCTATCACATCCTGAAGTCCTGCGCATTTGTTATGAAACACCCTGTATATTGATATTGTATTATCAACAAGAAATAGATAAAATGAATAAATGATGGGGGTAGAATCCGTTACTTGCAAAAATCATTGATGTCATGAAAGAGATTTTTTTGTATGGGCTCGGTGGTCCCATAAGATCTCCGGAACCTCTCAATTTTTTTATTTATAATTTCATTTAAATTTTTTTTCTTAAAAATTATCAAAACCACAAATCACTGAAGTTCCGGAATTTACACAAAAACATTGAGTAATGCAAAAAAAATTAAAAAATTCTCAAACAAAAACTGTGGGCTCAAAACGGATTCCCTTTTTACCAAAGATCTTTTGGAAATCTACATTGAGCTGGATTTTTCAAAATTTGAAGGTAACTTATTTTCTTCTAACATAACGAATTCAAGATATCAATATCAATAGAATAATACGCCAATTCAGAAATATTCCAAATTACGTAGTCATAATAAAAGCGAAGCCAGATTTCATCCCTACAGAAACAGTCGATAACTCACCAGAAGAGATTAAAAATTCAAAACTTATCATGAAACTTTTCGTTTCACTGTGTTATAACAACCTTCCTTACTGCACAAAATCGAATTTTCCTTTGCTATCGCTCTCTTATCTCAAAAGAATAAAAACATTTCTCAAATATTGAAAACAGCATCAATATAAATTCGCAACTCCATATTATAGAAGTCAGTATCAATAATCCGGTTCGAACAACGATGTTGTATAACATATTCAGTGTTTTACTTGTACTAACAGTCATCACTAAATCAAGTTGTGATGATATAGTGGTTGGGGGTTACAAAGGCTTACGTGAGATGGTATTCAGTGGTGAGATGGTATTCAGTGTCCACATCAAGTCAATAACTGATCTCGTTGAAACATTATCTGAGAAACCTACGGTCAACGCAGTTATACTCGAGAGTCAGCATGTACCTACATTACCTAGTAAATCTCTGGCTAATTTGAAACTTCAATACTTTTTTATTGAATCATGTGAACTGAAGAATATAGAACCTGGTGCTTTGGATGGAACTGATATCTCAATATTAACGATTGCTTTCAACGAAATAGAAACAATAAAAAAAGGTGTGTTCAATAACAAGGTTTTCAAGGTCCTTCTGTTGATCCAAAACGAAATTGCACACATAGAACCTGGTGCGTTCGATGGAATGGTTGCTGAGCTTCTTGATTTAGATGGAAATGAGCTGATAGAAATCGCTCCATCGATGTTTGATAAATCAACAATAACCACTTTGAAGCTTAGTAATAATGGAATAGATCAAATCGAAGAAGATGCGTTTCAGAAGATAACAGGTTTGAACCATATAGATATCAGTGGGAACAGACTCAAAATAATTGGAGACATTTTCAAAGACCTACGAACTGTGACGAAACTCAATCTACAGTGGAATAAAATCAAAGACTTGCCCGCAGGAACGTTCAAAGGAACCAGCTTGGTTTGGGTTTTCCTTGAAAATAACAAACTAACAGTAGTTCGGAATGGAGTTTTTAACAACCTTCCCATCAAATTGATTGATCTGAGTTGGAATGATATAACCACAATCGAATCGGGAGCATTTGCTGGTATCAACACCCTAGCCAAAATTTATTTGACAGGCAATAGTTTTGTGGAGTTGCAACCCTCTTTTTTCAAAGGCATTTCAGGAAAGCTCGATTCATTGCAGTTAGACTATAATAATATTAGTCATATTGCCCATGGTACCTTCAAGCACTTGAAAGCCCATAAGCTTTCTTTGGGCAATAACAAGTTGGGAGAGATCAAGAAAGGTATGTTCGAAGATGCAGTCATCGACATTTTGAGACTTGAAGAGAATCAAATCAGTGATATAGAAATTGGTGCGTTTGATAGCGCTAAAATCGACGAATTCATCGATTTGAGTGGGAACCACTTGAAGGAAATTGAGAAAGGAATGCTGAAAATACCTCTGACATCGGTGAACCTCACCTCCAATGAAATTGTGAAAATTGATGATGATGCAATGGGAGGAATAGCAATGAGCGACCTGATCGTGGAAAATAATCCAATTGCCAACAACACTGGAGAATAAAACTATGATACAATTTGTGATTGATTACTACACCTTTTCCAGTTGTATTGCAGAAAGCGTCAAGTTCATTTCAGAAACCATCAATTGAATTTCAGAATAGTCACTTATATTTCGGAAAGTATCAATTGATTTTCGGAAAGCGTCAATTGTATTTCGGAATAGTAAGTTGAATTTCAGATAGCGTCAGTTGAATTTCAGAAAAGTCAATTCAATTTCAGAAAGCATCAATTGTAGTTCGGAATAATCAATCTGATTTCAGAAACCATCATTTGAATTTCAGAATAGTCAATTGTATTTCGGAAAATATCATATGTATTTCGGAAACTATCATTTGTATTTCGGAATTCATCAATGTCTATCACTTTTGACAAAAACGAAATAATATTTTCTGAAATTAATCTTCCTTTTTTTGAAATGGAGATGAGAAACTCTTTTTGTGGATATTGTGTAGCATCAACTGAAATTTTAACATATTAGACAATAAGAAAAAATTTCAATTCATTTATACCTGCTCGAAGGATTTTTCTGTATCGGTGATTCTTTACCTCAACGTTCAGAGATACATCGAGTGAATTTAACGCCCGACTGGCATATCGTCCATAGCTATTGCACTTCGCAGTCGTATGGTGTATACTTTCAGAATAATATTTTTTTTATTGATTGAGTGTATTCATCAATATCCATCTCTTTTCACGAAATTAAAATACTTTTTCTACGACCGTGCGTGAACTGAGGTTTTACGCACTGTTCACAGCGCGTAAAGTTATACTTTTTAGCACAACTATGTAAAAAAATCACCTGTGCGTAAAAACATTAACTGTGCGCAAGCAAGATAATTTCTACGCACTGTTCATACATTTACGCATTCTTGAAAATGACAGTATTTTGTGTCATCATTTGATAAAACCACGAAAATTAAAAACTTTATAAGGTAAAACATTCAACAATTGCTAAAAATGTTCAATATAATAGCTGTCGTAAAAAACTGTGTATGGTTCGTTTTCGTAAATTAGGGCTTTTTTGTACTCGCGTGTTTTGTTCGATAAACTTCACGCTCATACAAAAAAGTCCTACTTTTCGAACTTTTATCATAATTTTCTATTTTCTGAAATTGAAAAGCACTATCATAAACTGAAGTTTTATTACTTATTACATAGACAACAACAACAACAAATTGTTAAAAATAATTAGAAATTGAATATCATCTGCTCGTAGGTTTTTCCTGTAGCAAGCAACGGGCATGTTTTCCATGGCTATTGCAGCAGCATGGTGTATAGTAGAATGTTGTGCTGCACGTGCACGTGCACAATCACCTCCTGCTATAGAGTTCCTTGCATCATCAATGATTTGTTCCAGATATACTAATCTCTGTTCTATTACTCCTGGTGCTGCTACCGGTGGAATTCCAAGATGAGTTTTGACATGTGTTTTGATTTTGGACCAAATCGTTTCTACTGGATTGAGCATCGGCGAATAAAGTGCCAGCCTCAAAAGAGTTGCCGTTGTTCCATTCAACGCAGTTTCTAATCTTGAATGGCATGGGGCATTGTCGCAAACTATAACGAGATCAGCGAGTGGGTTACCTCCATTCTGCCATTGTATCATTAGGTTCCTTACCCAAGCATTTGCCAAATCTGCGGTGAAAGAGCCCCTACGGCGATCCATTGCGACAACACCTGCAGCAGAAATTCCTCCGATTAAATGAATATTAGGCCCTCTTGATGAAGGTAGAATTTGGATAGATCTAGCACCAGCACGAGAACGACCTCTTGTTCGCCGGCAAAACAAATTGAAATCAGTTTGATCAATCCAAACAATTTGTTTGCCTTGTTGAATATACGAATTTAATTGTTTTACATATTCCGAACGCCTTTCTTTATTACTGGTTGCGTGTGTACTTGCTTCACTGTAAATAGCCGTCCTTCTAGGTAATTACCTATGGTGGATACACTAACTACCACTTGAAATTCCGCCCATTGTCTGCAACTGCTTCAGAGTATAGCCAGAATCTTCTTCTAACCATTCTATCAGTCTGTCCAGCTGGTTTTCTGTGAGAACTTTACGTTTTTGTCCCCCTTTCTTTAACATGAAATCACGCCCTGATACAATCCAATGATGTGCTGTTTTATAATTCACATTCAATGTTCCTGCTAATTGTACCCCGTCCTCTCCTTTGTTGGCACAAGCTACTATCCTTTCTCTATCTTGGGCTCTAGTTCTGTTGTATTTTTTCCTTACAATCACTTCATGACCGATGAGTGGAGTTCTACATATAGGACAGAGTGCATCTGGTGCATTTAAAATTACTTCTGAACAGCTTACATGAAATATATGGTTACATGGGTATACTCTTGAGGCTGGACGTCTCAACATGGATACCCGACAAATAGCACAATTGTCTGATACATTCATTATAATGAAAAGATAAATTTTATTCAGTACAATACGAAAATAAGTAATAATTTTTATTTCTCGAATGTTTTGACAATACTATTTAATGTATAGTCATAGAAACGATAATGTAATACCAGCCAACTATGCACTCCAATACTGACCAAAACGCCAAAACGAGCCATACTCATTGAACATTATGATTTCTGCATTGCCAATGATGTTTTCTGAAATTCTTTTGACGTTCTCTGAAATGCAAATGACACTTTCCGAAATACATATATATTTTCTGAAATACAATTGACCATTCTGAAATTCAAATGATGGTTTCTGAAATCAAATTGACTATTCTGATCTGAAATACAATTGATACTTTCCGAAATATAAGTGACTATTCTGAAATTCAATTGACGCTTTCTGAACTACTACTGGAAAAGGTGTAGAAGCGTAGTGATATAGTTTTCTATTAGTTATTTAAGTAACAAGGAATGTAAAGACGTGTTAACATTCGAGGTGAGCGAGTACGAGCCGAGGCAAAGCCGAGGCTTATCGCTTGCCGAGGATGATAACAGTCGATACATTCCGTGTTACTTATTACGTTTTTCCCGCTGCTTGTTGACATTTCTCAAAATTTGCCTGAATTGAAGTTTGTTTTCTTACCCTTTCTTCATGATTATTCGTTCGCTATTTCATTCTAAGTTGCTTGTGCGTGTAACTAAGTTACCGAATGAGCAGACAACAATAATATTCAAAAGGTCTCATAACCTAAAAATTGATATGAATGAAGCTGAAGGTATTACTTGTCAAAGTCAAAGTCATTATTACCCTAGGCATGTAAATGACACTATTAAGTTCCGTTGTCAAGATGAATTAGTAAACGAATGATATAGGCCATTTACCTGTTTTGTTGCTAAGCATGTATGGACTATTTACAGTGTCGGTAGCGGGAAAAATTCATTATGTAAAAACATCTTACACCGCCTTTTATTAAATACAGAAAGTATCAAATGACTTTTGAATGATTGTATTGGAAATGTTATTCTTCCACTCCATTTGATTAGAACAATTGTGAAACATATTTATGAAGGAGATGTTAGAAAAAAGATTTCAAATTATTGAAAAGGGAAACATCCTCAATTTACAATTGAAACAAACATGACTACCCTGGAAATAGAAAAAACCTAAGATAAAGTTTGTCTTTTGTAAAATCTAACAGAAAACTACCTTCCAGGCTAATGCCACGCTTGAAATTGAACTACATCTGATATATATTGTGGAAAGACCCTATTCAACTTGAAAGAAGAACATCTGGAAGTGAAAATTTACATTAACATTCAAATAGTTGAAATGAAATAACGTTATTTTATGTAATATAACAGAAAACCACTACTTCTCCAGCAAATGCCATGCTAGTTATTGAACTTCATCTGGTATATATTGTGAAATGGACCTACCTTGAAAGCAAAAAAAACAGAAAGAGAAAAGAACCCCGCACCATTCTTATGGAAAATGGGTCCCGGTGAAATTCGATGAATTTTTGATATAATGTAGTTCAAGTCAAGCTGATCAAAAGTGTCTATGGACCCAACTCAATCCTATGGCTAGTTTTCGAGATACAGGGCGTCAAAGTTGGTAAATGGCCATTTCTTTAAAGTAGTATTGCTTTCAGGAAAACATCTAAAATAAAAATATATTTCGCGACCAATATTGCTTACCCATACAGCAATACTTCTAGACTGGTTTTTGATAAAAATATTGTTGGATACAGGGTGAGTCCAGCATTATTCAAAATGAAATTCTCAATCAACCCTACGAAGTGAAGATGTGACCAATCCAAGTATTACACTGATATGCTCATCGTTTGAATATGTCAAAATTGATAAATTCAACATTTTATACAGGGTGAGTCAAGATGTGACAGTTTTTATGGTGACATTTTGTATATCTTTATTTTATATTTTGAGCTCTAGGGATACTTGACCACAACCATTCAACATATTTCTTGAACAAAGTTGATATACAGTATGAGACAAACACTAGGTGATGACTAAAATTGCGAAAAGGAGATTTTTTTATAACTCATCCTGTAATTGATTTGCTGAATTTTTGATATAATGTAGTTCAAGTCAAGCTGATCAATAGTGTTCATGGGCCCAACCTTGAAAAATAAACAGTTTTTTCTCTACCAGGTGTTGAAGGTTTATGGATAAGACTAACTCTTTTATCCACATATTCCACCGAGCTTATAATCATATCTTTTGTTTTCAATTCTCACTTCAAGAGTTTGTTAAAGGATGTTCATTATGTCAGGGTGAATAATTTTCAATGACAATGTTGAAATAACGACGAAAACCAGACACCATTATTGAACTGATCCATCTAAAATAATATTCTGTGATAATTATACTTACCGACTGACCCTTCGATCATTACCAATTGAAAAAAAGTTGTCAGAAGTTATTCTCTTATCGTTGGTTTCCTCTATTATTACTATTCTATGGGTATTTCCCCGGACGTTGCTAATATTATTAATAATAATAATACTCCCTCATGAACACTCGTAGAGCGTACCCTGATCTGGCAGAGGACGGTTATTATTATTTTAGCCGTGGCGCTTCGGGACGACTTACTGATTTCTGGTGGCTTATTCACTTTTCAGCTGAAGGAAAACCCGGAAAACCTACAGCTCCACCTCGGGTGGTCCGTGTGCACTCCAAGCTAGCACTACACGGAATTGGCATCTAGATAACTCACAATACACTTGATTTCCAACGAGGCATGTGATCGTCTATAGATAGTTTCGATGCGATAACATGAAAAATACACTTTTCCCACCACTTTGTTGGAAGTCTGAAGACCCACAGTACCACCCCTTCCTCTCTCTTTCTCTTTCTTCTCTCTTTTCCTCTCGCTCTCTCTTATATTTTATTCGTTTTTGAACTGAACAACCCAGCATTCGAATTCTTTACCGAGATATTTGTTCCCTGAGAATTGAAATGTTCAAAAATTAAAAATCAATAAGATTTTCTTTTCTTCACACGATGTTCCCTGGACGTAACAGGAATTTTCCTTTTGTGAGAAGCTGGAAATGTAAAAATATTTTAATATGAATGAAACGAATCGACAAACATAGATCAAAGTGTTTGAAACGATACCCTTCAACATCTTGTAGAGAAAAACTGTTTATTTTTCAAGGTTGGGCCCATGAACACCTTTGATCAGCTTGACTTGACTTGAACATTATATCAAAAATTCAGCAAATCAATTACAGGATGAGTTATAAGAAAATCTCCTTTTCGCAATTTTAGTCATCACCTAGTGTTTGTCTCATACTGTATATCAATTTTGCTCAAGAAATATGTTGAATGGTTGGTGGTCAAGTATCCCTGAAGCTCAAAATATAAAATAAAAATATACAAAATGTCACCATAAAAACTGTCACATCTTGACTCACCCTGTACAAAATGTTGAATTTATCAATTTTGACATATTCAAATGATGAGCATATCAGTGTGATACTTGGTTTGGTCACATCTTCACTTCGTAGGGTTGATTGAAAATTTCATTTTGAATAATGCTGGACTCACCCTGTATCCAACAATATTTTTTATCAAAAACCAGTCTAGAAGTATTGCTGTATGGGTGAGCAATATCTGTCGTGGAATACATTTTTATTTTAGATGTTTTCCTTAAAGCAATACTACTTTAAAGAAATGGCCACTTACCAACTTTGACGCCCTGTATCTCGAAAACTAGCCGTAGGATTGAGTTGGGCCCATGGACACTTTTGATCAGCTTGAATTGAACTACATCATATCAAAAATTCATCGAATTTCACCGGGACCCATTTTCCATGAGAATGGTGCGGGGTTCTTTGCATTTTCTTTCAGATAGTTGAATAATTTTCAATTATCCAGTACCTTTGGAGATGCATAAAGATAAATGTGATAAGGGAGGATTTTATTGATTACAATAAGCACTTGCAATTGAATTTTTTCGAAGAAACGTTGCCTGCATGTCTGTCAGATGTTGATCAATGTACGTCGTGGTATTAGCCAGGGAATTAGTTGTTTTCTGTCAGATGTTTGCTTCATATTTTCTACTTGTTGGACATATTTGGAGAGAAAAAGTACTGCGACTTTGTCGAACTCATTCAAATCATTCAATATCATTTGTGCTTTTGAACAACTCCAAATCTATATGCGAATCTCCAATGGAAGTGGATGATTAGAAAGTAATAAACTATCTGAATAAACATGTAAATTTTCACATTCAGATTTTTTTTCAAGTACTTTAGGGACTTTTAATAATGTTTATCAATTGAAAATTAAAAATCATAACATCATATTATCACTTTGATAATCCTTGACTAGCATTTCAAATTATTTTCCTGAGCAAAATTTTTTTTCGAATTATTCAACTCAAAATGAGATGAGGAATCTGTTGGTCTTATTCTGGCTCACCTTATATACTGACATAGAATTTGAATAAATTTGCATTCAGGATAACGTTAAACGCCAATCCAGAAAAATTATGACTAACATAGTCATAGTATGGAAATTCTTTTGAAAAATAGACTAGCCGCATATTGTTCGGCTAAACATCTACTTGACGATGCACAATTTGGTTTTCGTTCTGGAACTTCTACAATTGACGCTCTTTTGAAGATAGTCAAAGACATAGTAGAAGGCCTTGAGAGAGAGGAACATGTCGCTATCACTTTGTGTGACCTCTCAAAGGCCTTCGACTGTGTCTCCCACGACATTCTTCTAGAAAAGATGGAATTTTATGGTGTGAGGGGAGTTGCCCTCGAGATCTTCAAAACGTATTTATGCGAAAGAAAGCAAATTGTGTCTGGAAATTATCAATTGTCAACATCAATGACAGTAAGACATGGTGTTCCTCAGGGTTCGGTACTCGGACCTCTCCTCTTCCTCATTTTCGTGAATGACTTGAACTTCTTCATGCAACCTGTACAATGCATACAATACGCTGACGACACGTCACTGGTATCGAGGAACAAAGATTATAGAAAATTGGCAATGGAATCCAGGGTAGCAGAAGAGAAGGCTGCCTCCTGGTTCCTAACAAATAAACTTAAAATGAATGATGATGCCTCTTCCATCAGTCTATATCTATAAAACACTCTTAGAAATTCACAAAAACGAAGATCGTTACCTTAAACATTCGGAAATTCACGCTCACAATACTAGAAATTGTAATCGGCTGGTCAAACCCCGTTCAGACTCAGCAAGTGTCAGAGAAACTCTCCCGACTTGGATCTTTATAATCACCTACCAGAAAACATAAAAAATCTCCGCCCAGAATGTTTTAAAAACAAACTCAGGACTTTTTTATTGCGATACTGTTTCTATAGTGTCGAAGAATTTATCAAAACACCTTTTTCACAAAAACGCACATAATAAGTACTTACTTTTATTGTCCCAAAACATAAGTATATATTTATGACTATGGGTGTGTATATACTGTTAGTTCTGATCTAAATGTAGGTATGATTTTATTGTAAATTTTGATTTTACGTGTGATTGTATGGATTGCTTCTTGTATTGTTAAATATGTCTATCTTGTTGCGATTTTATTGTAAATTGATTTTGCTGTGTGATTGTATTGATTGCATCTTGTATTGTTAATCTGTCTATTTTGTCAGAGAAATCTCCTTGTTGACGACATAATTATATTTAATTTTTCTGACTTGCAGCAAACAATTGTAATTGTATACGTTGTTAAATAAATCTATCTATCTATCTATCTATTCGGATTTTGAACCACTTCCACTTGCATAATATTCATTCGAATAATGTAATAGGGAAGCATGTTTTCAACTCCATAGAAACATTCAATAAATCAACAGAAAATATTGAAAATTCAAGAACTATCTAGAGTGATGAAACAGTTCTTATCACTGTGTTATTATAACCTTCCTTACCGCAAAAATTGTAATCTTCCTCTGCTACCGCTCTCTTATCTCAAAAGAATAACAACAAATATTTAAAATAGGTTCCATGTAAATTCGCAACGCAGTAAGTATCAATATTTCCGTACGAACAACGATGTTCCATAACATATTCAGTGTTTTACTTGTACTTACAGTCATAACTGAAGCAAGATGTGATGATATAGTCGTCAAAGGCTACAAAGACCTACGTAATATGTTGTTCGCTGTCAACATCAGTTCAGTAACTGATCTTGTTGAAACATTATCTGAGAAACCTACGGTCAACATAGTTTTAGTCAGTGACCAGCATTTACCTACATTATCTAGTAAATCTCTTGCTAATTTAAAACTTTGTCATGTCAACTGAAAAATATAGAATATGGTGCATTGGATGGAGCTGATATCCTATTATTGAACATTGCTTTCAACGAAATAAACACAACAAAAAAGATGTGTTCAATAACATGGATTTCGAGGTACTTTGTTTGGCCTTCAACGATAGGACCCCGCACATTTAGTACGTAAAATGGCTTTCGGCTAATTTTGCTAAAATTTCGATATATTGTAGATCTTGGCATCCTTATTACGTAGTCCAATTTACAGATCGATCCTATGACCAGTTTTCGAGCTACAGGGTGTCAAAAATTCGATTTTCGCTATTTTGGGTATTATGCATCGATTTGATTTTTGTGCCCTAATTCGAAGTTGAACTGTCTTAGAAATGAACTTGATGTATCTTAGTTGTAGCTCATGAGTCCATCCATACGAATGGAAAATAATATCCAACAAAGGGTGTTGCATTACAGCATGACAAGACAATGTTCATAGAAATAGATAAATATCAATACCATAATCATTTTGATTTTCACTCAATCCGTTAAAATTAGAATACAAACTGCTAGAATTTGACAATTTTTACATAAAGTATGGGTCTTGATCAACTACATGAGGATTCATATGATTGCTTGTCCAACAGTATACAGTGTCCCACTCACCATGGGTATCTTTTCAATGGTGAGAGATACGAGGTTGGTTAAATAACATCAAATGTGGAGTTTATCAAGGCCAACTATAATGTGAAAAAATATTTTGATAAAATCTATTCGTTTTTGATTTATATGCTAAAAACAAATTTTGATCATTTTCATTTTTCCTCCGTAACTTCTTTATTTATGAAAATATTCCCATAGGAATTTCACATTCTCATGGCAGTTTTTCAATGAGATATCGAAAAAAATTTTGAAAATTATACCAACTCTTCTAGAATTTGAGATATCAGCACCAACTTTTATTTTTCAAATGTGGGTCATAGCTCACTATGACTTAGTTATGAATAACTTATTTTTCTCTTACAGATAATATGTCACAGTAATAGTTTTTTGTTGATAACAACGGAGCTATCGCCATTTAAACAAAAACAAGAACTATTTTGAAGTCGCCATCTTGAATTTATAAATTTTAACAAAAAATTCATTATCTCCGACTTCAAAAACCCCCACATACCAATTTTGAATGGAATTGGACCATAATCACAAATCTCGTCTGCCATATTGGAGGATCCGCCATTTTTCATGTTTTACTTCAATAAAAATTCCATAGTGTATTGTCACCGTTATCTGCGTATAAAACAAAAACGAGTAGATTTTATCAAAATATTTTTTCACATTATAGTTGGCCTTGATAAACTCCACATTTGGTGTCATTTAACCGACCTCGTATCTCTTACCATTAAAAAGATACCCATGGTGAGCATGGTAAGTAGGACACACTGTATAGTTTTCCAGGTACAGGGTGATGATTTGAATGCTTTCAAATGCTACAGCTCATGAATAAAATTATATCATTACGAATAGTCCATAACTGTTACTAGGATATGGAAGTTAAACTGACTCATGGAATAATCCTTCCTATCCCCCTCCATTATAGCCTACCCCCATCACCCCCTTGATTTACAGCCACCTGCATTCCAATACTTCCAGTAGAAATCTCTACTTGTGATATAACAGCTGGTAAAAATTGATCTATTCTCCCTCCTCATCAAACAATTGATTGAATATTATTTTTGTGAACATCTCTGCGTATGGGAATGAAATGAAAAAACGCATCTTCAATATTGTATGTATCTGAATAGGTATTTTCATACTCTAAGTAGTTAGTTATAAAAAATATATTAGATAAATGAACTTACAAAACCTGCAAAACAGTGGTTTTTATATTATATATACAATTATTAGCATCTTTAGTTTCAAAAATTATTACAATTCAGCAGGACCGCTTCCTTGAAAGTGATTTCACCACACTTCCCATTATTTGTGGAGCTTGAAGGGAGAATTGTGTGGGGGTCATCTTGTGTATTCCCACTGTTCCCGTGTTAGTTTTGGTGGCTTGCTCACCTGATTGATTCTATAATCAGGGCTCTTCACTAGAGTCCATTTTTGTTTCCTTCTCAGCTTAGATACATTAAGTTCATTTCTAAGACAGTTCATTTCGAATTAGACCACAAAAATCAAATTGATGCATAATACCCAAAATAGCGAAAATCGAATTTTTGACAACCTGTACCTCGAAAACTGGTCATAGGATCGATCTGTAAATAGGACAAAGTAATGAGGATGCGAATATCTACAATATATCAAAATTTGAGCAAAATTAGCTGAAAGCCATTTTTCGTACTAAATGTGTGGGGTCCTTTCACAGCTGATAAAAATCGCTTCATCGATGTTTGATAAACAAACAATAACCACTTTGAAAATTAGAATAAGATAGATCAAATCGAAGAAGATGCGTTTCAGAAGATCACAGGTTTGGACCATATGAATCTCAGTGGGAACAAACTCAAAATAATTGGAGACGCTTTCAAAGACCTACGAACTGTGACGACTGTCGACCTAAAGTGGAATAAAATCAAAGACTTGCCCTCAGGAACGTTCAAAGGAACCAGCTTGGGTTGGATTTCCCTTGGAAAAAATAACCTAACAGTAGTTCTGAATGGAGTTTTCAACAACCATTCTATCAAATTGATTGATCTCAGTGGGAATCAGATAACCACAATCGGATCAGGAGCACTTGCCGGTATCAACACCCCAGCCAACATTACTTTGACAGGCAATAGCTTCGTGGAGTTGCAACCCTCTTTCTTTGAAGGTATTTCGGGAGAGCTCGGATTATTGCAGCTAGACCATAATAATGTTAGTCATATTGCCTCTGGCTCCTTCAAGCACTTGAAAACTTATGAGCTCTCATTGGGCAATAACAAGTTGGGAGAAATTAAGAAAGCTATGTTCGAAGATGCAGTCATAGACATTTTGGGAGTTGAAGGAAACCAAATCCGTGCAATAGAAATTGGTACATTTGATTGAGCTAAAATCGGCGAGTTCATCGATTTGAGTGGAAACCGTTTGAAGGAAATTAAGAGAATGCTGAAAATACCTCTGACATCGGTGAACCTCAACTCGAATGAAATTGTGAAAATTTATGATGATGCCAAGGAATGACTAGCAATGAGTGATCTGAACGTGGAAAGTAACCCAATTGCCCACAACAGTGGAGAATAGAATTATGATACCATCTGTGATTTGCTTGTGTAGATTAATTACTAAAGGTATACTGATACAAAATTGGATGATTCATAATTATTTTATTTTTATTTAATTTTTTAGTGAATTTGTATACACTGCTGAATAACAAATGAAATAGTTTGAACATATACAGGGTGAGTCAGAATAAGAGCAATAATCTTCTTAAATAGATTTCTCACCTCAATTTCAAGGTGACCAGCTTCCATCAATATAAGTATCTCTCGGAGATACAGGGAGTCGAAGGTACAAAAAAATTAGGATTTTATTTTTCAAAACTCCTGAAGGAAAATAATTGAAACCTGGTTCACCAATCTAGATTTAGACCACTGCTGATGCATTTTTGAGATAAAAAAATTATTAATAACATGAGACCTACTGGAAGAAGAGCAAAATATTGTTCGAATGACAGGAAAAATGAATTGGTGTCGAAAAAATGGAAAAGGGTGAAACGGGGTTGACCTTCTATCCAAAAAAGTTGAATGAAAAAGTTGTTGATAATAAAAAGATCTAGAACTTGTGTATTCAACATTTTTTCACACAACCTCAAATATCTCGGTGAAATCGGAAACCCCAATCTTTCAGTTATTAGTTTTTTCTCGCTTATAAATCAATTTTTTTTTCACGAAATTTGTTGAAAATATAACGTATTATATTTCACGTAAGCTATAACTTTTTTGTTGCGGAATACAGAAGATCTACAACTTTTGTATTCAAGATTTTTCCACATAACCTCAAATTTTGACGGTCAGTTTAAGGTTATGCAATCCAATACCCAAGCAGCAGTTACTGACTTTATGAGTAGTATTCATGAAACTTCAGATTCAAGTAATTATGGGGTTGCAATATTCATTGATCTTAAAAAAGCTTTTGACACTGTCAATCATACAATTTATTCTATTAGACATCTTGAATAACCTGGGTATATGGGTACATGCATTGAATATATTTCAAAATTATTTCCGAAAACGTGTACAATACGCACTTATTGACCAATATAAAAGTTACGAAAAAGTATCAACATTTGGAGTTCCGCAGGGTTCTGTTTTGGCACCAATTCTTTATTTGATTTATGTTAATAGCATTATGAATATCAACCTAATTGGTACGCATTTTTCTTTTGCTGATGATACTGTACTCTATCACAAATTTAAAAATGTTCAAACTTTAAAAACAAATTTGGAAAAAGATATTAAAACAATTGAAATATGGTTGAATGAACTTAATTTAACTATTAATTCAGAAAAAAACTGTCTATATGATATTTAAACAAAAGAATATGGAAAACATCAAATTAAACATTCTAATTAAAAACAGAACTTTTGCTGAAGTTGAGAAACACAAGTATGTGGGTCTGA
This sequence comes from Chrysolina oricalcia, assembly GCA_944452925.2. NCBI lineage: Eukaryota > Metazoa > Arthropoda > Insecta > Coleoptera > Chrysomelidae > Chrysolina > Chrysolina oricalcia. The sequence goes on from OX101827.2 coordinate 35,774,935, forward strand.
TTATTGACAAAAATTTAAATTTTGAGAGTCATATAGAGAAAATAAAAAATTCTATTATTCCTCTGATAGGAGCTATCAGAAGAATACAATTTCTAAGAAAAAATATTCGATTGTGATTATATAACGATATTATCTCTCGAATCAGATATACAGTGACCGCCAAAAAGTATGTACCATATGGGAAAAATTTTTATTATTGGAGTATTGGAAAAAATATTCTGGGGAAAAGTTTGTGCATGTCCGATAACCTAAAAATCGATTTTGACACATGTCACGTGATCGCTAGAATGGCGGCAAAATGAAAAAAATTGTAATGCAAAGGCAAAAAAGGGGTAAGATGTCAAGATATCAAAAAAAGTTATTTGAAAAAGTCACTTAGAATTCAATTTTATACACATAAACGAAGTTTCAAGAGATAATTCAAAAAAAATTGAAAATAGCAATTTTTTAAAAATATTTTCCCATCTATTTAAAAATATTATTTTTTTTCTTATGAATAGTTTGACTATACTGAAACATTTGCATTTTAATGATAATGACAAAACTTTCTCATTTTCTCCACACCAGAGGGCACTAAATTAAAAAAAATTGGTTTTTGCCAGAACCCTCGCGGTTACATTGGTTCTTATCTAACAGTTATATCAGAATTCCAAGACTATTGTGTTGATATGGCAATCTAGAAACACCATGTTTCCTGATTTTATTCAAGTTTCAATAATAATGCTGTATGAGCGTTTTACTTTGCACATAAACTTTAAGAATCTTTAATATGCACGATTATCATCGGAACTTGATTATAATCTGGAAATTACCATGTTTTTGGAGTGTCATGTCATCACAATGGTCGTGGAATTCGTATATAACTGTTAGATACGAACCGATGTAACAGCAAGGGTTCTGACAAATTCCCATTTTTTCAATTTAGTGCCCTCTGGTGTGGAGAAAATGAGGAAGTTTTGTCATTATCATTAAAATGCAAATGTTTCAGTACCTATAGTCAAGCTATTCATAAGAAAAAAAATAATATTTTTAGATAGATGGGAAAATATTTTTAAAAAATTGCTATTTTCAATTTTTTTGAATTATCTCTTGAAACTTCGTTTATGTGTATAAAATTGAATTCTACGTGACTTTTTTAAATAACTTTTTTTGATATCTTGCCATCTTACCCCTTTTTTTGCCTTTGCATTGCAATTTTTTTAATTTTGCCGCCATTCTAGCGATCACGTGACATGTGTCAAAATCGATTTTTAGGTTATCGGACATGCACAATTTTTCCCCAGAATATTTTTTCCAATACTCCAATAATAAAAATGTTTCCCATATGGTACATACTTTTTGGAGGTCACTGTATGATCACAGTGTGGTCATCATGCAGTCAAAAACAAAGAGAAATTATTTATAGATTGATGAATAAAGCAACAAAAGTAATATTTGGTAAACCTTGGGATACACCATCTTCAGATTTGTACAAAAACACCAATAATATGACATTGAACCAACTTATTAAATTTGAAAAAGCTAAATTTGCATTTAAATTAACCAAGAATATTCAAAAGAGTAATACAACAGTTAACACATTCAGTGTTCATGACGCACCAGTGCGTCAAACCGTTTTTACAGAAATGCGCCTGACGCACGGGTGCGTCGGTTACCTTTCTGAATACAACAGGCAGTTGTATTTTCAGTATTAAAATATTTTCATATATGCGCACACCAAAAGTTACTTCTAAAGTGCTCATGACGCACCGGTGCGTTAAACAAAAATTACCTCGAATGGTTGTTTTATTTTCACATTTTACACTTATATAAGACACATCAAGAAGTTGGAATAGCCATTGTCCAAAAATTCATATCAGGCCATACGAATGTCTACAATAAAACCGAGCACTGAACGTGTTAAGAAAAATTCCAAATTACATAGTCATAATACTCGGATTTTGAACCACTTCCACTTGGACAATATCCATTCCATTAAAGGAAAAGCAAATCCAATTTTCAGCTCTATAGAAACATTTAATATTTTACCAGAACAAATAACAAATTCAAAAACGATAATTTTATTTTCCAAAAATTTTAAAGAAATGTTGCTATTGAAATGATGTTCATAATAATACTACAAAACTTTATGAATTATTTGTATTCTTTGATCATTAGAATTTGTTATGCAAATAAAAAAAAAGTGTTGAATACAAAAGTTTTCGATTTTTTATTATCCACAACTTTTGCATTGAACACTTTCCGCTATGAAGTCACATTTTGAGAAATGAATTCACAAGTAATCACCATCAAGAAATGTATAGGAAAATATATTTATTCACTTACACAACTCATTATCTAATTCATCTTCAGTCTCCTCATCTTCATCTTCAATCCGGAACAATCACTGCCAAGTTTCTACAGAGATCTTTGGTACATTTATTACAAACATTGGTACATATAGCACATAAAAATCAAAGCGGGTATACTTATGGGAGTGTTGAGCAAGTTTGATTCACAAAAATGTCAATATCAAATTGGTATTTACCCCTAAATTACTACACCTTTAAAATTTTGAAAATTTTGAGTAACATCATGGCCAAGTTCTGAAACAACACTAACACTGGGCACTTTCAGTTGAATAGAAAAAACTCAAGTACGCAAAGATTTATATTCTGCAGGTAAATTTTTGAATGAGCATATGAAATCCTAGGTATTTATGCATTTTAAGCAAGTTCCATTCAATAAAATGTTAATAACAAACTGGCTTTTCTCCTGAATTCCTAGGTGGACCTTTGGAATTTTGGAAATGTAAGTCATATCTGACATTGCGATATTTTGAAACAGAGCTGAGTTGAACATGAAACAAATATTTCAAAAATTATCTCACCATTTTCAATTAATAACAGTGTCAAAGCACTAAGAGATGTTTCCTCGTCTCCGACTATCGATGTTATCCCAGTATCCAGTGTTTTCTGCACAGGAACTTTTATATTATCTGACGTTTACATAGAGCAACGTTGACTGCTGCCACTTCGCACCGACAGAACCGCGCCGCTGTATACTGTACAGCGGCGCGCTATCTGCCGCATTGACAAGGTCCCAAGCCGATAAATTTCAGGGTTTAGAATCTCAATGAGTTTAAAGCAGGTACACTTCGGGACAGTTTCCTTTGGTGAACTGTCTTCCTCGGTCTCGAATCCCCATATTCCATCAAGGACTGATTTTATTTTACTTTCTATAGAACAATAATGCGATCAAATGCCGAGTAACCTCTATTTTGAGTACTCAAAAGATTTACTGGATTGCATTTAAAATTTGTATAAGTAACCAAATCTGTATGAATATTTTCAATAAGAGCAGGGTATTTTTCAGCAAACTGGCTTTTCATTCATGTTGATACGAGCTTTTATCTCTGAGTTATTAGCATTTGAATTTATAAACTCCCTCAAGATTTTGTAACCTAAATTATGCGAAGAATTGAAAACACTCGTATTTCTTCTTCTTCGTTTGTTTTATTGGTTTCTGACTCCTCGTGAAGTCAATTTCACCAGATCAGGTGTTTACGAGCTTTGATGTAAGGATTGAATATGAGGGAGGTTTGTTAATTTTGTTAAAAGGATGAAGTAGTTGTTATGACATCTAAGGATATTGGGTAATAAAGATCCACTGACCAATAATAACACTGAAACAATTACATAGTAGAAAGCCCATGGTTAGTAGGGGAAGTTTCATAGATCAAATTGATGAAATGTTTCAAATTTTAATTTTACTTTTTTCAAAAAATTTAAACACTCGTATTTAAAACCAACATTATTTGTACCGGTTAAACGTTATGCAATTTGACAATGAAGTATTCCTCAACTGTTCATTTTACTTGCTACAAGTGATAAGACATTATTTCATGAATCACAAGCATTATTTCACGAAGTCAGGAACTTTAATATTATAAGATTTTCAATTGCAATTTTGCAGCTGGCAACTGCGCGTATAAATATAAATAGTATCAGAATACAAAGCTGCGATTTTCATCTTCAAAATGACGAAAGATTCATCTGAATTGAACATTTATGTGAGGAGTTATAGAACTTTACTTCACGTGCTGGTTGAAAAAATGCACGTAGGCGGGAGCCGGCGCAACACCTGCCCCATCGAGAAAGTATATAACTTCAACAATTTTTTTCAAGAATACCGTGCGATTTCTCAAAATTTTGGTAGGGACAGTTTTTTGTAAAAATTTGTGCTCTTTCTGAATATCAAGTTAGTTTTTTTATTTAAATTAAATTTTTTGAGATATTTCGAAATTACCTCAAAAATTAATTTCAACGCGTTTTTTGGGAGGTTCCACCCCCCTGGAGGTGATAATTTTCCTCAGAAGTAATGTGCAATTCAAGTTGAGGTTGGTAGCCATGTTGATTGGCCTATTTACTGTATTTAAGATGAAGAAAACTAACACGATTTTCTTCAGATGTCATCGTGAAAATATACTTATCGTTGGACAATAACATTGTTGAAGTACCTAGGTCTATATCTTGATAGTTTATTGAAATTTGAGCAGCACACCGAAATTCTATGTAAAAGGCTCTCTTCTGTTTGTTATGCATTGAGAGTTGTATCGAATGAATTGGGATTTTAGAATGTTCTAATTTTACAGAAGCGTGCTCTGCGATATTTATGCAAAGCAAAGTATCGGGATTCATGTCGACTTCTGTTTATCAAACACATGCATAAACCAAAATTTACTGTTGGTAGTTCTTCTTATCATATTACAATAAAAAATAATGAATTAAAATTGCCAATCCCTAAAAGTACTCTGATCAAAGATTCAATAATTTATAATGGAGGTAAGATGTTTTATAACCTTCCATCAAACACTAAAAGAGTCAAATCACTTTTTTGGTTTAGAAAGAACGAAAAGTGTTCGCAAGAGTTCTATAATAATGGGTTCTGAAACACATAATTCAAGCATGAATCGAACATAGTTGAATTCAAATATCTTTTATTGTTTCCATCTGAACCACTTTTTGAGTTATATTTTTTCTTTAATTTCATGTACATTCTCGTCATTAATATTTTCGTTTTCACCAAGTGCTGCGGATAAATTGGCAGTAGATAGCAGAAATGAAGTTGAAAAACTTCTGACATTAAAGTATATTATGACTTTGACTATTTTCCGCTGCTGCCTATTTATTACACAGTTCTCAGTTTTTTGCTTGAAAAGTCGTGAACTTATTCTATCAACTGTATCTTATTCGAGGCCTTGATTCATTTTCTAGCTCACCTTTGATGCCGATCTCAATATAACCCAGATGTTCTCTGGCGAAGACGAATGTGTAGATCTCAATCCAACACTTTATCCAAAAGGCAGTGTCGAAAACTGGTTAGTACTGGTGGAGGATTCGATGAAAAACACGGTCAGAACGAAACTGGGAAAGTCTTTGCAAGACTTACCAACTAAGGAGCGAGAAGAATGGGTAAGTATAGTAAAGTAATATTGAAATACTAAAATCAACAGCCGTTATAGTCCAAGATCCCAGGGCCGTCAGACGTTACTTAATTTTAAACGAACGAAATGTGTACGATTGAGTTGTGTTAGTATGTACTATGTTCGCATGCCTAACTGCTAGCTTGACCAGATGACCATTCTTCAGATATCAGGGAATCAAGGTACGTAAAAACACTACACACTTAGTTGGATTCGTGTACAGAGTCACTAGCTACCACCCCGGAGCTCAGAGTTCAAGTATCGCTTCCAACAATTTTTTTTCAAACCCTGCAGAAGATGCTACTGGAATTTTTTATCTCATTTGACGGCCGCCTATTGACCATTACTTACATTATTGATGTTTATTTATGTTGTTTTTTTTTTGTAAGGTGTTGTGCTGGCCTGGTCAAGTGGTCATAGCGTGTAGCCAAACTTTTTGGACTTCTGGCGTAGAGAACGGCATTTTGGAGAATTGTCTTGGAGACTTCTTGGAGAATTCCATGTTGGCCAACCTGGACGCCTTGAGAGGCCTGGTCAAGGGTTCGTTGACGTTCTTGCAGAGGGAGATTTTGTCGGCTTTGATTGTTATAGAAGTCCACGCGAGAGATGTCACACAGAATCTGGTGGATCTAAACATCATCAACGTCAATGATTTTGATTGGATTAGTCAGTTGAGGTAAGCTTCTATGATGTGATTGGAGAACTGAAAGTGAAACTTCCCTTGTTCAAAACATCTTTACAGAAATGTTTCCTTGCCAACAAGAGGAAATATAACCATAGAATATAGTAGTTTCAAAATTCCTTAACGATATTTAATGTCGGGCGTCTTTTTACAAAAAATCGGAAACTTAGACAAGAGTAATTGAGGTGTACTACTTATACATAAATTCCCGATATCCCCATTCAGAAACTTTCGACCAATTTCGACTATAAATATTTTATTTGTTCAAGCAAAGTGATCAAAAATCATTCGTCTTGACTGTCACTGTACTAAAGCTATAGTATAATTTAGCTTTTACTGTCCAGGCAGTAGTAACTTTCATAGAAGTTAATAACCGACGAATCATTTGAATTTAAACCAAACAAAATTTTGAAATTATTCATTCCTTCTTTTTTATATTTTTAGTAAATTAAGTGAGAATCAATGTCCCCAGCTTTTATCGTCATTCCTCTGCAACAATTTCAAAATTCACTAATTGTACATTATACGCCTTTTCACGCAAGTTCAAGTTTCACTAGTTGAAAAATATGGTTGTTAATAAAAGTATTTGTAGTGGTTGTTTGTTACTGATGGATTTAGAAGGAAATCGTACGAGTCACACTAAAAAATATCATACCTCCGATAGTTATTTCAGCAACATTAATTGTACAGTTTGCGTACGAACATTATAGAGAGTTTCATATTATTCTCGCGTATTTCGTTATGCAAAATGAAAGTGTTTAAAACTGAGTGTTGGTAACCAGAGGTGACGAGACAACAAAGATCCCTGCCAAAAATATCACATATTCTCATTAAAAAATATAGACGAATTATGAGAATTTATAAGGATCTACGTGGAAAGTCTGTAACCTACACGTACGTAATCCCTGGCACATACACCTTTTGGAAGGATGTATGAGGATTCATAAGTAGGTGTAATTTATAAGCATACCCGAAAACATGTCATATGAGTTTGTATCAGGCAGTGGTTGTTTGAGGGAACTATGAGATTCGATTCAATCACAACGATATTATATGCTCATTCACAAGCTTGTCAACTTATGAGAAATGTGTGGAAATTCACAAATACCAATCTTATTTGGTATCGTGAAGAAAGTGGATTCAGTATTCGATGATCTGTATCAGAAATTCCGTATCCAATTTTATTGGGTATCTGGTGGAAAAAGTGGGATCAGGAATTCCTTACCTCAATTTATGGGATGCCTATAAGTTTTCATACAAATCAAAATCACTGAGAATTCGCAAGTGTCGATAAGAAAACAAGGATACAGAGTATAAGTGTTTGTTTTAGGCAATAGGTAGTAGTGCAAAGTGACTATATACACGATTCGATGAGGTATTCCAATTTCAAACAAAATAATATTTTATACTCATTCAAAATTTTGAGAACCTATGTGTAGAAATACACAATTTATAATCTCATTCGTTATCGTATAAAAAAAGTGTGTTCAGAACTTGATGGTCCAATCTGTATTCGGAATTCCGTATCCAAAGGAGGAGGCAATTTATTTACGAAATGGGTTAAAATTTCACAAAATTAATAAAAACCTGAATGTTGAATATAATACAATAGAAATAGAAATTTCCCAATTTCAATCTAAATTAAAAATTATTTCTCTATATAGACCTCCTAGTTCAAATTTAGATGATTTTTTACAATTCTTAGATAAAATTATGGCAATAAATAAAAAACTTATTGTAATAGGAGACGTTAATATAAATTTACTGACAGACAAGAATGATATCTTAAATTACGTGAGTTTAATTGAAAGCAATGGTTTCCAAATTGTGAACACAATAGATCCAAATTGTTATACAAGAAATCAAAACAACTCTTTCAGTATTCTTGATCATATTCTAACAAATTGCCATCATTTGAATTTTAAAATAACATTAGAAAATACTTCGATTACTGATCATAGAATAATGTACACCTCCATTGAAAAATCAGATATTATTTTAAAACAATTCAAAAAACGTGAATTAATCAAGATTGACTACTCAAAATTCAAACAAATTATATCCAATGAATTGATTCGAGCTCGATGTGAAACATTTCTAGATTTAATAGATATCATTTTAAAAGCTAAAAATCAGTCATCAGTTAAATTATATATGAGAACACGTGAAAACAATGATTGGATCAATGATAATATCATTCGGGAAATGAACATTCGAAATGCCAAATTCAAAAGACATAAACAAAATATCGATGATCCAGAACTCTTTAATGAGTATAAGATACGAAGAAATAAAGTTAATGCTATGATCAAAAGAGCAAGAGCCCAACATGTTAATAAAAAATTTGAAGCTTCTGAAGGAAACCAGAAGAAAATGTGGGACACTATAAATTATTGTCTGAGAGGTTCATCGAAAGTAAAAAATAAGAAAGAGATTAATTCCATAAAAATTAATGGTAACATTTTTACTGATGGTCTAAACATTGCCAATATTATGAACAATCACTTTTCAAGTATTGGTGAGAATATATCAAACGAAATAAAATCTTATTATAATAACTATCCATATCTGAATTTCTATCCGAGTTATAATGAATCCACTATGCTTTTGTTTCCAACTGATGAAAATGAAGTTATTGAAATAATCCACACCTTAAAAAAAACATGTCCTGATTCTGAAGGTTTATTGACTAAAGATATAATTGAATTGAAAAATTTTTTGGCTGAACCCTTAACAAAATTAATCAATAAATATTTTACCTTGGGTATTTTCCCATTTGAATTGAAACATGCTTCAGTAAAAGCTATATACAAAAATGGAGATGCTGAAGATCCAGCAAATTATAGACCAATAGCCTTATTAAGTATATTTTCTAAAATTTTTGAAAAAATTCTCAAAAAACGTATTGTTGATTTTATAAACAGAAAATATGGCTTTGATAATAATCAGTTTGGTTTTCAAGAAAATAGTGGAACACAAGCGGCTGTGCTTCAAGTAGTACAAGCAATTCAAAAAGGACTTGATATAGGAAATTATGTGGTCGCTGTATTCATTGACCTTAAGAAGGCATTCGATACAGTTGATCACATAAAACTGTTGGAATATTTGGAATCAATGGGACTCAGGGGTACTGTGAGAAATCTTTTGGAATCCTATCTTGGAAATAGGACAATCAGTACCAAATGCAATAACGCTGAATCTGTTAGACTACCGATAAATAAGGGCGTTCCACAAGGATCTGTTTTGGGACCCATCTTGTATTTATTGTATATTCAAAATATCTCTAAAATTGGTTTAGCGGGTACTTATACCATATATGCAGACGATACAGTACTTTTATATGAACACAAAAACTCACTCATTCTAGAAAACATTATTAATGAAGACTTGAAAAAATTTGAAAAATGGCTTTATTGTAACCTTTTATCAATTAATACTGATAAAACTGAGTATATCATTTTCCAGCAAAAAAATAAACAGAATATTTCCCTCAACCTCAATATCAGAAATGAAGTATTGAAGCGAACTGAACAAGTGAAGTATCTTGGTATTTGGATTGATGAAAAACTGAAATGGGACAAACATATTGAGGTCTTAATAAAAAAAATATCTCCAATCATTGGTGCTTTGAGAAGATGTCCTAAACTTGATAAAACAATTATAAATATGATTCTACATTCTCACATTCTCAGTCGCATTACTTTTTTAATAAACATTTGGGGAGCTTGTTCAAAAAATAATTTTAATAAATTATCTGCTTTATATAGGAAATCCTTGAAAGTACTGTATCGTCTCCCATTTGATATACCAACTAATGAACTATATGCGATTACAGACAAATTTTCTTAGATGAATTGTATAAAATAAATACCCTAAAAATTGCATTCAAAATTATAAATAAAAAATTAAAATCAAATTTCATTTTGATAAGAAACTCTGAAATTCATAGTCATCACACTAGACAAAGTAACTTGTTTCACCTCGATTCTGCTGCCTCTTCAGTTGGTCAAAAAAGATTCACTCACGCTGCTCTAAGTGAATTTAACAATTTACCTAGTAATATAAAAAACTGCAAAAATTTTTCAAAATTCAAAATTTCTGTAAAGAAACACATTTTGTCCTTACGGAGTAGATCTTTGTTCACTAATTTATGATTTTATATATATATATATATATATATATATATATATATATATATATATATATATATATATATATATATATATTGATTATGATTATGATTTTAATACATATTGATTATGATTTTATCTATATTGAATATGTTAATCCTTTTTATTATTTTTTATCAGTGATTTATGAAAGATTTGTTGAAATTGTTATTCATTTTTGTTAATTTTATATTTGTACAACTTCCTTATACCAGACCTTGTTCTGACTGGAAGGTATTTACACAAATAAATAAATAAATAAATAAATGTTATGCGAATCCTATGAGATTTCATGAGATTCAACAGTAGGAACATTACGAAACCAAATGGAATATTCCAAACAAAATATTCTTAAGAATAATCGAATAGAATATTATCATATCATACCAGAATATTTCAAAAATATTTCAGAAAGATCAACACAAGATTAACGAAATGTAACATTCCAGGAAAATCTTTCTAGAATATTGCTGAAATAATTCGAATAGATTATTATTATCATATTCCTCCAGATTTTCAAAACATCAGGAGAATCATAATGTACCCTAGGTTATTTTATATAATTTTAAATAATGATATATATTTCAAAATGACTTCAGTTGCAAATGATCAATTTTTTTATCATAATCAGATAATCGAGAAAGAATTTATTTACTTATTATTTCCCTCGTATGACGAATGTATTCGCTGATAAACAGTTTTCGTTTCTTTTCGAATGAACTGCATGGTTCTTTCACAAGTCGTGAGCTCTGAATGTCTGAATCGTTGTATGAGGGGTAATCCTCATACAACGTCTGAATTTATGAAATGAATGAATCTCTAACCGGCTACTCGGAGAGCTTCTTCCTCTACTCGGAAGATGGTGCGGCCTAGACCACGTTTCATAGAGCGGGATCAGAGTAAGTAAATGACAACTAAATGCGTGTGCACGGAGGTACGGAAATCGGAGGTGAGTACCTCATCCGGTGGGCTACTCTCCGCACACAGCATCGTCGCAATCCAGCAACTCCGGAACTCTTCTTACTGGATCAGGCAGGAACAGTACGAATTCTTTTTTAATGTTGTTGGTGTTAACCAACGACGCTTCATCTATCTAAGCCAGGCCGTAGATTTCTCAAGGAAGCCATGACCTGGCCAGAAATACTAATCACACCAGAGCCATCCGGGCTACCACTCGGTAGGACTACTACTCAAAGGTCTGTGGCTCCCGGACAACTGCCAAAACAGCCGAAAAGGAGCTCTTTAATAGTTTTTGTGCACATTTACTTCGGCCAATGCCGAAGCAAAGTCAATGTGGGCGGAGCCTATCGGAACTCCGCTCCGAGATACTCTCAAATGAAAATTTTATTTTAGTATTTCTGGCCGAGGTTCACAACCATGGTAAAATGAGAGTTGTGATAATACAGACGAGGAACAGATGGTGTAAAAACTGGCTGCAAAGATCTACCCGATCTACCTCCTTTTCTTTTCTGTTGGAAATGAATGTGTAATTTACTTATTTTTTTCTAATTTGAAAATGACTTTATTCTTTATGCGCATAAGAGCATATAAAATTATAAAATCCATTGGATTTCAATCTTCACATGGAAATGGAACGTGCCAGGAATAATCTGGCAGACCTCGCAGAATATCAATGATTTTTTTTTAATATTCAAGTTACTGCGATGAAATCTCATACGTTCTAATTCATTTTCAAACTGCAGGACCTCATAGAAACATGTAGCATCCATCCCAGTAATCGCTGATAGAAACGGATAACAGTTATGTCTAAGAACACATTAGAAATTAAAGGAATATGTATCTGTAATGTCTTTTAAATACTGATGAATATCGAATATGGCTCTATACGGATTTGCGGTTTCACTATCCAACTTGAATCTCATAAACTCTCTTAAATATTTTTTTATCAGTCTCTATGAGACATTTTTGGCAGGGATAGTAGCCAAACGTATTTGAAAGAAGAAATAGGTACATGAAAATGTTGATAAAAAGTTGAATAAGAATTTAAAATCAAGAAAATACAATTAGCCTAGCAGAACTTGCTATACAGAAGAACAGTAACACTTGGTACTTACCAGATATCAAGGATTTTGAAGAAATTGATACAGGAAATCCAACAAAGGTGACCTCACACCAGTAGCAGCAAAACTAGGCATTTCACAACAATCTGAACAACTTGCCGATATAAGATAAAGAACTTCTTGCATGTGTTTCACTAATTAAATTATTCATACAAGACTTTTATTAACAATATAATATTTAATTTTTATCATTAACAACATAACCCGAAAAAGACAATTTGAATTTATGACCCTGAGGTACTGAAATGTTACACTTTTGAAAGCTGTACTGACCCTAGAGACAGTTCAGTGTACGGGAACTTTACTCTGTTTTCGTTCGTCTTGTTTAAAAGTATTTGTATTTGATATTTACCCGGTGAACATTCAACTTCACAATTATAAGTCATATAATGGTTTTCATCAGATGTCTCATGCGTTATGATGAATGAACTTAACCGATACGTACTTCAGAAATCGGTCATACTCATGACTAAATGATATACCAAAATTAAACCATTTTACGTCAAACGTTCGCCTTAACAAATTTCAATTATGTTGCATTTTTGATCAAATTAAACTATCAATACTGCATAATCATGAATGTATCATTTGAATGATGATAATTTGGAAGATTGCATATAAACATATTTTTTATGTATTTTTTCAAATATTGTCTCTTCAATAATTTGCAGACATCAAGATAAATATGAAAATATCTGAGTTTTTCAAATATAATCCTAAATACATCTTTGTCAATATAATCAATAGTAAGACCAAATAATTACGTCTATTTTTTACGAGGGAATTGAGATATATAATAAAATACCACAGGCAATAAAAGAAATTAGGACTAAAACTAAATTTAAAAATGAACTTAAAAAATTTATACTCAACAGATGATTTCCCATGATATAACAATATTTCACCTTTGACTGTCTTTGCTTTTGTTTCTTTCTGATTGATATTATTTACTCATATTTCACAGATCATCTGTATCATTCCTTTTTTTATAATTGTACCAATTGTCGTTATACAATTTGTTAAAACTTAATCCCTCTATAAACAGAAATGTTTCTTGGGATAAATAAATAAATAAATAAATGAATATTTTGTCAGACGTAAGTTATGTGCTCCACAAAAAAAATTTATATTTTATATAATTATTGATCTTCTTAAAAATTATTTGGAAAATAGAATTCAATACGTTGAAATTAATGAAGCTAGAAATGAACAAGAAATCTTTCAATTTTGTGTGCCACAAGGAACATTTTAGGGGCCACTGCTATTTACTATCTATCAACGAATTTTTATATCAATGCTATAGGTAAAATTCAAAGTTCCGTAGATATCACATGGAGATATCACATGGAGGAAAAACTGGATTGAAGCTGAAGCTGACAAAGTTTTAGGTAAAATAGCCATGGTGCAATTTCAATAAAAATATACTGAAAAGATGTTGCTGGAGCAATGAAAGCAAAAGTAGAATTAAGGATGGGTTTAAACAGAAGTGATCACGAGTTACTTATCAAAAATTGTACGACAGAATTAGCGTAAGAAAAAAATCGTTTAATAAATTAAACTGGAGGAACATGAAAACATTAAAAACAACTTTCACCTTTCAACAGTCAATCAATAGTGTCAACTGTCAAATTGCATCCAATGAAATCAATGTAATTAAAACTTTTGTATCCTATCTTTTTCCTTTTATGCCACAGAACACAAAAGTGTAAAGTGGAACAAACCGGAGTGTTTCGTGTTCAGCGAAAAAGGCAAGAAATTTTGGCACTGACGTTTATCCGATGGTTCTTGGAAATTTCGATATTATTCGATATTTCTGATTACCTTAACGATACTAAAATATCGATATCTTTAATAAATAATATCGATGTTTTAAATGTATCGATGAATATCGCCCATCTCTACAATGAAGTATGACGTCGATACAACGCTGAAAGTTAGGACATATCGCCTCAGAAAGAACCGTAGTATTGGGAACGTGACTTTTGAATCACTTGCAAATGCAAATGCATAATACGTCATTTTGATGATGAAAATGAGATCAATGAAATATGACGTTGATACAACTCTGAAAGTTGGGACATATCGCCTCAGAAAAGACCGTCGTATTGGAAACATAAGTTTTGAATACGTTACTTGACATATGTTATGATATGCTATTTGGACATTGAGCATGATACGTCATTTTGATAATAAAAATATGATCATTGAAACATATCGTTGACACAACGCTGAAAATTGGGACTTATCGCCTCAGAAAATACGTATAATGGATACATATTGATGATGTTGACCATCATTCATAAGACGTTACGTCTATGTTCCACATATGTAAGAATTTTGAAAATGTTCACCGGGTAACTACTGGACAAGCAAGCAAGTCTTTTTACAAAGCACAAATATACAAAGTTTCGAAATTCTAAACAATTTATTTTATACTTCTCATACAAAATCAACATTAATATCAAAATAACATTTCAAAATTAAATAGCTATTTCAAAGTGTGGCAAATATATAATCAAAGAATTAGTTTTGAATATTATCATTGTAATATAGGTAATAACAATAATAGTACCCTCTCATGATCACTCGAAGAGTGTATACTAGCATAGCATGTGCATTTGCCGTGGCGCTCCAGGGCGACTTACTAATTTTTGGTTTATAACAATATACAGTGACCGCCAAAAAGTATGTACCATATGGGAAAAATTTTTATTATTGGAGTATTGGAAAAAATATTCTGGGGAAAAGTTTGTGCATGTCCGATAACCTAAAAATCGATTTTGACACATGTCACGTGATCGCTAGAATGGCGGCAAAATGAAAAAAATTGTAAGGCAAAGGCAAAAAAAGGGGTAAGATGGCAAGATATCAAAAAAATTTAATTGAAAAAGTCACTTAGAATTCAATTTTATACACATAAACGAAGTTTCAAGAGATAATTCAAAAAAATTGAAAATAGCAATTTTTTAAAAATATTTTCCCATCTATTTAAAAATATTATTTTTTTTTCTTATGAATAGCTTGACTATACTGAAACATTTGCATTTTAATGATAATGACAAAACTTTCTCATTTTCTCCACACCAGAGGGCACTAAATTGAAAAAATGGGAATTTGTCAGAACCCTTGCTGTTACATCGGTTCGTATCTAACAGTTATATCCGAATTCCACGACCATTGTGATGACATGACACTCCAAAAACATGGTAATTTCCAGATTATAATCAAGTGACCCAGGGTAAAACCGCCAAATGTTTAGGATTGGGTTTTAAGGTAAACATAAGATTTTTGTTTCTCATAATCGTGTGTCCTAACTTGCTTCATTTTCGAGATACAGGGGATCAAATTTCCTTGGCCTCCGCGCTCTCCAGACTTGACCCCTATGGATTTTTGTATGGGGTACTATGACCACTTTAATTTATGCTGAACCCATCAACCACGAAGGTACTTTTCGGGAAGGAATTGTTTAAGCAGCAACAGAGATCACACCATTAGAGTGCCATGCAGCTGCAGAATCTGTCGTTCGTCGCCGTCGGTGCAAAATTTGCATTGAAAAAAAATAAGGACACTTTGAGCAGTTTTTGTGAAATTGTGGTTATTTTGAGCATTTTTTGTGAATTTTTCTCGCCATTTTCTAATAAATTAAAATAAATAAATTTCCCCTTATCACTAAGATATTTTTTTCCTGTTACGTGCTAGGAAGCGGTTTTTGAATTGTATCTCAAACATGAAGCGAGATACAAAAATAATTAAACAGGCAAAAAATGGTATCTCTAATTGCTTAGGTAACCCTGAAAAAAATTAAACATACAAAGAAACAGTGGAGTACAATAATTTGTCATGACATCAATTATATTCCCCTTTGGGACGCATCTGTAATTGATGATTTTCTTATAATTACATTAAAAAAAGGCCCTCATTACTGCAAATGAACATACCATGTTATATTAATATCAACCAAACGGTTTTTAAGTAACTGATGAAACCTGTTTTTTTTTCTAAAAACGTTTTCGAAAATGGGGCAAGTTAGGACAAATTTTCTTTTCATCTTAAAATAGATCCTAAACGTTCGGCGGTTTAACCCTGGGTTACCCTGTGGAACAGATGTATTTCATCAAATTCTGTAGAAATGGACCGCAGGAAAAAAGTGAAAAATAACACAATGGTGATCGACTGGTGATTTAATTACCTACCCAAAAAAAACATGACGAGAAACGAATTTCCTACACAAAATAAAACTTTCAATGAATATTTACGTACCCATTGTAAATTCACAATCAGACAACATCGAACCATTACAGCGTTTCGCAAAACTGCTCCTGTGTTTGTGTTTTTGTATTTGAACTCATCCTGCATGATCCCTCATCATTATATAGTCCCCTATCTACAGCTTCCAGCAGGCAGTCGAGAAATAATGCGAAAAGCAAACTAATCCAGGCAAATTTTACGCACACCGGCAAAATTAGGGGAACTCACAAAAGTTACCAAAAGTTTGAAACATCAATATTCTGTCGAACTCTTCACTCGATTCTGATCATTTTCTTTTCAACTGTAGCGTTTTTCTTCTGGAGGGCAGCTGGGTTTTTGCCGTTTTGAACGATTTACATCTTTATCAATTACATGGATGGAAAAATGTGTACACTCAATGAAAAATGCATTGTAAATTCTATGGTTAATAGGTCAAAATCAGCATCAATTGAAATTTACTGTCATTCAACATAAGAAAAACTATGCTTTCATCTTGAAGACTTTCCATTAGACAATAACATCGTCGAAAATAAAATGGCCTCGAAATACTTTATCTGGATAATTTGTTGAAATTTGAAATTCTTTGTAAAAATCTCTCTTCGGGTGGCTACGCATTGAGAGTTGTATCAAATGAATTAGGATTTTCGACTTCCCAACTACACCTTTTTCAATTGTGATTCAGAAAGTGTAACTTGAAATTCAGATCAGTAACATGTAAATCAGAAACTGTAACTTGTTATTCAGAATTGTTAACTGTAATTCAGAAACCGTAACATGTATTTCAGATCAATTAATTGTATTTCAGAAACGGTCACATGTAATTCAGATTACTAAATTGTATTTCAGGAAGCGTCAATTGTAATTCAGAAACCATCACTTGTAATTCAGAAACTACCAAGAACTTGATTAGTAAGAGTAGGGAATATGAGAACAACGAATTTATTAGTGAACATTATTATGAATATTTATCGCCCAACGGGCATGTCTTGAAATGCTAAAGCTGTAGCATGGTGAATGGTGGTGTGTTGTGCTGCCCTACCACAATCGCCTTCAACTTATAGTATAATTTGCCATGTCAATGATTTGCTCAAGATGCACAAGCCGCTGTTCTCCAACACCCGGACCTTGAACTTGGAGAACTCGAAGATTCTCTTTTACATAGGAGTTTATTTTCGACCATATTGTTTCGACTGGGTCAACATCGGTGGGGTGTGGACTCAAACGAAGAAGACTTGCCTCAGTTCCATCCAGAAAATATGTACATACGGGTTGTTCTTGGTTTCTGAATTACAGTTGATACTTTCTGAATAACACCTCCAACGCTTTCTGAATTACATTTTACACCTTCTGAAATACAATTAACTAATCTGAATTACATGTTACGGTTTCTGAAATACAATTTACTAATCTGAATTACACGTTACGGTTTCTGAATTACAAATTATTATTCTGAATTACAAATTATACTTTCTGAAATACATCTTATACTTTCTGAATTACAATTGAAAAAGGTGTAGTTTATCATTCTTTTATTGAATCACATGTGCGATATGGTTTAAAATTTTGGGGAGTTTGCAGTAGTCATCGTTTGCAGACTGTACTAATTTTACAAAAACAGGCTTTAGGGTATTTAAGTGTGATAGCAGGATTCATGCTCAAAGATACATACATTTTATTTTTTTCCCAAGAAACATACAAGTTTATGACAGGGAAAAAAACAATAAACACATTTTCAAATAAACCATTTCTAATTTTCATATTATTTATACAATTCATGATAATAAGTATTTTTTCAAATTTACTTTGAATCTCATTCTGCCATTGGATTTCAAAGATTTTGGCAATTCATTGTAATACATTATTCCTTTAAAGTAAATTGATTGTTGGCCCACATTTGTTTTCACTTTGATTACTGACAAATTATCTGATTGCCTCGTCAAGTGGTTATGATTGTTGTTGATGAGGTTGAAAACCAAATCAGAGTTTTTTAAGTTATTTTTGACTTGGTGAATAAAAGTACAAATCTTTAACTTATAAAGAGTATGGATATCCAGAATTTTTTTTGGTTTGTATACATTTTTTGTAGGTTCCCTGTACTCTAGTTTGAATATACACTTGATGATTTTGTTTTTGTAATGTTTCCAATGGTTTAAGTAAACATTCTGTTGCTGATCCCCATACTGAGATTAATTAATGAAGTTTGGAAAAGACTAAAGAATGATAAATTAATTTCAAATATTTCAAGGGTAAAAAGTTTCTGAATATGAAAAGAATTCCTATTACTGGAGATATTTGCTTTCTTATTATTTCAATATGTTTGGACCATAACAAATTTTCTTAGGTAATACCACAAGTGTATCGGTGATTATCGAAATAGCAATTCCTTTGAATTTGAGAATCAAATTATGTTGCTTGAGCAACATAATTTGATTCGAAACCGGGAAGGAATTAGCGATAATCGCCGATAACACGAGTTGTATTTGTTAAGATTATTTCATGAATAAAATCGAAAACATTTTTATTTATTTACTATTCAATTTAACTAGGAATAGTGACCCCGCATTTAGTTCTGAAATTATACAACTAACAAAACATTTACTTGATACTTCAAACATCCCTCTATTTCAGTTACCAATGACAGAGCGCGTCATTCGTAGTTTCGTCATTGCATGTCTAGTCTACTGCTTCTCGCTCGAGGTTATGTTTTGATAACATTTTGATTCAGTGATTTGATTAATCAACGAGTATGTAAAATTTGTCGAAAATTGTGAAGTTGATATGAATTAATAGTGAGTGCTTATTTAGTTTTGGTCAAAGTTTGGTGTTGTGTCATTATAGCAGCTTGCTAGTGGTAAGTTTTTGTTTTGATAATAACCAATCAGGAATCGAACTACAAAATCGAAAACACATCATATACATATCCAGTAGCCAATCAAGAGCCGAACTACAAAATCGAAAATATGATGTTTTCATTTATCAACACAAAAATTTCAACCAATCATAACACGCTATTTTAGCATAAGTGAAATAATCATCAATATACAAGCCAAGAAACTTCAAAATAGGAGCATACTTGATGATTTCATTTTTGGAATTGACAGTTTCTTTGAAATCCACAGAAGTCGATCTTTTGGTGACAAACATAAATGATGATATTTTGTAATTTAGAGTTAGTTTATGGTTTATTAGCAAAGATGATATTTTCTCAATGTCATTCAACATGTTTTCTTTAATTTCTTGTAAACTATGTCCGTTATAAATAATGGTTGTATCAGAAAACATTTTGATTTTTCCAGCTAGTTCCAAATCGACTAATGAAGAATTTATATATATATATATATATATATATGCTAATGCGCGGACTCGGATAGTAGGAAACAGGATGTTTCACCTCTTCCGGCTAGCTCAGTACCACCTATCCGAGGTACGGCATTGTCGCAAAATCTCAGCAACTCCGGAGCTCTTCATTTATTTGGAAAACCAGCAGGAACGTGTCTGACATACGAATTCTTTTTGGATTTGTTGGTGTTGCCAACCAACGAGGTTCCATTAATTCGCATGCCAGGCCGAAGATCGCTAAAAACCAGAAATACTATTTACACTTAAAACACTACTGAGCCATCCAGAAGTGAGGGCCTCTCTCCTGGGAATTGTCCGAGCCCTCGGGCGGCTCCTGGATGACTGCCTAAAACAGCCATTTGAGCCTTATTTATACACTGGCCGAACATTTTAGTCGGCCAATGGTATAACAATTTACTGGTAGGCGGAGCTTATTAGAGCTCTCGCCTCCAGATATACTCTCCGAGTATTTTTCAAAACTTCAAAAACTTTAGTATTTCTGGCAGATTATGACACGGCCCCCCTTTAAGGGATCGCTTGGCATGCGGATGGAACGTCGTTGGATTTGCCCTGAAAAGGGCCAGTTCTCTCGAACGTGTACCTAAAAATAAAACCTAAAAGAGAACTATGTTACAGCTACTGGCTATCCAAATCTTGCAGATGTTTGAGTCTTCAACTCATCGTATGGATTCCAGGATACTCCTTTACGAGACTTTTATGTAACGAAATGTTACATATTTCCACATACGCTCGTTATCCAGCTTCCAAAGAGGCGCCATATGTCTTCGCCCTTGCCCATCGGCTAAGGACAACCAGCTGTTGGGCGAGGTAGCTTTCACTATGTCGTTTTGCCCTGGCCATCCGGCTCAGGAACAACAGACTGGCTGTGGAATGGAACACTTCCATCGAACCCACGAACAACACAGGCATCCTCGATTCCACTGGCATAACTCGCTTCAGAATCATCTCGAAAGTGCATCCAGGAAAACTTTCCGATAAGTTCCCCCTTGTCCGGGCTGCTGGAAAAGTTATTCGAGGGCCCTGCCTCCCATCGGAGTGCACCGAAAATCCTTATTCGCTGGGCCCCACGTTGGGCGCCATATATATATATATATATATATATATATATATATATATATATATATATATATATATATATATATATATATATATATATATATATGTGAAAGAGTACAGGTCCAAGGATTGATCCTTTATGTAATTCTTCAGTATCTTCTATGAATACAAACTGTTTTCTGTCTAAAAGATCATTTCTGAACCATTCGTGAGCACTTTCTCTCACACCAATTTCATATGAGATCCCAATAACATTTTGTGATCAACTGTGTCAAACGCTTTCTGAAGATCAAGCGACAGAATACCACATTTTTTACCTGAATCTATATCAAGTTCTAATTGAGTAATGACTTCAAGAACTGCTGATTCTGTATCGCTAGATCTTTGAAAACCATACTGCTCATTATACAATTATTTTAATTTTTCAAGATATTCAAATAACCTACAATGCATTGCCTTTTCAATTATTTTCGAAAGTACTGATAGAATCGAGATGGGTCTATAATTGTGCAATTGATCTTTTTCACCTGCTTTGAAAATTGGTGTAACTTTCGCAATTTTCATTTTATCTGGAATTATGCCCGTATGAAAGTTAAATTTATTATTTTGTTCATTATAGGTGCAAGTTCTGATTTCACTGTTTTAATAATTTTGGTGGTCAAATCGTGGAGACTTTTTTATATCAAGCGAATTTTCGATTTATTTTATTTCTACATGATCTGTAGGCTTCAGGAACAAAGAAGTTAATTTAGAATGAACTAGAATTTCATGATTGGAAGGAAAAAGAACTGACAAATTAGGACCGACACTGAGGAAGTAATTGTTAAATTCTTCACATATTTACTTTCGATTTTTGATTTTTTTCCCATTAAGTGAGATAACTTCAATATTTTTGTGATTAGACTTTGATTTGTGATAAAACATTTCACTGATTCCATTCCATTCCATACAGATTTTGGGCTAGCGTTTGCTAATTGTTCATTATGATATTTTTGTTTTGCCTCTCGAACAGAGCTTTTAACTGATTTATTGTGTTAGTTGTAAGAATCTATAAATAATTGAATGTTCGAATTATTATTTTTTTTGTAATAAAATGTATCTCTCAGTTTTATCAATATAAAAATATTCTCATTGAATCACATGTGCGATATGCTATAAAAATTTGGGGAGTATGCTGTAGTCATCGTTTGCAGACTGTCCTAATTTTACAAAAAGGGGCTTTAGTGTATTTGAGTGTTATAGCGGTATTCATACTTAAACATGAACATGAAATTCTAACAGTTATTCCATTTTTCATACTTGAAACTGATTTTTTGGTATACGAATATAAAATAAAGTCAAAATATGCTTGGAAATCATCTCACCAAGGACCCCTTTATCTCTGCCATTCTCTGTCACTCCAGCTTGAATAATGCACATGAAATCATAGCAATTTTGGATACATTATGTTTCAAATCAAACTTTAGAGAAACGTATATGTTTATGAGGGAATTGACTTAATTCAAAAAAGAACCCAATAAATGTATATACAGGGTGTTTCTTGAGTACGTGTAGAAAATTCAGGATCGTGTTGCTGACATCAAAATAAGAAGAGATGTTCCTATAAACATAAGTCCACAAGTTATTCGTTTCTGAGAT
Organism: Chrysolina oricalcia; assembly: GCA_944452925.2. Classification (NCBI taxonomy): domain Eukaryota; kingdom Metazoa; phylum Arthropoda; class Insecta; order Coleoptera; family Chrysomelidae; genus Chrysolina; species Chrysolina oricalcia. The sequence continues at coordinate 35,797,633 of OX101827.2, forward strand.
ACAGAGTGTCAAAGTTGAATTCTTAGTTTTATTTTTTGTGAATACTTTCAAAGTAATTTTGATATTTAGGTAGAGTTTGGTATCTGGGAATATTTATTATTTAGGTTGTGTAAAAAATATATTCTCTGCGAGCAACTGTTTTCGAGTTATTGAGATTTGAAATAATCGATGCAAGTGATTTTGAATGACAAGATTTTTAAATTTGAAATAAATCCAATAAGAAATTAGTTTTTTCAAAATCAACATAAAATTTGATTTTGTCATTGAAAAATCATCCCAGATACCAAACTTTACTGAAATATCACAAACATTTTGGAATTTATTGACAAAAAACAAATATAAGAATTAAACTTTGACACTCAGTATTTTAGAAACGAATAACTTGCGGACATGTGTCTATGGGAACTGTTTTCTTATTTCGACGTCAGCAACATGCTCCTGAAGTTTCTACACGTACTTAAGAAACACCCTGTATATACAGTGACCGCCAAAAAGTATGTACCATATGGGAAAAATTTTTATTATTGGAGTATTGAAAAAAATATTCTGGGGAAAAGTTTGTGCATGTCCGATAACTTAAAAATCGATTTTGACACATGTCACGTGATCGCTAGAATGGCGGCAAAATAAAAAAATTGCAATGCAAAGGCAAAAAAAGAGGTAAGATGGCAAGATATCAAAAAAAGTTATTTGAAAAAGTCACTTAGAATTCAATTTTATACACATAAACGAAGTTTCAAGAGATAATTCAAAAAAATTGAAAATTTTTGTGCAATTTTTTAAAAATATTTTTTTTAAAATATTTTCCCATCTATTTAAAAATTTTTTTTTTCTTATGAATAGCTTGACTATACTGAAACATTTGCATTTTAATGATAATGACAAAACTTTCTAATTTTCTCCACACCAGAGGGCACTAAATTAAAAAAATTGGTTTTTGCCAGAACCCTCGCTGTTACATTGGTTCTTATCTAACAGTTATATCAGAATTCCAAGACTATTGTGTTGATATGGTAATCTAGCAACACCATGTTTCCTGATTTTAATCAAGTTTCAATAATAATGCTGTATGAGCGTTTTACTTTGCACATAAACTTTAAGAATCTTTAATTTGACGCACTATTTTCAAGTTTATGTGCGAAGTGAAACGCTCATGCACGATTATCATCGGAACTTGATTACAATCTGAAAATTACCATGTTTTTGGAGTGTCATGTCATCACAATGGTCGTGGAATTCGGATATAACTGTTAGATACGAACCGATGTAACAGCAAGGGTTCTGACAAATTCCCATTTTTTCAATTTAGTGCCCTCTGGTGTGGAGAAAATGAGAAAGTTTTGTCAGTATCATTAAAATGCAAATGTTTCAGTATAGACAAGCTATTCATAAGAAAAAAAATTTTTTTAAATAGATGGAAAAATATTTTTAAAAAATTGCTATTTTCAATTTTTTTGAATTATCTCTTAAAACTTTGTTTATGTGTATAAAATTGAATTCTAAGTGACTTTTTCAAATAACTTCTTTTGATATCTTGCCATCTTACCCCTTTTTTGCCTTTGCATTACAATTTTTTTCATTTTGCCGCCATTCTAGCGATCACGTGACATGTATCAAAATCGATTTTTAGGTTATCGGACATGCACAAACTTTTCCCCATAATATTTTTTCCAATACTCCAATAATAAAAAATTTTCCCATATGGTACATACTTTTTGGCGGTCACTGTATATAAAACAGATAACTTTTTGATTTCTATAATTTTTCAGCATTCACTCTATTTCTTTTATTTTTGCATAAATATAAATTATTTACTTATATTTCAAAGATTGTTCTATTCGCTCTTTTTCTATTATTTGTTTGATTTCTCCATTATTTCATGTTTCACAAGTAGTGCCATTACTCAATTTATGCAAAAAAATGTAATCCCCCTATCAACAGAAACATTTCTGTTTATACAAGGCCAATTTTTTTTCACATAATTAGAATAATATGATATACATATTGATCAAATCAAACAATTAACCGAAAAATAGTGATCTGTGAAATGTAAGCAAGGAAATCATTTAAAACAACAGAAGCAGTCACACCTGAAATATTATAGGGATCTGTTATGTATACTTTTTGAACTTGATTTCAGTCTTAATCCCATTCAATGGCTGGCCATGGTATTTATTATTACCCCAATTGAACACTGTCAGACGTTTTCCAAAGTTTAATTTAGGACTATTATTTTTATTTCTTGTTTTATGGTAAGTTGGAATATGATCAAAAGTAAGATCCAAATGTTTTTTCCTGCATCAACATAGTGGATGAAAATTATTTATTTATTCATACATCCATATTTATATGATACAAGGAATATAAAAAAATATTTTCAGTAAAATTTAACATTTCTAAAAAAATAACATAAAACAGTTAGAGAGTTATGTGAAACTAGTGTGAGGACTGTTTATGAACACCTCAATAATTTGTGGTCTGTAATTCTTCTCCAAAATTTTTTAAGTGGAAAAACTAAAAACAGATTGATTGATGATATAAGCAAGAACAAAATATAGAAAGAACAGTCGCTGGTAATTCAACTTAAACATATCACATGCTGACAATAGATATTATTTTCTTTGTCAAAGAATGTACTTTTTCAATTGATTTTTAAAAACGTAAGAAATTCCTGTTACTCTTGATCTCATTCGGCAATCTATTGAAATATACTCGTGAACCTTTTTTGTCATGAATCGAGGTTGCAGTATCAATAATGGTGGAACAGGTTATTTTACCATGAAAGGTAATTATTGTGGAGTTTGATTTTACTTCATCATTCACAATATTGAAATACAATTTTGAAGTTTCTATTCTATATAGGACCTTTACATTTATGAGAAATAAATTGCAAAACTCTTTTATTTTTTTCATTTTGAAAAAATATCTCATTTGAAAGTATTCCGCTGACGTCACGTTCATCGGAAACAACCCCCACCATAATCCACGTTCCGAAACATTCAATACCGTTAGAGAAATAATCAAAACTTCGTCACTTGATCAACTCATAGAGAAAAATCCTCATATTAGCTACTTTTTATTGTATTTATAACTTTCAAATTATTTGAACGGACCATCCTTTCGATGAAGAACGAGCATTGACAACACCGCAAATCATTATGACAGTTCTCATCCAACAAAAGTGATCTCGAGATTTGAGGTTAATTTTTGTTTTTATTTACATTCAACATTTAAAGGTGCATTTAGTCAACATCATTTTAAAATAATGCTTAAATATATGTCAAAAGCAAAGGTTGAGTCTGTTATATCAAATGGCGCCATTTATACAACAATGTTAAGTTTATGCTAAAAACCTTTGATGTTACCGTTATGTTTATGATAATGCTTGTGCTAAGGTTGACTAAATCCACCCTTACTGATAGTCTTTAATACTGCAGCGAGGTGTTACTATGACCGATTTGGTTTGAATTTATTTGTGTATCTATGGAAAGGCTTGCGTGAAGTTTGGATAATTTACCGAGGGTAGATTATGAGATGATTGACTCTCTCTATTTAACAAACATGAATTTATTTTTTGTAATGACTAAATTTTAAAATCGTTCCTTGAACGCTGCTTGAATACTGTAATATTCAGTTGGAAATGTTCTTAACAAAAACATAATTATATTTCCGGTTTTTACATAAGGTTTATTCATTGCTTCAAACCACATCTTACAATGCGCTTCATATTTAGAAGCATAAAAAATTGTTTATTAGAATATTCACTGGTGTTCAGACAACCGGGTACGAAGCACCTTTTGGACATGTTCACAGTTATTGCAGGGATACAGATACATGAATTGAGAAAAAGATTTAAATCACAAATAACAAAAATATTTCAAAACGTTGAAAACCGCATTAACCCCAAAAAGAAATCAAGTCATACGACACAATTCAATGTAATGAGAATTTGACATTCCATGGTGCACAATTTTAGCAACGTTGCCAAGTCTAGTTTTGATGAACGTGACGTCACGAAACCACTTTTCTTCTGATTTTAGAGAAAGTAGCGGCCAGAAAAAATAAATAAAAAATCCCGTATTAGCGTATACGCTTTCTAATTACAGTGTTCCCTCATATGTCATGGAAAGGTCCAGTATTCTAACAAGAATATTTCTGTAATTATATTGAGTTGACTTGTTGGTGTATCATATGGAAGACGATGCAAAACTTTCGAGGCTTTTTTATATAAAGTGAAAATTTTGTTGAAATTATTATCAAAACAAGTACACCAAATATATTTGGAATAAGTAATTTTACTTATCATATGTGAATATGAAATCATATCTGTAGTTTTCGGAATCAGTTTGGGACATCATCTCAGGGATCCAATTAAGGTAGATATTTTTTTTTCATAAATACTTCAACATGTTTTTCCCATGACATTAAGGTAGCACGAATAAATTTCCACAGATTTATTGTCTACGCGACATGTTTCGATACATTGTACCTTTCTCAAGCGAATGTAATACATTAAATTATTCTACGTTGAACATTACTTAAATACCCTTCTTATCAATTGAGGTAATTAGGATCTACCTATGACGAAAATAAAAATTGACAATACAATGTACAATGTACATATTGTAATAGAGTGAATCTCTACTATTAAAGAATCTTAGTTTCTCTCAAGTAACTATAATGTTTATTACAAATTAAATAAACTGATACATTTCTATAGCAATGCATCATACAGGATCATTCCCTACAAATCTCCCCATCACAAGAAATCATCACTCCTGTGATGATATGGTCGAATATTTGAAATATGTGCAGTCTCTTCTTTTGAATTATTATCAAAATGTACATAGGCCAATACACCATTAATTAATTTTGTCTTCGTCAGCTGGAATGGACCCCGGGTTACAAATTCATTTCCAATCCTTTGATTTTTTGTAAGAATCCAGTCTCCAACTTTCAACTTTGGCGGCGATAGTTTATTCCTCTTATTTGCTTGATCCTGTATTTTCTGTTTATATCTTAATTGCTCCTCAACACTCTTGGGTTTTTCATCTATTTGAATTTCTATCCCTAATTTCTTATCTGCCTGTAGAATTGTAGTTTTCCCATATAATTTGAAATTTGGAGAACATTCTAAATACTCATTATGAGAGAAATTATGGTGACGAACAGCAGCTTCAAGACATTTCTTCCAGCCACCCCTATAGTTTTCGTAACATTTCACGTAAGTTTTCATTTCCCTAATAGTTCTCTCTGCAAGTCCGTTACCACTAGGATTATAGGGAGTTGTATGGATTAATTTTATTCCTCTGGATAATGCCCAATCTTGAAATATTCCAGAGGACCCAGAGGTAAATAAAGACCCACAATCAGTAACAATATTTGTTATCTTATTCAGAAAAGGAAGCTTACTAAAATAATTCTTTAGTGCTACACCACTTTACTTTAATGCTTTTGCGCATACATATCTTGACGCCTCGTCAATGATCAATACAAAAGATTTTGTTTGCCTATTCAAATCTGATTTTTTACTTAATTCTGCGAAGTCAACATGAATCGTTTCGTACGAATTTTGGACAGAAATAGATGAATGAACGTAATTTGGTTTAGGCAAATACTTAAATTTCACATGCTGGCAAATTTCACACGTTTTTATGTAGTACCTAATATCTCCACTCATTCCTTTCCAGAGAAATCGCTCACGTATTTTATAAAAGGTTTTGAAATACCCATCATGACCTCCAGAATCAGGATCATCATGATATAAGACTAAAATTTCGTTTTTCATATCTTTCGTTTTCACATAATACCTTCCATCTTCCATTTTTTCTAAATTTTCAATGTTTAAATTACACCAAAAAGTTTGAGATACATTTTCAGGCGTTTCTATGCATAATCAAGATATTGCATCAGCATCTTCCAATTCTCGTCCGGATTTATGATTAACTTCCATGTCAAAACTACGTAGAAAAATTTGCCATCTTGCTAGTCTATCCCTCAGGTTTCCGGTTGTCAATAGTTGTGTTAAAGCCCGATGATCTGTATGAACGTTGAATTGTTTACCTTCCAGATAGGTTCTGAAATATTTTACAGTTTTTACTACCGCTAGGCATTCCTTCTCAGTAACAGAATAATTTTGTTCACTTTTGGAAAAAGTATAGGAATAATATGAAATAACTCTCAGCTAGTGATTTTTACTTTTTGTAATGTCTCTCTGATAAAGTATTGCACCACAACCATAATAAGAGGAGTCAGTTGATAATTCATAGTTCAACCTTGGGTCTGGAATACGAAGAATTGGTTCAGATGTTATAGCTCCTATCAACTTTTTGAAAGCGTTTTCACAATCATCAGTCCAAATGAATGGTTTATTTTTACATTTCAAATCATCTAAAGGGCGGACAATTTTTCTATAATCTTTAATAAAATTTTAAAAGTGATTTGTTAGCCCAGTGAAGCATTGCAACTATTTCAGATTGTAAGGTCTCTTCATGTTCTTTACTTTCTCAACTATTTCACTTTTCATCTTCTTCACATCTCCATCTATTTCTCTTCCAAGAAAAATTACTTTTGGAATACAAAACAAACATTTTTTCAGGTTGATTTTCATATTGTTTTCATTTAATTTCTTCAAAATTTTTTCAGAAAGGTGTTCATATTCTTCATATGTATAGCCTCCTCACATAATATCATCGATAAATACCACTGTATTTTTATTCAGCAAATCTCCAAGAATATCCTGCATCACACGTTGAAATTTTGCACTAGAGTTCTTCCATCCAAACGGTAATCGATTAAATTCAAAATGGCCTTCTTCCGTTATGAAAGCAGAAAAGTGTCTGGTTTTTTCAGAAATACTAATGTTCCAAAAACCATCCTTTAAGTCAATTTTTGTGAAGTATTTACAACCGCCAAATTTTTCTATAATATCATCAACCATTGGAAAAGGGAATGGATCTAATTCAGTTTCTTAATTTATTTTTCTATAATCAACGCACAATCTAAAAGTTCCATCATTTTTTGTCTTTAAAACACACGGAGAAGCACATGGGGAATGTGACTTTCTTATAATACCTTTCTTCATCATTTCTTCTATCTTATTGCTGATCCATATTTTCTTGCTGGGTGTCAATCTATAGGGTTTCAATCTAACAATTTGGGGATTGCTTTTCAAACCAAAATCCACTTCATATGTTGATGGTTGTGTATCTTGGTATTTAACAATATTTGGAAAATTTTTAGATATGCATTCTTCATCAATCTTCCTATATACATTATTCTTCGTAAAATTTCTTTTGAAAATATTCAGCCACTTTAAAGTATGTTTTCCCACTATCAAATCAAACGGTAAATTCTTAACTATTGTAGGTGTTATTTTTGTAGATTTTTCTTCAATTTCTATGTTGACAACATTTTGTTATCCCACCTAAGCTCTTTATAGTTATATAACAGTCAAGTGTTGGCCAGCCAAATGTTGTCACCAAATTTTCATTTATCAAATCAATATCTGATCCAGTATCATAAAGAGCTTTCACTGATATACTATTCAATTTTATATTTTCAATATCTTCTCCAACCGAGTTAGCATAATTTGAATAACTTATATACATTTCATCATTTATTTCTTGTTCTATATTACAATAATTATTACAAGAATTATGGGAATGTAAACTATTATTCCCAGATATTACGTCTCCTTCCATTCCTCCGTTTCTATTGACACACTTGTTTCTGAATTCCCTTCCTATGTCTGGTTGTCGTCTATTTTCTGGTTGTTGTCTATTTTCTGTTTGTCCTCTATTTTCTGATTGCCATCTTCCTACGTAATGATTTCGTGGTTGATTTTCAATTTTCAAACATTGAATAGCTTGTTGTAACTCATCCTTAGTTGTTATGATTTTATTACACAATTGAGTCTGAATATAATTTGGAAGACCCAAAATGATCAATGCAACAGTAGATGTTTCACACAAGTTTTTGTCGGCCCAATGTAGTAACCTTTGCTTTTCAAAATAATATTCAAGAATTTGCCCATGAGTGAAGCGAAATGATAGAGCCTTTTCCCATTTTATAATAATATTTTCATCGAATGTTTTTATGAAACTTATTTTCCATTCTGTCCAAGTAAATCTACCAATATCACCGCTTTGCATTTTTTCTTCATACCACTTTTGAGCAATACTCTGCAGATTCCCTTTTAAATGGTATATTTTTTCAGCATCGCAGAGCCATTTGTTTGATAAACACAGGAACTCATAGGAATTCATCCAAGTATTGGGGTCTTCATTATTTCCAGAAAAAAAAACTTATTTCCATAGGTTCAAATCTTTGATTAGCGATTGACATCCATTTTGACATAAGATTATCTAATTCTGACTTTCCAAATGGAATTTTTTCTTGACTGTCTCCAGTTTTTTCGTCTTGAACATAATTGATCTGCAGAATCTCGTTAGGAGTTTCGGTAGTTTTTTCTGACTGCGCCATTTGTAATAGAGTGAATATCTACTATTAAAGAATCTTAGTTTCTCTCAAGTAACTATAATGTTTATTACAAATTAAATAAACTGATACATTTCTATAGCAATACATCATACAGGATCATTCCCTACACATATCTACTACTTAATTAGTTGAGATTTACAGGTACATTGTATTGTCAATTTTTATTTTCATCATAGGTAGGTCCTAATTACTTCAATTGATAAGAAGGGTATTTAAGTAATGTTCAACGTAGAATAATTTAATGTATTAAGGTTTCCTCAAACCGACGCGGGAACGCGGGAGCTGGAGCGGGAACGAGATGAATGCGAGACTAAAATCCATAGTGGGACATACCGGTGTGATTATTCGTATTCCGAAATGCATACAAGCAACGAAATATATATGGTTTGCTACGTGTACTGTTTTTCTAGCAATTCGCAAGATTCCAAAGTTCTGTTCCCGCTCCCGCGTTCCCGCGTCAGTTTGACGGAACCTTTACATTCGCTTGAGAAATATACTGTGTGTCGGAACATGTCTCGTAGACAATAAATCTGTGGAAATTTAATCGTGTTTACCTTAATGTCATATAATATGAATTTCCATCAAGTAACGGCCACGTCAATCCAAAAATTGTTTTTCCCACTTCAAATTCTCATCATTCCATAGACCATCCCATATTATATTCCGTGAGGTTTGCTTTACAATATTATTTCACATTTTCCAGTAAGGATTAATTTTTTGTTGAAAAATTATGTTCTCAGATTAGAGTGAAGCAACTTTTCATATTCTTTCATATCTTCGTTGATCATAGTTTCTAAAATTGAAGGATTAGAGTTTTCATATAAAATTACCCTTCTGAAATATTGAATTTATACAAGGAACGAAGATAAAGTAAGTGATTCTGTTCATATAATTTGTTTGTAACTTCTTTAAATGGCGATTTGTATTCGCATTTTATAGGTTTATTTTGCAAAGTTTGTAGTAGTTTGAAATTCGGAATTTTGGCTGTGCACAAAATAAAAAAGAGGTATTGATATTATCAAAACTATGGTTGCTTGGAAACGATTACATAGCAAACGATTTCATGTAATTGTTCGATTCATGTTCTAAAGTTATGACTTTAAAATCTAACTTTTGCAAACTGTGATACACCTTTTCAGACAATAAACGTCTCACATATTTCCTGAACCAAAAAAAAATACTCCATACTTTTGACATTCAATGGAATGTGAATAAACCGTTATGAATCATTGAATTTTTACAACGTAATTATGTATAGGAATTACAAATCATTATTCTGCCTAATTGTAAAACGATCGCTAATGTTGAGTTTTGTTTTCCTCTGTAACGTTAAATGGGTTTAATGCCTATACTTCAACATAAAAGACGCTTTTGATGCATGAAAAAATATCATTTCTCCTTCTTAGTCTCAAGTAGAAATCAATTCTGATACATACCAATATCTTTCTATATTGACAACAGATTTGATAATAAGCGCATTGAAAATAAGAGCCAAATCTATAATATTTCTAAAAAGGAGTATTCGAAGAAAAGTTTTCTGGATTTTCTCGATATATCTTGCGTACTGAAACGTTTCTGGATTTCAGATTACACAGCCATTTTGAACTGAAAAGCACATAATTGAATTAAACAATTTCAAACGTGTATGATGTATTGATTGAAAGTTGCATTTTGTGTTGACATGGTTATTATTGTTTTCTAAATAAAAGAAGCAGCTGTGGGTTTTTCAGGTTTTTTTCTGCGAATACATCACGTTCGTCATTTTGTTAAGTGGCCCCGGAGCATACAATGGTAGTTGTTCCCTCTCATATTATGTGATGATGTGTAGATGGAAAGGGTATATCACCATTGAGTTTTGTTCATTTATTTGATTAGAATTAGAAAAAAAATTAATTCTTGAATTTAGTTTTTACTGTGGACAATATTCACAACCGTAATGAAAGATAAACAACATTCTTAGGTAAATCTATTTATCATAACAGCATAGTGAATTACAATTCGATTTCGAATGAAATGAAAATGAAAAATACAGTATGTCTTAGTAACCATTTGGAGAACTTCTCAATTTTTTATTATAGAAATAGAGGTATTCTTTAAACACACACACAATTTTCTAAATCGTATACAATATGCGCTTATAGACCGATATAAAACTTATGAGTATCAACATTTGATTTCAGCATCAGGGATCCGTTTTGGCACAATTCTATATTTTATTTATTTGAATAACATTATGAATATCAACCTAATTGGGAAGCACTTTTCTTTCGCAGATGATACTATACTCAGCCACACATCTAAAAAATTCCAAACTTAGAAAACCAATTTGGAAAAAGATATTGAAACAATTGAATTATGAGTGAGTGATGAATTTTACTAATAATTCAGAAGGTAACTGTGTATTACGAAAGCGTAGAAAGGCCACATTAAATTTAAAAAAATTAATTCCGACTTCACAACTCGGAATTATACTAATTCTGACTTTACAACTCGGAATTATTATAATTCTGACTTCGCAACTCGGAATTAGTATAATTCCGACTTTACAACTCGGAATTATTATAATTCCTACTTCACAACTCGGAATTAGTATAATTCCGACTTTAGAACTCGGAATTAGTGTAATCATTGCAATTCCATTGAAATTATAGTGAAAGTTTAAACATTGATCCCTACTGTCCAAACTCGTCAATTCATGTGCATTTGTGTAAATAGTTATTACTCAATATTATTAGAACGTATCTTTACCGCACGCCACCTCGGCAGGAGCGTGCGGGAAAGTATAACTTTTTGCACTTGTTAAGTATTTTTAATGGAAAAGAGTATACTTTATTTAGAGAAAATCGTAAGAAAAGTACTAGTTTTATGCTTAGCAACTTTTCTACTCAGCAACACGTTTATTATTAATCATTACATTATTTCATCTTGCTAATCTGACAGATTTTTCTTTTATAAATTGATGCGTTTCCATTTAAAAAAAAGAAAAATCATGCTGGATCCATATCAAACCAAAATAACAGAAACAAAACATCATCTCAATGTTTTTCAACAATTTAACAACAAATCTGAAACTTTTCTTCAACAAAACGTGTTGTGTTTTTGGATGCAACTAACTTTTCGCGTTCCCGTTTCCATTAAAAAAAGGAAAAAACACGTTTTCAACTTTTAAAGAGAAACATTCTCGATTGAAAATTGAATCAATACATGACTCCTCTGGAAATGGAAAAACCCTACGATAAAATTGAAGTTACTTTTTTGTAATATCTAACAGAAAACAACTACTTCCCCGGCTGAAGCCACGCTGGACATTGAACTACATCTGATAGATATTGAGAAAGACCCTATATAACTTGAGAGAAAAAATCTGAAAGTGAAAATTTGCATTTTTATTCAGATAGTTGATTATTTATTAAATGTCCAGTTTCCATTGGAGATTCTTATCTATGAATGAGATAAGGGAGAATGTTATTCAGAAGTATCACTCACAGAAAATCGCTCCATTGATGCGTGAATTGCATCTCTTTCGCTAGGCCTTCAATACATTTTGGTCGACAAAAAATCTATTTCACTCTTCTAAGATCATCAGGGAGGTAGGAAGAATTGGAAAACATACTCTTCAGAAGCAATTTCACAGTGTAATGAGGGATTGTTGGACTATTTCTTGTGCGGTGAAACTTTGAATATATTGTTCTGACATAAACCTGTCATGGGTATGGCATGTTGATTTCATTGCAAATATGAACAGGATGTTCATAAAGTCAGTTGTGGAATCATTTACGACTCAAAGTTGGAATTTAGTCGCTATTTTCCATCGTACAATTCCTCATTACAGTGTGAAATTGCTTCTGAAGAGTATGTTTTCCAATTCTTCCGACCTCCCTGATGATCTTAGAAGAGTGAAATAGATTTTTGTCTACCAAAATGTATTGGAGGCCTAGCGAAAGAGATGCAATTCACACATCAATGGAATGAGCGATTTTCTGTGAGTGATACTTCTAAATAACATTCTCCCTTATCTCATTCATAGATAAGAATCTCCAATGGAAACTGAACATTTAATAAATAATCAACTATCTGAATGAAAATGTAAATTTTCACTTTCAGATTTTTTCTCTCAAGTTATATAGGGTCTTTCTCAATATCTATCAGATGTAGTTCAATGTCCAGCGTGGCTTTAGCCGGGGAAGTAGTTGTTTTCTGTTAGATATTACAAAAAAGTTACTTCAATTTTATCGTAGAGTTTTTTCCATTTTCAGAAAAGTCATGTATTGATTCAATTTTCAATCGAGAATATTTCTCTTTAAAACATGAATCCCTTTCAAAAGAGGTTATCTTGTACGATGGAAAATAGAGACTAAATTCCAACTTTCAGTCGTAGATGATTCCACAACTGACTTTTTGAACATCCTGTTCATATTTTCAATGAAATCAACGTTTTCAACTCTCATGCCGTGTCCACATCAACCCAAAAAAACACAAACAAGGCATCAACTCAGTCTTTTTCAACAATTCAACAACAAATCTGAAAATTTTCTTCAACAAAACGCGTCTGTTGTGTTTCTGGTTGCAACAAACTTTTCGCGTTCCCGTTTCCAAAATAAAAAAGGAAAAAACACATTTTCAACTCTTATGCAGTGTCCACATCAAACCAACAAAACAGAAACAAAACATGTTTTTAACAATTTAACAACTAATCTGAAACTTTTATCAACAAATTGTGTTGTGTTGCAGTAACTTTTCGCGGTCCTGTTGTTGTCATTGCTGGCATCATTTTCGGTGCTGTGTACTTAATTGAAAAACAAAGAAAAACAGGAACCCCTCCAGTATGTCTTTGCGAACTCCTAGGTGTTGTGGATGATGTCAGAAAATAAATATGCAGTATGTCGGGTGAACTGGTACATCAAGCTATGATTAAAATCTACAATTTCCAAAAATCTTATTGGTACCACCGAGCATTCAACCAAATAGCATATCTAAAATTGCTATATTCTTTGGAATCGTAATGATCACACTAATTCCGAGTTGCGAAGTCAGAATTAGGCTAATTTCGAGTTATGAAGTCGCAATTAGGATAATTCCGAGTTGTAAAGTCAGAATTATACTAATTCCGAGTTGTAAAGTCAGAATTATACTAATTCCGAGTTGCAAAGTCAGAATTAGGCTAATTCTGAGTAGTGAAGTCGGAATTAGGCTAATTCCGAGTTGTGAAGTCGGAATTATACTAATTCCGAGTTGTGAAGTCGGAATTATACTAATTTCGAGTTGCGAAGTCGGAATTAGACGAAATATTTTCTATTATTCATTGTGGCCCTTCTACGCTTTCGTAGTGTATATGATATTTAAACAAAAGAATATGGAAAACATCAAAGGAAACAAAAACTCAAAATTTGAGTCATATACAAAAAAATCAAGAATTCTATTATTCCTCTGATCAGAAGAATACAATACTTGAGAGAAAACATTTAATTGTTAGTATATAATGTACATATTATTATTTGATCAAATATATGATCACAATATGGTCATCATGAATAAAGCAATGAATACTCTTTCAAGTGAACCAGTAATATTAACCTTTCAGAGGGCGCGCGCGGAATGTCAGTCCGCACACACATACTATCGCTTGTAGTTTTGTTAAACTTGGCAGCTAGGCTTCCTGGCGCTCTCTAGCTTCCTAACTTATTGCATATGACTCTTAGTACGCCGCGACAGCTCAAAGCAATAACAAGTGAATAAGATAGGTCCTTGTGGAATGTGAATCCGCGCGCGCCCTTGAACGTTATATTTTTGTTTTATTACCTTGTGTATGAAAAGGTGAGTTTTAGTCAGTTGTTTTCAGGTAATTTATACTTTTCTATGTTTCTGGTAAATATCAAAATAATTTTCTGATAGCGTAAGTGGAAAATATAATAAATAAAATATTAGCAGAACGTCATTCCGCGCGCACCTCATTACGTTTCTTTTTTTAATCTACACTTTTTTCAGATACAATGTCCTATGAACGCGAGCAGGAGATCCTCGAAAGGATGATGCTTGAATGCCTCTCAGACAATGAAAATGAAGAGGAAGAATTAGACGACGAAGTGGACCTTGACGAAAATGATCACGTGGAAGAAAGAAGCGATAGTGATACCGAACAAGAGATAGATGAAAGAGACACCTTCAGCTCGGAAGAAGTATTAGGACAAGAAGACGAAATGAGTGACCCAGTCTATACAGGAAAAGATGGTACGAAGTGGAATGGGTTGCCGTGTTCCAATAAACGAAAAAGAACAAATCATGCCAACTTATTGAAACAATTACCAGGACCTAAGCGAGCTACTAGAGACTTGAAGACTGCCTTAGAAATTTGGAATTTTTTTTCAATGCTGAAATGCTGCAGATTATTGTAGAATATACAAACAAGTACATCGAAGTCCTTTCTGATTCTTACTCTCGACAGAGAGATCTTAGACCTACTAATATAAATGAAATTCGAGCTCTTATTGGACTTTTATATATTTCTGGAACATACAAAGCAAATCATCTAAATTTAGAAGATTTATGGATGAGCAACGGTAAGGGCATTGAGATTTTCAGACTTACAATGTCAATCAATCGTTTCAAGTTCCTTCTAAGGTGTCTCAGATATGATGACAAGGACAGTCGAGAAGAAAGAAAGCGTTTTGATAAACTAGCAGCAATGCGCCCATTTTTTGATATGTTCGTGAAAAACTGTAAGGATGGTTATAATTTATCTGAGTTCACTACCATTGACGAAAAATTGGAAGCCTTCAGAGGAAAGTGCTAATTTCGTCAATACATACCGAGTAAGCCGAATAAATACGGCATAAAAATATTTGCTTTGTGTGACGCAAAAATGTTTTATACGGCCAACATGGAAGTATACGTTGGACGTCAACCAGAGGGGCAATTTTTCGTAGAAAATTCAGGGCAGTCCATAGTTGAGAGACTAAGCCAGCCAATTCATAATTCGGGACGAAACATCACGATGGATAACTGGTTCATGAGTATACCATTAGTTGACAGTCTTATTACAAATTACAGGCTAACTGTTGTAGGAACTCTGAAAAAAAATAAAAGAGAAATACCTCCCGAGTTGCTTCACGTAAATCGCCCCGAAAAATCTACTATTTTTGCCTTCAAAGAAAACTGCACCCTTGCATCTTATTGCCCAAAGAAAAGAAAAGTTGTGTTGTTAGCCTCTAGTATGCATTCCGATGATAGCATTGATCCTGAAAGTGGAGATTCATTCAAGCCGGAGATACTGACCCAATATAACAAGACCAAAGGAGGAGTTGATGTTGTCGACAAGTTATGCGCAACATACAATTGTGCCAGGTCCACACGGAGATGGCCGATGGTAATTTTTTACGCTTGTCTAAACGTAGGTGGTATAAACTGTCAAGCACTAACGACAAAATCTTACGACGTAAGTTTTTGCAAAATCTCGGATTTGCATTACTGGAAAATCACTTGCGTGAAAGGGCCACAATCCTTTGTTTACCGAGAAATTTGAGGTTGAGAATTATGGAAATATGTGGTATCGAAGAGAATGGATCAGAAGCGACTAGACAAGTTAATACACATCCTGAGAAAGGTAGATGATTTTACTGCGATCGCAAGAAAAATCGTCAATCAAGATTTTTTTGCAAAAAGTGTCATAAATTTATGTGCTTAGAGCTCGCTACTTTTATGTGTTCTACTTGTTTAGGTTAATACTAGGTGATTAACGTTATTTCTATACTGTTTTGTGAAATAATGTGTTTTGTTTCCATTTTTAATTTTTTTAATTATTTTTTGCATCTGTAAAAGTTTTTATATTCGTAATAAAATCTTTTTTATTCAAGAATATATTACCATTTACTCAAAACCTACCGAATATCCTAGAATATAGGCCCACAGTCACATGCGGACTACCAGTCCGCACGCGCCTCTTTGTGTAATTTTCAACACGCGCCCGCTGAAGGGTTTTAAATAGAGTAGGTAATACGCTAATTCAGAAAAATTCCAAATTTCATAGTCAAATTACTCAGATTTTGAACACTTGAACAGCTAATTGAATTTTCAGCACAATAGAAACATTCAATAAATTACCAGAACAAATGAAAAATTGAAAACATATAATTTAATTTTTGAAACGATGTTCAATGAAAATAGAACAAAACTTTATGAATTATTTGTATTATTTGAGTAGTCAATTTGAATTTTTTCACTTTATTTGAACATTAATGTATATTTAAACTTCCTTATAACAAATCTGTTTGAAATTTTGAATTGTTGTTGTTGTTGATCGGCTCTTACCAAATTTACTCCATCATGGAATCTCACTTCCAAGACTAATCACAGAGTTCTTTCTGTTAGAATCTCTATGCCTATTCACTATACCTACCAGATGGCGCATACGCAGGTCTTCATAAACCTTGCCGAGATGTCAAATAGTCAAATTACAAATCTATTTCTACCTATTCTTAAGTTATTACTAATTAAAACTAGTTATTGTTCTTATGGGAATCAAATTTTGTAAATACCTTCTTCTGGATGTTGTTTGGGGAAGCTTATCAGCTTCTGGATTTTGTTGGATTTTCCACTACACTTCACTTCTTACAGGTAGGAATTTTACATAAACATGTTAGGTTCAGTCTTGGAAACTTATTTTATTAAATTTTTTTCACTTTTTACCACTTTTTACTTTGTTTTTTCAATTAAAAATCTTTCCTGAAAACTTTCTACAGCCAACTGGCATTGTTCTCCTTCATCCCAACCAATGTCATTGCTCTTATTGTTGCTGCTTTTCAATTCAGCACTATTAAAAGTCTCTGATGATGTTTTGGCAGCTCTTGATAAGCGTAAATTAACTGTGTTGTTCTTATTTGACTACTCGAAGGCAATTGACACTCTTAATCATCATCAACTCTTTGCGATCTTATCATATAGTGGTTTGGATATTAAAGCTGTAGATTTATTCAAATCTTATCTATCTAAGAGAAGTCAAGCTGTAAAATATCGAGAAAGTGTATCAGTTTTTCATCTGTGAGTACCGGAGTGCCCCAAGGATCAATATTGGGCCCTATACTCTTCTCTATTTATACATCGAATCTTCCAGATATTTTCTTTTCATGTCTACAGCATTACTATGCTGACAATACTCAGTTATAAATGTATTTTTCCTTGGATGAAGCGAACCAAGCGGTAACTGCTATTAATTATGACTCAAACAATCTTTATACATTTTCAATTAATCATTGTTTACAACCAAATGCATCGAAGACTAATGCAATTATTTTTGGGAATAAAGTTGATTCGCAGGTATTCAAGCAAGAAAACTCCTCAAAGATTTTAATTAATGGTCATACCATACAATGTAACGAGAAAGTAAAAAACCTGGGGGTGTGGTTTGGATTTTCGCACCATATTAGTTCCTGTTTACAAAAAGCCTATGCAGCTCTAAAACTTATATTTCAATCTCGTCATGTGTTGGATAGATCGGTTAAAATCCTACTATGTGAGTCATTAGTATTATCTAAATTAAATTTCTGTGACATTTCACTTATCTCGTTGAGGTCAGTGGCAAAATATATTAATGTAGTATCAGCAAATAGTTTGATTTTTCCTTTCAATTTCAAATTTGTAATGGAGTTATTATAAATCAAAAATGAAACATGTCCATCAAAGAACTGGTAACACCATTTACTAACACGTACTGTTTTCTATTCATCAGATAATTTTGAAATCATTAATGAATTTTTCCTCTTGTACCTATTGAGTATAATTTTACAAATGAAATTTCGTGGTCAACCGTATCAAATGCCTTACACAAGTCAAGAGAGGAGGCCACATTTCTTGTTGCTGCCTATCTAAATCTGGATATGCGAATCAACATCCATAACTGCCGCCTCTGTGTCTCTCAACCTGCGAAAACCATATTGATTATGACTTAATAAATTGTTTTTCTCAAGAAAATTAAAAAGTCTGACATTTACTATTTTTACCAAAATTTTTTGAAAACGGTGGTAAAACTGATATAGGTCGGTAATTATTTACGTTATCTTTCCGTCCGCTTTTAAATATTGGTGAAACTTTGGAAATCTTAATTTTTTCTGGGACATATCCTGTTTTTAAAAGATTGAAGAAACTAATTTGTAAAGGGAAGCCATGAAAATTTAGAAAATGCTATAAAAACTGCATTGAAAAGTGTGAAACCCTTGAAAAACAGGAGGATATCGAAATCTCGAATCATTCCGGTTCCAATAACCGGAAGAATTTTACCTTTGATTCCAGTATTTGCTGGAATGGAGATTCTAGTGGTGGTGCAGCAGGAGTAGCGAAAGCAATCAATGATCAAATGTCAGGATTCAGTCTCTTACCTTGTCATAGACTAGGCTCGAGCTTGCTCTTCCATCCATCTTGACCCTACGAATCTGGACTTCATCTTATGAATGATGAGACTGAAAATGAGGAAGTATAGTGGAATTACCACAACGTTCACTCACAAATGTTGATTAAGTTAAATTTATGAAAAGGGTTGCAAAATCAAACTTAATATCACTTGAACGTATTCTTCATTCCACTAAGGTTTTGAAACTTTTGTTATTACTATAAAATTTTGGAAAAATCATGTATATATCTACTGGCCTATATTCATTACAGATTTCATTAGATCAAAGAATAAATGAAAGTTCGAGTTGTCAAAACTGAATTTAAAATTTTGATAATAATCTGTTTTGCTACATTATTAGAGAAACGTCAGCTGTGATTTCTGATTAAAACTTTTCTCCAGTTGAACAAATATGTTTCATTCCTGAAAGAGATGGGAGTAAATATATGTTATACAATATTTCTCGTAAACTATTTCTTCCCAGATAATTCACAATATCCTTAACTTTTTTCGATCAGTTTTATTTTCATTGCAGATATTATTGGATCGACGAACAAATGAAAGTTCGTGCCGTCAACGCCGAATTTCAATATGGCTACGAGTATCTCGGCAACAGCGGCCGCTTGGTCATCACTCCACTTACGGATCGCTGCTATTTGACGCTGACGGGTGCCCTGCACCTCAAATTCGGGGGAGCCCCCGCTGGCCCAGCTGGAACCGGCAAAACGGAGACCACCAAGGATCTGGCTAAAGCCTTCGCCATACAATGCGTCGTGTTCAACTGTTCGGACCAGCTTGATTTCATGGCCATGGGGAAGTTTTTCAAGGGATTGGCGAGTTCGGGCGCTTGGGCTTGCTTCGACGAGTTCAATAGGATCGATATTGAAGTGCTGTCGGTGGTGAGTTGGATTTTTGGAAATTTGCAGGTCTATTCTATGTGAAATCGTTATTCAGTGATTCATTATCTGATATGATCCGGAACAATCTTCAATTTAAATTAGATGAATCATTCAGTACCAATCCATAGCAGATGATTGGGTATTCTTCTGAAATTTTCTGTGAGCAATATAACATTTTATCTGTTGAACAATCATTTTATGAGAATGATCTTCAGCTTACACAAGAAAAAAATACAAATTGGTATATACCACATATAATAATATATGAAACAAGAAATGAAATGAATGGTTGAATATCAACAGAAAAGTTCTATACAAATTTGATGCAACAGAATGCCATTTATATAGTTGAAAAGATTTATAATAAATTGCTAGTTTTTTGTGATTCAAAAATAAAATCAAATACTGGTTGATTGAGAAGTCTGAATATTTGGAAAGTTATTTGTATGTGAAATAATTTTGAATTTTGATGTTTTAATAGGTACATACAAACAGCCGTATGCATAGTCAATTCCAGCGACTCGCCAGAGTTTCGCCGCTCGCTACACAAGAACTATAATGCACAGTCGAGCTCTCAAAAAAGTGGTACA
This sequence comes from Chrysolina oricalcia, assembly GCA_944452925.2. NCBI lineage: Eukaryota > Metazoa > Arthropoda > Insecta > Coleoptera > Chrysomelidae > Chrysolina > Chrysolina oricalcia. The sequence continues at coordinate 35,818,002 of OX101827.2, forward strand.
TCGCCAGCGTTTCGCCAAAATGTAACTTATCGCGTAGTTGTGACTTTTTTGGAGCTCGACTGTGCATTATATTGTGTAGCGAGCGGCAAAACTCTGGCGAATCGCTGGCGATTGACTATGCATACGGCTGTTAGTTTTCTGTTATTGATTTTGTGTATACAAAATGTGTCCAATATTATGTGTGCATACATTCAAGTTCATTTTGCTATTTTTCTTTGGGTATGTATATATTGTGGATATGTGTATGTTTGTGTATTAAGATATTTACCTGTTACTGATAACTTTTATTCATAATTCAATACTACAAGTAAAAAATGAATGTATAACCATTTTTAAGGTTGATAAGAAAATAAATTTCAGAACTTTTCATATAAATGAAGTCAAAATAAACACCAGACATAAAAAAAAAACTTTACAGCAGATAGAAAAACTTATTGACATAATCTCAGTTATCATTTATAGTCGAACTAATGAAAAATAAAAAAAAAATAATTGATATAATAAATTTTAAAGCATTAGAAATCAGAATTTACAGTATCTACTGTGAATAAAAGCCAAAATCATAATAGTTATTTTTGTATCTAGTGCGCGAAATGCTACTTTGGTGATCGAGAACTGATTTTTTTTAACGAGGCGCAGCCGAGTTAAAAAAAATAGTCGAGATTACCAAAGTATTTCGCGCATGAGATGCAAACAAAATTTTTTCTACAAACGTCAAAAATATTGTTCTAAAATAAGTAATAACTATGAAAAATAGTATTGAACTGGCTTAAATAATTTTTCCAAATCAAGTAATTACTGTAACTATGGAAATAAAATGGCATTTGTTGACAATTATTTCAAAGTGACAGTTCTTGATAATTATTTTGGAGTGACTTTTTATTCGCGTCAATTTCGTGCGTGATATTTATTATTGTAAAAGAATGGAAATTTCGAGCGACGATGAACTAAGCAGTACCCCACCTAACTTGATAGATGCGGCCAATTCCGTAATTTCCAACCTTTTACCGGAGAAATCGAGGCGGCAGTATGAAAATGCATATCAGCAATTTTATCTGGTTTAGGAATAAATATTGGTTCGTGCACTGGCTGCACCATTAATGTTAACATTGTAAATAATAAATAAAATTAGGTAGTGTAAAATTTTCTCACAATTTGAAAGCCTTAATTATTGTTCTACATTAATAAATAAACGATTTCTTGTTTTTTGCTTGATTGAGGAGTTGAGGACCATATAGGTTAGAATATGAAAATCCCATATAGTTTACATGCAGTGTGCGAAATATATTTCGCACATTACTTCGCGCACGGTGTCATGGTAACGAATGAAAATGAAAAAAAGTGCCACTTCGCATACTGTTGTCAATGCGCGAACCTTGTCATTTTTTGACGTTTGTAGAAAAAATTTATTTGGTCTCTATTTAAACACATGAATAATGACAACAGAAAGGATAGACAGGTTTTGGCGAGAGTTGTTTTGTTGACAGGGAGAAGCCATTTTTTTCCCATGAAGAAAGTTAAAGTTTAATTCCAAAAAAAAAGTTTGGTAAAATTTGAAAATTCTTGAAATCAGGAGTGAACATAAGAATCCCATATCATAACCTAATAATGGAATGATAAATATTACCTGTAGTAAAGTGCTGTGCTGTGAGAGCTGAAGAAAACTTTCTGAAGCCGGTAGCGTCCCGTCCATCAAAAAAAACACAGGTATTTAAGAACCTTATTAATAACTTCAAAGGTGAAAATTCCATCAAGCCTCATAGAAGATACCATCTCTTTTCCAATGGTTTCCATTAATTCGAACTTTCTATTCTTGGCCCAAATAATAAACTTTTGCGCAACCTTTCGTGCACTCAACAAATTAAGTGACATTAGTATAATTGATTGAAAAAGACTCTTTATTAGCTTGTAAACTAGAATATTAGAAATTAGAAACATTGTTTGATGATTAATTTCACTTTTGACAACTCTAAATAATTTGTGCATGCCCTCTTTATTGTGGGTTTCGCAATAAAAATTCACAAACAGAATTCTGTGATTCAAAATTATATGACCCTTGCGCCATCTGTGATTGAGGTACACAAGGTACACAAGGTTAGGAAGTATTAGATCATAGTTATTAAATATTGTTAATTGTATTGATTTTCAAAGTTTTAATTGTTATTAAACACCAATCATAGGAAGGTCTGGGATTTTTATTTTCTAACCAAACAAATAAATAAACAACAACTGGGCCTAACCTATGGGAACTCGCCCCAGAGAGAGAAAGAGTCTAGCCAAAATTTTCAGTAAAAATACAAATTACAAAATCTGGCTAAAACATTAGATAATCATATACTTTTTATCACATTCATAACAGTTTATATTGTGGATATGTGTATGTTTGTGTATTAAGATATTTACCTGTTACTGATAACTTTTATTCATAATTCAATACTACAAGTAAAAAATGATTGTAGGTATAACCATTTCTTAAAACATACTGCCATCAAAGTATCCTTTGTTTTTTTTCTTAAAAACAAATATTATATACTTATGAAAGGGCATATCCAGTTGATTATTATGATTTCTATGGTCGAATAGCACGAACAGTCAAACAGTATCAAACTGATATGGGACTGATCTTGAACCATTTTGTATTTACATATTTTTTCAAATGAAACTTTTAGAATCACCAAGAAACAAAATACACCAAATCAAAGAAGGAATCCATTCAATGTAGATTTCTTTGTTATAGAAAATATTTGTTATTTGGATTTTAAATCCAGTGATATTTCTACAATTTTTTCATAATTCTGGTATTCCATTGAATTTGAAAAGAGCTTCATGAGTGAATCTTTTCTGGGTACATATTTACAGAATTTGCAGAATCTAGATGGAACATGTTATGTTATCGTGTACGGTATTTGTGAATTCCTGAATTTATGGTTAATCTAAAATTAGATTTCGTCATTTTATTGTTAATAGGTGAGAGAGTGTCAATTGCATAATGCTCCAAAGAAAATGTGTTTTTCACTGAATAAACTTGAATTATTGCAGTTTCAAATGGTAGACTATACAGTTCTTTCAATGCTTTCCTGTATGCACTGGAGATTTCATCAAAATTATTTTCAGAACAAGTTCCTCACACATTCATTGAACATTTTATTCTGATTGGAAAATGTGGATTCAAAACAAAATAAGCTATTTTGGGATATTTTCATGGCTCCAATGATAGAAGATATTTTGTTCAATAAGATCATTGATATGTTCCTCCTACCTTAACATCATCAATCCAAATGCCAATGTCAATTTGTAATTTTTATATTCAACTCAATATTTTGTTTATTTCTTTGTTGAAAAATCATACATACCTACAGTTTTTCTAGAATTTTTTATTTATTTATTTATTTATCCCAAGAAACATTTCTGTTTATAGAGGGATTAAGTTTTAACATAAATTGTATAACGACAATTGGTACAATTATAAAAAAAGGAATGATACAGATGATCTGTGAAATATGAGTAAATAATATCAATCAGAAATAAACAAAAGCAAAGACAGTCAAAGGTGAAATATTGTTATATCATGGGAAATCATCTGTTGAGTATAAATTTTTTAAGTTCATTTTTAAATTTAGTTTTAGTCCTAATTTCTTTTATTGCCTGTGGTATTTTATTATATATCTCAATTCCCTCGTAAAAAATAGACGTTTTTCCAAAGTTTGATTTGAAACGTAAAGCGTTTATTTTATTTACATTTCTTGTTTTATGGTAATGGATATTCGAAATATGATCAAAAGTAAGATCCGAATGTTTTTTTCCTGTATCAACATAGTGGATGAAAATTGAAATTTTAAATTCATATAATGAACAAAGATTCAGTAAGTTATTAGGTTTATATAATTATTTTGAGGGTTCTAAAAAGGGCAATTTGAATATGCATTTTATAGCTTTGTTCTGCAATGTTTGTAGTGGTTTCATAATAGAAATTTTGGCTGAGCCCCAAACAGAAATGAGGTATTGCAATTTTGAATAAATTAAACTGAAATATATGATTTTTAAATATTTCAGTGGGGTATACTGTCTTATTCGAAATAGTATTCCAATCAAAGGTGAGAGTTGTTTTCTCAGATTGTTGATATGATTGGACCAAGAGAGTGTTGTGTCGATATGTAAACCCAAAAATTTTGTATTGTTGGTATACTGAATTGGTGAATTTTTCAATGTCATTGGTCTTAGAGAATCAGTTGTAATACTTCATTTAGAAATAAACATAATCGACAATTTCGAAAAATTCAACAATAGTTTGTGAGCGACTAGCCAATGAGATATAATTTGAAGATCCTGTTCAATATAAGACAGAATTTCGAATTCATTCTCTGCAATATATACAATAGTTGTATAATCAGCAAAAAGTTTAATCTGACCTTTCAATTTGAGTTCTGATATCGAGTTTATATATATTAAAAAAAGGATCGGAGCAAGTATAGATCCCTGTGGCACCCCACAGTTTATATTTTTAATTGAACTAAGTGTATTTTTGATATATACTAGTTGTTTTCTGTCAGCCAAATAACTTTTGAACCAAATGTAAATTTTTCCCCTTATTCCAATATCATATAATATTCTTAAAAGAATGTTGTGGTTAACCATATCGAAGGCTTTCCGCAAATCTAGTGATAATAACGGGCATTTTTTTGTCGAATCTAATTTCAGTTTTATTCTTGAAATCATGTCTACTGCCGCAGACTCAGTATCACTAGATTTTCGAAAACCATATTGTTCTGCATACAAAAATTTTGATTTTTTCAGATATTCTCTTAACCTTCTATCCATTATCTTTTCAATTATTTTTGAAAATATTGGCAGAATTGAAATTGGACGGTAATTTCCCAAGTCATTTTTTTTCCACATTTAAATATTGGTTTGACTTTAGCAGTTTTTAATTCATCTGGGAATATACCTTTGTCAAAGGATGCATCAATCAATTTTTTTAATAATGGTACTATTTCATCTTTGACTGCTTTGATAATTTTAACATTTATTCCATCAATTCCTGCTGCTTTCTTGTTGTCAAGCTCGTCAATTATTTCATGAATTTCCTGATACTCGGTGGGATTCAGGAACATAGAAGAGGGAGAGGAACTGGTAGAAAATTTGTCTTGGGTATCTGCTACATTTCTTGATAATTCGGCTCCAATATTTACAAAATAGTCATTGAAATGCTCACATATTTCCAGTTGGTCTTCAATTCGTCTGTCATTTATGGTGATGTATTCAATATTATTTCGAGATGATTTGCCACTTGTTTTATTATATAAAAGGATATTAATAGTTTTCCAAAGTGCTTTCGGTGATGTATCCTTGAATAATTCTTGAAAATATTCCTTTTTAGCTTTAAGGACAGTTTGTTTCACCAATTTATTTTAATAGTCGTATGATTGCAAGAAATTTAATACTCCAGGATTGGCTTTCTTCTTGTAATAAAATTTATCTCTTTGTTTAATGATATGGGCAATTTTGCTATTGAACCATGGTTTTGAATTTGCTTTGAATTTGATATTTATGTTTCTGGAATTTTTTTCAAAGACATTGATGATTTTGTTATAAATTTCTTGAGGATCTTGTATACTACATATTTTGTTCATTAGTAATTTCAGTTCTGTCTTCAAATTCTTGACGTTATAAGTTTTCATATTCCAAGAGTTTATGTGATTTTTAACATTTGCGACTTTCATTTTCATATCTGTTATTATAAATTTGTGATCACTCAGTGACGAGTTTATAATTATTGATACATCGATTTGTCCGCTAAAGTTACTCAAAACATGATCAATCAACGAAGCACTCCCGGATGATTCTCTTGTTGGTATTACTGTGTTGCATAGAAAAAAGTTATTCGATTTATAAATGTCCACAAAAGTACTGGACTCTAAGCTGGTTGTTAGAGTGTTTATATTAAAATCACCAAAGCAAAAACATGTTTTACCACTAATATTGAAATTCTGAAGTTTTTCATCAATAAAGTTCAAGAAATTTTTAGTATTATCTCTTGGAGAATGGTATAGTCCGCATATTATCACATTTTGAGGTTTGATTTCTACTGCTACATAGGAACAAGCATTTTCTTGTTTTTCAATTATTTCAAATACTAAATGTTTTTTTATAAAAATACCAACACCACCTCCTCGTTTGGGTCTGGAAGAATAAATGGAGTTATATTTGCTCAGGTTATAATAAATTTCTTCTTCTCTTCTGATCCATGTTTCGGAAATGATTAGAACATCAGGATTTACATCTCCTGATATTACTTCAAGCTGGTCTAGTTTGTTTTTCAAAGATCTTGCATTCAGGTTTAATATTTTCAAATGTTCAGCAGTTGTTGATATGGATTTATAATCAAGAAGCGATGTATATTCTGAAATGTTCACATTATTGTGAGAAGCCATAATTTATACGAGTTTCTGAGATTTTTCGATAATATTCAAAAGTGGGACATAGCTGATTATCTGCCGAGTGGTTGATATCATATTTCGTTTTATATTTGGAGTTAGAAGATATACAATTTCCGCATTGGTGGTGACTATTATTTTCATTCGGACAATTTTGTAACTTGTGATTGCCGGCACACCTTGGACATACCGAAGTATTCCTGCATTTGTGGGCAGTATGATTGAACTGGAAACAGTTGTAGCACTGTGTTATCTTATTTCCATCAAATACTTTACAGATTTGCCAATTAAAAAATAGTCTTTGGTCAAAATCACTGAAAATCCTATGGAATAAATTCCCATTTACTTCCACAAAAATTGTATGCGTTTTTTTGGTGTCTACAAATTTCATGTGATTTATTTAACATAAAAAGCCATCTTTTTCTACAATTGAAGGGTTTTCATTTGCATATAAAAGCACTGTACATTAATTTGGACGCCTATATGGTATCAATGTTTTTTCTGAAAAAGGGGGAATTTTTACTGATATAACCCGTTTATTTTCAATTCAACAACTCAAAAAATGGTGGGCTGTACCAGTTGACTTGAATTTGTTACAATGTCCTCATCATTTGTGTCCTAGTATTGATAGTTTTCTATCAAGGTCCAACAGAGGTGGTGGAGTTTAACTATTGCAGTATCTAATTTATTGTTGAATTTAAAGTATAAAATGTAATGAACAAATATGCTACAATATTTTGTTTTTTCCATAAGAACGATTTTGTTTTATTCAGACCCGAAAAGAGCTGAATTCAACATTGTATTTTTTCATTTTTCTTGATTTTAACGTGTGAACGATAATAATCACATTCGTTGGAAATTAAATTTGCTCTAACTTTGTTCAGATTGTTTTTCCTTAGGATTATTTTTTTTTAATTTAGACTGGAAGAGAGCTGACGGTAAACCAAAGGAGGATTCACTGTATCGAAAATATGTCTGATTAGATGGTTGCTACATTCAAATGAATTTTGAATTGAAGGACATTTTGGTACGACCTCTCACTAAATTGATTAATAAATATTTTACAAAAGGTGTTTTTCCAGACGAACTGAAACATGCATCAGTTAGACCTATTTATAAAAGTGGGGATGCTCAAGATCCTGAAAATTACAGACCCATAGCATTATTGAGTATTTTCTCAAAAATTTTCGAAAAAATTTTGAAAAATAGAATTGTTGATTACATCAATATAACATATCAATTTGATCTGAATCAATTTGGTTTTCAAGAAAAGGGTGGATCGCAAGCAGCTGTTTTAGAAGTTATTGATTTGATTCAAGAAAATCTTGATAAAGGTAATTATGAAGTAGCTGTTTTCATGGACCTTAAAAAAGACTTTGATACAGTTGACCACTATACTTCTAAAGAACTTAGAGTCGATTGGTATCAGAGGAATTGTAAATGATCTTTTAAAATCGTATTTTGAAAAAAGAACTATAAGGACATACACTAACAACGTGGAGACTGACAGATTGAATATTAACCAAGGTGTTCCCCAAGGGTTGGTTTTAGGTCCAATTTTATATTTATTATATATACAAAATTTATCCCAAATCAACTTATCATGTCATTACACTATATACGCGGACGATACAGTGCTTTTATATGCAAATGAAAACCCTTTAATTCTAGAAAATACGATAAATGAAGACTTACAAAAATTTAAAAAATGGCTTTATTCCAATCTTCTCTCTGTTAATTCAAGAAAAACTGAATATATGATTTTTCAACAAAGAAATAAACCAAATATTAAATTAAATATGAAAATAAAAAATGAACAATTGAAACAAACTTCTCTGATGAAGTATTTTGGCATTTGGATTGATGATAGGTTAAGGTGGGAGAAATATATTGATAATCTGATTAAAAAAATATCTTCCATTATTGGAGCTCTGAGAAGATGTCACAAATTGAATCCCAAAATAGCTAATATATTTTTATATTCACATATTCTCAGCAGAATCAAATATTTAATTAATATATGGGGAACGTGTTCTACGTCTACCATTTGACACTCCAACAAATCAACTTTATTCAATGACGAACACATTTTCTTTGGAGGAGCATTATGCAATAGACACTCTCAAAGTATCTTACCTTATTATCAATCAAATGATCAAATCTAATTTTGTTTTAAGTATATATTCAGAAATTACCATACACGACAACATAACTTGTTCCATCTAGATTCTGCAAACTCTGTAATTGGCCAGAAAAGATTCTCCCATGAAGGTCTTTGTAAATTCAATGAAATACCCGAAGATTTGAAAAATCGTAGAAATATAACTGAATTTAAAATCAAAATAAAAAAAAAATGTTTTCTCGAAAAAAGAAATGGACTTCTTTAGGATTCCTTCTTCGTTTTGATGTTTTTTGTTTCTTTGTAATTCTGAATGTTTCATTAAAAAAAAAAAATGTAAATACAAAATGGTTCATGATCAGTCTCATACCAGTTCGATACTGTTTTACTGATCATGCTATTCCATCATAGATATAATAATAATTGACTAAGTACCCTTTCATAATTTTACAATTTGTTTCTTAAAATTCTTCATTTTATACATGTAGCATTGAATTATGAATAAACGTTATTATCATTATTATTATTAATTTGTCTTTATCCAGACAACGTATTTTGCTATGGTTCAGTTGGTCAGATTTGTTGACCTTTTTGAAATGCCATCAAAATGTGAGACATGATTTTTTTTCTGAAAATTGTTCCGCATCAATGAGTGATTTAAGTTTGAATTCATTTGATCACTTGTTTGAGAAATAAGAGTTCCAGGGTCTGAATAATGGCTTATCCACAAGTCTCTAAATCAATTGCCAATTCAAAATTGATTAATTTTTCTCACACAGGTTGCCCAGCAAATAACCACCATTCAAAAAGCCCAACAAGCCCGCCTGGACCACTTCTTCTTCGAGGGCGTCGAAATTGTCCTGAAACAGTCCTGCGCCGTCTTCATCACCATGAACCCTGGCTACGCGGGCAGGACCGAACTGCCCGACAATCTCAAAGCCCTCTTCAGGCCCGTATCCATGATGGTGCCCGACTACACGCTGATCGCCGAAATATCGCTGTTTTCCTTCGGGTTCAGCAACGCCAAGCAACTGGCGAACAAGATCACGACGACCTTCAAGCTGAGCTCCGAGCAGCTCAGCAGCCAGGATCACTACGATTTCGGCATGCGCGCCGTGAAAACCGTGATCGCGGTGGCGGGAAATTTAAAAAGGGAGAAACCCGTGATGGACGAAAGGCAGATCGTGCTCAGAGCGCTGCGCGACGTCAATGTTCCGAAGTTCCTCAAGGATGATCTGAAGTTGTTCAATGGTGAGCTCATCAACAAATATTTATTACCTGACAACACGATTGTTTTGGGAATTAATTTTAACACTGTCTTATAAATAAAGTGGAATATATTACGTAATGGATTAGTTTAGTGATGTTGAAATCACTATATTTGACGCGATGGAATTAAAATATAGATCAGAACTAGTAAATCAGTGTTTTTTTCATTTCAATCCATCAATGAATGACTGAGATATAGATTATTTAAATTTACGGATTTCAGCGCGAAACGTCTTTGGTCTCCGACTCGTCTGTGACGTCACGCCACATGTCTGAGATCGTCCCAAATAATTACGTCCTTAGCCGCGCCAAAGCACACTGTAGTACTTTTATTTATTTATTATTTATCCCAATAAACACTTTTGTTCATAGAAGGATTAAGTTTTAATATAAATTGTATAACGACAATAGGTACAATTATTAAAAGAAGGAATGATACAGACTATTCCACTCTTCTCAAGATATTCACTTAATCTGACCAATCACAAATCAAAGACAACTTGTATTATCGCGAAAAAACCAGTTGTCTCTCAATTCTGATTGGTCTGTCAGCGTTGGTGTTTTCAACGATGTAACCATAGATGACAAAGCAAAGTAAAGTTTGACATTTTGACAGATCATAATTGTAGGCGAAAACGTCAAAATGATTCGCATCGTAACTATATAATAAATTATTGATAGTTATGATACATTTTTTGTGATTAAAGTTGATTGATTGTGGTTATGATGAATTGATTGTTCATGTTTATAATAATACTTTTAACGCTTCGTGAAATAGTCTAATAAAATTCAGTTTCGTTCAGAAATGAATCGACAGACTTATCGCGAAAATTCAATCACTTGTGGTATTACTACTGATAATCTGTGAAATATGAATAAATAAGTCTTATCAATCAGAAAGAAACAAAAGCAAAAACAGTCAAAGGTGAAACATTGTTGTATTATGGGAAATCATCTGTTGAGTATAAATTTAGTTATAGTCCTAATTTATTTTATTGCCTGTGGTATTTTATTATATATCTCAATTCCCTCGTAAAAAATAGTCACTTCTGATTAGTTTGCACCACTTCTTCCTTTTATTCATGTAATTTGGTACATGAGAAACAATTTATTGGGGTTTCTAATTGTCGTGTATTTACACATGGGTACAATCCAATATTTGTAGGATATTTTTTTAATTTCAGCCATCGTGTAATGAACCATACACGACACGAACGGCGCAAGTGATTGTACACCGATACATTTGTAAGCACTCTGCGAATACCAGTCTCATTCATATGGCGTGACGTCACACACTAGAGCGTTGTGTATTATGAAATTATTCTTCCAAGCGCAACTTCAAAGTCTCATAACTTTTTGTAAATGAATTGGTGAACGACTAAATCAGTGAATGAATTATAAATAAATGAGTGAGTGAAGAAATGAATGAAGGAATGAATAAATAAATAAATGCATAAATGAATAAATTATTGGATGAATGAATGAATAAATGAGTGAATGAGTAAATAATTGAATGAATAAATGGATAAAGGAATGAATGAACGAATGGATGAATAAATGGATGAGTGAATCAATAAATGAATGAAAAAATGACAAATTAAATAATTGTGAATGAATGAATGAATGAATGAATGAATGAATGAATGAATGAATGAATGAATGAATGAATGAATGAATGAATAAATGAATGAATGAATGAATGAATGAATGAATGAATGAATGAATGAATGAATGAATGAATGAATGAATGAATGAATGAATGAATGAATGAATGAATGAATGAATGAATGAATGAATGAATGAATGAATGAATGAATGAATGAATGAATGAATGAATGAATGAATGAATGAATGAATGAATGAATGAATGAATGAATGAATGAATGAATGAATGAATGAATGAATGAATGAATGAATGAATGAATGAATGAATGAATGAATGAATGAATGAATGAATGAATGAATGAATGAATGAATGAATGAATGAATGAATGAATGAATGAATGAATGAATGAATGAATGAATGAATGAATGAATGAATGAATGAATGAATGAATGAATGAATGAATGAATGAATGAATGAATGAATGAATGAATGAATGAATGAATGAATGCATGAATGCATGAATGAATTCATGAATGCATGAATGGATGGATGGATGGATGAATGAATGAATGGATGAAAGAACGAACGAACGAACTGATGAATGATTGAATTGATTGGCTGAATGACTGAATAATTAAATGAATGAATAAATGAACATTTGAAATAATGAATATAGGAATAAAAACTATCTTGAATTGATGCTATTCGCCAAACATATTATTTTCAGTTAAGTTACTCAAACTGGGTCGAACGGATAGCAGTTGTGTTTTGACTTGGATATTTGTCGATAGAAATTCTATTCTATAGGATATTCCTAATCCAAATAATACTTATCCACAAACTGTAAATTTTATATGAAGAATTGTTACGTACCCTCTAATTGAAATTTTCCCTTTGAAGGAATTAAACTAATTTTCTCTTCAGGGATAGTATCGGATCTATTTCCACGAATGGTAGAAGAGGCAATTGATTACGGAGTATTGAAGGAATCAATTAGGAGCTCTTGTATTGCTCTCGGACAAGAGGATGTTGAGGGTGAGTATTGATGCGAGTTTGGGGTGCGTGGCCAAACAAACGCTATACAAAATATTTTCAGTCTATTTTCAGCTTCACAATAAACTCCAATGATTCAAGTACAATTGAAATGTGGTTGAACTTAATTTCACTATTAATTCAGAAAAAAGTGTCTGAATGATATTTATTTTTATTAATTTTTCCATATACCAATATTTGCATAAAACAAAAATAAAAAAAATATTCAACAGTAAAATAACATTTCTACAAAAACGAATAACAATCCGGTTTTCGTAAGGACCATAGCTGCACTACTGCGTTGCTGACAGTTGTTGATGACATCCTATCGGCAGCAGACAAAAATGAACTAACAACATTAGTACTTATTTACTTTTCGGAAGATTTTGATAGGGTTTGATAGGGGATCTGAAACTGGTGCAATAAAATTGATGAAGAGCCATCTGTCCCACAGAAGTCAAATCGTCAAAAATTGAAGTCATGAATCCAAGCCACTGAATCTTGTTTGTGAAGTACCACAAGGATCCATATTAGGGCCTGTTATTTTCAATATACACATCTTCCTTCAGAGATTGCTCGAGAAATTGCCAATCTCATTTTTATGCTGATGATTTGAAAATATACTATTCTTATCCTTGGTCAGAAATAGATAATAGTAATGTTATTATTAACGAAGACCTTGCAGCACTTTCAGAACTGGCTGATGAATAATGTATGGAAATATATAAATAAAATCGCAGGTAATGTTGTTTGAACGCAAGGTGTTTAGGGATAGATATGCAGCTTCTGTTGATATTGAAATAAATGATCAAACACTTGTTCTGACCAATGTTACAAAAAACTTAGGACTATATTTAGATTCAGATCTCAACTTTGATCAGCATGGATCAACATTCTCATCGAGATTAATTTCATGATATCTTTCACTTCAATTAACTCAGGTAGGAGTTTATTTTTGTTATCATTTTGTGGAATTTTAAAAGTTTACAAAACATATACGTACATGTAATTCTTACCTAAAATTTCTCAAAACAAGTTTTTAACTTCGCGGGTATAATTGAATTTTGAATAAAAAAATTATTATTATTATTATTATTATGTAAACCATGTTATAAGAAAATGTATCACTAATAAAAATTAATTTATAGCAACAGAGATATACTGAATAAAAAAACTAAATCTATTTTGTGTGAATCTCTTGTATTATCACATATCAACTATTGCGACATACTGTATGGACCTTATCTAACTGCATTTCAAAATAGCCGAATGTAAAAAATGCAAAATATGTGTGTAGAATGATATTTAATATTAGGAAATTTCAAAGGGGAGTTTCGAGCATATTGACTGAACTGAAGTGGCTTACAGTAAAAAGGAGGCGTTACTTGCACGGTAGTATATTGTTTTTAAAAGTCATGAAAAATAAATCACCTATATATTTGTACAAGAAGATTAGATTCTGAACTCACGTACACAACATAAATATAAGGAAAGAGGACACCCTTACAATACCAAAACATAACACAAACTTATATCAAACATCATTTTCGTGTGCATGTTGTTTGCAAAGTTCTCAATCTAATTCCCTCTGAAATTAAATACATGTTAATTCCCGTTGCCAAATTCTAAATAAAAAGGTTGCTCCTCAATAATTTGTTGGTACCTAATTTTAAGATTCGTCACATTTCAAGAAGACTTTGTTATTAAGAATTACTGTTTATAAAATATTTTTTTCCCGCTGCCGACACAGTAAATAGTCCATACATGCTTAGCAACAAAACAGGTAAATGGCCTATATCATTCGTTTACTAATTCATCTTGACAACGGAATGTAAATAGTGTCATTTACATGCCTAAGGTAATAATGACTTTGCCTTTGACAAGTAATACCTTCAGCTTCATTCATATCAATTTTTAGGTTATGAGACCTTTTGAATATTATTGTTGTCTGCTTATTCGGTAACTTAGTTACACGCACAAGCAATTTAGAATGAAATAGCGAACGAATAATCATGAAGGAATGGTAAGAAAACAAACTTCAATTCAGGCAAATTTTGAGAAATGTCAACAAGCAGCGGGAAAAACGTAATAAGTAACACGGAATGTATCGACTGTTATCATCCTCGGCAAGCGACAAGCCTCGGCTTTGCCCCGGCTCGTACTCGCTCACCTCGAATGTTAACACGTCTTTACATTCCTTGTTACTTAAATAACTATTAAGTATGAATTTTTTAGTTATGTATGTAATAAAATAATTTCTCCACATTTCTGTATTTATGGAGTACTAGCTGTATTGAAAAACAGGTCTATTTACTCTCCAGGTGATAGAACTGAATGCAGCTTTTTTGATAAGCTGAATTATACGATTTCTTTTTGTTTAACATTTATTGTGTTTTCAGCTTATTGAATAAATTTCTTTATTATTATAATAAAACAGTCAGAGAGTTACGTTGCACTGGTACGAAGACATTTTTTTTTATTTTATTATATATTTATTGAGTGAATAACTTCCAGACAGAACAAGTTCTGGTATAAGGAAGTTGTACATATAATAATAATAAAAATGATTAATAATAGCAATTCAAACAAATATATCATAAATGACTGATAAACAGAATAAACATATACAATAATGATGAAACCATAGAAAAATCATAAATTAGTGAACAAAGATTGATAGCAGGATGTCAATTCCGTAAGGAAATTGTGTGTTTTTTACAGATATTTTGAATTTGGAAAAACTTTTCAATTTGTTATATTATAAGGTAATTTGTTAAATTAATGAACATTTCAATCATTTTTGGTCTATAAATCTCAGATGAATAATTTAAAGTATAAAAACTAAAAATTAATTAGTTAATGACATAAAAAAGAACATAAAGGAGAGTCGTTGGTGATTCCAAAGTAAAGGAGGCTTTCAATATGTCACAGACTTAAAATGGATATTATTTCCTTTGTGAAAGCATGTATTTCCTCAATAGACTTTCGACTTTTGAACAAGTTATATTGCCAGTACGGTAAATACTAATTTAAGAATTTCTTGTTATTTTAAGTTTGACTCAACTTTTTTATTCACAATACTGAAAGACATTTTAAAGGTTTCTATTGTTTATAGTTCTTTTAACGAAATTGTTTCTGTACTTAAGACGATGCAAAACTTCCAATACTTTCTTATATGAAGTAAAAAATTTGTCGAAATTATTGTCAAAACATGTTTCCTAAATATTTATGAGATTGGTAATTATTGTACTTATTATATGAGAATGTAGAATCAAAATATTTCTAGAATGCATTTAGAGGGTAAATATACCATTTATGCAGATGATACAGTGATTTTATATGAGAACTCTAATCCTTCAATTTTAGAAACTATTATCAATGAAGATATGAAAAAATATGAAAAGTGGCTATATTCTAATCTTTTGTCATTAAATACTAGTAAATCTGAATACATAATATTTCAACAAAAACATAAACAAAAAATTAATCTGAATTTGAAAATAAAAAATTATGTTTTAAAACAAACTCCACATGTAAGGTATATAGAAAAATGGATTGATGAAAATTTGAAGTGGGACAAACATATTGAAGTGCTTATAAAAAAATGTCTTCCTTAATTGGAGCCCTGAGAAGATGTCCCAAACTCAATCCAAAAATTGCAGATATGATTCTACATTCTCATATAATAAGTAGAATGACTTATCTCATAAACATTTGGGAAACATGTTTCAAAAATAATTTCAACAAAATTTCCATTTTATATAAAAAAGCCTTAAAAGTATTGTATCGTCTTCCATATGATACGCCAACAATTCAACTCTATACAATTACAGAAAAATTTACCTTAGAAGAACTCTATTCTATAGAAACTTTCAAAATGTATTTCAATATTGTGAATAAAAATGTTAAATCAAACTTCATATTAACTAGAAATTCTGAAATACATAGTTATCGTAATAGGCAACATAACATGTTCCATATTGATCCTGCTAACTCAATTTTTGGAAAAAAGAGATTTGCACATTCAGCTCTGTCAAATTTTAATAAATTACCAATTGAGATCAAGAATTCCAGAAACATCATTCAATTTAAAAATCGATTAAAAAAGTACATGGTTGCACAAAGAAATAATCTCAATTAATATTGATTTTCAGTTTGTGACATAGTCAAGGCCTCCTTTACTTTAAAATTACCAAGGACTATTCTTTGTATATCTGGATTCTTATTTTATTTTATTTTATTTTTTTGTCCGTTTTGAACTTTTCTACTTTAGAGTTATAGAATATAAATTGTTTGAAATGTTCATAAACAGTCTTCATACCAGTTTTACGTAACTGTCTGACTGTTTTATGATATTCATTTTAGAAACGTTATTTTACTAATGAATAATTTTTTTTTATACTCCTTGTATTTTGATGTATTATTATGTATTAATAAATATTGCATATCCGCAGTTTTTGGATCGAGTTTGGGACATCTTCTCAGGACTCCAATATCTGAATAAGAGAGTATGGAAAACATCAAATTGAACAAAATAATAAAAAGCAGAACTATTGCTGGAGCTCAGATATCATTAGAGTTTCCTCTTGAAAGATAACATCAACCAGTTTTTGTAAATTTCTCCCAGAGACAAGATACAAGGTTCATGTTTTGGGCTATTATACCTGTTCTTCATTTCTAGGATATTTTCAGGTTTTATAATTTCACGAGAGATTCAATCAGGTATATGTATACTAGACCGTTTGGTGGAAATAAGATTAAAAAACAAAAAAACCACCGAAATACCAAAACAACGCCAATCACTAGATGCCCGTTTAGTCATTAACTTAAGCATCGTAGGACGATATTTACTATTTGTGTTTTCGTGTTGGATGATACAGAAATGACAATAATAAGGTTTATTTCCCAGCCGGTGCAGGCATTTTTCATTTTCAGATGCGAAAGTCTGAATGATTGAAGTTGGGTTAATTGGGAATAATCCTCCATGATTCACTGTTGCGTTAATAATCAACAAATTGATGCAATGCTTTTTTATTGAAGGTGAATAAACAGTTTAATTATACACGCGAAGTTTAAAAACTTGTTGCGAGAAAATTATAGATGAGAAATACATATAGGTATATTTGATTACTTATATTTCGGACGTCCATCATCTTAATGGTTGAAAGATTTCTATCTCTTTCAAAATTTTCACATCGTTTCAATTGCTTGAATCCGCAATCGTCTTCTGGTGAATAATGACATAAATCAGATGCTACGCGACCTTTTATAGGTCTATAATTATTAAAGTGTAATTATGGTGTAATTACGCGCGGTCTTGTGGCGCGCTTGGTTTCGCGCTTTTTCTTCCTCCAAAACGGCCCATGAGCGGTTTCCATATGTTTTTCATTTCCACGCTTGGTTGACTGAAGGCACTATTGGCTTCTATATAGGTGGTTTCCATAAAGGACCCCGCAAACACCTTATGGGATTTGGGTCCCGGTGGATATTTTTGAATTTTTGGTATGATGTAGTCCATGTTATTCTCAACTAATGTTACCATTGCGCCAACTCAAAAAAATGAACAGTTTTGCTGCTAGGGGGCGTGGAAATCACCCCTAGCGCAGATTAGACTATTTATTTTTGAATCCGGTAACAATATGTTCACTTGTTTCATTGTTGCTAAAGTTGCACAATATTGTGCTGTTTTATAAAAAAAATGATGCTAGGGGGCGTTGAAATCTCATTTTGCTCAGAATAGACTATTTATTATTATAGGCTGAAACAATTTCTCTATGTATTGTAGTTTAGATTATGCTGAACAATTGTGTGATTTCTTATAAAAAAAAATCTGAAACCTCCCCCTTACCCCCAACCCCTATTTTAAAACACAAAAAAAAATTATTCTTGACTACTTGTAAATGCTTCATCAAAATAAATGTTTTATCAAAATAAATGTTTTAATCAGTTCAAATAATGAAGGAAATCGTACAGTTGTTTAATTTAATCTCTCCCCTCTTCCTTTGAATCCACCAATATTTTTTTGAATGGAGGAAAGGGTGAAATTGAACCACTGTACAGTTTCCCTAATTTTAGCTGATTTAAACATTTATTTTGATAAAGCATTTACAATAAATATCGTGTTTTAAAATAGGGGTTGGGGGTAAGGGGGAGGTTTCAGATTTTTTTTTAAATAAGAAATCACACAATTGCACAATTGTTCAGCATAATCTAAACTACAATACGTAGAGAAATTGTTTCAGGCTATATTAATAAATAGTCTATTCTGAGCAAAATGAGATTTCAACGCCCCCTAGCATCAAAACTCATTTTCGGGGTTTGTCACCCAATTATTTTCGATTCAAAATAACTTGAACTACATCATATTGAAAATTCAGAAAAATCCACCGAATTTTTTTCATTTTGTGTCTTTCTGGGGGAGGGGGGATAATCATACAAAACTGCTATTTCCCTTATTAAGGCATATTTAAACGTTCGACGATACATTTAAAAGCACCCAAGAAATATTTTCTTTTTCGTTACGTAATAGGAGTTGGGGGGAAGAAGGAGGGGGGTAACATTTTTTTTATAAAACAGCTCAATATTGTGCAACGTTAGCAACAATGAAACAAGTGAACATATTGTTACCGGATTCAAAAATAAATAGTCTAATCTGCGCTAGGGGTGATTTCAACGCCCCCTAGCAGCAAAACTGTTCATTTTTTTGAGTTGGCGCAATGGTAACATTGGTTGAGAATAACATGGACTACATCATACCAAAAATTCAAAAAAATCCACCGGGACCCAAATCCCATAAGGTGTTTGCGGGGTCCTTTCCGTTTGAACCAATGTTCCTCTCTTTGAAGAACACTAGCTTCGTCCCAAAGAATTCGGTGGTGTTTTATCCAGGCGTTGTCAACAATTCCCGATTTCGATGGATTTGATGGATTCATTTCCCAAATACAACATCAAGAGTTGCTTTCAATCCGGCAGTACCTTACAAAGCTTCCCCATCAAGACGAAACCAGACAACACAACAGAATAAAGCAAAAACTGTATTTACAAAGTCCCATGTGAATGTGGAGATTCCTATATCGGAGAGACCAAGAGGCCATTATCAGTAAGAATAGCCGAACCCAAAAAGTGGACTCAACGAGGGAAAACATCAAATTCGGGAATTGCTGACCACGCCTGGACAAAACACCACCGAATTCTTTGGGACGAAGCTAGTGTTCTTCATAGAGAGGAACATTGGTTCAATCGGAAATTCATGGAAACCACCTATATAGAAGCCAATAGTGCGCGCCACAAGACCGCGCGTAATTACACTGTAATTACACTTTAATTATAGACCTATAAAAGCTCGCATAGCATCTGATTTTGTCATTATTCACCAGAAGACGATTGCGGATTCAAGCAATTGAAACGTTGTGAAAAATTTGAAAGAGATCAGAAATCTTTCAACCATTAAGATGATGGACGTCCGAAATATAAGTAATCAAGTTACTACATCGTCAGAAAAATATTTTCAAAGTTTCACCGCACAAGAAATAGTCCAACAATTCCTCATTACAGTGTGAAATTGCTTCTGAAGAGTATGTTTTCCAATTCTTCCGACCTCAATGATGATCTTAGAAGAGTGAAATAGATTTTCGTCGACCAAAATGTATTGGAGGCCTAGCGAAAGTGATGCAATCCACGCGTCAATGAAATGAGCGATTTTCTGTGAGTGATACTTCTGAATAACATTCTCCCTTATCTCATTCATAGATAAGAATCTCCAATGGAAACTGGACATTTAATAAATAATCAACTATCTGAATGAAAATGCAAATTTTCACTTTCAGAAATTTTCTCTCAAGTTATATAGGGTCTTTCACAATATCTATCAGATGTAGTTCAATGTCCAGCGTGGCTTTTGCCGGGGAAGTAGTTGTTTTCTGTTAGATATTACAAAAAAGTTACTTCAATTTTATCGTAGGGTTTTTCCATTTCCAGAGGAGTCATGTATTGATTCAATTTTCAACTGAGAATGTTTCTCTTTAAAAATATCGTCTAAAATATTTAAACATATAGGTATATGATTTGTAATTTTTTAAAATTGATCGAAATAATAATGAAAAATAAACTACCTGAGTTAATTGAACTGAAAGATGTCATGAAATAAATTTTGACGAGAATTTTGAATCCATTTTTTCACTTGTTTCTTGAAAGAGAATAATGACCGAACTCTTCATAAGATCTGGACTCGAATCATAGTAAAATGGCAAGAAACATTAGCAATTTTTATGAGACCCTGTTTTTTAACTTAACTTTTCACCGTGACACTATTGTTATTTCTTGTATTATAATTTTTTTTCTTTGGTGCTTTGGCATCGACTGCTATGATCATTAGCCACGTGTTCTGGTTATTTTATTTATTTTATTTATTTATTTATTCATTGTTAATAATACACTATTTATCTATAATATAAAGAATAAGAATAAGAAACATGATCAAATAAGTGAAAAACTTGTCCATGATCATGTAAAATTAATTATGAAATAATCCACATCAAAATACACATGATAATATCCATAATATATACATATAAAGAAATAAAATAAATAGCAAAATGAACTTGAATGTAAGCTTAAATAACATTGGTCACATTTTGTATAAATAAAAACAATAACAAAAAGCTATGTTGGTACTAATTAAAACATCAAAATTCGAAATTATTTTACATACAATTTTCCAATTTTTCAGAATTCTCAATCAACCAGAATTTGATTTTATTTTTAAATCCCCAAAAACTAGCTTTTTTTAAAGAAACTGGCAAATTATTATAAATTTACCTATATAAATGGCATGTTGTTGCATTAAAGTTGTAGAGAACTTTTCAGTTGATATCCATCTATCCATTTTATTCTTTGTTTCATATTTATGTTGTATATAGTCCAGGAGCCCGGTAAAAATTTGGTCAGTCATTTCCTCTCGATATTTAGTGGATTGCATCAGAGAATCGTATTATAAAGATTCGTGAACGTCAGCTGCGATTCCGTTGGTGGGGGGGGGATGATCAGCAAAGTAGCTTCCTACGCAGGAAGAAAAAAAATATATTCAATTATGTCCTCCTTCCGGGAAACATGTTAAATTGACGCAATCCGAATATAAGGTAAAATTTTATTTGAGAGGAAATCATAGAAGGTACAATTTTTTTTGATTACGACCAACTAGCTGTCTTATAGTACACCATGCTATTAGTCAGCTGATTTTTTCTTTCTTCAAGATATTACTTCAGCGATAATTTAACATGTTTTCAGGTAGGAAAACAAAATTGAATACATTTCTTTTTCTTTGTGCGTGGGAGGCTACCACCGCTTCCCCCCACGGAACCGCAGCTGACGTTCACGAAGCTTTATAATATAACTCTCTGATGCATTCCACTAATTTTCGCTTGAGAGGAACTTGGTCATGGAAATCTGTCACTGGCTCCCGGACTAATACGATTATCAATTTGAAAATGTTTTCTTATGTAAACTGTCGATGCTTTATGAAATAATTGTTTGACAGATAAAATTTTATATTGTTCAAAGAGAATTTTAGAAGAATAATCAAAGGGTTTTTTAAAAATTATTTTCAGGGTATACTTTTGAATTGAAGTAAGTGGTTTTAAAACTTGTTTGTAAATGCCTCCCCAACCTATTATACCATAGGCCAAGATAGACTGAAAGAGACTATAATAAAAACTTATAATTAATTTACGACTGACAATGTTTCTCAACAATCTAAATTTATAAAGTGTTTTCCTCAGTTTCTTTATCAATTCAGTAATTTGTTTATGCCACTTGAGGTTGCAATCTAAATGAACTCCTAGATACTTGATAACATCAACTTTGGAAATAAGTTCGCTACAGTTACACAGTTCTTCATTTTTTATGCATGAAATAGTATGGATCTTTAATTTTTCAATTTTTTCTGGTTGTTTATTCTCATGCAACGTGAATGTCACAAAATGAGACTTTCAAATTCAAAGTTAGTAAATCGTGATTGAGATTATGTTTTAAAATTGATACATCAAATTCAGCATTTGAGACTGTTTCTTCCCAGGTATTCCCACTTCCTATATAAACTGTATCATCAGCATAAGAAAACAGCTTTCCTTTAATTTTCGTATTTAACAGATCATTGATATAAATCAAAAATAAAATAGGTCCAAGAACTGACCCTTGGGGAACACCACATTTAACTTTTCTAGAATTACTTTTGATATGACCAATCTGAACAGTTTGCTCCCTTTCAAATAAATAGCTTTCAAATAGTTTCAGGCAAATTCCTCTTATGCCAAACCGTTCTAATTTCGATAATAATTTTGTATGTGAAACTGTGTCAAACGCTTTCTTTAAATCTAAAAATATTCCAAGGGTTTTTTTTTTGATTATCTAACGATTTATAAATAGTTTCCGTAACATTAAATATTGCCTTGTTGCCATGCGCCACCTTAGGAGCAGCACTGTTAATTGGAACGCAACAGTGAATCGTGCAGGACTCACCCCAGTCCAGCCACGAGATTTAGACAATTTAATCGGTCAATTTAAAATAAAAAAGTCCCAGCCGCAACTGGGGCTCGAACTCCGGAGCTTTCGACTCAGTGTCGGACGATTTAACCACTGCGCCACGCCCCGACATTCATGAATGTATTATTCAAGTTTATATTCGTTTTATGATTATGTATATAAATCATCATGTTGTATCCAAATAATTTTCTTATCTTCATTTTCCTTGATTGTTTGCAGAGTTCTTCTGTTGGATATAAATAACTCATACTATATAGGTACGATTTTCAAAAAGTATTTTCGAAGAATATCAAGATTTCTGTAGTGGGATTTCATGACTCCTTCACAAGCCAGAATATCAAAATCCAATTGAGAAAGTATTAATGAAAAATAAAGAATGTAATGGATTTTTGTGTCCATGAATGTTGAATTTTGAAAATGAACTTCGTAATTTCCTAACAGGAATATTTGTCCCATTTAAGCTGTCTGTCAAGCATAATCCCTAAGTACTTGATACTATCTGTTTCTTCTTTTCTAGTATTATTATCAAGTGTTAGTGGCCCTGAGTCTGGGAGGATATTATTATAAAATGTATATGGCATATATTTCGTTCTTTAATGAAATCAATTTTCAATCTTTTTAAAATTTAATGTGGTCTCAGTCTGTAATACAATCCAGTTTTTTCTCCATATCTATTCAAAAATAAATTTCGTAAAAATTAGAATTTTAGCAGTGGCCATTACCATTAAAAGTAATAAATCTTGTATGTCAGAATATACACATCATACAACCAACGAGTTACTTACTTGGTTACAATCAGAAATAACACCTTTCTTGATGTCCATTTGGAATCACATAATGAATGAGTTGGACTTTCCTTTTACTTCACTTTTGTTTCCAGAGTTTGTGAAGAAAGTAATCCAATTATACGAAACAACTGTTGTGCGTCACGGCTTGATGTTGGTAGGCCCTACTGGGTCCGGGAAAACAAAGGTAAGTGCTGATTAGCTTTTGTTTGTAATGCCTTGAAAACTGCATAGAATAAACGAGTGAATGAAGTTGAGACGGTAGATGGAGATTGAACAGTAAATAAGAATTATTGAAAGGAGAAAAACTGTAGAAAATAAGGCACGAATAACAATGAAAAACTAATTTCAGGCAAGAACGGAGAAAAAATTCAATTAAAATTTGATTAAAATTTTTCTTTTCGCGAATAGTCGCAAATCTAAAGTTGATTTACAGGCACCAAATCTCATTTCAATTGTAAGAATTACGAGCAAAACAAACAATCTGTTGGTTTGGATGAAGTTCCCACATCACTTCTGAAGGAATGTGTGCATGAACTAGCACCATATCAAGCTCACTTGATGAATCGCTCAGTTGAAATGGGAAAATTTCTCGAATCATTGAAAATTTCAAAGTGTACACCGATCATTTAAAAAGCTGATCCGACATTGGTAGAAAACTATATATTTGTGTTTCGAGTCCAATCTGGAAAATTATAGAAGAGGCAGTGTACATAAGATTGATCAATCTCTTTGGTAAATACAAATTACTATTACCTCATTCCGCATCAACTGATTTGATACAAAATATCCACGAAATTCTCGTTGAATATTCTCATGCAGTTGCGATATTTTTGGGACTGTCAAGAGCTTTAGACACCATAAACCCACTTTTCCTAAAGGAGAATGTTTGATATCTTTCACACAAAATCGGTGTACTGTTGTTGATATAAACGAAACACATTCAGTTCAACAAACCAGTGAATTAAAAAGATCTCAGGGAAGTACTTTAGTACCGCTGATGTTGTTGGTTCATATAAATTACTTGCTTGAATTTTTTGAGGATGGTACGGGTCACTTACATAATGCTGATGACATTGCGGTATTTGTTTCTAGTAACTAACATGAGGAGGTGCGAAATTAACCTCCCTGTGGTTATTGAGTTGCAAATAACCAGCTTTATGAACTTTACTGAAAAATATAAATCACCTATTATTCATACGAGTATTCCTTTTGGTAATACAAATATACAGGCTCTTAACTCCTTTCATTTCTGGGCACGGTTGTATTCTTAAAATTATCTTGGAATGATCAAATGAATCACCTTTGTAATGAACTTTAAAAATCTTTTTTTGCTATTCGCTTTGAAGAAATATGTTAGTGTACAAGATCTTTACCTTACAGAAGCATATCGACACAACACTCTCTTGGTCCAATCATATCAACAATTTGAGAAAACATCTTTCACCTTTGATTGGAATACTATTTTAAATAAGACAGTATACCCCACTAAAATATTTGATTTCAGTTTAATTCATTCAAAATTGCAATACCTCATTTCTGTTTAGAGCTCATCCAAAATTTTTATTATGAAACCACTACAAACTTTGCAAAACAAAGCTATAAAATGCATATACAAATTTACCTTTTTAGAACCCTCAAAAAATTATTTAAACCTAATAACTCACTGAATCTTCGTTCATTATATGAATTTAAAATTTCAATTTTCATCCACTATGTTGATACAGGAAAAAAACATTCAGATCTTACTTTAGATCATATTTCAAAAATCCATTACCATAAAACAAGAAATGTAAATGAAATAAACGCATTACGTTTCAAATCAAACTTTGGAAAAACGTCTATTTTTTACGAGGGAATTGAGATATATAATAAAATACCACAGGCAATGAAAGAAATTAGGACTAAAACTGAATTCAAAAATGAACTTAAAAAATGTTTACTTAACAGATGACTTCCTATAATATAACAATTTACTGTTTTTGCTTTTGTTTCTTTTTGATTGATATGCCTTATTTACTCATATTTCACATATTATCTGTATTATTCCTTTTTCAATAATTGTTTGATTTCTTCGTCAATTTCATATGTACCTTTTGTCTTTATACAATTTATGTTAAAATTCTATTCCTCTATAAACAGAAATGTTTCTTGGGATCAATAAATAAATAAAAAAGTATATAATCCATTTTGTTATCAACTCGAATAATCAAGACACCTGTTGAAATCATTTTAAGGAAAATCGAATACTGACAGTGATCAGCATTAACATATTGAAAATATTGTGTCACATCCACAAAAGCAAACCCCACTTCAAAAAGTGCTCGAAAATCCATAAATACCATACTGGATATCTCAAAAATATTTAAAAAATCTCTTACTGCCTGAATCTTCACAATCCCAATCTCTGAAAAGATTCAAGTCTGAACTTGAAAAAATCCAACCTCAAATTCTTTATATGACTCATTGGCCAAGTTGTAGATAAAAATGAGAACTATCTTATGAAAAATTAGCATATGCCATTTTTGTCCATTATTTTGTGGGAGAAAAGGCTCTATAGCTCGGTCTATCATCTGAATTTCAAATACATGTGATATCTATCAACTAATCTTATCATTTCGAACTATTCATTTACAACTGTGACTGTATCACATTATTATGTGACTATTCTATAACTCAGCATTGAGCATATGTTTCTAATACACATTCTTTACATCTTGCAATTATTAATATCTTGTATGATTTGACGAAACTACATATAATATGGTACAAGGAACTGAATAATCTACCTTTCTATTGGAAAATACAAAAAATGTTTCGTTCTATTCTTAGTGAACATGAATTTCCACGTAATTAATAAGTCGTTCATCAAGTTAGACATTGAGAGTGAAGAAGAAAATCGATTTAAGTAACTCTTCCAAAGTAAAACCTCGTAAAAAATATACCCTTTATCAGAACTGCTATGAAATTTTGTGATGCTTTTGCAATGCGCTACAAACTGCACATTTAACTTTACTTTCAATTAATAATTTTGAAGTCTACTAGATACTTGTTAGGACAACAAGAGGATTGTTCTTGGGGTTCTTGTTGAATACTCTTCGTGAGCAGGAAAATAACAGAATCCATACTCCTGAGCGCTCTGGATTTAATGATTCCGTACAGTCTATCTCGTCTTGTGTTTGTAGATCTTTTGCTAGATAAATACTCACTCGTTCACGTTGTAGTACATGTTAAAGTTAAAAAAGTTAAAATGGTCGTTGATGGTGATATACAATACAGTGATCCTACCACATTTTAATTATTGTGCAACAATTTTATTCTTGTTGAACCTGAATGAAATCAACCGATTTCAAAAATTGCAAAATCGTGCAATGCGCATAATATTAAAATGTCCCAAGCAGACTCCAATAAAAAATATGTTGATTACATTGAACTGGTTACCACTTACAGTATTTTGGCAATATCAAAAATTGTAAAAATGCTTTAGTCTGTGCCAGATGTGGAGGAAAACATGAAGAAACAAAATGCGAAGAATCCATAATAAAGTGTGCAAACTGTGACTTTTCAAATAATACCTATAAAACTGTCCATTAAAAATTTTTTATAAGAAAAAATACCTATCCCAAATTGATTATGACTCATAATAAAACATTATCGCTATCATACCTCAACAGAAGGAGTTTAAGAAACAAATTAACATATGTAGAATTGTACATGAAGAAAGAAGAAATTGACATCTTAGCACTCACTGAAACCTGGTTATATCCAAATGAAATTCCATTTATTAAAATTCAAAACTACTCAGAAGTCCATGAATGGAGAAAAATCAAACGTGGTGGAGGAGTATCCATATTGTTGAAGGAAGATTTAGAGTTCAATATTCTTGAGAAGAGAACCTTAGGAAATTGTGAATATATTATTCTTGAAATAATATCGGTACATCCTAAAACAAAGATTGGGGTCATCTATCGACCACCAGATACGAATACAGTGGATTTCTTCAAGATTATCAATTATATTACTGGAACATACAAGAATTTAATTTTATTGGGTGACATGAATTTTAACTTGTTAGAAAAAAATCATTTAGTGGATGAATTCAAAAGAATTTATGAAACTAATGGTTACAAAATACTAAATGTAACAACACAAAATCTATAATAGATCATGTAGTAACAAATTTTCATAAAAATATAAAATATCTAGTTGAATATAAAGATTACCATCTTTCTGATCATAAAGTAATAAATATAAAAACTGAAAACATAATAAAAACAAACCAAAGATGATAAAAAAAAATATTAAAATTCTAGACAAAAATAAATTACGTGATTGTATTTCAAAACAATTAAACTCTTTCAGTGATATTCTAACATTTGAAGAACTTGCAAACTGTATAAAAGAATGCAAAGAAAAATCCAGTGAAACCAAAAAGTTCACAACATGAGATAACGATAACTGGATGAATAAATCTGTGATAGATAAAATGAAAATTCGAGATAAATTATACAAACAATAAAAAAAATATCCAAATCATGACGAGTTAAAAAATGTATACAAAAAAATTAAAAATCCGGTCAATACATTATGCAGGAATTTGAAGAAACAAGAACTTAATAAACAATTTGAAATAGCTGATAAAACCCCAAAAAAAATTGGGATGTTATCAATAGCAATTTAGGAAAGAAAAAAAGAACAAATCCATAAATCAAATCAAAAGTAAATCTGGCACACTACTAACATCTAACAAAGACATATGTAATGAATTCGTCAACTTTTTCTCAGAAATTGGAATAACTTTATCAAAAAAATTGAAAACCAAACCAACAATGTCATCACTTTGTAGTAAATCCATGTTTTTGAAACCAGTTTCTGAACAAGAAATTCATGAAATCATAATATCACTCAAATCCAACATTGCTCCTGGTGAAGATCAAATTACTTCAAAAAACTTTAAAGGTATAGTTGATCTAATTAGCCTACCCCTATCACTGATTATTAATAAATGTATTGAAGAAGGCGTCTTTCCAAATTACCTCAAAAGAACCATATTAAAACCAATTTATAAAGGAGGAGAAAAAAATAATGATTCTAATTATCGCCCAATAGCTCTTCTGAATGTTTCTTCCAAAATTTTTGAGAAAGTATTGAAAGAAAAACTAATAAATGTCATTAATGATAATTCTGGTTTTGATAAATTTCAATACGCTTTCATGCCAAATTCAAATACTCAATCAGCGGTAACTGATTTCATGAATGATATTTTTGAAACTCTAGATGAAAGCAAATATGGCGTTGCCATTTTCTTAGATATAAAAAAAACTTTTGATACAGTAAATCATTCAATATTATTAGACTTTTTAAATAATTTAGGAGTAAGAGGTCACTCTTATAGACTTTTCGAAAATTATTTTGAAAATCGTATACAGTATGTTGTTATAGATGAAAATAAAAGTATTGAAAAACAATGTACCATTAGAGTTCCCCAAGGTTCAGTATTGGCTCCAATTTTTTATTTGATCTATGTAGATAGTATAAAGAAAATAAAATTGATAGGTTAACATTTTTCTTTTGCAGATGAAACCGTACTTTACTATTCGGCCAAAAATACAGCAATTTTAGAAAATAGTATTGAAAAAGATATTCAACTGTTTGAAAAATGGATAGATGTAATGAATCTAACCATTAATTTAGAAAAAACTGTTTATATGATTTTCAAACAAAAAAATAAAATAAAAAATAAAAATAAAGAACAAAATATTAAATGAAGTTGAAGAACACAAATATCTAGGATTGATGATTGATAAGAATTTAAATTTTGAATGTCATGTGATTAAAATAAAAAAATCGATTATTCCTTTAATTGACATTCTGAATAGTCAAATTCAGAATCTCATTTATAATGCCCATATTGTCTCACATATTATATATTTAATAACAATATGGTCAGCTTGTAGTAAAAACCAAAATTTGACATTTATCGTTTGATGAATAAAGCAATAAAAGTAATTTTTAAAAAACCATGGGAAACTCCTTCAAAATTGTACGAAGATACCAGAAATTTCATATTAGATAAACTAATAAAATTTGAAAGAGCAAAATTTGCTCACAAAGTAACAAATAATTCACAAAAAAGTAATAGTCATTTCAAAAAATAATCAAGATTACATGACCATAATATCAGAAATGCAAATAACTTCCATTTGAATAACGTTCATTCAAATAAAGGCAAAAACAATCCAGTATCTAGTTCTATAGAAAGTTACAATGAACTTTCAGATGATATAAAAAAATCAAAATCAATATACAGTGACCGCCAAAAAGTATGTACCATATGGGAAAAATTTTTATTATTGGAGTATTGGAAAAAATATTCTGGGAAAAAGTTTGTACATGTCCGATAACCTAAAAATCGATTTTGACACATGTCACGTAATCGCTAGAATGGCGGCAAAATGAAAAAAATTGCAATGCAAAGGCAAAAAAAGGGGTAAGATGGCAAGATATCAAAAAAAGTTATTTGAAAAAGTCACTTAGAATTCAATTTTATACACATAAACGAAGTTTCAAGAGATAATTAAAAAAAATTGAAAATTGCAATTTTTTAAAAATATTTTCCCATCTATTTAAAAATATTATTTTTTTTCTTATGAATAGCTTGACTATACTGAAACATTTGCATTTTAATGAAAATGACAAAACTTTCTCATTTTCTCCACACCAGAGGGCACTAAATTGAAAAAATGGGAATTTGTCAGAACCCTTGCTGTTACATCGGTTCGTATCTAACAGTTATATCCGAATTCCACGACCATTGTGATGACATGACACTCCAAAAACATGGTAATTTCCAGATTATAATCAAGTTCCGATGATAATCGTGCATGAGCGTTTCACTTCGCACATAAACTTGAAAATAGTGCGTCAAATTAAAGATTCTTAAAGTTTATGTGCAAGGTAAAACGCTCATACAGCATTATTATTGAAACTTGATTGAAATCAGGAAACATGGTGTTTCTAGATTGCCATATCAACAAAATAGTCTTGGAATTCTGATATAACTGTTAGATAAGAACCAATGTAACAGCGAGGGTTCTGGCAAAAACCAATTTTTTTAATTTAGTGCCCTCTGGTGTGGAGAAAATGAGAAAGTTTTGTCATTATCATTAAAATGCATATGTTTCAGTATAGTCAAGCTATTCATGAGAAAAAAAAAAATATTTTTAAATAGATGGGAACATATTTTTAAAAAATTGCTATTTTCAATTTTTTTGAATTATCTCTTGAAACTTCGTTCATGTGTATAAAATTAAATTCTAAGTGACTTTTTCAAATAACTTTTTTTGATATCTTGCCATCTTACCCCTTTTTTTGCCTTTGCATTGCAATTTTTTTCATTTTGCCGCCATTCTAGCGATCACGTGACATGTGTCAAAATCGATTTTTAGGTTATCGGACATGCACAAACTTTTCCCCAGAATATTTTTTCTAATACTCCAATAATAAAAATTTTTCCCATATGGTACATACTTTTTGGCGGTCACTGTATATTTTTTCGAAAAAACTCAAACAAAATTTGTTATCATACTGATGTTCATCAAACTATTGTGCAAAGTTGTTATAATTGTTATATTGTTATATTTAATGACACTTGTAATTATATATAATGTATTATTATCTTCCTTTCACCAGAACTTTTCTGTTTGGAAGATGTATTTTTCAATAAAAAAAAAATATTCATTTTCAAAATAAAACCTGCAATGCTCCTTCATATCTCCAAGATATTGCTAATTACAAATATGAAGTGCATAATCATGATACAAGATCTAGAAATTATTTTTCAATTCAGAGGGTATCAAAAAAAGGAACAGAAACATCTGTATTTTTTAAAGGATTGAAAATCTATAATCAGCTTCCCCTAGTCATGAAAAAATGTTTGTGTAAAACTCTTAGCTGGTAAACCAACAACTTTATTTTTCTTTTCTTTATAATTCACTTTATTATATTTTGTATATGTTATGTGTATGTAAAGTTACTTTTTGTTATTTATATTTATTTATATATAAGTGTTGTATATTTCATTTATTGACTTCATACTCTGTTTATTGTCTATGTTGTATATTTATGTGTATATATGAGTGTATTGTTATTTCATTTATTGACTGTATATGACATCATATTGTAATTATGCCATTTATTGTACCAAATATGTATTAGTCATTGACTAAATAAAAGATCTATATAAAGAGGTAGCAAAAACTTATGTGACTTTCTGGAACTTCAACTAGCATTTCCCGATATGACTGATAACCAGCCCGTGCAAAGCATACAGCCGTATGCATAGTCAATTGCCAGCGACTCGCCAGAGTTTCGCCGTTCGCTACACAAGGATTATAATGCACAGTCGAGCTCCAAAAAAGTGACAACTACGCGATGAGTCACATTTTGGCGAAACTCTGGCGATGTACCACTTTTTTGGAGCTCGACTGTGCATTATAGATCTTGTGTGGCGAGCGGCGAAACTCTGGCGAGCGGCGAAACTCTGGCGAGCGGCGAAACTCTGTCGAGTCGCTGGAATTGACTATGCATACGGCTGATACTGTTTCATCATCTGAAAATAGAACTTTTATCTGGTGATGATCAACCGTATAACTATGCGCCAAACAACTGGCAGATTTAAGACAACAAGTATAGGTGAGACAAGTATAGCTGAGGCATCAGTAAATCTAGTAATAACACTGATGCTATTCAAACACGACTCAACCTCTGGCGGAAGTACCAAACTCTTACGAAGATTCGAAATAGTTGAATCTGGTCATTATTATGCATTGGCCAAAAACAAAACGGACTGGTTTGAGTTTGACGTTAGTTGTATCACTAAATATTCTGACGATATCTTGAATTGGAGCCTCTGGAGACACCCTACATTTTATTTCATGCGAGAGAGGACATTGGCTGATCAATATCTTCAGATAATGTGATGCTGCAGATTTTTCTGGGTTTTCCTGCAGCTGAAAAAGCAAATGCGCCACTGGAATCAATCAAGTCGCCCCGGAGCGCCAGTTAATTTTTATTGTTGTTTTATAATTAGTATTACCTGTTATGCATGTTAAACTAAAAACAATTTCAGTATTTTGTTCTCAATTGAATATTTTTCAAAATATTTTGGTATAGGTTCGAATAAATGAAAAAGAAGTCTCAAATTTTGTTTTATTTCATGAAGCATTGAGGCTGAGACACAATTTAAGTTTCATGTTTTTAGCATTAAGTTTTACAATTTGTCATTTCCTTTA
Organism: Chrysolina oricalcia; assembly: GCA_944452925.2. NCBI lineage: Eukaryota > Metazoa > Arthropoda > Insecta > Coleoptera > Chrysomelidae > Chrysolina > Chrysolina oricalcia. The sequence continues at coordinate 35,851,079 of OX101827.2, forward strand.
GACACGAAACTGTCATTATCAATGTTATTCTTGTCCGCCAAATAAATAGTCTCATTGGTAAAATTCGGGATTCATTTTTTTTTCTGTTTTGCGCCTGTTCTATTTCTAAAACTTATCCTGAATCGCAAATCTTAAAATATATCACACCAATCTTCAGTTATGTCTCAGCCTCAAGATTCCCATTACAGACTACAATAATCACTATGGAATATCTGAATACGAACAAACCAATCCAATACAATCAATCGGTGGTGATTGTGATTGTATAGCGTTTGCTTCTCAATCATAGGGGCATGGTTTCAATTCCAAGCATGGTCACCGGTCTCGTGCATGGCATCTCACGTCAAAAGATGAGGGCTACGTCTTCCTTAGCCAACACAAGTCTCTTCTGAGGGTTGATGTTGTAGGGGTGCAGCTGGTTGAAGGAAAGAACAAATTCAGAACAAAAATTCGGATATCTTGGATAGAGCTTCATTCTGAAGATTTGGATAGATTCTGGTTTTGCACATTGGAGCCAAAATACAGAAATTGGTACTTTCTACTATCTTACTATAAATTCATTGAATTCGAGAAGATCTTCACTTTTTATTTTCACCTGCGAAAATGTGACACTTTGTAGAAGATATTTTTGAAGAGCGTCCGCAAACATAACCTGAACGTTTCTCCGCACATGGTGTACAGAAGAAAATTTATACTGAAGTTGGTGTAGTATAAAACCATGGCAAACTGTTGAACGCAGTCGAAATAGTGATGACCGAAATGGCTATGGCTGATTTCTTCGAAGAATACACAGATTCGGAGCAGGTAGCTGAAAAAAAAAGGAATTTCGTTGAATATAAATATAAAATATTTAGTGAAAATACGGTGCCCGCTATTTTCAAAAATAGCGATATAAAAGTTTAAATAATCAAATTATAAAGTTTTTGCTTCTTGGAGTCATCCTAATAGATATTCTTGAGAAGATCACGTGATAAAAGCTTTTAATTTTGTTTAGCATAATTATATAGAGTTAAAAATGAATGAAATATCAAAAAAAAAATATAATAATTATTTTTTTAAACAAATGTGTTATTGCCGTTTTCGCATCTAATAATGGCATTAATTACCGCTGGATAATTTTTTTTACGTAATTTGTTTATACATCATTTATGAACAAATAGATAGGTTCAGTACATGCCCAAATAGCACTCAGAGGTCATAAATGGGTTGTACAGACGTCTGTCTAGAAGACCTTTTTCGAAAATCCGTGACTCATGTCTTGTAATATGCTCAAACGTCGAAATGTATGCCAATACGACAAAAAGGCACACTTTTGGGACGTCACATCGACGTTAAAAAGTAGTCGCAATGACTCGCAAATATAGACTTACATAAGCCAGTCGCAGAAGGGTTAGAATGGATCCTATTATTACGTCGTTACGTGGTCATAGTGTTGTCATAATATCATTATAAATGAAGGACATGAAATGAAAATCCAATTTAGTACAATATGTTTACCATATTAAAACTTATATATATTTTAATCTCCTTTTACATTTTCATAGCCACAAAATGACTGCAATAATAGTAATCAAAATATAAAATGTGAATAATGATTAGGAATTTATTATTGGGTTGTAAAATTGTCTTTATACCGTAATTACAAAGGCAACACCATTTTCTCGAACCAAATTCAATTCTACTTACTCAAAATGCATGCGCTTCGAAGATAAAGAGAAATAAATCTGTTTCATAATTATTACTTTTCATGTTTTCTTGTGTTTGCAGTCTCTCAAGAAGTCGACGGTTTATAACTGTTCGTCTTGATTTTTGACATTTTTTATTTGGCGTTTTTTGGGATGTTTATTGAGATGATGGAACTGTATGAATTTACCATGAATACATAATCACCAAAAACGAATTGTAGATACCTACATATTGTAGTCAATAGGGCCAAGTTCTTCTTTTGATAAAACTACATTACATAAGTAGATATGTAGTCGTTGAAACGTTTAAAAAATGTATCCATTAGAACCACGTAGAATTATTGTCTTAATAACCACATAGAATTCAATTACATACAAACCACTGAACAACATTTTCTAGAGAATTATTGATTGTATGCGACTAATATCCACGCTACGACACCATAGCGACCCCTAAATGTTATAAAACGTACATTTGCTTTCTAGTTGTAAAACAACGCAAATACGTGGTTTTTAAGACGGTTTAAGAAGTCATTATGTGAATTTTATGACTTTGTGCTACTTGGGTGAAAAATATAGTATTGTTGCCATGGCAAAATGGTAATAAAAAATTTAAAATTCTTTGATAAATTCATTTATTTTTCCATTGTTTGAACAATTTGTTGGGAAATGATTATTTTTTTCAAAAATCATAATTGCCATTTCTCAATAGGGTAACAAAAAAAAATCAATAATTTTATTGTTAATAGAGTTAACAATTTGTTATAACAAATGCATATAACAGCTGACAAAGAATAGCTACAAACCTATGGTCTTCAACTCATTGCAAAAAATGTAATTCTTCATAAAAATCACTTTGATGTCCATTATATTCTCTAATATTGTAAAAGTTATATAAGTTTGTTACATCACAAATCAAATGACTGCTTAAAACTGTAATATCGGAAAGTGTTATAAAAGATGAGAAAAAAAAATGTTTCGGTATTTTGTTGTTGAATTCGATTCTTCAGAGAGACAGTATTAACCACTCCACGAGGGTTGCTATTTATGTATTGAGAATGAAGAACTAAAACAATAATTGGGGTACAGAAAGTTCTTTATTGTTTTTCAAAATACTCTCCTTTCAAATCTACACATTTTTGCATTCTATTAAACCAATTGGCAAAGCGGTTTTTCCACTCTGAAGTAGGTATCATGGGTTTTGAATGCATAAACAGCGTCATGTGGCATCGAAAAGCGTTGACCACGTAATTTGCCCTTAACTTGAGGGAACAAATAGAAATCATTGGGTGCTAAATCAGGGCTGTACGGCGGATGACCCAATTCAACGTTTTGAGAGCTCGAATAGCGGGTTGTTTGAGCCGATGTGTGTGAGTTCGCATTGTCATGATGGAGAATCATCCTTCGTCGACGGTTCGTTTTCCTTATTTCATTGATGACTTCTGGCAAACAAATAGTAGTGTACCATTCAGAGTTTACCGTTCTACGTTGCTCTAAAGGCACGGTTGCCATATGACCGTTTATACCGAAGAAACAGGCCTCCATTTGCTTCGAAGTGCTGCGAGCACGAACAACTGTTGGATTTGGTTCATTTTGAAAGACCCATACAGTCGACTGCTGTTCAATCTCGGGCTCATAACAATGAATCCAAGATTCTTCACCTGTGTATATGTAATGAACTTCATTTGATGCACCGCGTTCATATTTTGCAATCATTTCCTTGCACCAATTTACACGAGTCTTTTTTTGATCGATTATCAAATTGTGCTGAATCCAACGAGAACAAATCAAAACATGTAATAATAATGCCCAGGGATGCCTCGATCTCGCGATAGTTCACATGACGATCCTGCATTATCAGTTCGGACACAGCATCAATGTTTTCTCGTACAACAACCGATTTTTGACGACCATCTTTAACTTCGTCCGCTAGCGAAGTACGGCTACGTTCGAATTCACTGAACCATATGAAAAAATATTAAAGGTGAGAATTGAAAAATATCTAAATCATATAAATTTTTTGTCTCTAAATCAGTTCGGATTTCGGCAAAATGTTTCCACTGAACATGCAATTTGTCACCTCACTTCTCATATCTACAACTCATTAGATAATAACACACCAAATCTCAGTATATTTCTTGACCTATAGAAAGCATTCGACTCTGTAAGTCATGGCAAAAAAAACTGGAACTTATTGGTTTCCGTGGAATAGCTTACAAATTAATGAAGAGTTATATTTGCAATAGAATACAACAGGGAAAAATTAACAAAACTGTTAGTGATCCAATGGCTTTTTGTTATGGAGTACCTCAAGGCAGTGTTTTAGGTCCATTACTATTTAATATCTCTTTCAATGATCTTTTTAAATTAAAGTGTAATGGAAAAATTCATGCATTTGAGAATGATACTGTTATTTTTTATAATGCTTCTACCTGGACTGCATTGAAACAAACTGTACAAGAAGATTTAAAAATAATTAAATGCTGGTTTGACAATAAATTTTGATAAAACTTATTATCTCCCATTCACCTGCTTTGAAAATTCTTTGCAAAATTTAGGCCCACTTGAAATTGACAGTAACTTTAAAATTCATGAGACTGAATGTATAAAATATCTAGGAATCAAATTTGACAGACAGTTGAGATGGAACCATCAAATTTCCTTCCTTGTGAAAAAATTGAGATGTCTTCTTCCCAAATTCAAGTTTTTAAAAAAATTTCTTGCAATGAAACATCTTGAGATGTTATATTATTCATTGATACAGTCTCAATTGACCTATGGCATTCTTGGATGGGGTGGAGTAAAACAAAATATAATGTATAATTTGGAAGTGATACAAAGACACATTTTAAAAATAATTTATAATCGAAATTTTATGTTTTCTTCTGATGTTCTTTATAAAATAAGTAAAAAAAATGATATTGTTCAGTTATTTGTATATAGAATGTTGATTTATATCTTCAAAAACAAAAATTGCATCAATTTTAGTAATCATTCATATAACACTAGACATAAAAATGATATAACTTTAAAAAATAAACTCAATAAAAATAAATCCACTAGTAATTATACAAATATTATAGGAAAAGTTTTCGATATAGTTCCAAAAGAGATTATAAAAACAAAATCTTTTTATTCATACAAAATCAAAGTGAAGGATTGGATATTCAAAAAAGATCGTAATTTTTTTCACAACATGATAAATGTATGAATCTTTCAACTCAATACTTTCATTTCAATAATTTTATTTGAAGAAATTGTTCAATTTAATGTTTTTATATTCATATATATGTATATTTCTAACCTCACTACAAGTTTCACTTCGTGAGGAAATTTACTAGTTTATTCATACCTTATATATTGTATTATTAAAAAAAAAATGTAATCTGTTATGAATAAACTTTATTATTATTATTATCGATATATTGTGGCCTTGGATGGCTTCATCATTAAAAATCGCAGTAAGTTGATCGGCACACTGCTGTTGAGATAATCTACGTCGAAATCGTAAAAAATCATGGCACGAAAATGTTCACGATTTAGCTCCATTTTTTGGCCGAGATAAAATTTTCAAAAGTCTATTAATAATACAAATAGCGTATATATGACAAAAAGTTCTGATTACGTATACTGTCAAAAATGTCAAACTTTGCGATAGCACAGTTGGATCGCGCCTAGCAACACCAGTGTTGCCAATTCTCAATACATAAATAGCAACCGTTGTATCATGCGAATCTTTACATTTGAGGTGTTTGAATCCATAATGAAGGTGTCATTTTCAAGTGCTCAGCAACCATCTTGTATTTGATAAACATACTGGATAACGCTGTTGATACACAAAGTGTTACCAGAATTTTCCAATGTTCTAAACACTAACACCGTTCGCAGTTTTCTCTTCCCAGCAAAGTATTTATGTCGAAACTAATTCGGATTTTTATAGAATGAATTATTGTATCGAAAATCGATTATTATTCTCTGGAAAACAAGGCAACTGCTGAGTTCATAATTTAACTGTCACATCATAATAAGTTCATAATTAGTGAGTTGTTGGAGTGACAGGATGAAATTTAATTTCGTGAAACTTTATCACTATTTTAAGTGGGTTTCTATCAAAGCCGAAGTTTCACACATATTCTGGAACGAACTATCTACGTGAACTCTTGTTTGAGAGCATTCGAGGAGCATACACATTTCGTTGTTTCGAAATTTCATTGTCAACAAGAAATATGGTGTACAAAGCTGTACGAAAAACTCTGGTACTTTTTGGTAGGAATTCTGTTTATTTCTCAACACAATCTTCCTTCAGTTCAGTTAAGCTTGCCCAACGAAAGATTTCAAAAAGCTGGTTGTTTCGGTTATGATCTCTTCATTAGATGATAATTTCTTTGTCACAGTTTCAGCTATTTTGAAATGTTCTGGTAATTCATGATTGAGAAGAATTTGGTGTACAGCATGTGTCATTTGATAGGAACACATTTTTCGAAATATATCAGGAGAATGGAATGTTCAGAATATTTGCTCCCCAACTAGCCATGAATTAAAAACTCTTGCCAGATGGTAATGGATGCTTGGATTTTTTCCATCAATAGTATTTCAACCCATAAGGGCCTGGAGCAGCAAAGTTCCTTCAGCAGCAAAGTTCCTTCAGAAAGTTCATTATTATTATTATCTTGGAACTGATTTTGAAAAGTTTCAGGAAAAGGAAAAGACAGAAAAAATTGGATTACGAGAGGAATAGTAAATTCAATTAATAAAAAAATGAGTTATATCAAGACCTAAAAAAAATGCTGAAAGTTTAAAATTGCAAAAAGAACTCAAAACAAACAAAAATGCCTTTACCCAAATAATACATGAAGCCAAAATGAAATACCGCCAACAAGAAGTAGAAAGTAATAGTCATTCATCAAAATATTTATGGGACAGCATCAACAAGTTATGTTATGAAAAACCAAAATTAAAGTTGAATTCTATACGGTCAATTACAATTACAATATCAGTTGGAAAAACCATATCAGACACATGTATTACTTACTAAGGAAGTGTCGGAAAAAATTATGAATAGGGTCTAAATGTTGAATAAACTGACATGTGGAATTCCGATATTACCTTGGCAGATTCAGAGCAATGAACACAGATGATATCACCAACAGCATCTTGTTGATATTGTGTTGTATTTGAACTGACATCCCATGTCTGGCTGATTTCTTGATATCTGAAAAAGAAGACAGCAATTGTTTTTATCAATCATTTTGTATTATATTATGTTGGAGTAAAAACAAAAGAGTGACAGTGATTACCAGTTTGTAACGGAGATTTTTACTTTTCTACCTATCGCAGGGAGTGTGTACCTGCTTTATATTGAACAATTTTTATTATAAGAGTTATCCTTTATGCAAGTTTTGTGAGAAAATTGATGAAATTATGATTTATTACAGATAATTTCACTCGCCGTATAAAACCCTCCTTTCCTGCAATATTAGGACCAATAAGAGACGTATGTCTCGATAATGCGCAGTTCCTTCTTTTCGACCCGGTAATAACACTTTGCCATGGCAACCACGTATCCAAACAACAACGGAGAATATAATATCATCTTGCTAATATGAATGTCAGTCTGATAGACTTCATGTCTATGAGGCATTATTTATAACTATTGAAGAATTCACGACAATGGAACTTTTTTAATTTGGCGGTTCGTGAAATTATCTCAATAAATACTACTCGTGCTCACAATACTATCGATAGTTCTGTCAGAAATCTTAAATTCGATCAAATTGCTTTGAGGTAACATCACTCGTCCTAAAGGACTCGTGGTGTTACCAAGCAATTTGATCTCGTTGATTTCTGAGAATCACTATCGATAGTGTTTGATTACTTATATTTCGGACGTCCATCATCTTAATGGTTGAAAGATTTCTATCTCTCTCAAATTTTTCACAACGTTTCAATTGCTTGAATCCGCAATCATCTTCTGGTGAATGGTGACAAAATCAGATGCTACGCGACCTTTTATAGGTCTATAATTAAAGTGTAATTACGCGCGGTCTTGTGGCGCGCGTGGTTTCGCGGTTTTTCTCCCTCCAAAACGGTCCATGAGCGGTTTCCATACGTTTTTAATTTCCACGCTCGGTTGACTGAAGGCACCATTGGCTTCTATGTAGGTGGTTTCCATAAATTTCCGTTTGAACCAATGTTCCTCTCTATGAAGAACACTAGCTTCGTCCCAGAGAATTCGGTGGTGTTTTGTCCAGGCGTGGTCAGCAATTCCCGATTTTGATGTTTCCCCTCGTTGAGTCCACTTTTTGTGTTCGGCTATTCTTACTGATAATGGCCTCTTGGTCTCTCCGATATAGGAATCTCCACATTCACATGGGACTTTGTGAATACAGTTTTTACTGGATTCTGTTGTGTTCTGTGGTTTCGTCTTGGTGAGGAAGCTTCGTAAGGTACTGCCGGATTGAAAGCAACTCTTGATGTTGTATTTATTTCCGATCCTTCTGATCTTCTCGGAGATACCCCTGATATAGGGAAGAATGAGAACGAGGTTTTGTGGTCTTCCTTCGGTTGTGTTGGTCTTTTCGAGGTGTTTCCGAACTTATCCTATGAGCTTCTCGGAGTATCCGTTTCGGCGTAGGTCCTTTTTTATGTGGTTAATTTCCGCCTCCAATGACTCCTGGTTGTTGCAAATAGACATTGCTCTCTCCACCAACGTTCTTACGATTCCCCTCTTTGTGGAGTTTGGGTGATTAGAGCCGTAGTTGAGGTACTGTCCTGTGTGTGTCTTCTTCCTGTAAACAGAGGTGAGGATTCCAGTATCTGTTCTTTCAGCTTTCACATCGAGAAACGATAGGGTACTGTTCGTTTCCTTTTCCATTGTGAATTTGATTGAATCCCTCATGTTATTCATTCTGGCGAAGAATTCCCCATGGTGTTCATCTCCATGGTTCCAAATGATAAAGGTGTCGTCTACGTATCTTAGCCATAGTTTTGGTTTGTATTTTGCGTCTCTGATAGCCAATTCCTCGAACCACTCCATGTATATGTTTGCGATTACTGGAGAGAGAGAAGATCCCATCGGCAGTCCATCAACTTGGGAGAAGAAACGGCTCTTTTCTTGAAAGTATGAGTTGTGTAGGCAGCACTGCAGTAGTTCCAATATCGCTTGCACGGGGAGGTCAGTCCTTTCATGAAGCTGGATGTCTTCTTCCAGTTTCCTCTTGATGATGTTAAGGGATTCTTCTATGGAGACATTGGTGTAAAGGCTCTCCACGTCAAAGCTGATGAAACGATCTTCAGGCCCTAGTTCAACATCTTTGATAATGTCCACGAAGTGTTTAGAATTCTTGACGAACGAACTGCTAGTACCCTGTAAGGGTTGTAGTATCGGTAGGAGGTATTTCGCCAGGTTATATGTCGGTGAGTTACGGGAGCTGGTGATTGGTCTTAATGGCATGTCGGGTTTGTGAATTTTTGGAAGACCGTAGAGATGAGGAGGTTTACTGTAATGTGGTGTCAAATGTGTCCGTTCTTTGTCTGGAATAAAGGTTTTGTACTTTGACAGAGTACTGTAGATTTTCCTTTCTATCGAAGATGTTGGATCCTTCTGTAACAGTTTGTAGTTTTCTGTTTCGAGTACTGCTTCTAACTTGTCATCATACGTCTGGGTGTCCATGATGACTGTGGCATTTCCTTTGTCTGCAGGGAGAATTTTAATGGTGGAGTCCATTTGCAGTGTTTTCAGGGCCTTCTGTTCTCCAGTGTTGATGTTTTTTCGAGGGATTCGCTCCTTCTCCAAAACCTCTTTCACTTTCCATTTAAATTCTTCTGCCTGGACAGGGTTCATTCTGTTGCTTGTTGACTCTACCGAGCTCACGATGTCCAGGATAGGTATACAAGAGTTGCTTTCAATCCGGCAGTACCTTACGAAGCTTCCTCACCAAGACGAAACCAGAGAACACAACAGAATCCAGTAAAAACTGTATTTACAAAGTCCCATGTGAATGTGGAGATACATATCGGAGAGACCAAGAGGCCATTATCAGTAAGAATAGCCGAACACAAAAAGTGGACTCAACGAGGGGAAACGTCAAAATCGGGAATTGCTGACCACGCCTGGACAAAACACCACCGAATTCTCTGGGACGAAGCTAGTGTTCTTCATAGAGAGGAACATTGGTTCAAACGGAAATTTATGGAAACCACCTACATAGAAGCCAATGGTGCCTTCAGTCAACCGAGCGTGGAAATTGAAAACGTACGGAAACCGCTCATGGACCGTTTTGGAGGGAGAAAAAGCGCGAAACCACGCGCGCCACAAGACCGCGCATAATTACACTTTAATTATAGACCTATAAAAGGTCGCGTAGCATCTGATTTTGTCACTATTCACCAGAAGACGATTGCGGATTCAAGCAATTGAAACGTTGTGAAAAATTCGAAAGAGATAGAAATCTTTCAACCATTAAGATGATGGACGTCCGAAATATAAGTAATCAAGTTACTACATCGTCTAAAACATTCAAACAAACACTATCGATAGTATTGCCAGCACTCGTGGTATTACCCCCAATAATTTCACTCGCCGTATGGGACCCTCCTTTCCTGGAAAATCAAGACCAATAGGACCAATAGGACCAGCAGGACCAATTGGAGTTTTCGTTAATCTGGCTAAGGCCTCCGATACGGTTAGTCACAGGCTCTTGCTGGAGAAACTAATAATGAGAGATAATGTACTTTCCAACCGTGAGCAGATGGTTCAGATAAGGGAAATGAATAGTGGAACGAGGGATTTCACTTGTGCTGTGCCACAGGGGACAGTCTTCGGGCAAGTTCTGTTTACGATTTATCTGAACAACTTCCTAAAAATTACTACTTCAGGAAGTATAATTTCCTTTGCAGATGATACAGTTATTTTCTTCACAGAAAACACGTGGGAGCAAGTTAAAGATAATGCAGAAAGTGGTTTGAAAAAATATTGAATTGGTTCAACGCCAATCTTCTTACAGTAAACCTTTCCAAAACTAAAGCGGTACCTTTTACTTCTTACGAGAAATATTTACCCGAATTTGAGCAACTGTCAATTGACGACCGAATGATACCACTTACGACATCTACAAAATATCTTGGAATCTTAGTGGACTATTTTCTAAGATGGGATATACAAATCGAGGGCATAAAAAAAAGATTCATTCTCTGTTCCACAAATTTCACCAACTTAGGCAGGTCTTGTCCATACACCAACTTAAAATATTATATTATGCATTGGTAGAGTCTATTTTGCAGTATGGCATCGTTGGATGGGGTAGGGCCAAGAAACATATAATGGACACACTAGAAAAAACCCAAAAACGCATAATGAAAATCATGTATTTCAAATCAAATCGATTTTCTTCAGATCGATTGTATGTAGAGCTGAAGATACTGGATATTCGCCAGTTGTTTGTAAAATCAACTCTTTCATATATAACGAAAACAAAAAAATATACAATGAAATTGGTTCATAACTTCAGCACCAGAGCCATAAGTTTAGAACAGGATTATTCGCCACGAGCAAAAAATCAATTATGTGGCTTGGTGTCTAAATTTTGCCGTTTTGAGTTACGCATTGCATGAAGTTACTCTCATTGATATCTTTGATGTGCTAAAGCGGCCAATGTCTAGGTCCAACAATAGTTGAACTGTGCGTGTTTCAACGGCCAATGTCGCTGCAAATGCCCAACAACTTAGTAATAGCTAAAAGGGCCATATGTACTTTGGCCCTTTTAGCAGAACTTCAAATCATGTAAATAATAAAAACAAAAGACCAATGTCAACTTTGGCCGTTGTAGTTTCAACTGCATTCATGGTGACATTGGCCAGGCGACCGTAGTGTGAGATCGAGTCTCAACAGGTCTACGCCTGCATTCTTCCTCGATATTTCACGAATGCAACACGTGAATGAATGAGTTCAAGAACAAGGGCAATTTTGCAAATCTGTAAAATTGATAATGGTAAGTAACACATTTTTGTATTTGAGAGGAAAATTAGATTTTGCCTATTTGAAGGTTATGATTCATATAGTGGTTATTGGGTATTCTGCGATAACACGTATGTTTAGTTCGTAGCAAGTTTTTAGTGTATTAATGTTAGTATTAGACATGTTGGATGAGAGAGAGTTATTTTTGCAGATTCAGCATCAGTCAGCGACAGTAATAATTCAACTATTCTGTCTAGTCCAGCACCTATTGTGGAAAATGGAGGAGAAGCGGTTGTTGAAGTAACAAGGCAATATACAGGGTCAGGGGAAACTTCTGCTTCAGAAGAAGAACCATTTGAAGATAGTGGTGATGAATATATACCGACGGGTGATGCTGACGACACTGACAAAAGAAGAAGAGTTTGAAAATGATACTCCATTGGTCGTTTCTGCAACAAAAATATTGAGTAAATCAGGCAGGGGAAGAAAAAAACAAAACGAAGAGGATGCAAGGAAACGAAAGAGAAATTCTTCTACGTGGACACGAAATGTACGGAAGTTGTTGAGAACAAGGCAAAGAATATTTGTCGGAAATAATGTCATACGTGCTAAGGAATTGAAAGCAGCATGCATCTGTCGAAAGAAGTGCTTCGAAAAATTTACTCATGACGAGAGACAAAGTTTGTTCACAAGTTTCTATAAATTATCCAGCTCTAGACAGAACCAGTTTATTGCACATTCCATAGACGAAGAAGAAAAGAGTGTTCAACGATTAAGACATAATTTCCGCAACAGAAGTAGACGAAAATTCACCAGAAGGTAGTTTATGACAAACTCGAATGCCACAAAAATAGAAGTAACCCTAAAAAAGCAAGAGTATTTGTTGAACTATTACCATTACTTGCATGATCTAGTAAATAACCGTAACATACACACGGTAGTTTTGTACAGCGACTCATGCGGGGGACAAAACCGAAATATTTATTTTACTACAATGTTATTACAATCTGTTTGTGAATTGAAAGCCAAAGGTAAAAACCTAACTATTCATCATACATTTCTTGAGGCAGGTCACACGCATCTGGAAGCAGATACGATCCATGCGGCAATAGAAAAAGTGAAAAAACATACAACTGCCGAGATTGAGTTACCTTGTGATTGGGCAAATTTAATTCGGCCGATCTCCAGAAAAACTTCAATAAGGGTAATTGAATTGGAAAAATATCAATTTTTGGACTTAAAGTCATGTTTGAAGACTTATTATGCACATCGTAAAAAAAACATAGTGAATGAACCTATTCAATGGCTGAAAATAAAATGGATGCAGTATTCAACCAATACTGAGAATATTTTGAATAAACACTCATTTGACGGAAATTTCAAGATGTTCAATATATCGAGAAATGCTAATAAAACACGACAGGCTCACCTACCGATACTTCAACCATTGAACAATGAACTACTTGCATTGAGTCGGGAGAAATTGCAGGACTTACGGGCACTCTTGCCGTACATTAACGAAAATAGCCGTCCATATTACAATTACTTTCTTGAACAATTAACCGCAGATGATAACACCGTGGACACCTTTCCGGATGAAGTTATTGAGGAAGATAGTGAAGAGTTTTCAGAGTAACATTACCTCATCATCCTATTATTTCTGTACTTACCTCAGTAAAATATTTTGAGTAACTTTGTGCTTTGTTTTTTAACGTATGTGAATTATCACATTTATTGAAACTGTTGAAAATAAAACTTATTCTTGTTACCTTCATAACTGCAATAACGGCCAATGTCAGAAAAAAATTTAAAAAATTAAAAAAATATTTTACAAAAAAGGCGAAAGTCAATATTTTTCAAAAAATTTGTAATTTTTCAAAACACGAAATAAACAGTCTGATGCTACATAAGTAAATGTATAATGATGCGAAAGATGATACATCCAACTTGTACCACGTAAAAGTTACAAATAAAATAATTTGTAGTAAAAACTTTAAACTCGTTTTTCTCAAATGTGGCATTTTAGACATTGGCCCTTTTAGCACCAAGCCACAGAATTGGTCAAAGATGTTTTGTCTACCTGGGACCTAGATTACTAAATATCATATCAATAACAATAAAAACAATGAAGAATGTGCACAGCTTCAAAAAACATCTAAAAGATTGGATATTATCGCAGGATAGAAATATCATAAAGAATATAATTGATCCTTACCGATAAGACTATATTCAAATTGTGCTGCTATGAAAATTATTAATTTACATTCTTTCTCTACTTGATTCGCTGATATATTTTATATAGTTTATTTTTTCCCTTTCTTTCTTTTTTTTGTGTAGTTGTGTGAAATAATATATACTTACAAATTATAAATGTAGGAGTGTGTATATGAATTTGAAATATAAGAATGTACAAAAGAACATCCGTATGAAAAAGAATGATACTTTAGTGTTTAATTGAAATGAGAAACTTACCCATAGACAGGTTTTGTGAAAAATCTTTTTGGGTCCCATGAATATTTGCTATGAGTTATCTTACCTGATGTAAATATAGTATTGAATCTTTATTGGCAAATAAATTTATTATTATTAATAATAATAATAAGGGACGTATGTCTCGATAATATGCAGTTCCTTCCTTTCGAGCCGGTAATATTACTTTGTAATGGCAACCACGTATCCAAATAACAATGTAAAATATAATATCATCTTGCTACAAGTATGAATGTCAGTCTGACAGACTTCATGTCTATCAGGCATTATATACAGGCTGATTCACGGTGGATGGCACATTAGACGTTTCTGGTGAACCAGACAACGGATCACTTTGAAAATTTAATGGAGGGCATATTCGGACATTCTCTAGCCAACTAAAATATTTTCGACAATGCGGTGTTGCGCTTCTATTAGAAAGCAGTAGCAACTTTGATTTTTCAAATGGAACACTCTGTATATAATATTATTTTTGGAATCTCCAACAATTGCCCGACAACTTTTCTTGATATTTCCCTATACCTATCTGTTACCGTTTTCGAAATAAAACTTAATTTCAATTTTTTTTTTCGAAAATCATGACTTCTAAAAATGCCGATATCTTTTAGTTAAGAAGTACTATGATATCTAAATTTGGTTTGGAGTTAGGTGATACTTGGACACTTCCCACACGTCAGCCTAATCTCCGTTACTTCAATACAGGGTGGTAAAAAAATACAGTTTTTTCGTTTGCTTGAAAAAGTTGCTGAAATTTGATTATTTTAAATGGAACACCCTGTATATTATTGAAAATTCGGAAAGCTGCTGAAATTTGCTTTCTTTCTATGTATATCATACCTATACCTAACTAGTCAAGTTTCGGACTTATGAGCATTTATTTGTGAAAATGTGCCTTCAGAATGGTATTTCCATTCGGTATTTGGTAAGCAGGCCATGATTACTATTTGACAGTAGCGTTGTGACATTCTCCTAATAATATCGACATTTTCGTCACTTCAGAAGTTGCAAATACCTTCAAAACGATGGAACAAAACTATTCAAACGTAGTTCTTATGAATTTGTTTATTATTTTTGGACAGTGTGATAAAGTTATCAGCAGAACATGTAGAAAGTTCAATGAAATGTATCCGAATCTACCGCCAATGAACCTCAAGAAATTTATACGAATTCAGAACAATTTCAATGCATTTGGATCAACTTTAAAAGCACCAAGAAACTTGCCTCGACCCGTAACTTCTGAAGACAACCAGATTAATGTCTTAGCATATTTTCAAGCATTTCCCGAGTCATCGATAAGAAGTGCTGAAGAAGATTTGGGTATAAAATATTCATCGGTTCAAAGAATCTTGCGAAGACATAAAATGCATGATTATAAATTCACCAAAATTCAAGCAATGAAGCCTCAATACCCTCAACAGAGAGTAGAATTTTGTGAAATGTTGTTGACACGCATTCAAGAAGATCGACTTTTTTTAAATAAAATTATTTGGACTGATGAATCGAAATTTTCGAGAGAAGGGATTTTCAATAGAAAAAATCGTCATTATTGGTCCAGTGAAAATCCTCACGTCACAAAAGAAGCCGTATTTCAAGAAAAATTTAGTTTTAATGTCTTCTGCATGTTGATGGACAACAAATTGAGGTACGTGATATACGAGGAGTCATTAACATCCAGAAGCTACCTGAATATTTTAGAGTATACTGTAGAGAGTTTCGAGGATAATCTGCCACTCGAAGAATATCGAAACTGTTGGTACCAACTAGACGGAGCTCCTGCACATTGCACAAGAGAAGTGAGCGCAGAACTGGAAAGACTTTTTGACGATCGGTGGATAAGGCGCTTGGGACCATGGAATTGGCCAGCGAGATCACCCGATCTTAATCCATTAGATTTTTATTTGTGGGGAATGTTTAAAGAAAAAGTTTACGAAATACCCGTGCGTTCGAGAGATGAATTGTAAGAAAGGATTGCCCAAACATTTGAAGATTTGGATCCCAATGAAATCAGATCTGCCACCACGAAAGCAGTCAACACCCGCATTTTAAAGTGCTTGGAAGTGAACGGCCAGCGATTCGAACATATTTTGAAATATTCCACATGATTGTTTTACTTTTTTATAATTATTCATATCAATATTTCCAATTTCAAGTTTCTTGGTGCTTTTTTAAAGTTTATCCAAACATATTGAAATTGTTCTGAATTCGTATAAATTTCTTGAGGTTCATTGGCGGTAGATTCGGATACATTTCATTGAACTTTCTACATGTTCTGCTGATAATTTTGTCAAACTGTCCAAAAATAATAAACAAATTCATAAGAACTTCGTTTGAATAGTTTTGTTCCATCGTTTTGAAGGTATTTGCAACTTCTGAAGTGACGAAAATGTCGATATTATTAGGAGAATGTCACAACGCTACTGTCAAATAGTAATCATGGCCTGCTTACCAAATACCGAATGGAAATACCATTCTGAAGGGACATTTTCACAAATAAATGCTCATAAGTCCGAAACTTGACTAGTTAGGTATAGGTATGATATACATAGAAAGAAAGCAAATTTCAGCAGCTTTCCGAATTTTCAATAATATACAGGGTGTTCCATTTAAAATAATCAAATTTCAGCAACTTTTTCAAGCAAACGAAAAAACTTATTTTTAATTTTTATTTTGAAAACGGTAACAGATAGGTATAGGAAAATATCAAGAAAAGTTGTCGGGCAATTGTTGGAGATTCCAAAAATAATATTATATACAGAGTGTTCCATTTTTCCATTTGAAAAATCAAAGTTGCTACTGCTTTCTAATAGAGGCGGCAACACCGCATTGTCGAAAATATTTTAGTTGGCTAGAGAATGTCCGAATATGCCCTCCATTAAATTTTCAAAGTGATCCGTTGTCTGGTTCACCAGAAACGTCTAATGTGCCATCCACCGTGAATCAGCCTGTATAACTATTGAAGAATTCACGACAATGTTTTTTCATTTACCTTGTTTGTTCGTGAAATTATCCCAATAAATACTACTCGTGCTCACAATACTATCGATAATTCTGTCAGAAATCTTGAATTCGATCAAACTGCTTTGAGGTAATACCACTCGTCCTAAAGGACTCGTGGTGTTACCAAGCAATTTGATCTCGTTGATTTCTGACAGAATTACTATCGACAGTATTGCGAGCACACGTGGTATTACCCCCGAGTATTGCCTGTGTTATGGTTACCATGGTAATATGTCAAAATAACAGCATTCAATTGGTCGAAAATTGTTGGGTTGAAATTTTCATCGAAACTCATTGTTTATATAAAAGTTAACGATAAAAAATAAATAAGAGGAAAGCTCATCGCAAATCTCTACGTTCACAATCCGAGATATATGGGAACTATGGAGTTTGTTTCACAGGTTTCACTGCGCAATTATGTCAAAGGGGCTTTTAAACGGTAGGAGAAATCAGCTAAAATGCAATTCATATTGAACAGGAATAGGAAAATTTCAATTACGAGAGCACGTCTATGATGACCCATATACCTTTGAAACTTCGAAAGCTCATGTATTCGCTTCATGTGCTGAATAGAATAGGACGGAGCTGAAAGTTCCTGTATTAGGTTCATCCGATGGTTATAGGAAAGAGATGTAAAGCGATACATGAGAGTGCATTGCACAATATTCATAAATGGTCCTTTTGAACTAGGACATGTTCAATCATTTCTGAAAATATCTACTTATATTGATCCCTCTGCACAAAGGAGGTGATAGAAAAGGTCCTGCCAGTTTCAGGCCTATTTCATTCAGCCGAAATTATTGAAAAACTGGTGAAGATAAGAATTGTGGAGTTCTAGGTAAATAATAGAACACTGAGAGCACAGGCTAATTAAAATGGTACCAGAATAATAATAATAATTATAATAATTGTTTTAATTTTTTAATATGGAGAACCTATACGACGACTCTTTGATTCATGCATTATTATCATGAGAATATACGGAAAATTCTTTCCTTCAAAAGGCATACGAGTGTTACGTCCGTGAATATTTGAGATTGTAGTGTAGAAATAAGTATATTTAGATGCAAACGTAACATATTCTGTGATATACACATCAGGGAAAGTCAAAAAGCCGCCCCTTGAGAAAATAGTTTCGAAGCTATATTGATAGTTAGCAATGAATATCAATCTAATCATACGTTTTTGTGCGATGAATCCCCTTTAGAGCACTTTGGCACATCCCCAAGCTATTGTATTAAAATTAAAATGGGAAAACGTAATCGTGAAGTAGATTTCGAAACAGTTTAATTGCGCAGTATTACTTCACTCCATAATTGAATACCTTCAGAAATAGCAAAAGCAAGTAAGCAGAGATCTCTAGGTATGCAAAATAAATAACTTCGAATCTTATTCTAAAAATCAATTTCTGGAACAAAAACAAACTACTGAAAATTACTCAATCAAAAACTTTACTGAGATTAAGAAACATCGTCATCAAAGTATTTTGTAGTTCCTCCTCGCATACTAAACTTCTTATAGATGTGTAGGATTATTTTTATAGCAGAATTTATCCGGAGAGTAATTGACAACTTCCCATATTTTGGTGCTCGTGACCCAATTTTTGATTGCCCTGTATCATCAAACGAAATCTATTATTTACATTCTTTTTAATATGTCTAACTCGCATATATTCACCACATACAAGTATGTATAATACTTCTGTGGATGTTGTAAATGTTTATTCTTTTTGTATTTCTTTTGTGTGTATCACTGTATTGTTATATTTATGAATAAACGTTATTATTATCATTATTATTATTATTATTATTATTATTATTATTATTATTGAATAGGTGGAATAATTGCAAATCTCTGGGCACCGATCGAATCTCATCCGAATACTTAAAAAGTGTGTTCGATAGAATTTTATTTACTGACATTTTCCTGCCAGTTGGAGTGAAGTGACTAACAAACAATGCTTTACGAACAAGAACACCCAGAAAATCCTCTCAGTTGAAGAGGAATAGCACTGATAAATTGTTCTGCGAAATTTTTCACAAAAACTTTACTCAATCGCATCACACTTTGGGTGGAGAATAATAATGTTTAACCGGAATCCCAGATTTCCGGAAAAAACGAGGTTGCGAAGATAACGTTTTACGCTGAGCAGCCTTATTCAACTCCAACTCAGATTCAAAGAAACGTTTTCATTGACTTTCAGCGGGCATTCGATTCTGGCAATCATTCATTAGGGTGCACTATTTGATAAATTTTATATGAAGAAAGTTTGAATATCGTGAAAATCATATTATTTTTCTGACCATCCTGTATAACTTTCGCAGAAGATTAGTATTCCATATAAAAGAATAAGCTACCGACTACCAATAGTCTTGAATAATTCAATAAATTCTTCGTAGTATGAATAAAGGGTTTGTCTTCAAAAATGTCGGTATTCAATGAAAAGCTGGTATAACTTTGCAACGCCTTGTCGGATTTTCAAAAATAAAGAAATTTTTAATCGGCCTAAGTGATTGGGAATGCAGATATGTTGGGAATATGGAGTGTTCCATTTAAAAACACTGATGTTTGATTTTGTGTGCCTTTCTTGCGCCCCTCGTATAAAAATAGTCTTTTTTTCGTCAAAGTTGGAACCTCTACAACATTCTCCACCTGGTCCTTGCCTGTTACTTTCTTTCTCATTTTAAGCCTTTAGAATTCGTTTTGGCACCAGCATAACAAGGAGCCGTCCTCTTTTTGAGTACATCAAAGAGGTTCGAGAAAGATAAATATTTCGCTGCAAAAAAAACATTCAGAACATTAAAAGGTATATTTCCACTAGATTTTTCGACTAACATACAATTTTCATACAAAAAAGAAATTGAATCCAAATTAAAATGGGTTTTGAGATTTTTCCGGAAAATTTGAGGTTGTGGAAAAATTGTAGACCTTTTTAGTGCCAACAACTTTTTCCTTTAACTCTGTTTTTAGGAGGTTAATTTTTGCTGCAAATTGTGAGAAACCAATTTTATCCCCAAAAGTTCACCTCCTTTCGACCTTCTATTATAATCAAATCCTTTGTTTGTTTTTTTTAACTATTAATGTAACATGAAATTTCAATTCTCGAAAGGTTTCAGCTATTAATTCCAATAATTTTATTAAATAAATATGACTTTAGAACAAAAATTTAAAAAATTGATTGTTGAAAATCTGGTTTTTAATTTTTTCGCGTTTCATGAAAAATAATTCCACAGTAGTGCTACCCTTTCATTACATAATCTGAAAGTAGATGCTTCAACAAAAAAAACGACGGTTGATTTTTCGGAATTTGTCGAAAAAAAAAGAAAAATCTTTAATCCGCTACAAAAAATGTACAGCTCACTTGAAGCTATATATATGTATATATATATATATATATATATATATATATATATATATATATATATATATATATATATATATATATATATATATATATATATATATATATATATACATATATATAGCTTCAAGTGAGCTGTACATATATATAAATCAATCCTTATTTATATATATATATATATATATATATATATATATATATATATATATATATATATATATATATATATATATATATATATATATATATATATAGATATAGTATTTTTCGTTTTAATTCCGAGAGTTCTGTAGATGTCATAAGTAACTTTCTGCTATATATATATATATATAGGTAGGTAAGGGGTTTTATTTGGGCAGCAGTCAGGGATGGCCAATTCAATGAATATTCTTCGTTTTTTCAGTCGAGCTTTCGAAAATGTTTATTTTCTTTATCAAGACTTCTCTACAATAATACATGTGATCAATATTAAAATAGATACATTGAGAAATAGATACTTACTAACATGAAATTATTAAAAAATTATTATCAAGAGGAACATGAAGAGTTTTCTTTTTAATAATTTTTTAATAATTTCATGTTAGTAAGTATCTATTTCTCAATGTATCTATTTTAATATTGATCACATGTATTATTGTAGAGAAGTCTTGATAAAGAAAATAAACATTTTCGAAAGCTCGACTGAAAAAACGAAGAATATTCATTGAATTGGCCATCCCTGACTGCTGCCCAAATAAAACCCCTTACCTAATTATTTCACAGTCAAAATATATTTAAACCCTATATATATATATATATATATATATATATATATATATATATATGTATATATATATATATATATATATATATATATATATATATATATATATATAGCTATATATGAAGATATATTTTCACCAAATTTCGTGAAAGAAAATAGATTTTTGCGCGAAAAAAAAAATTTAATCTGAAAAATTGGTTTTCCGAATTTCCCGGAAAATATGAGATAATGTGGAAAAATATTCAATGAAACAGTTGTGGATCTTTTTATTCTCAACAACTTTGAGATTCAATTTTTTTTTTATAGGAGGCCAACTTTCGTTTCCATCGCAAAAACCGTGAAATATCGCTCTCAACACCTAAAAGTTCACCCCGTTTCACCCTTCTCCATTTTGTCAACTCTTTGTTTTTCCTGTCACTCGAACAATATTCTGCTCCTCTACCAGTAGGTCTCATGCTGTTAGTAATTTTTCCTGCTTTTCTATTTTTGGTCATCCATCACCACTGGTCTATATAGGATATTTCCTAATCTTACAAAATTATAAAAATTAAAATAAAAAAAGGATCTTTTATTATAATGAAAACTGGTTGCTCGAAATGATAAAATTGTAGATAATTGAAATATGAACAAAATGGAATGTTTTACAACTCGATCGGATAAATTAGTAACGGATAAAATCTGGAAAAACCGATTTTTTTACAATTTCTCAAAAAGTTCATAACTTTGCCATTTTTCAAGAAGTAGAACAACAAATAGTACTAAATTTAAAGACACCGAAGAATTCGTTTGTTGCATGTATTTTTTAAAAACTAAAGATGACGTTAATGAAGGGCGGTTTTAAATATTTGAAAAGGAATATAATACTAAAAATACAAATGGAGAGGTTTATAAAAAATTCTTCTTCATCTCTACCACCAACTAACCCGGTGCTTCTTCAGCAAATTGAGCATGACGTTATATTACAATCAAATTTACAATAAAAATGTATAGCACATTACAACTCCTATATACCGGGTGACAACGAGATCACTTTCGGGCTGCCATTTTTTTATTATTTCACCCTGTAAAACAAAACTTGGCAGAGTTAATATTCGAACAGAATATCATTGACTGACGTAACGACAAATTTCTACAATTTCCGGTTTCCCTGAAAATGACCTTAACTTTCGAAATTTAAATGGGACACCCTGTATATCGTCCGTTATTAGGATTCTTTAAATCTTTCTACATCCGAATTCATAATTTTCCAATTGATTTTGACATAATTTATATTTTTAAATCAAATATCAATTTTCAATCTAGAGTGCCATGACCATCCTATAATTTCTCTACGTCGACTTTCTATTATCAGAAAAATCTAAAGAGATTATTATCTCTTGCATTAATTCAAAAAAATTAAATGTAACCATATCACTTTCATAACACTATTAAATGCATTATTTCAAGACGAATCCAAAAATGTATAACACATACTTCCATCTTTCATTCCAACTTACTTTAATTTCATTAATAATTTAAATTTTGCCGAATCTCGGCTGAATCTCGAAGTCATAGTTTTTTGAATTAATACAAAAATATTAAATTATACGTCACAGCCGTTCTCTAGGCTAACGAACAAATATATTTCTTTTGATTTTTCTGTAAATAGAGAGTCTAAGTGGATAAATTTAGGATGGTCATGGCACCCTAGATTGAAAATTAAAATTTGATTTGAAAATATAATTTATGTCAAACCCAATTAAAAAATTATGAATTCGGATGTAGAATGATTTAAATAATCTTAAAAACAAACAATATCGAAAGTTAAGGTCATTTCCAGGGAAACCTGAAGTTGTAGAAAGTCGTTACACCAGTCAATTGACATTTAGTTCGAATAATAACTGTGCCAAGTTTCGTTATATGGGGTAGGTAGGGATGGGGTACTTTTGCATTTTTTGAGATAGTAGGTTTTTTATCCTGCCCTTTATGAGATACCAGAGGGTAGGCAAAACCAGCACACATTCGCCCTAGAGCGAATCCTACGATGTTGGTAGGTTACAAATCGATTTGGTTTTATCTATTCCTGCCTCATCCAAATCATGCAGGGGGGTTCATTAGTTGTTATACGTAAGTCATCAGGTAATTTTGGACAGTTATTTTCATCATTGAGTATTCCATACACGCCCGGAAAAACATCGAAAAAGCCGGGTAAGCAAAGTACAAAGTACACAAAATAAGCGGCATCTGATACAATGGTCATTTATGATCACCAACTGATTGTGGTTGGACCATTATCGAAAATAAATATGCCAATTATTCTACACGTTTAGAGTGGGAGACAACCTAGAAGTACAGAACATTTTTCTCCGTCAATTTTTTTCGATTGCTTTTAGTAAATATCTTTTTCCCGCTGCCGACACTGTAAATAGTCCATACATGCTTAGCAACAAAACAGGTAAATGGCCTATATCATTCGTTTACTAATTCATCTTGACAACGGAACTTAATAGTGTCATTTACATGCCTAGGGTAATAATGACTTTGACTTTGACAAGTAATACCTTCAGCTTCATTTATATCAATTTTTAGGTAGACCTTCTTCTTCTTATTCTTCTATGTTGGTTTTTTTGGATTTCTGAAACCTTGCGGTCTCAATTTCTCCAGATCAGGTGACCCCCTGATCCGACAAATCCGTTGTCATCCGGCCTGGATACCGGCGTAGAGATCAGGGGGGATATATAAATAAACACTAAAACACTTAATTTCAAGAAACTATTGATATAAATAGAACATTCACACACATTAACTTGACTTCCAACTAAGGACGCCGTCTGTCCTCCACCATTGCCGGAAGTCATTTTTTGGTTATGAGACCTTTTGAATATTATTGTTGTCTGCTTATTCGGTAACTTAGTTACACGCACAAGCAACTTAGAATGAAATAGCGAACGAATAATCATGAAGGAAGGGTAAGAAAACAAACTTCAATTCAGGCAAATTTTGAGAAATGTCAACAAGCAGCGGGAAAAACGTAATAAGTAACACGGAATGTATCGACTGTTATCATCCTCGGCTCATACTCGCTCACCTCGAATGTTAACACGTCTTTACATTCCTTGTTACTTAAATAACTATTTCTTTAACTCAAGAACTTAATGCTGGTCATAACCTTACATTCAAATGCAAACTTGACATGTTTTTGATAACGGAAAGGAAAACTTACTACTGTCAAGGTATCCTCTCTGTTACAACTAGCTGGTTATCACTTAACCCTTTCGGTCCTGTAGGGACATATAGGTCCCAGTTGATACCCATAAATATCTGTAGCGGGCAATGTGAATGCAGAATAGCCGTAACTGGGACAATTCAGTAGTTTATAGTCATATTGTTGTTTCGTAGGATGCGGCAACATGGAAAATTTGCATTTGTGTTCTTTATACACAATATTGTCTTCGAAGTCGTTTATTGAGGTTACGTTTACATAATTTTAAAGATGTATCTTGTGATTTCGATTTCCTCGGTGACTTGTGGACATACACAAGGTAAGTTGGAATTGTTAAAAATTATTGAATCGTTTTTATTCGCTGAAAAAAATTTTTGTGCATATACGTCCCACTAGGACTTTATGACGTTCATAAATATCCCTATAGGTACTTGTTGACTCTAATGGAATATCATTTCTTTTCAGAATGAATAATCGGAAAAGACCCATGAAACTCGATGAACTTCAGGAGCTTTCTGATGATTCAGAATCAATCGAATCTTATGCATGGATTGTTTCACGCCATTTCATTCTCAAAATATGATACTGATGGGACATATTTGACCCGCTACAAAATACTGTTGGGACATATTGGCCCTCTTTTTTTCTGTGAAACTGAGTAAAAAAATGATGAAATTCCATCGAGTTTGTTTATTGTCTACTACCATCTTCCACATCCACCTAAAAAAATTACCAGAATCTAACAACAAAAAATCCGGATTGAAATGTTAAGATTTTGAACGACGGCTCGCGGACTATAACTGTTTCATTTCCGCTGATTTTCATATTCACTATACCCCGAACGCTATTTGGAGAAGTTTGTTCCTACAAAGAAGATCAAAGGACTTGTTTGTTATGCCCAAGAGTTGTTATAGTACGGAAAGTTAGATGCACTGAACTTTCTCTTTCCCCACACCGATCTTATGGCAAACAACTCTTATTGAGAATTGCAAAATGTTCGACGCATTTTAGTTTTTCAATATCCAAAATCTGTGGAAATTTAATCGTGTTTACCTTAGTGTCATATACTATGAATTTCCATCAAGTAAAGGCCACGTCAATCCAAAAACTGATCGATAATGTCCATGAGTCCATGGGCCACGGCCCCAGAATAGCCTTCTTTACCTTGAGGTGTTGGAAGTTACCAGCACAGGGATTCTCATCTTTCAATTCGACACGTCTCGACTAGCTGTCACCTTTCGACAGTTTTCTCGATATAGAAAGAGGAGTGATTCTCATCACATGTCGAAAAAATAGTCGAGAGGTAACGTATGTCCCAGCATACGCCGTCGTCTTATTTTGAATAATGACATTTCATTCTAACCTATTTTATATATTGGTTTCAGTTGAATCCTCGAAATTATTAACGAAAATATAAAATAAATATTGAGGATATTGCCAATCGTTAACAAAATTTGACATAGGCACGAAAATGTCCTATTTGAAAGTCATCGACGACGAATTTGTCGTTGAAATTTCAGAAGCCCATTTTCAGACATTATTTTGAATAAAGAAATATTTGTTGGCAATTTATGCAATCTTTTGCCCAGGTATAGAATGTATGATAACCGACATGTCAGTCGCAACAAATAATATTGGTAGCTTCGCGCTTTTAAGCGACTGGTTTGATGAAGATTTTAACCTGGAAGTAAGCCAGACGAGTGTACAAAGGAAGAGCTATTAATTTTCACAACTATTTTGTTTATGTTAGAATATTTGGCTTCCGAAGTCAAAATGTGGTGCTCTTCCTTCAAAGGTCAGAAAAGGGGCATATTCTACCTTCTTTTTTGTTTCAAATGTGTAATAGTAATACGGACACCATTAATACGTTTGAATCTCAAAACTTTCAAGTACTGAACGTTGACCTTGAATGCACCATTTCTTTTATTTCCGTGACTTACTATTAACATACGTTGTTTAAAGCTATGTCAATATAATTTATTTCATTATGTACAATAGCATATTTTGAAATGAATCAAATATAAACTGCATCTTTCGTTCTGCTTCACATTTTAGCAATGATATCATGGCTGAAATATAAAACAGAATAAGAACCGGTTCTTATATGACTTGGTGAAAACTATGAATATCTATATAGTGAATCTAGGACTTTTTCTTCAGGAACATTGGCAAGAACTAAATTCGTACCAAAATGAACAGATGCTTGTTAAAATAAACAATTTACACCGCTTCAATTATGCTACTTTATATTATAAGTCTTTTGTAATGACTTGCAAGACTAGATGACAACCTTAACCCATGAAATTTTAAATTTATAATCTGATAACTAATCACACATCAGTATCTGACAAAGTCACTTCAATTGTGAACATATATTCGAATACTTCCAAACTAAAATACTTCCGAAGAAACATTTTCAAATTTGATTCTTAGCTCTTGTCACATTTCTCTATATTTGCCATTCGCATTTGCGGAACACAAGCGACCTGTGGCAAAATCTTGATGATTGTCTTCAATTAGCATATATACAGTATAATATAATACAATACAATACAATTTATTTGCAGTATCAAAAAAATAAATAACAACTTCAATGATTACAGTTCCGCAAATAAATTAATCAGTCATTTAGGTTCTGGCGAACCTGTCTATGATGACCACTCATAAGCTGAATCATAAATGAAATAACTCGAGAGAGGAATAATATAACAAAAAAAAAATAACCACCTAAGAAAATGGAAGAACAATATTCTAATATTAGGTTTGGTTCATCATCGATTGTGTCTGTGCAAGGTATTTGTAATATGTTTGTTAATCATTTTTCTAGGAGGGATCAATTATGGTATGAAAAAATAGTCTATCTATTCTGAGAATCCACATTTTGATTTCTTTCTTGAATCTATGCTATTACTAATTCTTATATTTTCTGGCAACGCATTGTATATTCTAGGTGTAATGTAGGTAAAAGTTCTTTGCCCTATTGCCTTCTGTGCCCTTGGAATTTTAAAGTAATCTGCGACTACTACCCTCGTACGGTGAGTATGACATACTTTTCCAAAATATACCGGATTTTTCCATATAAAATTTAAAGTATGCTTGGCATATAATTGCCGAATATCCATTACTACCAGATCCTTATACAAGTAATGGGTTGAGAAAGTCCATTTTTTGAATGACTTTATTTTTAGAATGGTTTTTTGTACAACTTCCAATTGTTTCACTTATATATTCCTAACACCACCCCACCCGATTATCCCGTAGCTCCAGAGCCGGTTTTAGGAACTTACGGGCCCTAAGCGCTCAACTTTTTCGGGCTCTCTTGTGGATAAAAAATTAAAATTGTATTTTGAAAATAAAATGAATTACATAGTAACATAACTACATGTCGTGTGTTACGAAAAAAAAACTGAAAACAATAAATAAAATATTAAAGAGTAGGTAAACAAAATCATTGAAATAAATAAAAATGTGAAATAAAAAATTTTCGTTGGTATAATGTAAATTAAAATATATGAAATAGAAACATAATTAAATGAATAAAAAACGATGAACCGATATGGAAACATTTTTGATTGAATTATTTATAGTGGGCGATAAAATAAATATTTTTCTTGATTGGTACATCGGAATAAAGGTACATGAAAAAACAAAAACAAAATAATAATAAATAAAATATGGAGGAGTAAACAAAATCATTGAAATAAACAAGAAAGGTAAAATAGAGAATCTTCTTTGGTATATACTGTCAAGCACTCAAATTTGACAGACGAAGTTTTTATATTTTACATTTTACCTTGATTTTTTACATTTAATATTTACAATTTGCTTTTTCTTCGTTGATTTTCATTTTTACTATTCAGAAATTATATAAAAAGCATTTTTACAAAAAATTTCGTTGAGTGTCAATTTCAACCTCAAAGAAGAAAGTTATGATTGAAGAACAATATTCAGAAGATGCAATACCTCACCTGGAATTCGTTTGTGAAACATGTAAAAGAAGTTTTAATACCAAAAGAGGTTTGAATATCCACAAAAAGAAAATGCACGTCTCCTATAGTACATGTTCTCTTTCACTCACATCTGAAGGATCCAAGGATTTGAATGGAACTTGCCTCAACCGACAAAGTATCATCCTCTTGTATCCTGAATAAACGTTTGGCCCATCTCAAAGCCACTATCTTTATTGCCAAAAGGATACCAAAATTGGCTAGAATGAGTGCTGCTGAGGCTTTAAGTAGATCAATTGACAATTGTATCTTGTCAAACTCTATAGAAGCATGGGAAAATCTGTTATGTTTCGCATACAAGTCCTTCTGTCTTCCATCAACCAATTCCAATCGCAAAGAATCTCTAACAACAATTATCAAGAGAAACATCCAAAGCCCGTTCGTGTTTGAAGGTACCACACGCCATGCTAATCCTTCAACGCCGAAAAATAATCTTCCTAAACGTATCGTCAATAAAGTTTCTGATGGTGATCTCACTGCTGCTATCCGTATATTGACGTCGAGTGACACAATAGCCACTTTTGACGATTCCACTCTATCGGAGCTCCTATCAAAACATCCAGCTGACATGGATTTTGCATATACCGGGAGTGAAAACTTTAACCCAATGCAAGTAAACGATACTGATGTCTTAAATGCAGTGAAATCATTTCGTACAGGATCTTCTGGAGGCCTGGATTCTTTGAGACCATCCCATCTTCAAGATTTGCTGTCGAAAAGTTCTGGATCTGTGGGCGATAAACTTCTTCGTTCCTTAACTAATCTTTGCAATTTTATGCTTAACGGTAAAGTTAACGAAAATGTGATCCCAATTCTATATGGAGCTTCACTGATTGCTTTGAGAAAAAAATGTGGTGGTATCAGACCGATAGCCGTCGGTACAACTTTCAGACGTCTTGTATCCAAATTAGCATGTTCACAAATCAAAGAATTATTGGGTAACTCTTTCCGACCAATACAATTTGGTTTTGGAACCCCTGGTGGATGCGAAGCCGTCGCTCATGCAGCTCGTCGATTCTTGAATCAGCATCCAGATTCTTCTTCTGTATTCCTGAAAATAGATTTTGAAAATGCCTTCAATATGGTTCATAGAAATATTCTACTAGAAAGAGTGAAAATTACGATCCCCTTTTTATTTCCTTACATAAGTCAATGTTATCAGAAGCCAACTTTTTTGAATTTTGGAAACAACGTAATTTCATCTGAAAGAGGCGTTCAACAAGGAGATCCTTTGGGTCCAGCACTCTTTTGTTTATGTATTGAGAAAATGACAAGATCCATTGAAGCTGAATTCAACTGTTGGTATCTTGATGATGGCGCTATAGGTGGCAATGCAGATGTAGTCCTAGAAGAGTTCAAAAAAATTGTATCATCCTCCAATGAAGTCGGCCTCAGTCTAAATTTCAAAAAGTGCGAACTTTTTCTTACGAACCAGAACACATTTCGAAGAGATTCAACGATTTTGCTCCCGGCATTAAAATAATGGACAGAACCAATTGGACCCTACTTGGTGCACCTCTTACGGTGGAATCTTTGGCAGAATGCCTTAACCAAAAAACGGATTCCCTTATGTTGATGGCATCGCGCTTGGATACAATTCCTAACCATATTGGATATTTTCTCCTGAAGAATTGTTTGGCTATACCTAAACTGATGTATACTCTGAGATGTTGTGCAACATGGAGCTGTCAAAAGGAACTTAGTCATTTTGATTCAACACTTCGTGCGACTTTGGAGCAGATAACCAATAACAACTTCAACGATTTAACATGGCTTCAAGCGACGCTTCCCGTGAACAAGGGTGGTCTAGGCATTCGTTTAGCATCTTCACTCGCTTTACCAGCTTTTCTTGCCTCTTTCAACAGCACCCGTCGTTTGATTGACCATATTTTACCTGACCACTTTTCTAACATACCAGATTCATCGTACATAGAATGTGAATCTATTTGGCTCTCTAAAACAGGATCCGATGCACCTAGCTGTAAATTCTCACAGAAATCTTGGGATCTTCCTCTTATTGAATTGTCATCCACTAAACTCTTTGAGTCAACTGCTAACTCTCAATTTGATATGGCTCGCCTCAAAGCAGTTTCTACTAAGGAATCTGGTGCTTGGCTTAACGCCCTTCCTGTTGCTTCCCTTGGCACTTTATTGGATAATGATTCCTTTAGGATTTCAGTAGGTCTTCGTTTAGGTTGTTCAGTTTGTGTAAGCCATACTTGCAGATGTGGATCCATCGTCAACGAGAAAGGTGTTCATGATTTGTGTTGTAAATTCAGTTCTGGACGTTTCTCACGACACTCCTCTGTTAACGATCTAATCAAACGTGCTTTATCCATTGCTGACATTCCATCTGTTTTGGAACCTTTAGGAGTTTTTCGTGACGACGGTAAACGTCCAGACGGGATGTCTCTCATCCCTTGGAGTCATGGAAAACCTCTAGTATGGGACTTTACCTGTGCTGACACTGTTGCTCCCTCCCATATTTTTTCAACTTCAAGATTTATTGGTGGTGCTGCAGATTCTGCTGAAAAAATTGAAGATTAAAAAATATTCCAATTTAATTGACTAATATATTTTTTATCCAATAGCCATCGAAACCTATGGCTCTTTTGGTAGTTATGCTTCTGAGTTTTTCAAACTCATTGGTCATAAACTTATAGATAAAACCGATGATCCTAGAGCAAGGACTTTTCTTTTACAAAGAATAAGTATCGCAGTCCAAAGAGGAAACGCCGCATCTTTCATGGGTTCCATTCCATCCTCTCAAAATCTGAATGAAATTTTTATCCGTCCTCAAACATTGAGATTTCTGAACATGTCCTTTCACAGTTCAGCATATCCGCTTTCTACTTGCCCACTTCCTCCGCAAGATATGTCCAACAACCTTAACTCAAGTTCGATATCACGCCACTATAATAAAGACATGAACTCAATTACAGACCACTCAGTAAAAGGTGTCAGTGGTGAAAGCAGCAGAAAGCCTGTGATACATAGTTCTGCAAAAACAGTGAATACTCTCGGTCTTAATGGGTTGAAAAATATTGGTAACACTTGCTTCATTAACAGTGTTATCCAGTGTTTGTCGAATACTAAATGGTTGCTGGAGTATTTGAAGAAGGGCGCCTACACAAGAGACATAAACACAAGTATCTCTAGTATGAAGGGAGCCTCAATAAAAGCCTTCGCTGAGGTGATAAAGGAGCTATGGTCAACAGATTCTTCTGATCGAGTGGTAAATACAGTCTCTTTAAAGAGTCAAATACAAAGATTCGCACCTCGTTTCATTGGTTACTCCCAGCAAGATGCCCATGAGTTCTTGCGATACCTTCTGGAGGGTCTTCACGAAGATGTGAACAGAATAACGGAGAAGCCAAAATCTATTCTGACGGAGATAGACGAAAAGTTAAGTGACGGTGAGAAGGCGCAAGAATCTTGGTCGAGGTACTTAAGAATGGACAATTCCAAAATCGTTGATAATTTCGTTGGCCAGCTAAAGTCCACATTGAAATGTACGTATTGCGGGCACTGTTCTGTCACCTTCGATCCGTTCTGGGACCTATCACTTCCAATACCGCAACGAACAGGTCAACTGAGATTATCACGAGGGAAGAAATCTTGGATGGCGACGAGAAGCTGACATGTGTTAAATGCAGAGAGAGAAGGAAGTGTACCAAATCCCTATCAATTTACAAGTTTCCCAAGATTTTAGTGATACATTTAAACAGGTTTTCTCCGATGGAACGATTCAGAGGAAAATTGAATGTAACCATCAATTTTCCGATAGAGGGTTTGGATATGAGTAATTATGCGGCAGACAATGTAGCCCCATTCCGCTACAGTCTGTACGCATTGTCAAATCATAGTGGGACTATCTACAACGGACACTACACTTCCTACTGTAGGCATCCGCATGCGGGCACGTGGCACGAATATAATGATTCTCGCGTGTCCCCTATTTCATCCAGATCCCTCGTGAGCGGAGAGGCTTACGTTCTGTTTTATGAACAAGAAGGCACTAAATCGCACCTTTGAGTTCTATTTTTATTTTTATTATATATTGTTAATTTTACAAAATGTCTAATGAAAATGAAATATTCATCATAAAAAAAAAATAAGTTGAAAATTAAACTAAGTATAAGTGACAACGTAACAGAGAGGGCATCTAGTCTTTCTTGACCAGTTGTGGATCTCAGTTAGTTTTTAATCATTTTCAGGACCAAGAAGGATCTCTCACCAGATACATTAGAAATGGAAATTGTGAATTCTTTTTACAAAATGGTCAAAATATTTGGATATATAGATTTCCAGCCTTAGACAAGTTCAAATTTATCAGAAATTGTTTCTTTGTTCATATTATCACATAATAGAAGGAAGTGGGATATTTCCTCATTGAAAACTTGAGCATTAATATCTAAACTATTTGTAGTTTTTAGATCATTGATCGATTATTCTATCGCATATTCATCGGCAGTAAAAAACTCTTGAAATTTTCACTTTTATAACATTCAATTCGTCGACTGAGAAGTTATTTCATTACAACTACTTTTTATGTCCTCTTGGAGTTAAGTTCTTTTCCTTTTCTCGGCTCATGACGAATGCTTGTAGCTCATATTGACCAGTGACCTAAAGTTGTCATAATCATAATCAGAGATCATGATAATTCAACTGACTAAGCGGGCAAATTTAAATCTCTTTTCGATACCGAATTCATAAAAAAAAACGGATGAAAGCATGGTTATAATTTTCTAAGTACACTACACTATTAAACAAAGTGTGCCACAACCGGGCCCCTCTGGGAGTTCGGGCCCTAAGCGGCCGCTTACTCCGCTTATAGGAGAAACCGGCACTGCGTAGCTCAATACCCAAGTAACAATTTTAGTTTTGTGATAGCCCTCAGAAGGTTCTGAAGACCATAACAATCACAGCATCGATAAAACTGTTTTGCTGTAACGACATCCATAAAACCTCCTTAAAGCTGCTATAAATCTACGAGGGCCCACTCCTATGAAGGTTCTCAGGGCTATTTTGAAATGCAAGCATAAAACCTGGTTGCCTTATTCGCAGGATTCTTAATAACCTCCTAAGGATCATTATAAAACCAAATCATGGGGCTTTTATAAACCAGTTTGTCATTAAAAAATCTATTTGGCATCAAAATATCTTTTTATTAATGAAATTGGGTTAGAATATATTCCATAAATAACTACAGCCAAAACGGACTTAAATTAATCTAATTCTTCAGTTGCGAAAAATAGGGCGACTATTTTACAAGCAAAAATATAATGATGGCGTCCTGGCAGTGATATATGAAGAATATATAGGTATTCAACAATGTGAAATGTCGAATATCATCTGCGAATGGAATTTTTTTGACAAAATGACATCAGTTAGGCGGTAAATCTGCAACGCGCCCCAATAACAACGCGAAATTAAGAAAAACGACGAGGTCAGTATACTCAGTGTCTATACTCCCGTGATAAGTATTTGGTGTCTAAGTCTTGTGAAACGTTCAATTACTATTTATTTTTTCCAGTTATATTTACCCAATGTGATTTATTTATTACCGGTTAGTGGGAGCTACTAGCATTTAAGTAGAAATAGTTTGATGATTTGATTTTATATCGGTTCTCGAGAGCACATCTCAAAACCTTGATAAAACCTCATCGTTAGTTTTATTACAGAGCCATTGCATGGACTTGAGGAGTGCTATAAAACCATTACAAAACTAAGTTTCTATGTGGATTATTTAAATACCAAAAATATGTATCGTGTATGTGTATAAGCCATTGTAAAACCATCATAAAAACAAATATACTTATATGCTGAATGGTTTTATCTTATAGCCTTCAGGAGTGTTTTGAAACTGATTCGTGAATCTGTTTGCTCTGGTAGCGTATTAGGAATAATATATGACCTGCATAAATCAAATTGGGCATTACCTAACCTTCATAAAACTTTCATAAAACTAGGATAAATCTAAATAACATTCAAATTGTTACTTGGGTAGAGATTCGACCAATGCAAAATATATAACCTTTGAGCTTATCAATAGTAAGTATTTGACGACAAACGTAGAATTTATAGAAGATTGGTCTTATTTTCTTTTTTATATTTTCCATATGAATATTCCACTTCAAGAAGGAATCTAAGAAGATTCCTAGATACTTTCCAGATGTTTTTAGTTCTACATCTTGGCCCTCCAATTTTGTCGTATTATATGTAGGTAAATGTGATTCATACGATGCAAAAGGTAAAATTTGTGTTTTTTTAATATTTACCGTTAGTAGATTACTTTTGAACAACGTTATTATTTTTTGCAGGTCTTGTTCTGCTATTTCCTTGACTTCGTCCCAGGAATCTGCCACGTACAAAATCACCGTATCATCAGCAAATGAAACAGTATGTCCGGGCGATTTCAGTCTCAGTAAGGAATTCAAACAAATTATGAATAAAACTGGCCCTAAGACAGTACCTTGGGGAACGCCAAATGGAACTGACTCTTCCAGTCTTACTACTCTATTTACTTCAACACGTTGTGTCCTACCTGTTAAAAAGTTCTTGAACAAATCCAACTCTACTCCTCTCACGCCAAGATGTTCCCATTTCTCTAGCAAAAGCTTATGACTAACAGTGTCAAATGCTTTTGCCAGATCGACGAAAACACCCAAACAGCTTTTCTTGTTATCAACAGCATTATAAATCATAGAAGTAAGCCTAGCAATTGCGTCTTGAGTGCTTTTCCTTTCGCGAAAACCATAGTGTGATTAGGAAATGATGTTGTTTCTATCCAAATACTCCACTAATCTTTTTTTTATGATTTTTTCGAATAGTTTGGCAAAGCATGAAGTCAAAGATATCGGTCTATAATTTGATATATTTGTTCTCTTTTCTCCTTTGTACATTGGTTTGATAGTAGCCTTCTTGAAATGGTCTGGAACTTTACCAGTTTCCATACAGAGATATGTATATGTTCTTCTTTTGGTCGAAATGACGATATTTTTGTAAATCAAAGACTATTCATCACCTCACAAAATCGACTTCTCGATACCTTTTTAGATGTCGAATAAAAATGACATTTGTAGTCGATACTCACTTCTTGATATGGAACATGAGAATCGCAAATTTTGTTTAGTCGACAGGACAGCTGTGGAGTTGAGAGATAAGAATCCCGCTGCAGTTGTAGATAATCTAGTATTCGTGTGCATTTTTAAAGTGTGGGATATAGTTGTCGAAAAATTGACGCTAAAACTTGATTGTGAAATTCTTTTGCATTTTCGAATGATTTATTTTTGTTAGCTATCGCTGGCAAAAATAGCTATTTGTAGAATATTGACATAAAGCGAGAAGTATTCATAACAAGCCGTAGGAGAGTTATGAAACCTGGCAAGTACAAAAAAGAGGCTGAATATTCTTGTTGGATATATAATTTTTTCCAATACCCTTTATTATTAACGTTAACTTTCGATGATTTGACAGTGACATTAGGCAAAATTATTTCAGGCAATCGCAATACATACTATCAGAAACAATTAGAACAAACAATAAGTTTCAATAATTATTGTTGTTGCCATTATACAAGGTTTTTCATAATGAATGCGCAGGACTTCAGGATGTGATAGTTCGTTCAAAAATATGAAAAAAAGTTTCTATTAACTTACCCTCTAAAAATGCACCATTTTCGAGATACAGGGTGTTGAAATTAAAAAAAAATAATCGTTTTTTGCGAATATCTCTGGAACCGTTTACCGCACAGAAAACATATTTCGTAGGCATTTTCTACTCATAATAAGCTATGTTTTGTGCGGATCTTTTATTTTTTCAAATTCATAATTAGTGAAAATTTTGAAGAGGTAGTGGGTGTTTTTTTCTCCAACTTCTACGCCACTGGAAAAAGTACAGTTTTGAACTGCCAATTTTTTTTACACAAAAATGGTATTCTTGGTCATAAGCTCTAAAGTTGACCGTTTTCAAGAAAAATCAACTTTCATGTTGTTTAAATAATGTTTTTTCCTCGAAAAATTGCTGCGTGCATTGAAGCTAACGGCGGACATTTCCAACAATTAAACTGAGTATGATTGTTACTGTTTTTTTTTGCAATTAGGAAGTCAACGTTTGGTTTTGTTGTTATAACGTTTAAATAAATTTTGTATAATTAGGAAAAAAATTATTTAAAAAAAATTACCATGTTTTTTACGAAAGCGTAGAAGGGCCACAACTAATTTTATTTTCATTTCGAAATAAATTCCGACTTGCAACTCGGAATTCCGACTTGCATCTCGAAATTTGGATTCATATATAACTTTCTCTTTCGAATTGAATCTATTGCTTCGTATATGTTGATAATAATAATAATATAATATACAGGGTGTCCCACGAAGATTATGACAGGGAATATCTCGGATCTCGAAAGTAGTGGAGAATTGTAATTTTGGGGTTCTGAATTAAAGCAATTGGTGCAGTTTTTTTTGATATTATGGTACCCAATGGGCTTTTTGTTTTCGGTCTCGTGACATCAGATTCAAAATTATTAATGCGACAAACTGTATATTTTGGCATTTTTATGTTCCTCCTGATGAAACAATTTCAACGAATTGTCATACTTGTAGCCTGAAACGATTTTTCCAAGAAATACAGGTACTTCAATACCCTTTGTCCCACGACGTTTTTAATTATAATAATTTGAATAATATAATATACCGGGTGTCCCAGAGCTTTCAAACCAGCAAATATTTCAGTTATTTACAGAAAATAAAAATTTAAAAACCTTTTGTTGTACGAGATCATAATCTCTTTCGTGCAGCATAGCAAAAACCACCCACTGCCAAACAATATATATCATAGAAGCTGGAATGGCATACAGAATTATGAGAAATGAAAAGACACAAATGAAACATTAATTTATAAACTCATCTGCGTTTTGAATAATACATTACACTACAGAAATTGTTCAAAATGTTTTCCAGCACTTGTCATAAATGCTTCAAGTCGCCGAATCAGTGCGGGAGTACAGGAAGCTATAATCATTTTCTGTATCAAATATTCAACATTTATTGTTGGAGTTTCGAGTACCACTCATTTCAAATATCCCTGTAGGAAAAAGTCCACTGGCGTGAGATCTGGAGAACATGCAGCCCATCGAATAGGGCCACTATTTCCAATCCAACGGTCTCGAAAGATATTATTGAGGAAAGTAGTACCTATATTATGGTCATGTGCAGGAGCATCCATCATCTTGTTGCCACATTTGTAGTATTTTTTCGATTGAAGTATCTTTTAACATTACAGGAATACAATTTTCCGAAAAAAATGCAGATCTATATGGCTGATGGGGACCGATGAGAAAATTGATTCCTCTTATCCAGTGAGAGTTGTCTTGTGACCATGTCGTTTAACACTGCCATTAAAAAAAATTGTTAAAATTGTTATTTCCGTCAACCGATTGCACCCCTACGCGCAACCCTCGGAAGTCTTCGACTTGTGTGAGCTAGGGAAGACGCAGCCCTTACCTTTTAATCAATCAATCAATCAATCAAAATATGCTTTATTGTCGGAAAAAATAATTTTTGTTGACAAAGCGAAGGTAGATATATATATAACAATGAACCAAGAATAAAGTGTATATAGAGTCACAATCGAGTTAGTAATCAATCGTAGTCATAAAACATGTAAATAAAACGTATATAACATAAAAACATATTATAAACAGTCACAATTTAAAATAATTAAGTTATACAAAAAACGAAGTAACATGAAGTAACATGAAAATAAATGAGCTTTATCTTTAATAAATTGTCAAATAATCTCAAAATAAATAAATTTAGTCATAGAAGTAGACAAGTAATAAACATAATTACACTCTTACCAGTAGTTACTCGTATAGCTCATGTAAATCTGTCATTGAAGTACTCTTGCAAATTATAATAGGGCCTATCTGCTAAAAATGTGTTAACTATTTTCCTGAAGTTTTTTATATTCCTGTTAACCATCTTGATATGTTGAGGCAAGTGATTATACATCTTGACCCCATTATAATAGATGGAATCCCTAATTAGGTTTGTTGTGGGAAGTGGTAATTTTAACCCATTATTACGTGTGTCGTATGGATTGGTGGGAGCTTGAAACATGGATATATTTTTGTTTATGAGGCATACTGATTCCAAAATAAACAATGTTATTACTGTCAGAATTCTTTCTTCGGCAAATTTGAGTTTGCATGACTCACGAGGTTTCAGCTTACATAAATATCTGATAGCCCGTTTCTGCAGGACTAAAACAGTCTGCAGTACTGTTGAGTTGCATGCTCCCCAGAATGGAATTCCATATCGTAAATGAGATTGTATGAGAGCATAATAGACCGTCATGGCAGTTTTTTTTCCCAAATTTATTGAGGTTACTCTCACTGCATAGCAGCCCGAGGAGATTTTACTTTTTAGTTGTTTTATATGCGAGTCAAATTTCAGTTTATTGTCTATGTAGAACCCCAAAAATTTTGTAGTAGCCTTATTTTCAATGGTTGTGTTATCATTAAACAGGAGGTCATCAAGACTACATTTGAATGATATTACGTTTGTTTTTGTTGTGTTGAGTGTTAATAGATTTGCGTTGCACCAATCCTTAATTTTATTCATATCACCTGTTATGGTGTTATGTAATTCAATCGTAGTTTTGCTATTCCATAATATTGTTGTGTCATCCGCAAATAGGGTGAAATGTCCAGAGATGCTTAAATTTGTAAGGTCATTGACATATAGTAAAAATAATATGGGACCTAGGACTGATCCTTGAGGCACTCCTGACATAATTTCCTTTCTGCTTGAGAGTTCTGTTGTTCTCACCATCTGATTTCTACCTGAAAGGTATGATACAAACCATTTGTGTGTGATTCCTCTGAGGCCATAATGGTAGAGTTTGCCTAGCAGAATCTTATGGTTGACACAGTCAAACGCCTTCGACAGATCACAAAAAACTGCTGCGGCCACATTACCAGAATTTAACTTACTGTAAATGTTATACATGAAGGAAAATATTGCATCATGCGTATTAGTTTTGTGTTGAAAACCAAATTGATTTTTACTAAGAATTTTGTGACGTTCCAGGAAATTAGTTAGTCGTAATTTCACCAGTTTCTCTATGACTTTGGCCATTGCTGGGATGAGAGAGATTGGGCGAAGATTTGAGGGATCGTCCACATTCCCCCCTTTTGGAATGGGAATAACAACAGAGGTTTTTAGGAAACAAGGAAATTTTCCTTCATGGAAAGAAGTGTTAATGAGTGTTACTAATAATTCAAGTGCATTAACTGGCAGGTTTTGCATGACTCTTATTGATATACCGTCGTAACCGGATGCGTTTTTATTCTTTATATTCTGCAGTGTTTCAACTAATTCAGAAATATTGGTATCGTATAAAATTAGGGTTTCCTCAATTCTCTTATCAGTCAGATTTGTGAGGGGGTCATATGGAGTTACTATCCTCTCGCTTAGGCTTTGTGCAATATTGCAATAGTATTCATTTATTTTATTGGGGCTAAGTGATAAGTCAACATATTTTTTTTTAGATTTTCCAGTAATATCACTAATGACAGACCAAGTTTCTTTTATCTTATTACTTGATTTATCAATTTTATTGTCATAATGAATTTCCTTTGCTCTCTTGATTGTCGACCTAAAAATTCTACGATAATCGGCGAAGTAGTTATGAAAGCTTTGGTTGTCAGTAAATTTCCGAATGCTATGAAGCGAACGTAAGTTTTTCGAGGAAGTTTTCAACCCTGTTGTAATCCAAGGCTTTTTTGGTTTATTTTTTATTTTTTGAATTGGAAAAGATTGTGTGATGCCATGCACGAGACCGGTGAATCGGTGGATCGAACCCACGACCCCACGCTTGCGAGGCGTACACTTTTACCATCCGACCACCACGGCCCATAATGGCATAATGGCCCATAATGGAAAGATCTGATTGAGGAAGTTGGGATTGTCTTGGAATAAAATTTGAATGTGTACAATGACTGCCATTCGTCTTTCGAAATATGTAGATCTGAGTCCTTGGTGTAAATGGATTTTGGAAAGATTATACCTGTACTTTTTGCAAATTTTTACTGATCCCAATATCCACCGCCAACGCACGAACCGAAATATGAGGATGTACTTCGGCGTAGGCCAAAACAATTATAAAATTATCCTCAGTCCTCAGTGATCCCGTTCGCATTGTGTTTTCTACATGAGAAAAAGTATTGCGATCTGGTTGTCGACGACCAGGAAAGCGCTGCTTATACATCCTCACTGCGCACCTTTATTCTTGTGGCATTCACCAAAAGCTAAAATCATATCAACGTATTCGTTTCTAGTGAAGGTGAAAGGCATTTTGACATTTAACAACAGTATCACGACTGATTACAATTTGTGATCCAGATACTGTAAGAATAAAAAAACACACAAAAAGTATACATTTTGTTGTCTATTTTTCTTTACCATCCTCTTTTTCTTGTCTCCACAATTCAGCTAAATTAATACATTTTATTATTATGATTTATCGTTGAATAAGAAATAAAAAAGATTGTGAGTTAAACAACAACAAATATGGGGGTGCAATTCAAAAAACTGAAGTTAGGGGTGATTCCTCGGAGACCATTTGCTATGGGTGGACTTCTCTACACTATTTGGAAAGGCTTGTGGTCCCCTACGAAACATAATTTTTCAAATTTGTTTCCTAAGTAAATATCTTGAATATCTGCTGGCCTCAAAGCTCAGGGACAGAATTCCGAGTTGCAAGTCGGAATTCCGACTTGCAAGTCGGAATTCCGAGTTGCAAGTCGGAATTCCGAGATGCAAGTCGGAATTCCGAGATGCAAGTCGGAATTCCGAGATGCAAGTCGGAATTCCGAGTTGCAAGCCGGAATTCCGAGATGCAAGTCGGAATTCCGAGTTGCAAGTCGGAATTCCGAGATGCAAGTCGGAATTCCGAGTTGCAAGTCGGAATTCCGAGTTGCAAGTCGGAATTTATTTCGAAATGAAAATAAAATTAGTTGTGGCCCTTCTACGCTTTCGTAGTTTTTCAACATGAAAGTTGATTTTTCTTGAAAACGGTCAATTTTAGAGCTTATGACCAAGAGTACCTTTTTTGTGTAGAAAACATTGTCGGTTCAAGTAGGCGGCTCAAAATCATACTTTTTCCAGTGGCGTAGAAGTTGGGAAAAAAACACCCACTACCCCTTCAAAATCTTCACCAATTATGAATTTTAAAAAATAAAAAATCTGCACAAAACATAGCTTATTATAAGTAGAAAAAGCATTCAGAATCTGTTTTTGTGCGATAAACGGTTCAAGAGATATTCGCAAAAAATATATTTTTTTTTTCAATTTCAACACCCTGTATCTCGAAAATGTTGAATTTTAGAGGGTAAGTTAATAAAAACTTTTTTCATATTTTTGAACGAGCTGTCACATCCTAAAGTCCTACGCTTTTATTATGAAACACCCTGTAGACTGGTGCCTATAATTTTCATGAAAAAACAGGCAAGGACCAGGTGGAAAATATTGTTGAGGTTCCAACTTTAAGTAAAATAGTATATGATGATACACGTTTTATAAGACACCATTTTGTCGCACGCGTTGTTTGGAGTACGACGAGCGAAGCGAGGAGTGCTCCAAGAGAACAAGTGCGAAAAATGTGTCTTATAAAACGTGTTTCATATGCTATTTTTTCTATTTGGCATTTTTTTTGTAGTTTTTTATAAGAAAAAATTGGATTTAATATTAATAAATAGTATCAGAAATATCGGGTTGGTAACATTGATGAAATATTTAAAATTTGAAGGATGCTGTCTGGTTGTCTGGTAATTCATTTGTTCACATAAATTATTTACATTTTGAATGCAAATATCAGTAAATTATCGTTCTCAAAATGACTGATGAAGAAAACTCAAATTGCACCCCTCCTGAATGGACCATATTTGATAAGAAATGAATTGGTGGCACATTCAATTTCTCTTTATTGGCACCCATGCTCTTAGTGTCTATTCAGTTGTCATGTTGACAATGCTGTCTTGCTTTATGTCCAGAAAATAATCAACAAGATTGAAAATCTTGTTTGGAATGAACAAGTGTTGGGCTTCAAGTGGTGGTGGTTGGAAATGTTGTGTGAATAGATGTTCATCATCCAGTTAGAGAGATGGTATGAAATATTCTAAATTTCCTTAAAACGAAGAGTCAGGAAACATTGGCTCAAGAAACTTGGAATACCTTCTAGTTGATGGACTAACGAAACTGGGAAATTGTCGTGTTTGCAGTAAACATTTTGCAAGAGGCGCCCGGAAAATCCGAGAGACTCCAAGGACTTGATTTTTTCAATCTGAAAAAACTATTCTCTAAGGCTCTATTATTTCAGTTCTCCAAAGACGTGTGTTAAATTTATGAATTTCAAAACAATTTTCTTTTATTTTTATTTATATCCATTTTTATCCATACACCACATGATATTCATGCTGGATTTTTTTTTTATTGATTTATAAAGTTTTGAAATAACTGTTAATTTGCTATCAATGTTTTTGCAAATGAGTAACCAATGCTAGCTGTCTCACCAGTAATTCACTAAATTCCAGTGAAAAACACTAACCTTTTTCTGGTGTGAGGGTACTTGTGGAAGGAGCTAAAAGTTGGGTGAAAATATTGAGAATTCTTAGGGGACCTATTCCAAATACCATGAAAGAACAATTAATAATATCTTAAATATAAATAGAACATATTTTGATATGAGTAATATGTCATACAAGAGGAAGTTTAAAGGATATTTGCTGAGCATTCAGTGATATACATTTGATTCATTTTACTTCTCTTTTTTCTTTTCTCTCTCTCTCTCTCTCACATACACTCATTCTCCCTT
Organism: Chrysolina oricalcia; assembly: GCA_944452925.2. Classification (NCBI taxonomy): domain Eukaryota; kingdom Metazoa; phylum Arthropoda; class Insecta; order Coleoptera; family Chrysomelidae; genus Chrysolina; species Chrysolina oricalcia. Next base: position 35,894,422 of record OX101827.2, read on the forward strand.
ACGCTGTCTCTTTCTTTTCTGTATTAGCGCAAACATTTTGTAATACTTTAGTGTCTGATTTTTTTCTCATTTTCTAGTTTAGTTAGTTTTAGTGGTGTCGGTGGAAGAACAGATTCGGCCTTGGCCGGAAACTGAACCGAACTACCATTTACCTCATTCATGAAATTGTTACATGAAAATTTTTATATTAATTGTGATTGATGGGTAATAAAAATATTATTATTATTATTAAATCAGCTGTGGACTACATGTTCAATACTCTCAAATTTCACTTGAACACCACTTTTAGAGAAGTGATATTTTCTTGTTCTTTCAGTTTGCTTTCGCTAGGCATTGATAAGTATTTATATAAAATGTGCAAGATTTCATAAAATATTAGAAATAAAATAAAATATAAGAAATTAAATGAAATTTTAGAATTAAAAAAAGGATTCAATTTCTTTAAATTCACTGCAGTGATCTTTCAGCATATCTTCAGTTTAAATATTCACTTCTTTATGGAGTTTGATCAAGTCCCTTCTGCTGTTGATATTTCTTTCTGAATGTTTGTTTTTTTATGGATCTGGTTTAATAAAATTCATTTTTTCTAAGGGAATCCTCAGCGAAAATTTTTGGAAATGGTTCCAGATTCCGAGTCCATGGCCCTTCGGGTGAGCTGTTGAACATTATTCAGTTTGATAACCTACTTATTTTTCGGACGTCCATCATCTTAATGGTTGAAAGATATCTATCTCTTTAAAAATTTTCACAACGTTTCAATTGCTTGAATCCGCAATCGTCTTCTGGTCTTCAGTTTCAGTGAGGGATATCAGTTTTCCATCTTTTTTCTAATGAAAAAATATTTGTTCAATGGAGCTGTCGCAATCTTTCAAATTCGAATGTGTTTTCAAAATAACCGCCACTATGTTTTGTGGGGCGCCATCTAATATCCAGTGATGGACTTGAAATAAACTACTTAAACATGGATGCCAACGCAAGAGCATAAAATGTGCCACCAAAATTATTCTTATCCGATATGGTCCATTGAGAGTAATTGCTCAAACTGCTGTGAATGATTTGTTGCCCAATAAATCTCGTTCAGTTTACGAAAGGGAATTTCACAATTTCGATGTATCTGATGTCCCACCACACTCCCACTGCAGTCAAAATAATAATAACTTTTCAAACAATCAGACCACTGAGCATAATTTTGTAAACCCAGTCCAAACCACACCAGCTGATTTGATTATAAACGCCCGAGAAACCAGTCATGTAACAATTAAAGTTTATGATAACTGCATCATCAAAGGCAACAAATAACACCACAACATTCGAAGGTTTTTCTTCTTCTTTGTTCAATATCTGAAAATCCCATCCCTCTTGTCTGACGTTCATCTGACAATTAATGTTACCATTGTAACCAATCTCGAAAAAATTTAAAATACGTATCGAAATAGAAGCCATTTCGATACGCATTTGGGTTTCGTAAGGAGTTCATGTTAGACTCCAAATAGAAAAAAAATCAAACACTCAAAATGGTGAAATGGTGATGCAGTTTAGGGGTAGAAAACGTTTTTTTGCGATTTTCGGCGAAACGTGACCACTTAGCGAAATATGTGCAAGGAAAAACTTGTAGATAATAAAAAAATCAAAAATAACCTCAAATTAACTCAAAATGGGGGAAAACCGATTTAACACTATTTTATTTTTCCGCAATTCAGAAGACGACTAGTTCTCGAGTTACATTTTAATAGGCCAATCAACAAGGCTATCAACCTCAACTTAAATGGCTCCGCCGATAATTTTTTTTTCAATTGTAGAACACAGTGTGCACATTACTTCTGAGAAAAAATATCACCGCGTTGAAATTTATTTTTGAGGTAATTTCGAAATATCTCAAAAAATTTAATTTAAATCAAAAAAATGACTAGATATTCAGAAAGAGCACAAATTTTTACAAACAAACTGTCCCAGCCAAAATTTTGAGAAATCGCACGGTATTTTTGAAAAGAATTGTTGAACTGGAGCAGGTGGAGCAGGTGTTGCGCCGGCTCCCGCCAACGTGCATTTTTTCAACCAGCGCGTGAAGTAAAGTTCTATAACTCCTCACATAAATGTTCAATTCAGATGAATTTTACGTTATTTTGAAGATAAAGATCGCAGCTTTGTATTCTGGTATTATTTATAATTATACGCGCAGTTGCCAGCTGCAAAATTGCAATTGAAAATCTTATAATATTAAAGTTCCTGAATTCGTGAAATAATGCTTGTGATTACTGAAATAATGTCTTATCACTTGTAGCAAGTAAAATGAACAGTTGAGGAATACTTCATTGTCAAATTGCATAACGTTTAACCGGTCCAAATAATGTTAGTTTTAAATACGAGTGTTTTAAATTCTTCGCATATTTTAGGTTACAAAATCTTGAGGGAGTTTATAAATTCCAATGCTAATAACTAAGAGAGAAAAGCATGTATCAACATGAATGAAACGCCAGTTTGCAGAAAAAACCCTGCTATTATTGAAAATATTCATACAAATTTTAAATGCAATCCAGTGAATCTTTTAAGTACTTAAAATAGAGGTTACTAGGCATTTGATCGCATTATTGTTCTATGGAAAGAAAAATAAAATCAGTCCTTGATGGAATATAGGGATTCAATACCGAGGAAGACAGTGCACCAGAGGAAACTGTCCCGAAGTGTACCTGCTTTAAACTCATTGAGATTCTAAAACCTGAAAAATATCGGCTTGGTACCTTGTCAATGCGGCAGCTAGCGCGCCGCTGTATAGTATACAGCGGCGCGGTATTGTCGATGCGCAGTGAGCAGCAGTCAACGTTGCTCTATGTAAACGTCAGATAATATAAAAGTTCCGGTGCAGAAAACACTGGATACTGGGATAACATCCATAGTCGGAGACGAGGAAACATCTCTTAGTGCTTTGTCACTGTTATTAATTGAAAATGGTGAGTTTATTTTTGAAATATTTGTTTCATGTTCAACTCAGCTCTGTTTCAAAATATCGCAATGTCAGATATGACTTGAATTTCCAGAATTCCAAAGGTCTACCAAGGAATTCAGGAGAAAATGCCAGTTTGTTATTAACATTTTATTGAATGGAACTTGCTTAAAATGCATAAATGCTTAGGATTTTATACGCTCATTCAAAAAATTACCTGTAGAATATAAATTTTTGCCTAGTTGACCAAGTTTTTTATATTCAACGGAAAGTGCCCAGTGTTAGTGTTGTTTCAGAACTTGGCCATGATGTTACTCAAAATTTTCAAAATTTTAAAGGTCCAAGTAGGAATTCAGGGGAAACTACCAATTTGATATTGACATTTTTTGAATAAAACTTGCTCAACACTTCCATAAGTGTACTCGCTTTGATTTTTACAGCAAAATGCTCACGAATTATTATGTGAATTAAATGATTTATAAGCGAGAAAAATCCCAAATACTGAAAAATCAGATTTTCGCCATTTTGACGGTTAATTTGAGGTTCTGTCAAAAAGTGTTAAATACAAAAGTTTTCGACTTTTCTATTATCTACACCTTTTTTTCAAAAACATTTTTCGCTAAGAGGTTACGTTTCGCCGAAAATAGCAAAAAACCGTTTTCAACTCCCAAGCATCCCCATTTCACCATTTTGAATGTTTTCGTGTTTAAATTTTTTTCCTTACAGTTGGAACCTCAACAACATTCTCCATTGAGTCCTTGCCTGTTACTTTTTTCTTATTTTAAGCGTTTAGAACTTGTTTTGGTACCAGCCTTTATTATTGTGTAAAAACAGATAATTTTCGCGAATTCATAAAATATCGATTTAATTATAGATGAAGGAAGTGATTTTAGTGATACATCTGACATTTCTGCCGATGTGATGGAGTAAGCGGAACCACTTTTTTTTTCGTTCATTTTCCTTGTGGAAATATTGCATAGTAGGCCAATCAATAGAGGATATTTTTGTAACAAGAAGACAGTCTGTGGTTATATCCTGTTGTTTTCGAATAGCAACTGTTATTTATTAATTTGTTATAAACATTTGAATGCAATAAACGTGTTATTATTATTGGTTTGCTTATAAAATGAAAACTAATAGAGCAATCATGAGAAAAATTGTAGAAAATTGATAAACGAACAAATTGGGATATTTAAAGATCCGATCAGATAATTAGTAACGGAGAAAACCCAAAAAAACCGGAAAATTTTGTGAATTTTTTAAAAATTTATAACTCCGCCATTTTTCGGAAAGTAGCGTTAGCCCTTCTCATAAAAGTATTGAATCGTCTGTACTTTATGTGTGCAATTCGAATTTTTTTTGCACTATCTTGCAGCATGTCTGGATGCCCTAGTGATAGTCCGATTTCAATTCCTCAAAGAGATTTTGAAAGTAGAAGCACAGTACCGCTAAATGTAAATTCTCATTTTGCGTTAAAATACTGCAAGTCGTCATTTTCCTGGATTTGGAAATTTTCTGGGACATTATGTAGGGTGAATTTCATCAACGCTGCTTTGGATATGTTGAGTTTCAATTTTTTTCGCCCATTATATCACTTGATCAGTAACTGTTTGTGTCATTTCTGTGAGAGCTGCCACATTCTGCTTATTGACGAGAAAATTGGCATAGGCGATTACAAGAATTTCTGAAAGATTACTGAAAAGATTCATCAGATCATCAAAATATACAAGAAAGAGTGAAAGCCCGAGTGTAGAGCCTTGAGGTATGCCCTGTTCTATAGTTGCCAGTTTGCATATATAATTTTGAATCACTACTCTTTGGATCCTGTCGTCCAAGTATGATTTCATCAAATTCAACGCAAGTCCTCTAAAACCATTTCGCTCCATTTTCAACAGGAAGAGTTTATGATCAACACAGTCGAATGCTCTAGAGAAGTCAATGAATATCCCACAAATGTGGAGTTTTCCATCGGAAGCATTCATCACGTGCTCATTGAAATCGTATGGTGCTTTACCAGTAATTTTATTTTGGGTGAACCCATGTTGATTTGGCGAGAGGAGCTTATTGGCAGTAAAAAAAGATACCAATTGGTTCTTGGTATTGAGATCGAAAATTTTGGGAATACTAGAAAGGAGACTGTTTCCTCTGTGGTTATAATAAATATTTGAGTCACCTTTTTTAAAAATTGGCGAGTCAAGAGCAGTTTTCAATTCAACGGGATGAATTCCTTTTTCCATAAACAAATGCACAAGGAACGTTATTGGTTGACATAATTGATGAGAACATTTTTCATTAGATTACTTGCAATTTCATCACTGCCAGTTACATTGGATTTTCTTTCTTTTTCTCATAATACTCAATAACGTCATGATAAGTAATTGGATGCAAGAAAAGAGAGGGACACGTTTCCATACTTCTTTCCATAAAATTCTGATCTACAACTGTTTGCTGTGGAACTTTGGTTGAATGACTATTGAAATTATTGGCCATGTCGATTTCAGAAACTTCAAAGTCATTTTCACAAATTGTAATACTATTGGAATTGCTTCCCTGTTTTTATAATTTGACTCATTAATTTTTTTCCACATCGTCTTTGATTAATTGGAGTTGTTTATTATTCCCTTTACACAGTGTTCGTAATTTTCTTTCAGTTCCTGCCGGTACGTTTGTGTAGTTTGCCTACTTATATCTTTACTTTATATATTACTTCAATTAGTAAATTTCTGTGAGTTGATTGGCAATCTTGAGAGCTCTTCAAGGGAAAAGCAAGTTTGATATAAAAAAGAAGTAAAATATTGTTTTCTAAGAATGACCATATGATGTTCGTGTTAAAAAAGCTTTTATTTTGTTCGAGGGATTGGGCCACTCCCTACGCTCGTGTCCCAAACTTTCTTCTCACAAAATGAAACACTTACATCGTAAATAACGATTAAACGGAAAGTAAGACTGTAATAATCAACATCAGAAATTTCGAAGAAAAAACCGTGGCTAAGTTACAGAACACCTGACAAAGCAAACTTACGTATATGCGAGTATTGTCTTCTGTCATTGTTACTCTTGGGCACTGCATTTTTCTTCTGTTCAGGGAACTCAATATCTTGTAGACTGTGACACTCTCTCGATTTTTTGGTGGAACTCGTACTCTGAAAAAAATAAAGAAATTCATTTATCAATGAATCCTTTGTTGGAATTTCGAATTGAAGAATTAGAGATTGTCGTCCAATTAACTGATATTACATCTCCAGGCATCGACACTAGCATGTCGATGACAAATGGTTTTCTCCCTCTGAATTCAAAGCAATATTCATAGTCTGATCAACAATTTAAAGGAAAAAGTTAAAGTATGTTATTCAAAAAGTTAAACTATTGTCAATTAACAATTTAATTTCCCGTCTTCGTTTTCATAATTAACGACGTAAAAGTTTAAACAATTGACCTAATAATCGTTGCCGTTCCAGTCCTTCTGATATACATACTCAACAAGATAACACGATAATAGTTTATAAAACTTCATTATTGAGTTTATTATGATTTTCTATAACTAAAGAAAAATTAATCATCCAAAATATGTTGTTAAATAATATTATTTTTTCGAATGTTTCGAATGAATACTGGTTACAATTTTCTGACGTCATTTGTTTATAAATCAATTATGAACAAATATAATCCTGAAGAATTTTTTTAAAATTCCATGATGCTGTCCTGGAAAAACAATGATTTAATTTTTTTTCCTCCTAAATATATTTTTTTATTGTTTATAATCGTTTTTATTTTATTTCGAATGTTAGTCAGGAAATTATTTCCTTCTTAAAAATTATGTACTTATATACTTCTTGTTAGGTGAACAAAAAGAAATCTTTACATTTAATTTCATTGTTTATTAACTCAACAACTTGTTCGAAATAAATTCTGAAAACGGTTATATTTTTTGTCTGAAACTAAAAAAAATATACAAAAACAGCTATGGTGGGGAAAAGATGAATTTTCAATCAATTTAAACGAAATAATTGAAATTTTACGGAAAAGTAAATTAGGCGCAAAAAAAGCTACTTGTTCTGGAAAGTTGGTCACTTGAAATAATGTTCCCCTAGATTTATACAGCGTTTCCCCATCGGATCAGTTCCACCTTTTGTATTATTATTATACTCAGCAATAGCAGAAGATCTTAGTTCTGGAATATATTTTTATGGCTTTAAAATATCTTTTTGCTTGAGACAAAGGATGAAAACTCGAAGCGATCGTGACTGCATTATTGCCCAACAATTTTATGAATATTATGCCATTGTCCATCACTTCTTTCAATAACATAAAAATTATCATTTTTGCGTTCCGTTTCACTTTTGGAGAAGCAAAAGAACAGGTCTTTGGTACAGGTTTCTGTCTGATACTTCAGGTAGCGTTGTGATCTTTCAATCTTACATATTTTGGTAGACTTATGAATGAACTAACATCTCAGAGTCACAACTTTCACTCTCATTTGAAGGCCGTCGTTTTTTGGATTTTCTACCTAACGCTTCACTAGCGCGAGTGGCTAGCTTCCTCAAAGGCTTATACATCATAAATAATCTTAGATGACTGGAGATTCCGTCTGCGAAGATTGTATTTATTCTGATTTAGGTAGTCTTGTTAACGTATCTGGATTTGGTCATTCTCACTAACCCTAATTGACCTCTGTCGGTTTAATGTCGTTGATATACTTTGTTATTTCAGAATTGCTTATTCTCGTATCTGGGTTAAGCATATTTTCGATAATATTAATTGACACCTTTTTGCCTGCTGTCTCGATGTCGTAGTTTTCTTTTGTTACTCTGGAATTTCTAAGAATGGGATTCCATATTCAGTTGAGGTTAAGAGCAAACACTACCTTGGTGAAACGGAAATTCGTTTTGAGCCCACAGTTTTTGTTTGAACATTTTTTAATTTTTTTTGCATTACTCAATGTTTTTGTGTAAATTCCGGAACCTCAGTGATTTTTGGTTATGATAATTTATAAGAAAAAGGAATTAAATGAAATGATGAATTGAAAAAATTGAGAGTTTCCGGAATTCTTATGGGACCACTGAGCCCACACAAAAAATATATCTTTCTTGAAATCAATGGGTTTTGCAAGAAACGGATTCTACGATCGGGAAATTTATACCTGATTGGCGCTGTAATAGAGAACGGACAGGTGCTGTGTTGCCAATGTTCATCGAGTTCATTATCTCCACCCCCACTCTTGATAAGTATACCAACAAACCTGAGCTGGAAGAGATGAGGAAGGAATTTGACTTTTCGGTGATGGTGGCTCTTAACAGCTTCTTTTTTTCTGTTGAAATTCTCCGTGTGTTTCTGGATCTCTATTGCCTCTATTGCCATTTTGTGGTTCCGATGTTTACCTTTCCGCAAGTGCGGGGGTATATCGCATACCATGCACTTGCGGAAAGGTATAAATTGGAACTACAAAAAGATAGATGGGAACAAGGCTGAAAGAACATCAGAGGAACTGCAGATTAGGCCAAACGAACAAGTCAGCAGTGGCAGAACACGCGCTCAGTGAAGGAATCCACAAGATTTTGTTTGAAGACGTAAAACTTCTTGCCCCCAACCAGAGATACCATAGCCGACTTGTACGGGAGGCAATAGAGATCCACAAACACACGGAGAATTTCAACAGAAAAGAAGAAGCTGTTAACCTCAACCGAATATGGAATCCCATTCTTAGAAAGTCCAGAGTAACAAAAGAAAACTACGACATTGAGACAGCAGGCAAAAAGGTGTCAATTAATGTTATCGAAAATATGCTTAACTCAGATATGAGAATAAGCAATTCTGAAATAACAATGGATATCAACGACATTAAGCCGACAGGTAGAAAGGGGTCAATTAGGGTTAGTGAGAATGTACCAAATCCAGATACGCTAATTGACGCGCAAGACTACCTAAATCAGAATAAATACTATCTTCGCAGACGGAATCTCCAGTCATCTGAATTTATTCATGATGTATAAGCCTTTGAAGAAGCTAGCCACTCGCGCTAGCGAAACGTCAGGAAAAAATTCTAAAAATTGACGGCCTTCAAGCCTTAGTGAAAATTGTGACACTGAGATGTAAGTTCATTCATAAGTCTACCAAAATATGTAAGATTGAAAAGTCACAACGCTACCTGAAGTATCAGACGGAAACCTGTAGCAAAGACCTGTCCTTTTGCTTCTCCAAAAGTGAAACGGAATGCAAAAATGGCAATTTTTTATTGAAAGAAGTAATGGACAATGGCATAATATTCACAAGATTGTTGGGCAATAAAGCCGATCGCTTCGAATTTTCATCCTTTGTCTCAAGCAAAAAGATATTTTAAAGCCGAACAAAAATATATTCCAGAACTAAGACCTTCTGCTATTGCTGAGTATAATAATAATACAAAAGGTGGAACTGATCCGATGGGGGCTTGCTGTACCTAGGGGAATATAGCTCGTATTTGAATTCGAATAGTTAGTGGCCGTTTTTCTATTTTTTTTTTAGTTTCGGACAAAAAATAAAACCGTTTTCAGAATTTGTTTCAAACAAATTGTTGAGATAATGAACAATGCAATTAATAATAATAATAATAAGTATGTCGGGGCGTGGCGCAGTGGTTAGAGCGTCCGACTTTGGGTCGAAATGTCCGGAGTTCGAGCCCCAGTTGCTGCTGGGATTTTTTAGTTTAATTTGACCGATTAAATTATTCAAATCTCGTGGCTGGACTGGGGTGAGTCCTGCACGATTCACTGTTGCGTTCCAATTAACAGTGCTGCTCCTAAGGTGGCGCATGGAGTTAGTAACAAGGCCTATCCAGAACACGTGGCTAATGACCATAGCAGTCGATGCCAAGACACCAAAAAAAAAATAATAATAAGTTTATTCACCGAAAATAAAGTTGTACAATAGTACATAAAAGTATATATGCAACGGTCGAATGATATCACTTACGACATCTACAAAATAACTTGGAATCTTAGTGGACTCTTTTCTAAGATGGGATAAACAAATCGAGGGCATAAAAAAAAGATTCGTTCTCTGTTCCACAAATTTTACCAACTTAGGCAGGTCTTGTCCATACACCAACTCAAAATATATTATGCATTTGTAATAGTATCTTCAATAAAGATTATTTTTGGTGGAGTTAGACTGAAAGTTTGTTCACCCTCCCAAATCCAGATACGGCAGTTAACGAACAAGACTACCTAAATCAGCATAAATACAATCTTCGCAGACGGAATCTCCAGTCATCTGAGATTATTCATGATGTATAAGCCTCTGAAGAAGCTGGCCACTCTCGTTAGCGAAACGACGGCCTTCAAACTTCGTCCGCGAAAGCCTTAACCATTTTGAACTAACATCTGATCCACATCTAAATCATCTTCGGATACAATTTGGACAGATTCCTTTAAAGTGAAGCACTGACAAAAATTAATGTAGAAATAATTAAAAAATTGTGTATAGATATCAGACACGAGAAATGTATATTATACTAAAAAATTATTTTATTAATTTTTCAAAATAATTACCAAAGTTTTATCTGTTCATATTTCACTCATTACGACATTTCGCCTGGATATAATATTATATTGAAATAACATTACTCAATCGAATACACCTATTATGAATTTCGAACACATGAATTAAGTAATTTCAAACGTCTCTTGCCGAAGTGCAAATACGCAGTGAACAACTACTTAGATTAGAAAGCACGGGTTCTAAAATTCAACTGCAGGGAATTACAAAGCCATGTCTGCCACAAAATAAGAAATTTCATACACTACGAATACTTTTGCAGGCATCTGTTCGTGTTACCGTATGTCAACGCTGTGCTAAAATGGGTTAGGTTTATGCTTTGTGAAAAAATAAATATATTTTCAAATTCATCAAGAATGAAGTACCTCAAATTATCATAATACAGACAAATGATTTCGTTATTATCTGATAAACTATACAGATTTTGAATATCATATTTTTCAGTTACACTTTCAGACTAAATAAAAGTTTTATTAATTTCCATTGGTTTTTCGATCTGGACACCGAATTTTCATCAAGAAATAATATTGGATATTATCTTTTATAGAATATCAATTTCGATTCATATTTCAAAAACCAGACTTAAGAAATTATTCAAACTCACACGATGTAGGGTAATTTACTTTGAAGTATATCTGCAAAATAGGATTCAAATTGACAGATCCATTCAAAAATAATTAACAAACATACATAACATATTACGTACCAAACCAATTGCAGCTAAGCTAATATTTGTAAAATATGATCAGAACTTTTCGAAGCTACTCATATTAGGCAATATTGAGTCTGCCTCAAGTAGTTTTGGCTCCAAAGCGGATTTATTGACTTGAAAAGGCTGTTTTGTGTGGGCATTGTTAAAAACATGTAGGTAATAATAAAAATGGATTAGGAAATCCAGACTTCTCCATTCAACCTATACAATAGGTATAATCGTCGGCAAGTCTACAACAGAAAACAACTACTGTCCCCTACGACCATTTCTTCTGTGTGGGTTGAGACTTGTTTTGGCGTTGAGATTAGGAGAACATTGCAAGTAGTAGTAGCAACAAGTAGTTCATGTAGAATACTTTGCCAATAATCCAACAGATATAATTCAATGGTCGTAAGGGGCAGTAGTTGTTTCTGTTGGAGACTTTCCGATGATTATACCCATTGTATAGGTGAATGCAGAAGTCTGTATTGCTTAATCCCTTTCTATTAATAATTTAATTGGCTTCTGCCAAGTAGTGTCATCAAATATTTTCATCTGAGAAAACATGTAGCATAAAAAAACAAACATAAAATTGGCTGAAAGCTATTTTTACATGTATTTGGCGCGTGGTTCTTTGCAAAGTAATTCTAACAGCCGTATGCATAGTCAATTCCAGCGACTCGCCGGAGTTTCGCCGCTCGCTACACAAGAACTATAATGCACGGTCGAGCTCCAAAAAAGTGGTACATCGCCAGAGTTTCGCCAAAATGTGACTTATCGCGTAGTTGTCACATTTTTGGAGCTCGACTGTGCATTATAATCCTTGTGTAGCGAATGGCAAAACTCTGGCGAGTCGCTGGCGAATGACTATGCATACGGCTGTAAATGTTTCTGGTAATTGCAAATATAAGAGCAAACAAATTTTTTCCACAACACATGTCTCACAATGAAGTACAAACACCTGACAATGTTGCAATATGCAGATTACTTTGGAAGTGTTAACCTTTTCAGTAACTGCGTCGTCATTTGACGACATGAAAATCTAATTGCGTTTATTCAAAATATATGCGCTTTCTGCTGTTTAGTCACGATGTAAGCAATTGGTGACAACGTATTTAACGCATTTAAATACTGAGCGCTGTCTGTTCTATCTCAGGAGAACTTTGATCGCGCTTGGTTTTTCAGTTGTTTTGAATTTTTGCACATTGGCGTGTCGGTCATCAAAACATTGGTGTTTGATTCACGTACGGCTCTGTTATAAAAGAAGTTGTTTTTTGGCAAGGTAGGTATATTTGGAAGTAAAAGTTTATAATAGGGTGAGGGTATTTTTTTAAAATTAAACGTCGTCATTTGACGACAGTGTGACTTACCGGTATAAAATCTTTCAGGGTTTGGAAAAAAGAAGGTTGTACCAAATCAGTCATAATGATCAAAAATAAACCGATATCTTATGAGGAAATGGTCGCTTGGCTTGTACCAACGCGTGGTTTGAGTACAGACAAAAAGCGCAGGAAATGGGCATTCCACCACAAGAAATCTTAGATTTGATACATTTTAGAACCCACGTAGCAGAAGTTTTGATCTTATGTAATGCTCAATCAAGAAAAAGAGGAAGACCCTCACATGGATCACTTTCAAGTCACGTTCCAAAAGAAAGAAAATGCCAAGAAACTAGGCCTATAATAGATGACGTGCGCTTTGACAATACAGGACATTTTCCTCTTCATGAGAATAAACAATCAGCTCCAAGATGTAAACTTCTGGGCTGTAAAGGTACTTCACGAATTTTTTGTGCAAAATGCAAAGTGCACTTATGCTTGACAAGAAAGAAAAACTGTTTTGTAGCATTTAATAAGCAATAATAAAATAAAGTCAGGTTATATAAGTAATGTTATAATTAGTTTTCATTTCATCGTGAAGACACCCTTTGGTCACAATGTCGTCAAATGACAACATCAAAAAATTATACCAAAAACCAAAAAAAAAAAATGTTAGGAAAAAATGGTTTTCTGGAAAGCTAAATAATACCATTTTTAAAATATTAGAATTTTTAAACTCCTTACAAATAATTGTGACCGAAAGGGTTTGGGTCTAATTCAATCCCTTGTGCAGTGCAATTTGAGACCTAATCAGAAAGCGATAATTACTGAGAAGATTCCTATTCAACAGATCAAAGATCTTATACTCGACTCAAAAAAGGACCAGGCCCTGATGGATTTTCGTATCTTTTCTCGAAGAACTGTTCTGAAAGCTTGATGACCCTCGGTGTATTTTATACAACAAAATTTTTAAATCTGGCGTTTTTCCGAACAAATGAAAACGAGCACATATCTTTCTGATTTCAACGCTGGGGAAACATGTTAAATTTGAAATTATCCACCTATCTCACTTTTGGATCACGTTGGAAAACTCTTTGAGGCTATTTCAACTCAAGATCTTTTTTTATTGTCAATATCAGCAGGGTTTTTACAGAAAACGCTCTGTGGTGACCAACTTTGCTCCACATGTGCACGATATCCTCGAAGCATTTAGTTAATGAGGGTTCATTAGTCTGCGCGGTGTACACCAACTTCTCGAAGTTCTTCGATAGGGTACGTCTGCCCATCCTAATTGCGAAACTCGAGAAATTCGGCGTGCATGGGTTGCTGCTGGGGATACTCTCATCATATGTTACAGATAGAATTCAACACGTTACTATCGATAACATGATACTTGCCGCAAGGATCCCATCTTGGACTGTCTTTCTGAACGACATTGGCAAATGCTTTCAGTTCACCAGTCATTCTCTCTACGTAGATGATTTGAAAGTATTCAGGGGAATGAACTCCGAGGAGGACTACGATCTCATACAATCCGATCTAAATCAGTTTTATCACTATTACCAAGAGCATACATTTTTGATAAATTCTACGAAATGTAATAAAATTTTTTTTAACGGTCTCTGTCTCCAGTATACAGAGAACAATTTTTTAACAAGGACAAACGAGAACTGTTAAAGTTCTGGATATCTCAATAGACTCGGAGTTAACTTTTAATGACAATTTCCCTCATATTATACAGCGTGTCTCACGTTTATGGTAAACGCAAAGCAGGATTTCCCTGAAAATTTCACATCTTACATTTTGTTACCTGATCTATCGATCTGAAATATTTTCAGCTTTGCGGCGTTGCCACGTCTATCAAAAAAAAACTAGCAACTTTATTTTTTTAAATAGAACACCCCGTATATTAACTCATTTTTTGAATCGCTCTTTCATTATAATACTTTTTTCTTAATAATGTCCTATACCTATCTCTATCTGTTTTTGAAATAAAAAATAATTTGTGTTAAATATGGTCCAAACATTGCCCTAATTGAACTTTAGTACATCAGTACTCTCAATTCGTGAAAAGTTGATATTTTGATTATAGGTTGGACAAATTCGAAGTATTTACTTAACACCAAGAAATCGACTCCATATCATACAGGGCGTGCTAAAATTACTGTTATTTCCATAATGCATAAAAGTGGTCAAAAGTTCATTTTTTCAAATGAAACCCCCTGTATATTACTCGATAAATTGAAAGATGATGAAAAATGCTTCAAGATGATATATCATGTCCCTATACCTAAATCATCAACTTTTCTTAATAAAGCCGTTTTTGTGGAAAAATAGTTATTTATGATACCCACAAGTGATGGAAGTGGCATTTTATTTTGTGAGTTGGGAATATTGCGAAACGAACGTCAGCGTGTGGAGCAAATCCATGTATCATACACATTTTTGTGTACAACAGTTACAGCTAGTAATAAAAAAAAAACAAAAAAATGAATGAGGTCCATGGGATTCGAACACACGATCTTTGGATTACAAGGCAGATGCTTCAACTACATACACCAGCGCACATGTTTATTTAAACGTTATTATTGGTTATTCATAATGGACTTTCTACAGTTGAATTGAATAGTAGGTACTTCGTCAGTTACTTCACAGGGAATAAATATTACCAATTGCACAAACTGCCAAATACATGTGTGAACTTTTCTAAATAATTTTTTCTAAGTAGATGTTCTGATTGTTTCTATTAAAGAGATTTTTAATGACAGTTCGGACAGTTGTATAAAATATTTAAAGAATTTGATTTTAGGTGGCCGTGGAAGTATCAAGCTTATGACAGCTTGGTGACTTTTATAAGTAATTAACTAATGGTTATTGACGGTGTTTTAAAAAATCGCCAAAAATGAATGCTATTGACTATTCAAACGAAGTTCTTAATGAAATTATTTATTATACACTGGCAGTGTGATCAAATCATTGCCAGAACTTACAGAAAATTCAACCAAATGTATCCTGAATTAACACCAATGAACGAGAGGAAGTTTGTAAGATTGCAAAATAATTTCCTTAACTATGGCTCAAAGTTAAAAGCGCCTTCAACATTCCAAAACCTGTTACTTTGAATGAGGAAAATACTGTTAACGTCTTGGCTTATTTTTATGCATATCCAGAAGCTTCCGTTCGCAGTGCAGAAAAAGATTTGGGTGTATCACATGCTTTCAGTACAACGAATTTTGGAAAATCACGAAATGCATCCGTATAAATTTACCAAAGTTCAAGCTCTCAAAGTAGAAGACGCAGAGTGCATTTTTGCGAATCCCTTCTAATACATATACAGAAAGATCGGGAATTTTTGTCAAAAATAATTTGGAGCGACGAATCAAAATTTACGAGGGATGGCATTTTTAATAGAAGGAATAAACACTTTTGGGCCTATCATAATCCTCATGTGACAAAAGAAATGGGTTTTCAAGAAAAATTTTCCCTGAATGTGTTTTGTATTTTGAAGAAAAATTAAATTAGCTTTTTTATATATGAAGACACACTGAATGCAGAGAAATATCTTCATATTTTAAGGACGACTGTTACCGATTTCCTTGAAAACTTGCCTTTAGAGGAATATAGGAATTCGTGGTTTCAACTGGATGGAGCGCCAGCTCATTGCACTCAGGAAGTTTCCAGGAAACTTCACCAAATGTTTGACGATCGTTGGTTTAGGCGTTTAGGGCCGAGGGATTGGCCACCGAGATCACCCGATCTCACGCCACTTGACTTTTTTTTATGAGGTGTTTTAAAAGAAAGGGTGTACAGTACTCCAGTGCCTTCCAAAGAAGAACTGCGACGGCGAATAGTGCGGTGTATTGAAGATCTAGATCCCCATGAAATTGAAAAAGCAACGACAAGTCGCGTACAAAAGAATATTTTAAAATGTTTAGAATGTAATGGACAACATTTCCAGCATTTATTGTAAAAATGTGATATTTTGTTTACAATTTTGTTATTTTTAATCCTCCTAATTCTGTTTTTTTCTGTACTTTCACATGTTATATTCCACAAAATCGTACTTTTTACCTAGAAATGCCTGGTTTTTGGACAGTTGTACCTGGAAACTTTCAGCCATAGTTAAGAAAATTATTTTGTAATCTTACATACTTCCTCTCGTTCATTGGTGTTAATTCAGAATATATTTGGTTGAAATTTCTGCAAGTTCTGGCAATGATTTGATCACACTGTCCGAGTATAATAAATAATTTTATAAGAACTTTGTTTGAATAATCGATATTTGCATTCACTTTGGAAGATAATTTGAAACACCGTCGATAACTATTCGTAAATTACTTATAAAAGTTACCAAACTGTTATGAGCTTGACAAATCCACTGTTACCTAAAACCAAATTCTTAAAAAGCAGTTTTATTAAGAAAAGTTGATGATTTAGGTATAGGGACATGATATATCATCTTGAAGCATTTTTCATCATCTTTAATTTATCGAGTAATATACGGGGGGTTTCATTTGAAAAAATGAACTTTTGACCACTTTTATGCATTATGGAAATAACAGTAATTTTAGCACGCCCTGTATGATATGGAGTCGATTTCTTGGCTTTAAGTGAATACTTTGAATTTGTCCAATCTATAATCATAATATCAACTTTTCATGAATTGAGAGTACTGATGTACTAAAGTTCAATTAGGGCTATGTTTTGGACCATATTTAACACAAATTATTTTTTATTTCGAAAACAGATAGAGATAGGTATAGGACATTATTAAGAAAAAAGTATTATAATGAAAGAGCAATTCAAAAAATGTGTTAATATACGGGGTGTTCTATTTAAAAAAATAAAGTTGCTAGTTTTTTTTGATAGACGTGGCAACGCCGCAAAGCTGAAAATATTTTAGATCGATAGATCAGGTAACAAAATGTAAGATGTGAAATTTTCATGGAAATCCTGCTTTGCGTTTACCATAAACGTCTAACCTACCATCGACCGTGAGACACGCTGTATAAACCAACCAAATGCCATAATTTTTTAAATCAAACCAATGAGAAATGGACTTCTCGAAAACATTGTCTCCAGCCTGTGGTATTTTTAAATTAGTGTTTCGCCTCTTCCTCATTTATACGTTTCCATAGTTACAACAATCACTGTAAATTTAGAAACGTCAGTTTGACGGTTCAACTCTTCAACTGGCATTAATGACACAAGATGAACCGTTCATGCAATTCGCATTTAGTCCATAATAATATAATGTATTTGTGAAATTGTCTGATCGAATATCCCTTCAAAATGCAGAATTTTCAAAATACTTTCACAAGCTCTCGTGGTGTTTCTAAGCAACACAGTTTTCTTGACAGCAAGGTGAACGTATTTTTTGAAAATTCAGCACTTTGTTGGGATATTACTACTGAATATACAGATTATATTACCCGTAATGCCATGAGAAAGGACCCCGTACGGTTCTTATGTAAAATGGGTCCCAGTCGAATTGGCTGAAAATTTAGTAAAATGTAGTTTATGATATCGTGAACAAATGTCACCCTGGACACATCGATATCTAATGGACAGTTTTTGAGATACAGGGTGTCAAACATGAAGAGGCAACGTTGTTACTTGCCTTAAGAAAATTAATAATGTGGCGATTATTTTGTTACGAACAGTTACGGATAATGATTGAAATCTTACTATTTTCGACACGAGTTATAATGAAAAGTTCTGAGACTCCCTATACAGGGTTATTAATAATTATATAGTGTTTATGTAATTCTTTGAACAAAATGAGTCAAACGCAAAAGCTCGTAGACATGCAAAATAGGTGAATATCATTTTTAAAATTAATCATAAAGTAGGAAATTAAATAAAAATGGTCAATTTTCATGTCTATTTGTTGCATCTTATACGGATCCTGGTCAACGGCATACGAAATTATCGTTATGTGGAAAGTGTCGACACTATCATGGAGCACCAGATTTACAAGTGGAGTATTATCGATCTAGGGCATTTTAGTATTCATTAAACATTTTATAATATGTGTATAAACATTCAAATGCATTGTCACTAAAACTACTCTCGTGGTATATTTTCATCAGATTTATTGCTATTTCTTTGTGAGAATGACAAAATTTCTCATCTTATGATCGGTTAATAATATGTTATCTAATAATTATTACCTAATAGACGGTTCTAAAATACATCCTTGCCTATCTAAATGATGTGCACATGATTTAATCCTTTCCGAAATATAGCCCCATATTCGATAGATGATGAAGATTTTCATCGCCGGTACATACCGTGTGAGTCACTAATTATTAGTCATTTTGGGCATTTGTTCCATCTTGTACAGCATTTACTCTTGTAGCAATACTCGTCCCAATTCTGTTATCCCGAGCCTTTTAGCTGATGTATCAGTTTCAATGTTATTATTTTAAAATTCAAGAGTTTGTTTTAGATAATTGCCAAAATTCCAAATCAGCAAATGTACAGTGCATCCCATTTTGGGTGAGACAGCCAGGTTTATCGCTTGTTATTTAAGATAGAGCCTTGCGGTTTTCACGTTCCTGTCCTTTTTTTTGTGAAACTCAAGTTGGCCTAATCAGATTTTGCATAACTGTTTTCGTTTATGAGATACAGGGCGATTTTGGAAATTGATACTTTTCGGACCCCTTCTTTATCTCCGAAGTTATTAGAAATAATGCTGAGCTAAAAACTACATCTGATACAGAATTCTGCGTAGAATCCAGTGGCGTACTTATTTTTTTTTTCGGGGTATGGTTTTGAAGATACGACGCAAACCTATATTTTTTTCAATGGAACACCCTGTATTTTATTACTTCGTTAAATTCGCTATTTTTTTCCCTTCAAAATTATGTATAACACTATATAGGTAGGATGTTCAGAAATGCTAAAAAACACTAAAACATCACATAATGATAATTTTTCGTTAGTAAGCCATGGATTTTCCAAGTTTCAATAAGAGGATTATTACTTTTGATTATTAACATTAGTAGGTCATGGATGATACGAACATCCTTGTTGTTATTATGGCTACTATGCATTTGGAAGCATTGTTTTATCAAATAGGCATTGAAGAGAAAAAAAAACAAATCTGATCTAGTTGTCATCGCTACGAATTATTATTGTGTTTCATCGTGTTTGGGTTTGAAGGAATATTGAGTATTGTAGAAATAATTGTTTGTGAATTTGTTGATTGAGAACTGATCATGGCTGGAAGAGATTTGGTTTTTCAAAACAATGAAAAATATGACATTATACAATGTTTGAATCAATCCAATGAAAACGTTGGCGAAGCTTTGGAACTTTATTTGAACAGGTATGACGTCGAGAATTTTACCACAAGACATTTCCTCACATCGTGATTTAAAAACTTTCAGATATCCTGAGAGGCATCAACCTAGTCGAGCAACTATATTCAGACTAAAGTATAATTTACTGAATTATGGTGCATATTCTAAACCTCGACCCAAGGTATATAATAAAGAGAATCAAGAAGTAGATGAAATAAATGTGTTAGCTAGCGTTCATGCCTATCATCAGACTTCTTGTGCAAAATTAGAGAATGATACTGCTATTTCCAGATCACGGGTACACAGAATTTTAAAAAAGTATAAGTTAAAACCCTACAAAGTCAATATTGTCCAACACTTATATCCAGGTGATGCAGCAAGACGTGTGAATTTCTGCAATTGGTTTTTGAACCATGCTCGGAGAGACGTTGATTTCGCAAAAAAAGTTATTTGGTCAGACGATTCACATATAAGCAGTGCTGGTATATTTAACAGGCAAAATACAAGGCATTGGTATGATGAAAACCAGCACTTGATTTTTGAACGACAACAACAGGGTAGATTTGGTTTTAATGTGGCATGTTTCATATTGGGGACAAAAATCATATACCGCATTTTTGAAGGATCTCTTACCGCAACTAGGTACTTGACAATTTTGGAAGACGTGTTACCGGAACTACTGGAAGATGTTCCCCTCGCCTTTCTTCATTCCATACATCTCCAACAGGACGGCGCCCCTGCCCATAATTCAAGATTGATCGGGCGGTTTTTAGAAAATAATTTTCAGGGTTGTTGGATTGGAACTCATGGACCCATCAGGTGGCCTCCAAGGTCACCTGATCTGTCTATATTAGACTTTTTCTTGTGGTGCTATTTGAAAAATAAAATATACAGTAACAGGCACAACAGTCCCGAAGAACTTCGTGCATCAACAGCGGCAGCTTTCCGAAATTTACAAAACCGCCCTTTTATAATATTAAATGCACTCAGGCGAATTGAAAAAGTTTGTCAATTATGTATTAGGGAAAATGGACAGCAATAATTTGAACAGTTTAATCAGTAAGATATTATGTAATGTTGAAAATTTTTATTAATGATAAATATTTTATTAGGTATTTCTTTTGTATCTAATTTGTATTATGAATTGTTATATTATTTATTTTTTGCTATTAGGTAGGTACCTACGTTTTGTTTTTCGTGTTAGTGTATTATCTTTATTTGCTTACTCTCCTATAAAAAAAAAACACAAATGAAAATTATTCAATTAATTCTTCTTTTATATGGGAAATCCATGGCCCACTAACAAAACATTATCATTAAGTGATGTTTTAGTGTTTCATAGCATTTCTGAACATCCTACCTATATAGTGTTATACATAATTTTGAAGGGAAAAAAATAGCGAATTCAACGAAGTAATAAAATACAGGGTGTTCCATTGAAAAAAATATAGGTTTGCGTCGTATCTTCAAAACCATACCCCGAAAAAAAAAATAAGTACGCCACTGGATTCTACGCAGAATTCTGTATCAGATGTAGTTTTTAGCTCAGCATTATTTCTAATAACTTCGGAGATAAAGGAGGGGTCCGAAAAGTATCAATTTCCAAAATCGCCCTGTATCTCATAAACGGAAACAATTATGCAAAATCTGATTAGGCCAACTTGAGTTTAACAAAAAAAAAGGACAGGAACGTGAAAACCGCAAGGCTCTATCTTAAATAACAAGCGAGAAACCTAACTGTCTCACCCAAAATGGGATGGACTGTACAGCAAGTAGTACTATAATGAATACATTCTATTTGTCTTGTAATTGCCTGTATGTGTAATCTGAATACATATTTAAATTAAATATATTGAGTTTGAAGGTGAATATGTTATAATTATTTGATTTAACTATTTTTTGATAACTTTTATTATATCTGATAATAGAGCCGGTCATCACATTTGATGAATCACCCTGTATATTACAAGGAATCAATGTATCGCCAGTGTCCAGCCTTAATTCAATACCCTTTACAGAAAATGAAAATATGAAGCGTACGGTGTTACTAGGTGCGGAGTTACTACATTCGATTAAATCAAAGATATAAGTATAATAGTAACCTCAGATCACCCAATATCAAAATCAAAAGATATATACATATTCTGCAAGTCTACGAGCTTTTGCGTTTGACTGATTTTGTTCAAAGAATTACATAAAAATAATGTAATTATTAATAACCCTGTATACGGAGTCTTTCATTATAACTCTTATCGACAATATTAAGATTGCAATTATTATCCTTAAATGTTTGTAACAAAATAATCGCCACATTATTGATTTTTTAAAGGCAAGTGATAACGTCCAAATTGATGTGAACTATATGATGAACGCGTTCGTATGAAATATTCAGTTCTTCAGATATCCGTTTTAGCCCAATTCGACGGTCTGTTAAAATCATGTCATGAACTGCATCGATATTTTCGGGGACTGACTCAGAAACTGGCCTCGATCGGTCATCATCTTCAATGGAAAATTTACCTCTTTTGAAGCTTGCATTCCAATTTCTCACGGTCGCATACGAAGGACATTGATCACCAAGGGTATTAAGCATATCTTCGTGAATCTGCTTACCTCTTAACCCTTTTAAATACAGGTACTTGATGATGGCTCGATACTCCAATTTTTCGATTTTCAAAATTTTGGTGGAAATATTTTTTCTTTTAATTTATTGTGTAACTCTGGTTTACTTTTTCGACGTCAAACTTTACACTGACACTTCTAATAAGTTATTGGTCGTTGCCATGGTAACGAAATATTTTGTTTATGCAGGGAACTGGTCTAGGCTAACCAGATATCAATACATCCTCGTATCTCAAAAACTGTCAATTAGATCTCATTGTGCCCATGGAGACATTTGATCAGGACATCATGAACTACATTATACTGAATTTTCGGCCAATTCGACTGGGACACATTTTTCATAAGAACCGTACGGGGTCCTTTGTCTATTGAAATTTTTAATATTTATCAATATTGAAATATTTATATTTTACCTGTGTATTACTAGTGTTATAGAATCCAGTCTGCTCGGACTCCACACGATCATCCAAAATATCCTTCTGCATTTTTTTTCTAAACCGAAACAAGCTGATGGCGATCATAGCGTTCATCCCCACTATAAGCACAACTGGCACGACAAGCGTCAAAAAAGTGTCAACGTAGTTGACATACTCTGCCACTTTCTGGTATTCCGGTAACAGCAGGCACTGCTCGTTCACCAGACCACCAATAAAAAAAATGTACAGGTTGAAGACCACAGCCACTGCGGTCAGGCTAAGCACGATCACTTTCGCTCTGGACACCGTGCAGATGTATGGCTTCTTCAGAGGGTACTGCACGGCTATGAACCTCTCCACCGTGAAAGCTACTATCAACCACACGCTCAGGAACGAGCACACGTAAGTGAGGTACAGGAACAACTGACAGAAACCGCTTTTGTTGAATAAGTCGAAGATGGCGTTGGACGAGCAGTACACCACGAAGATGCAGGCTAGACAGCCCGTGTCCGCTACAGCAAGCGCTGCTAGGTAGTAGCTAGAGCTTCGCAGCTTCAGGTGCGTCGTCAGCAGCACCAGACACGACAGCAGGTTCCCGACGAAGCCGACCACGATTATTGCCGGGATGTAGTACAGGTGGAGGATGTCCAAGTAGAAGTAGAAGTTGATCGTGCCTGGTGCACATGATGTTCCATCGTAGGAGCAGCAGCAGCAAGCTCCCGTGCTATTCGCATGAAGCCGGGTTTGTGACTCTGCGAGAAACTCTTTAACGTACTCGCTGTCGGAGTTGACGCTTTCGGGAGTTGGGGAGTTCATCGCTTTGGAGCAGTTGAGCGAGCGACTTCGCGCTGAATACTGAAAGAAGTTGTAGCGCGTTAGTCGGAGTTCTGAAAACGCGCGCAAGCGTTTGGGTGCTGTTTTTTTCGGCAGTTTTTGTGCGGTTTATGCGTTTGGCAGAAGAGTTGAATTGTTTTGTTTTGTGACGGTGCAAAGCTTTGGTCGTTGTTAACAGTTTCAGGGAGTGAATGCAGGAGGCATTTGAAATACGGTTGACTGCAGAAGAATTCCATAGTACGGAGTTGTGCATGATTACGTGGAAGCGATTTTAATGTGATAGCTTCGAACAATTTTTTGACACTTTTATTAGGTTCACTTTTAACTAATTAGACAACAAAATAAACAAACAGAAAATTTTAAATAGTAAATAAAAAAAAAACTTTTGATTGTTTTGGACATGTATTAATGAAACATCTCTTCAGTACACCATATCAACATAGAAAAGGGCTTTAGATCTCAGTAAACATACTGTAGCTACTTTTCTGGATTTACGCAGAGCTTTTGAAACGATAGATCGAAACATCTTTTGAAAAAATTAAGATATGGCATATCTGGCAATGTGTTTCCAACAGAACCAGATAAACAACATTCTATCTGACAAAATTTTAAATGAAATGGGAGTTCCTCAAGGTAGCGTTTTGGGACCACTTTTATTCATCATATATTTAAATGACATTCGCATTCTTTGAAACTCTTTGCGGATGATACTCTGGTGTTTGACTTGGATGATAATCTTGATAATGCAATTTCGAATATAAAAAACTATCTCAGTAGTATTGAAAAATATCTAAAAGTTAATAAACTAAAACTAAATGTCAATAAAACAAATGCAATTATCATAGCATCAGAATATAAGTTGCAAAATCTGAGCAATTTGGATACAGTCAATATCAGTGGTGAAAGTATCGAAATTGTATCTGAAATCAAATACCTCAGATTTGATATTGACAGTTCTTTGACATTAAGCAAAAAAATATCAAAAAAGCTCTTTTTCTTTTCTAAAATAAAGACTTACAACTGTATTATCAAACCACATTTTGACTACTGTGCTTCTCTACTATTTCTACTCAATCAAAATAAACTGTCTCAGATGCAAAAATTCCAAAATCGCGGAATGCGTATGATTCTAAAATGCAGTCGCTATACTTCAATTTCTTACATGCTGAATTATCTTCAGTGGTTACCAGTAAAGAAAAGGTTATACTTTTCAACAAAGGTTTTTTTAATATTGTCAAGGGTTAGCATCCAGCGTATTTTAATGATTATGTGATTTTAAATAGAGGTATTCATCACCGTAACAACATATACTATAACAACTTCCATATTAGTAGAACAAATTCTAGAAGATGCATGAATAACCTATTTTTTAAAGGTTTGAATGAATTCAACAAACTCCCGATATATCTGAAAAATTCCAATAATGTTGATAATTTTAAGAAGAGTACTGGCATTTTTAGATGATTTGTAATTTATATTTTTATTACTTCAATAATTTTAATATTATCTTTATAAAAGTATGTATGTCTTTAATGATTATTTCAATGTTTGTAAATTAGATTTTATCTATTTCAAATAAACTACTACTACAAACTAACTTTTAAACTAACTAACTATCTATCTACCTACCTAACTAACGAACAATGTAATAAAATATTAGAAGTTAATTTTCAACAATATCCAATCGTCCAAAAATCTGAATATTGGCACACATATCAAGGACCAATGACTATACAAGAATTCCATATTAAGAATGTAATAATGAAAAAAGTATTGTGGATTTGTAAATGAAACTTTCACCTACTTGCAATATTTCGAAAAATGTGAAATTTGGCACACATATCAAGGACCGATGACACAATAGGAATTTCATAATGAGAATGTTATAATCATGATAATAATGATGTGGATTAATTTTCATCTACTTCCAATCGTCCAATAAATCTGAAAGTTGGTACACATATCAAGGACCGATGACAAAATAAAAATTTCACAATATCAATGTAATAATAATAATACGAATTTTGAAATTCAATTCTCACCCACATCCAATCCTCCGAATAATCTAAAATTGAGAAATCAAGAACTGATGGCAATACAAGAGTTTCAAAATGAAAAATTATCAATAATTATAATAATAATGACAATTTCCAAGTTCAGATTTCACCTACTTCTAATGAGCATTAACAGTCATTTTCAGAAAAAATATATTTCGAAATATATCATATCCAGTTTCCGTTTTTTCATTTAATCAATTTAACGATTTAATAATTATTGAAAACGCCAAACTAAACTACCGAATTCAAACGAGGCGGGAAGCCGGGAGACGTCGGTACGCGAGTTATTCTGATTGGTCAATCGCGGCCATGTCCGCGCCATCCCAAATTTCAACCAATCATATTACAAGAAGACACTGACATCACAGTTTTCAATATTAAATGATGAATCAGTAATGTAGTGTGGATAAATGGTTAAGACTATTTTATAAGCTGCCCTCCATTAAGTCATGTGAAAAAGTGCTATTCCTGTGCGAAATTCCAGAGTCTTTTGGTGGAAATGCAGCCAGTCATGAGTTTTAAGTCATAAGGAAGAATATTCGTCAATGATTGGTTGAACCGTTTATTCCAACCAATCATTGACAAACATTCTTATGACTTATGACTTAATTTTACCTTAAGCAATATTTATATGCAAATCAAAATATTTTAGAATGAGGAAACATGCATGTTCCGTATTGTTCAATCGTACAAAAAGCGCTTTCATGCCGCATGCATTTGGACCATAGAAATATATATTATATACTTACTCTAGAATGCTAATCCCCATGTCAAAAGTGTTGTAAAAAGTTCAGGCTAGTCCGCAATGCGCATGCGCGTCATTAGTGATTTTTGTAACAGGCCTGGTTTTAGTAAAATATTACGGTACTTGTGAAGATTAACAAACTTTCATTCTGAATCTCGAAGAATAAGGTTGGAAAACTCATCGTGTTTATACCTGTTAATTGTATTTAGACGATTTGAATACATATTTTCACATATTTATGATCCCGAATATTCAGCAAAGGCCATCAGAAAGTAGAGTACGGTTATTTTTATTATTACTTACCGCGCGCGCTGATTTGCGAAATGTCGGGCGAGCGCGCGCATTCCCATCACTACTTTATCGATTTCAGTCAACTTTGAGTAGAAATTTTCATCCATTATTTGTCAGTGCACAAGACCAGAAATACGCTAGCGAAGCGAGCACGCGCATTCTCTTCAAAGTTGACTGAAATCGACAAAGTAGTGATGGGAATGCGCGCGCTCGCTTTGCTCTCGTATTTCTGGTCTTGTTCACTAACGAATAAGGTATGAAAATTTCTACTCAAAGTTGACTGAAATCGACAAAGTAGTGATGGGAATGCGCGCGCTCGCGTATTTCTGGTCTTGTTCACTAACGAATAGGGTATGAAAATTTCTACTCAAAGTAGCGCAAATCCGCGCGCGCAAATCCGCGCGCGCGGATTTGCGAAATGTCGGGTGAGCGCGCTCGCTTCGCTCGCGTTTTTCTGGTCTTGTTCACTAACGAATAAGGGATGAAAATTTCTACTCAAAGTTGTCAGAATTCGATAAGGTAGTGATGGGAATGCGCGCGTTCGCTTCGCTCGCGTCTTTCTCGCAGATATCTTCACCAAGAAGTAAGAAATAAGTTACAAAAGTGGTAATAGGAATGCGCGTGCTCGCCTTGCTTGCATATTTCTTGCTGAATATCTTCACTAAGAATGGTTCACTCTTCGAGTGTTTATTAGGAACTATTATTATTATTATTATTTCTGTTGAAAAATTTGTCAGTCTCTAGAGCGCCAATATTTCCGAAAACTATTTACTACAAACAATTCATATTCATGAGTATTCAGTATGCAGGAGTTTTAGGGAATCTGACAACGTCGCATTGTACTCTTATAAAGTTATTAAGACTCATTGTTGTGGTTGAGTCAGTAAAAGACATTGATACTGGCTACTTTGTTATGAAAGAAGCCATTTCGTTGTCAGATAACTGGATTGAAAATAAATCTTGGTATTAATATTTTGAATGCACAAAAGATATTTTTAAATAAACAGAGCAAGTAGCAGGCATTTTTTGCGAACAAATAATTACCTAAATAAACGTGTCGGATCACAAACATTCATTTTTGGTATATGCGCATGCGCAAACAGATAGAAAGGACGCAACCTATCCGTATCGTATAGTCGGGTAAGCTCGGTTAGGTTTGCATAAGATCGGGTCTGTCGGGTTGATTTATAGTCATTGAAGTAGGTTATTTTATGTGGAAAGTGTTCTTAATTTTTTTGTGTGCATGTATATTCATATTTGTTTGCGCACATTTCCGTGATCTGTCTCGTTCTTTTGAATTTTGCTAGTCATTTAGAAACAGTATGAGGACCATTGTTTCCAATGTGCAGTCAGAGTGTTGATGGGAAAATGTTGTGGTTATATCAACTCATTTTTCATACTCATTTACTAAAATATTCTATGTGATACGTGAATTGAATGTTTCTGGTATCACATTGGCAATGTCGCAAAATTAAAATCGCCTTTCCGTCAATTCCATATTGTTACCAACTTGACAACAGTGACAACAGAAATGACAGATATTCAGTAAACAAAACAGCATGAATTTGTTGAATTTGTATTTGCTCGAAAAAGCTACAATTTGTTGATAAAAAACTATTTTCAATGAAAAAAAAGTGTAAAACTGGTTAATTAGGGTGTGTATATTGTGCTGGTGAAAATAAGGAGTAATTTGAGTGTGTTTTTCGAAGAAGAAATGTGTACCAGAAAATGCCAATTTTCATTCAAAAAAAGGCCCGTATCTCTGAAACTACTTGAGACCGCCAAAAATTTCATTTGTATTTTTTGTTCAGGAGGTCAAACTACGTAAGTTTAAAAAAAAAATTTTGTAGCTTGTAGCGTTCGGTTAACGGAATTTTACCGTTTTTCCTTCACACAACACTTAACACCTCATTGTTTATTTTTAGGAAAAACGGCATTATTAGAAATTGTCTTTGAAGGAACAAGATTAATGCAAATTCACGAAAGATGAAAGCATAACCAATGACAACAAACACCACACAAAACGACAAGAGAAAATATGAAATTCTAAAAACCGTCTCTGTCTCTGACAGGAGTGACAGATCTAGTGACAAGTGTTCCTGTTGATGAAGAAGCACTGTTGCACGGTCATTATAATTACAGTAGCATAGGGTACATTATTGTTTTAAATAAATTTCTTTCGCGCATAAAATTCGGAGTAATCTATCTCTAAAGGGTTCTTCTCTCTTTCAAATGACATGTGTTTTATTGCCTCATAACAAAAAACTCTGCATTGGAACAATAAATTATTTTCAAACTTACCAACGATCTACCCAAACTAAACTGATGACGCGCATGCGCACATCGTAAACGGGTCGCATACGCAGCATGCTTTTCGCCGTGAAAATTGGCGGGATTAGCATTCTAGAGTGAGTATGTAATATATATTTCTATGATTTGGACCGGTTGTGTACGTCTTCTGTTTCATGGTTGACGTAACCAGTAACTAGTAGATAGTTCGAGGCGCTTTCCAATTGAGAGCTTGTTACCCCTGAACTGATCCTGAACTGAACCTCAACTGAACTGAATACATGCTATTTAAATGGAACATGATTTTTGTGGTCTGTGAGATCACTTCAGGAGCTACCCTGAGTTACTCGGAGCCACTCATTGGGACAATTGGAAAGCAGCTCAGTATGGTTGTTTTTTTTTCGTATTTTTCTGTATGAGTAAAAGTAGCAATACCTGATAAACTTTATTTGTACGAGGATATATTGAAAAATTCTGGATCGTAGAAATGTACCCAAGTCTCATCCATAGTAACAATTCGGTTTAAGAAGTCTACACCGTTTTCAAATCGAGCACAGATCGAACGCTTTTGGTCAACATTCAAACATTTGGGGATCCATTTTGCAGCAATTTTTCTCATGTCCAAATTGACGTGAACTATATGATGAACGCGTTCGTATGAAATATTCATTGCTTCAAATATCCGTTTTAGCCCATGATACTACAAACGAATTAGATATGCTCAAGCGCATCTTCCCTCGACGCCCCTCCTATCGATGACGTCAGTAAGTGACAAAAGTAGTGATCAGCTGTATGTTGTCTTATGGGTAACGGGTGTTTTCAAATTGTTTTTGCCTCATTTTGAACGAAAATGGTTATGTGCGCCGTTGTAAATTGAAATAATAATAACAATTTAAAGGTCAAAACCAAGTGCAGCTATTTTTCGTTTCCTAAAAATACGACTTTATGCGGAATATGGGTGCAAAGGTGTGGTCAGCGATTTAAATTCAATGTCACCAATGCCAGAATTTGCTCGGAGCATTTTCTAAAAGAGGACTATAGTTTGAAACATAGGCTGATGGATTTTTCTGCAAGGCGACCTAAATTGAAAACTTTTTGGGTATGCAGCAAGTATAATCTTATAACACTTGTTCTAATATTTCAACAAAGTTTATTGTCATCATCAGGGAATGAGTGTCCGTGCGGTTCTGTGCATAGATATTATAAAATATAAGTTAACAATTGTAATGTACATATTAAAACAATTAGTAAGAGTCTTTAAAGGTTGCCATCACCATTAATTAAACTTTTAAAGTCGGAAACAACAATAATAAAATTCAAAAAACGTTCAACATAGCTACCTGTATTTGAAGCTTAAACTACGACCTCAGGGACACTCTTTCCCAGATGATGACGATAAACTTTGTCGAAATATTGGAACAAGTGTTATAAGAGCAGTATGCTTCCTGTATGCTGCGTACCCAACAAGTTTTCCTAGCTTTCTCTTAACTTGTCAGCAGAATTCACATTCGTAATGAACATTTACTTTGAGATTCCTGTGGGAAGTTCTTTTATCACAAAGTCTGGATTGTTGAATACATCTTCATATTTAATATAGTTGGAGGGTTTCTATGCATCTAGACTTGGAGATTTCATCTTCTGTGACATGGATACATCACTAATAAATGCTGTGCAGATAAATCCATACTTTACTTTCAACACCAAAATTATCCGCTAGGTCATTGTCTCCGACGGCGGCTTTTACTGATTACCGTTATCAGTCTCAGATGAATTATACAGAGCATCGGATCCAACAAATCAATATTCAATGTTTGCTTCACCCACAACAAATTTTGAATATCACTCAACCAAACTTCAATTACTCCTTTCAAAGTACAAATACCAGCTGTAAAGGGGGCAGGTATATATATTGTACACATAAATGGTACATTTTGTCTATTCATAGTACTTAGTAAATGAGAAAACGGATTTACTTGCACTAATGTAATCAGACGGTGCAATAAGGACCAAATTCGCATATTTGTCACTTACTGACGTCATGCGCGGCCGTGTCTCAATTGCGTTCTTCTAGTGAGCATATCTTTATATTTTATAGTATCATGGTTTTAGCCCCATTCGACGGTCTGTTAAAATCATGTCATGAACTGCATCGATATTTTCGGCGACTGACACAGAAACTGGCCTTCTCGATTGTTCATCATCTTCAATGGAAAATTTACCTCTTTTAAAGCTTGCGTCCAATTTTTCACGGTCGCATACGAAGGACATTGATCACCAAGGGTATTAAGCATATCTTCGTGAATTTGCTTACCTCTTAACCCTTTTAAATACAGGTACTTGATGATGGCACGATACTCCAATTTTTCGATTTTCACAAGTTCGGTGGTAACTCTGGTTTACTTTTTTGACGTCAAACTTTACACTGACACTTCTAATAAGTTATTGTTCGTTGCTATGGTAACGCAATATTTTGTTTATGCAGGGAACTGGTCTAGGCTAACTAGATATCAATACATCCTCGTATAGTGGTATCCCTTCTTCAGTTTTGCAACCGCAGTGTAAATTGCAATGGCTGAAGTGATTGTATGTGTTTATTTGGATAATCAACAGCAAAAATTTCCTAAAATATATCATGCTTCAGTGGTATAATATGTGAAAATATTCATTAATATAAAATATCTTCAGACTCTCTGAGTGGTGATTACAATATCAACGCAAGTACCAGTGCTTTTAGATAAATATATTAATAACTCGGCAATCTGTTTTTATATTCTAATATCGCGGTAGTGCTGTATTTATAAATTATGTTATGTATTTTACATACTTCAACTGGCAGATAAATGTAACCACTATGAAGTAGTTATACATGAAAACTTATCACATGGATAACTGTAATTGGTTCATAAAATATTCAGTAGACAGTGTCACCCAAGTTGAGTTTAGAATTATTTGGGAAGCAAGATTGATTTTATATCAATGAATACTATCTACGATTTGAATATTACAATGTTGCCGATTCTACTGAATATTGATACTCACTATAAATTGATTGATGTTGCCGTTACTTAGTGGTAGAAAATCATCACGGAAAATGAGAAATTTTATTTCTTAAAATCAGTTCGCAAAATGAAAATGTTCATGTTACGTAATAACGTGGAGAGTGAGCTTTAGTAATATTTAGTATTATTCTATAGACAATTAAATTTGACATCCGATGTTGACATAAAATACAAAGAGTTTCATTTAAAAAACAAGTTATTGCTATTTAAAGATTGTTATTATTTTGCCTCAATTTTTACACACCTTGTAAAAGTTGTTCAGTTAATAGCCTCTAGCATCAATATGGTTAGAAACAAGAAAACACCAGTTGAGAATCTAAGCATTGAAACTGATACTACATTTTCACAAAATGAGAGATATTTCAAAAACCATAAGGTTTAGGTGAGTCACATCTCAATGCCTTCGTTTTGGTCATTTTGGCCGAAAATGAAGTAATGTACAGATTATTTCATTTGACAAATAACAACTTTGATAAAAAGAACTTTTTCAAATGACTTTTTGCGGAATTCGGTGGCGGAAGAATGGAAGTGGGATTTTATTACATTGTTTGTTAGTTGCAATTAGTAAACCTAATGAGAGCATGTTAAAAAATTTAATTGGTAAATACCTGATAAACAAAAACGCGGCCATTTGCACTTGAAATAATCCAATATGGTGTCAACACTATAAAATACAAGTTGAATTCATCAAAATATAACTACTATAGGAATGTAGGCCTTTACAGCAAGGAAAATCGAACAGAAGAGTATAACTACTGTTTTATTACTCTGACGCAGTCACAGCACACATTTCTTAGTTCCAACCCAGTTGATTTCACCTGTTTCTGAGAAGTTTTTTAATAGCATGCTCTCGATATTATTTTGAAAACTGAACCGACGCTACTTGGCAGACAACACACCGTACATATGTTACTTGAAATGTCTCGTATTGACATTGTTAAATTCTGTTTTAACTCAAGAATAATTCCCAATCATAATTATCATTATAACCATTTTAATCTTCAACTGACATAATAGGTACAGGTAGGGAAGTGAAAGTGAAATTTTAGTTTGTGAAATTTGTTTATATATACATATACAGTGTGTTCCAGCTGAAAGTTATCACCCCTCTTTTCTCTGAAGTCGTATAAAAAAAACAAAAATCGCTCATACCTTTCGATTTTCATTTCTAGGGCAAACTCTTCTACCAAATACGTTATCACTGTGTTGTCAACCTCCCTTATTCCTTCAGAATTTTTGATAGGTCTAATATTCATACTTTTGATACATTATTCTGAAGGGAATTTAAAGACAAAAACATCGGGTAATGAAATTGAGAATCAATCAAGTGTTGTGGAAGTTTTAATGAAAACTAAGTGATATCAAGATATTTTTATTTTTCATTACTTTAAATGTTATCATCATATGAAAGGTTCCAAATATGAGCCATTCAGTTCTATACAGAAGTATAAGCGATTTCCGAAATGTCTGTGCACATTTCCTAGTAGTAGTAGTTCTTTGGGGAGGCCGTAACCGCAGCCAGGCAAGTAGGCCCTCATGGACCTTTTTTGCCATCCCCTGTTCTCCACTTATCTACGTTCATCCTCCTAATTTTCTTTTTCGAATCTTTGTGACCTCCTAATGAAGGTCAGTATGTCCGATCACTCCAAGTTGATTAGTTCCTCTTGTAGGAGTTTGTCAACTCCGAAGATCCGAAATCTTAGTCTCCCGTATGCCTCACACTCGCCGAGGAAGTGAGATGAAGTTTCTTTAATGAAAACTAAGTGATATCAAGATATTTTTATTTTTCATTACTTTAAATGTTATCATCGTATGAAAGGTTCCAAATGTCAGCCATTCTGTTCGATACAGAAGTATAAGCGATTTCCGAAATGTCTGTGCACATTTCCTAGTAGTAGTAGTAGTTCTTTGGGGAGGCCGTAACCGCAGCCAGGCAAGTAGGCCCTCATGGACCTTTTTTGCCATCCCCTGTTCTCCACTTATCTACGTTCATCCTCCTAGTTTTCCTTTTCGAACCTTTGTGACCTCCTGATGAAGGTCAGTATGTCCGACCACTCCAAGTTGATTAGTTCCTCTTGTTGGAGTTTGTCAACTCCGAAGGTCCCAAATCTTAGTTTCCCGTATGTCTCACACTCGCCGAGGAAGTGAGATGAAGTTTCTTCGTCTTCTTCGCATTTTCGGCAAGTGGGACTGTCTTCTATACCTATAAGTGATAGGTGTCTGCCTAACTTGTTGTCCTGTTAGTATTCCTGTAAGGAAGCGTAGTGCTTGGCGATTTCTGCATAAGAGCCATGTCGTCCTTGACTTATTGGAGCCGGCCACGAAGTCTTTCGACTACCTGCAGCCGGTGTTATCTCTCCAACGTTTATTCAGCTCTTCTTCTGCCCACACGTCGAGGACTGAAGAGGTTTGGCTTCTTGCGATGCCCAGTACAGGCTCCGGTCCACAGAATGGCGCTGCGGATCCGGATCTGACAAGTCCGTCTGTCACCTCGTTTCAGCGCATCCTTCTGTGTCCCGGGACCCATACCAGCTGAACTTCCTTCGTTTTAGCTAGCTTCTCGAGCGCTTCTCCGCATTCCTGTACAAGCGCTGAGCTTGGTTTAGGATGGCAGATGGCTCTGATAGACCGGGGGATAGTGACAGATTTTGGGACACGATTTTATTCAGTATGCCTTTTGGAGGACAGTTTTGTCCGTACATCCTCATGATAATGATGTGTGAATCAAAGAGTCGTCGTAGGTTCTTCATATTAAATAATAATAATAATATTTTCGAAAAATTATTTGTTTCGGTACGATTTCAATCAGGCTGCCAAGTGCCTTGTAATAAAATAATGGACGTAAAATACTCGAAAAACCATTGGCATACCATTAGGATAGGCGGAGAATTCCTTCTTTCAAATACAATTTCACGTGACCATACCAGCCATTCAGACCCACCCTAACGGCCTGCCAAAGGACGATTATAATTATTATTATTATTTTTCAATATGAAGAACCTACGACGACCCTTTGATTCATGCATTATTATCATGGGGATATACGGACAATACTGTCCTCCAAAAGGCATACTGAGTAAAATCGTGTCCCAAAATCTGTCACTATCCCCCGGTCTATGAGCGCTGCCTGACTATCCAGACGGATCCAACTTTCACCTCTTCTCTCGTAGCTACGGATAGGATGGCGAACACATTTCCTAACATTTCTGGAGTCATTCATCTTCGGCTTGAATTTTGAATGAAATTCATCCAGAAAAAAAAACAAATCATATCAGTACATGATACAATTGATGAACAAGTTCATGGAGTTAGGATCAGTGCAAAAAGAAAACTATGAACGAGAAAAACCTATGAGAAATGAAAAGAGGTCGCTATTGCAGTTGTATGTCATGCAGTGATGAACAACACTCGATCTTTGAGACAACTTGATACTATTTCTAGAGTTTCTAAAAGCAGCATATATCGAATTTTGAAAATCACAAAATTCCATCATTATAAAATGCAAAATCTACAATAATTGGATGAAGATGATCCTGACAAACGAAAAGAGTTTTGTGAAATCATGAGTCAGTTATTTATTGGTGATAATAAGCACCTCTACAATGTGTGCTTCCTCGACATATCTTCCATTTTTTCCAATGGACATGTGAACAGGCACAACAGAAGAAACTGGAGTGACGTAAATCCTCATTGGTACAGGAAAACTCGTTCACAAAATTCCTAGAAATTTAATGTTTGGGGTGGGATTACGGACGACCATATTGTAGTTCCATATTTTATTGATGGTAACCTCTCAACGGACAAACGTATCTTGAACTTCTTGATACAACTGTGAATCTCAGAATCACTCAGCTACCTGAAGACGTTGATAATCTACAGGAAGGTCAGCTCACCTTCCAATGAAATGGAGCTTCTCCACGTTTTGTTGCACCTGTAGGTCAATTTATAGATGACAATAGATGACAGAGAGATGGATTGGAAGGCGAGGACCAATAGAATGGCTTACTAGATCTCCTGATCTATCACCATACAACTTCTCTTTATAGGAACATTTGAAATCCAAAGTATATGTCACACAACTCAATTCTTGATGTTCTACGCAAAAGAGTTGTAGATGAGTGCCAGAAATAATAAAGATTGTGCGAAAATATTTAGAAAATTGGTCATTCTTCCTTTATGGAACTGAATTGTTTACATTTAAACTTCCACAACACGTGATTGCAACGCCGGATTGGAGATTTTTTCTTACCAAGCTCCATCATTGAAGCGGCCTCCATTCTCATGAGATCACGACACGAGATCACATAATCACAAAACAGTTGAGCAATAAATCAATAAAAAATTAAAAAAATTGAGTAAATCTTTTTCGATAGATACTAATATGAAAGCTTCCAAGTTTCCCTGATACAGCAATTCCAATATTCATTTTGGATATGGGTTTAGGAGTTTGGAAGATGAAGTCTCATGTCTATTTTGACTACAAGAAAGTGTGAGGACGTATTCATATACCTAATATAAATGCTTGTAGGTTAACGAATGTAGCTTACATTTAGATAGAACGGAAAAAATACAAATACGATTTTTGCATGACATGCATGTGGTTTTGTTTGAGCCCTCTCCAGTTTCATCATTCCCATTATCAAGATCTTTCTCAGAGTTGTGAATTTCAGATAATTTTTTGGGGGGTGGCCTTTTTGAAGCGAAATCTCGAATTTCTTCTTATATAACAGTATATCTGGTATTCTTAGATACTTAAATTACTCAAATTCTTTGAAGTGAATTGTAATGCAGCTTTTGGCATTTCATTCACGATCTTGAATTCATTTGGATCCAACCTTGTTAGCAATAAAATGCTCCTTGGTGCTCATAATAACTCGATCACAAATGATTGAGAATACTTCGATTCTAAACTCATCTTGGGTATTAACTATGGGTTGGCCTGAGAAATTTTCCCCTGGAAGAGTGTTTTTCTTTATAATTCTCTTGCAGGGAAATGTATCTTCAATAAAAATGGCATCGTCATCATCAAGTTACTCAATGGTCCAAGCTATACATTTTTGGGTTGTTATCAGAACTGGATCAAAGTCTCTGGATTGTATTTGCAACTTTTCAAGAGTTCTGATGACCATTTTAAAGGCTGACTTCAAACAACACCTTTTGTTTGTAAATAGTTGGATAATAGTGTGGTAATATAGAAAATTCTCACAAAATATGAGCTATTGTTATGAATCTAATGAATTGATGGCCTTAGCGCATACTTCAGCATTGCATTTTTCTGAATATGCAATTTCCTTGAAGGTTTTCGAAATGTGTACATGAAGAGAACTCTTACGATTATCACAGGATCCACACATTTCTCAATGAGTAATCTATCGACCACCTCCTAGTTTCACTGATATTTGTAATATATTCATATCTACTATTGTTCTCCAATACTGCCATTCGTAAATGGGATCATCTACTGAAAGCTGCTGACTTAATCGAGATTCCAAACCTCTCAACTACTGTTTTGGTTGTATCTCCAATCACTAAATTTAGTATGTGACCATAACACCAAACATGTACTTGACAAGTTCTTTTTCCAACCATGTAGAAAACCCCTTGCAAAATTACGAATAATTTAATGTTGATTCAATTTTTTTTAGCAAGGTCCTTTTTAAAATATCTTGACCCACTCCTGACTCATTTTTTCCAAAGCAAGTATTGGTTCTTCAATATGAACGTTAACATAACGTTTCATGACGCACATCTGATGTTGGAGATTAATATCCTGCGTATAGTGTAAATTTGTATGCTGAATAATTTCGATGATTTTACTTCCTCTTATAGCTGTTTCTTCACAAAATGGACAATTCCTTCTATAATGTAATTGACTGTAGTTATCGACAAACTTCGAAAAGCTACCAGGACAGCCACTGTTACTACCAGCACCAGAATTAAAATTATTTTTTATCAGATAAAACTTTGAGCTTTGTGTTTCTTAAGAACAATATACTATTTTGAAAGCAGTAATAGAATTTCTAACAAGTTTCCATTTTGCAAGTATTCTTCCGCGAGTATGTAAACAGCCTCGGCATTTTAAGCTCCTCTGAAACTGAACCTCTTTCTCCAATTAATTTAATAACGTCAATAGGTTTGTCTACTAATTTTTAATTATAATGCATTTCGACAGTTATTTCTGTCTAAAAACACATTACCAGCACAAAAAGTCTCAAAAATTAAAATGTGATTAAATAAACGCAAAACAAATTGGTTGAAATCAGCGAGGCTAGAAAACGTGCCCTACACGAGGCTAGCAGCAATGACGTCACATCTTTGATTGTGTGAGCGATCCGCTCAGCGAAGTGCATTATAATGCCGCGCGCTTTTATGTGTTGATCATTTACAGCAGTGGGTTTCGCTGGATTTCGTCTGTATTAATGTTTCAAAATTAGTGCTAATAAGTGCTGTTTTGTTCCTGGATGTGTAAACACACCCAAAAATAATATGGAGAAAATACTCATAACAGTTCCACGAAATCTTTC
Source organism: Chrysolina oricalcia (assembly GCA_944452925.2). NCBI lineage: Eukaryota > Metazoa > Arthropoda > Insecta > Coleoptera > Chrysomelidae > Chrysolina > Chrysolina oricalcia. Next base: position 35,933,050 of record OX101827.2, read on the forward strand.
GAAAAAAAAAATGGTTTACTGCTGTAAGAAGGAATATAAAAGATGTGTCCGTAAAAACAGTATTTTTTTGTTATGAAGATCATTTCAACGTGAGTTAGGGCCTTTGTAAGTATTACCAACGAAACATTAAACAATTTAATGTTTACAGCTTGCAGAAGATATGGAAAACTACTATGAATATAAGTTTAGTAAAGTTAAAGCTCGAATGAATCCGGGAGTAGTACCGTATATTTTCAGTTCGCAGGCGGATGAAAAAACAACCACTCACAGTTTGAGTAGCGAAATAAGATCAAGAAAAAGGAAAATTTTCAGTTGGCAGGCGGATGAAAAAACAACCACTCACAGTTTGAGTAGCGAAATAAGATCAAGAAAAAGGAAAATTTCTGAAATTTTGAATGAATCTGAATTGAATATACGCAAGAGCTCAATTGATAATGATGATTCAACAATGCTAATACTACCGAGTACATCAAATTTACCCATAGTCACAGATAACTCAATGTTTAAGATGTATTTCTTGCCAGGCTCACGTAATTCACTATCGTAGCAAAACCATCCAGGTAACATTGCCAAAAAATGTAAAAAAATTTGGAACATCGCTTATAACATTAGCGATTCCCGTCGTTCCGAGCAGCGACAAACAAAAACATTTGTGTTTCAAGAGGGACAGCAGTACAACAGAGGTCGCAGACGTTACTACAGGTAGTCCTTCGTTATCAGAAAGTTTTCATTTAAGTGACGGTATCAGTGATAGTAGTAATAAGTTGAGTGATGAACAAAATAAGCAGGTTATGTTCAGAGATATGTTTATGAACATTGTGAAAGAAAAAATTGCGAATGTACACCTGCGTTCCCAAACAAAAAGAAAAGTTTCTAAAGCTTTTAGAAACCAGAAGTTCATTTAGTCTTATTATCGAGGTGTCATTACTATACCAAAGGTTACAAACAGTGTTTTACAATTCTCGCAATGGACCTTTACATTTACGGAAATTAAATTACAAAACTCGTTTAAATCGATAGTTGTTAGTCTGAAAAGTCCATTTAACAAAAAGTTCCATTATTTTTGTTTCATTTTAATTAAATATCGCATTTGAAAGTGTGCCGCTGACGTCACGTTCATCGGAAATACCTCCCACCATAATCCACGTTCCGAAACAGGCCATACCGTTCTCCTTAAAAATATAACTTCTAGCATGATATAAGCCGTTGAGAAATAATCAATACATTGTCACTTGATCAACTAATAGATAAAAATCCACATATTAGTTATTTTTTATTGTATTTGTAACTTTCAAACTTTCTGAACGGACCATACTTTTGATGAAGAACGAGCATTGACAACACAGCAAGTCGTAATGACAATGACAGTTCTCAATTGTCAAAAGTTATATGGAGATGTGAGGTTAATGTTTATTTTATTTACATTCAACATTCATTTTGATAATTCAAGGTATTTTTTTCAATGACTAATATTTTGAATCTTTCCTTGAACTCTGCTTTGAATACAATAATAACATAACGTAAAGTACTCACTTGGAAATGTTCTTCACAAAAACATATATTTCCGCTTCTCACAAATGGTTTATTCACTGTTTCGAACCACATTTTCCGACGCGCTTTCATCTTTAGGTGCATAAAAAAATTGTTTATTGGAATTTGTACTGGTTCAGACAACCGGGTACAAAGCACCTTTTCGACATGTTCAGTTATTGCAGGGATACAGGTACTGGAGATACAGGAATTAATAACAAATTTTAGAACACAAACAACAAAAGCTCTCAAAACTTAGATGACCGCATTAACCTCAAAAAATAAATCAAGGTAGTGTTCGTTGAAGTTTAGACCTGATGGAACTGCTTCACTTGTATCAAATGGGTAGGCATATGAGTTAGACAGAGACAAACTATTCTTATTGATCGCACCGTGAAACAGACGAAAGAACCCATCTGGTATCAAATGACAACTGTCATACGACACATTATATTTGAATGGGAATTTGGTGCACACCTTTAACAACGTTGCCAAGTTTAGTTTTGATGAACGTGACGTCACGAAACCACTTTTCTTCTGATTATAGATAAACTAGCGGTCAGAAAAAATAAATAAAAAATCACGAGTGATATTAACGTATTTACTTTCTAATTTCAGTGTTACCTCATATGTCTTGGAAAGGTCCATCTACTATTAACAGTAAAAATCATGAACTACGGTTTGAATTATAGAAACAATTATTATTATTTACCACTTTTTTTAAATTTCATTCAATATTAGCACGAAATCCAAGCAAACTAAAATCGAAGTAAACCAAACATTGTCATTAGCTACTGATTTTGAAAAATATGTTATTTTAATAAACACGACAGTGCCATATAGGTATGTATTTTTATTCAGAAATTGCAATACTTCACCTAACTTATTTTATTGCCGCTATTTCCACCTGACAAATCTTATATAAGAGTTGAACATGATTTTGAACAAATGTGCATATTACCATTACTATTACTGGTAGCAGGATTACTATATAGTCTCTGCCATACAATGAATTATCGAAATATGCACGTATACACTCATTGTTTGGCATTTACTCCACTTGTTTGCGGTTGATTCAGGTTTTTGCACTGTGTTAAAAAGTCAGACACCATAACAACATCTACTGTTGGCAAATTATGGGAATAAGCCTTCTGAAAACTCTCTTCCATTATGCTGTTTCCAGTAGAACAATTAACACAGGAAACACAAGGTTAGGGCTTTAGTTCGACAGAAATGCCAGCGTTCAATGTGAAGCGAATGCACCTGTTTTCGTTTTCGCGCGGGACCAAATCGCTGACGTCATGCCAATCGGAGAGCGTTTCGTGCATTCAAACGAATGCGGCCATTTCAAATTAAGATTTTGGGCTAACGCCTTTCTGGAATTTCATTAAACTTCACAGATCTAATTATTAGGTCATAATAGATGGTTTTATTGCATTTATGCGCAGTTTTATATTTTTGTGAACATCCCTATTATTCTGTCAAGAACGTCTCTGCTTCACTATACCAGTTATGTTACATGATGAACGTCGGTATTATTCGATCAAATCAAGTATGCTTCTACTGCTGTTCCATGAAATGTAGAAGATTCATGCTCAAGAATGCGTCCATATAGAATTTGGTTTGGTTTCACAGCCTATTATAGTGAAACGGTTTTCAACTCTGCCAAACCCTGAACAGAATGAACGGAAGAATTTATCGTTCTGCTTCGAATAAGTTAACCATGATCTTTTGAATTGTTCTTGATCTTCTTTTCTGTAATAAGCAATCTTGGAATTGAATGGAACGTCATCGTTAGGTTGATGATGTGGATGAAATTCGTAAAAAGCGAAAGTTCTCCTGGTTGGTGTTTGGAACAATAATTTACAAAATTTTCTGTATTTGCTGGTTTTATAACTTCCAATTCGTCCCAATTATAACCAATATTTTCATAGTGGTCCTCCTCCGCACACTCAAAATCAAATTGTTTAAAAATAAAGAATTTCTAAAATTTTAACACTATAACAATACTTTCTCAGAAATAATATTAAGGTCATCTGAAAGCTGCAAAGACTCGTCACATATATTATTATTACCTGAGTAAAAAAATTGAATTAAATGAAAACTATCACCAATATAATACTAGGACTAGACATAGTATACATATTGGAGTCAAAAATTAAAAAAAAACTGAAAAATCAATATATCATACAGGAATGTTAGCCTTCAACAGCCTCGACAACAACCTCAAAGAATGTATGTCCCTAGGTTTATTTAAAAAAAATTGAAAAATTACTTGCTGGGGAATGATTAGAACCAATTTTTGTTTTCTCTTTCTAAGATGTTTTGTACAATATTTTCAACGATAAACCTACATTTTAATCTGTTTCTGAAAGTATAAAGTATTTTATTTTATAAGAGTGTTTTGACTGACTTTGGGATTTTTATAATTTTTATTTGTCATATTTATTTTATATTATGTCTTGACCTTAATTATAACTTTTATTAATGTTTTTATATTTTATATAGTTTTTATTGACAAATTTATACACGAGGCATAAGATGTCCGGAGGACTGCTCACTGCTAATATCCTATACAATAGGAAAGTTGGGTCGAAAATCCTTGTATATAGGTGGTCCGAATGTTTCGATGAACATTCCCATGCAACCAAGCAATTGCAGAGAGAACCTTGTAGGAACTCTGCACGGAAATTTCATCAGATGTAATTCAATGTTCGTCGTGGCATTAGCCAGGAAAGTAGTTGTTTTCTCATGGATTTTCGACCCAACTTTCCTATTGTATAGGATATTAGCAGTGAGCAGTCCTCCGGACATCTTATGCCTCTTGTCATAAGCTCATTGTGACCTACAGTTTTCTGTTCTGTTTTATATACGGTCTTGACGATCGTGGTCATGGGTATTGCTTTGGTTGGGCTTCCGGCACTGAGATGGCGCTAGCAGTTTGGAATTTTTTCAATTTAGTGCCCTCTGGTGTGGAGAAAATGAGAAAGTTTTGTCATTATCATTAAAATGCAAATGTTTCAGTATAGTCAAGCTATTCATAAGAAGAAAAAAAATATTATTTTTAAATAGATGGGAAAATATTTTTAAAAAATTACTATTTTCAAATTTTTTGAATTATCTCTTGAAACTTTGTTTATGTGTATAAAATTGAATTCTAAGTGACTTTTTCAAATAACTTTTTTGATATCTTGCCATCTTACCCCTTTTTTTGCCATTGCATTACAATTTTTTTCATTTTGCCGCCATTCTAGCGATCACGTGACATGTGTCAAAATCGATTTTTAGGTTATCGGACATGCACAAACTTTTCCCCAGAATATTTTTTCCAATACTCCAATAACAAAAATTTTTCCCGTATGGTACATACTTTTTGGCGGTCACTGTATATATATATATATATATATACCAAAAAAAGTATGTACCATATGGGAAAAATTTTTATTATTGGAGTATTGGAAAAAATATTCTGGGGAAAAGTTTGTGCATGTCCGATAACCTAAAAATCGATTTTGACACGTCACGTGATCGCTAGAATGGCGGCAAAATGAAAAAAATTGTAATGCAATGGCAAAAAAAGGGGTAAGATGGCAAGATATCAAAAAAGTTATTTGAAAAAGTCACTTAGAATTCAATTTTATACACATAAACAAAGTTTCAAGAGATAATTCAAAAAATTTGAAAATAGTAATTTTTTAAAAATATTTTCCCATCTATTTAAAAATATTATTTTTTTTCTTCTTATGAATAGCTTGACTATACTGAAACATTTGCATTTTAATGATAATGACAAAACTTTCTCATTTTCTCCACACCAGAGGGCACTAAATTGAAAAAATGGGAATTTGTCAGAACCCTTGCTGTTACATCGGTTCGTATCTAACAGTTATATCCGAATTCCACGACCATTGTGATGACATGACACTCCAAAAACATGGTAATTTTCAGATTATAATCAAGTTCCGATGATAATCGTGCATGAGCGTTTCACTTCGCACATAAACTTGAAAATAGTGCGTCAAATTAAAGATTCTTAAAGTTTATGTGCAAAGTAAAACGCTCATACAGCATTATTATTGAAACTTGATTAAAATCAGGAAACATGGTGTTTCTAGATTGCCATATCAACACAATAGTCTTGGAATTCTGATATAACTGTTAGATAAGAACCAATGTAACAGCGAGGGTTCTGGCAAAAACCAATTTTTTTTAATTTAGTGCCCTCTGGTGTGGAGAAAATGATAAATTTTTGTCATTATCATTAAAATGCAAATGTTTCAGTATAGTAATTCATGAGAAAAAAAAATAAAATTTTTAAATAGATGGTAAAATATTTTTAAATAATTGCTATTTTCAATTTTTTTGAATTATCTCTTGAAACTTTGTTCAAGTGTATAAAATTGAATTCTAAGTGTCTTTTTCAAATAACTTTTTTTGATATCTTGCCATCTTACCCCTTTTTTTGCCTTTGCTTTTTTTCATTTTGCCACCATTCTAGCGATCACGTGACATGTGTCAAAATCGATGTTTAGGTTATCGGACATGCACAAACTTTTCCCCAGAATATTTTTTCCAATACTCCAATAATAAAAATTTTTCCCATATGGTACATACATTTTATATATATATATATATATATATATATATATATATATATATATATATATATATATATATATATATATATATATATATATATAAATAAATATATATATATATATATATATATATATATATATATATATATATTTCTCATTTCCAACTTGGGCCTTTTGCCCAATCGGCCTCGCACCCTGCGGCCTCCCGAGTTTTGCTCGGTAACTCGACTGTCTCAATCCGGCGCTCAAGATTGAATTAGACGACGTATTTGTACTGAAAGTAAAGGGTGCTGGGGGTTGACAGCACAATGGTGACTTATTTGGTGACAGTTCCTCCTCGAAATGAAAATGGACGGGTCTGAGTTACTTTCAATTTTTTTCTACAACTTCGTTGATACGGGGTGGGGGGGGGTGGTAAGTTTTAGCTGGTACACACTGTATATAAATTATTATAAGTCATTATAAAAATGATTCTCATACATGGCATTCGAAACGAGCGTAACATAAAAAAGATATATTTTCTTAAAATGGACACTCTATATTTTCCTGTATATTTTAATTCCTTGAGAAAATATAAGATGACTTTATTAAAGTATCCCTATAATACCTACTCTCACTGGGTCACTTCACTCAACAACGTTTCATATGCGATAAATGAAATAGTTTCTAGTTACGGTAGAAGAAATTCACTTTCATTTCAGCACTCAACAGTATAGTGTTTAACTGGAAAACAAAGAATATCAGCACTGTGCAATGAAATACGTGGGCGTTCCACGTGAAATTCCAACTCATCTGACTGTTGATCGAGGCAGGAAGTACATTAAAACAATTCATATACGCCTACATGAAAGCAGCAAACATAATTAGATTAACAAAGTTTATTTGTACCTTAATTTAGAATAAAACTATTTACCAAATTCCTAAATTCATCAAAGGAATTAGGTACCTACATTGCCCATATAAAATAAATTTTGCTATACACTTATACTGGAGGGACACAGGAGTCACGTAGCAGCCTACAGCCTACGGGAAGTTGATCCGCACGGGGCTATTGGCCACTAATAATTACCTATTGATAACATTTCGATATAAAAATACGCAAAACTGTTATTATGTTTTATGTTTAAGAAATAAAGGTGGCATGAATCCTGATAACTTACACTTCAGAAATACCCTGGACTATTTTTCTACAACATATTCTGAAAAATTATATTGAGCATTAGCCAGTTTCTGAGTGAAAGGTGATAACTAGGTTACTAATAATAATAATAATAATAATAATAATAATAATAGTTTATTGAGATTGAAATTGGGAAATACATGTAAATTATGAGAAATTGCATCAACAATAAACAGGGAAGCTCCAATAAGTAAAATACTTGTGCGGAGAAAAACTATAACATGATACATTAGGTTCTAGATAGTATTCAAATAACAATATTATTTAATTAATTATATGCTAGGATTAAACATGATTAAATATATGGAAAAACAATTATACAAATACACACATATATTAAAATGTTACTGATAATTATTATAAAAAATAATTGCCTAGTGTAGGTACAGGTATATATTATAATGATAATATATGACGTTACGGCCAAACACATAAAATTTACAGAAAATGCTAAGATAAGTTGAATATTACATCCAACGAGATTAACAGCTTTTGTGTGGGAGAATATAAGGCGTATGTATTCACTTCAAGTTAGCAGTAGATGAGTACTAGAATGGTGCAGATTAATTCTGTTATTGTACAATAGAAATTAATAGTACTGGATCCGTAAAGGGTATGAGAAACAGAGAAATTCCACTTCTGAAGGAAATTAGGACTATAGGTATCTAGATTTTTCTGCACAACAATATTAACTCATGTACGGGTGATCAATAAACTTATGTATGTCATCTCTTGAGAGCGATTGTATGTGTTTTTTGAGTTTTTTTTGAAGTTAAGTGGGTTTGATAGATTTTGAATTTCTATTGGAATTAGGGAGTATAATTTCGGACCTAAGTAGTTGATGGACTTTTGGACAGTTGTTTTGGCAGTTGGGGGAGGTAAGTATGTACACTTTTTTTTGCGAGTGTTATAGCAGTGAGTGTTGGTTTCCAGGGTACATTTCATTTTGTGTTGATATGCACCACAGTGGAGGAAGTACAATTGCCTAGGATCAAATATTCCTATCTCAATGTATAAGGCATCTGTTGGGTATGTTCTGTCCTTATTGAAAATAATTTTTAACAGTTTTTTTCTGTATGAGGGTGAGATTATGTAAGAGGGTTTTTCCTACACCTCCCCAGGCGACAATGCCGTACGATATATGGGACTGGACCAAAGAGTAATATATAGTTTTTATTTGTTTGATGTCTAATATATTCTTCAGGTTGTAAAATTTATATGTTAGAAATTGGAGTTTTTTATAACAAAGTGGATGTGCTTGTCCCATCTAAGGTGGCTATCTAGCACTACTCCCAGATATTTGAAATGGTTCGTACATTTTATTGAGAAATCCTGGGTAATGCAGAGGGAGGTATAGGTAGGTAAAGTATTTTTGGTGGAACAAATGGGCAAGAATAACGTTTTATCAGCATTGATTGTTAGGAGTCTGCTTTTGAACCATTGCTGAATGCTCTTCATGTCTCTCTCAATTAGTGTTTTCAAGGTGAGCCAGTCACCTGCTGAATAGAGGATAGCAGTATCATCTGCGTAAGTGATAATATTTCCCTTGGATGGGAGGATGAAAAGATCGTTAAGGTAGACATTGAATAGGACTGGTCCCAGAACACTACCTTGGGGTACACCATAATTGTTGACTCTCGATTCACTGAGTTGGTCACTAACTTTCACAACTTGAGGTCGTTTAGTTAGATAACTTTCAAATAGTTTTAGTGCAATGCCCCTCACTCCTATATTTTCCAACGACTCAAGAAGCAGCTTATGACTCACGGTATCAAATGCCTTCGATAGATCAATGAAGATACATATCGACGGCTGGCTATTGTCTAGGGCAGAGTACATCTGGGATGTGAGTTTACAAATGGCGTCTTGGGTTGATATCCCTTCCCGGAAACCATGTTGCTTATCAGATATAATTTTATGTATGGACAAAAAATCACACAATCGTTTTTTTAAGAGTTTTTCTAGTATTTTAGAAAAGTTGTAATTATTGATATAGGTCTATAATTAATTATATGTTCCCGACTTCCTCCCTTGTGTATAGGAAAGACTACGGCTTTTTTTAGGAGGTTGTCTAAGAACCCTGGTGTGTCGACACACGATACATGCAAAACTGTGGGATAAAATGGGAGACAATTCGCTAGCTTGATTAAGAGAAAACAAATGAAATCGTGCCCTGTTTCCGTGTGTGATATATTCGTGCCATGATTTTCATTAAAATGTTTTCCAATAATAAAAGATACTATGTGATAATCTTCATGATATGGTGGTACTAACTACTCAATTTCGGTACTGGATATAGATATTTTGTTCGTCTCTCTGGATTGTCCACAAATGATACAAAAACGGAAGATGGTCAAATTATTATTGTACAAACTACACAGGAAACGATTAGATATTCACAAATTTTATTCAAATAGACATGTTTCGCCTGCACACTAGCTTCTTCACTGTCTGAATAAATAAAGTTTATGGAGATCGAATCGTTTTCAGTGTAGTTTGTACAATTACTATGGATCTTCATCAAGTAAATGCCGAGTCAATCAGAAAAATCAAATCATTATTGGACGAATGTTTGAGAAAATATTCAGCAAAATGAAGAAACTCATCAATAATAGCCCAGTCAACACACGGACATTCGATGGATATAAACTGGACATTAATTTTGGACATTGGGGATATCCAGAGGACATCCAGTTGACATCCGGTGGATATTTTATGGACTTCCATGAGATATCCTTCTGGGATATCCATAAGATATCGTTCAGGAATATCCATGAAATATTTTTCACGGATATTCTCAATATGTTGTTCAGGGACTACAAGATATCCACAAGGATATCCATAAGATATTGTTCACAGATATCCAAAAGATATCTTTTAGGGATTTTTTTAAATAAATAAAAATTACTTTGGTATGACAAAACAATAATAATTTCCATTCAATAAAAACGAGAGGATAAAAAAATGTATTTATGCTCTTATTGATGAAATAAAAAATTATGATATTAAAATAATAAAAAAATGTGAATATATTATATTGTAATAATAAAATATTATTTTTGGAACCAAAAATAAATTAAAAACAGGCCACTCAGAGAATGACAATCTCGGTTTTTTCTTGGGGTTTTTCTTGTTTTTTCGAAGCGAGCAGATGTATTTCTTTGGCCATTCGTAGCCAACTTTTTATTGCCTCTTCTGTTATTTTCCTATATTTTCTGCCAGACCATTAGAATTAGCTGCGTCTGAAATTAATTGAGTAAACACTAATCCTATACCACATAAGTGAAGAAAATTTAAGCCGGAATAAGGAATTAATTTTCTAAAGATTGGGAATAAAATTAAATTCTATTGAAGAATTCACTATGTGTATTCTTCATTATGGGCAGAACTTTATATGAAACATATTCTCATTACCTAGTAAAAGTTCAGCCAATTTGAGTTCAACAAAAACTCTTTTTTTTTGCCCCATACTAGCTATATTCTGATACACAATCATTTGTTATATTGGATGAAAGACAACGTTTTATAAAATCATATAATGATGAACCTCCAATTTTTGAAACTTCATCGACCTGAAAAAGATATTTTTGATAAAAAGATAGGGAAAACATTATTCACTCACAACAGCTCTGAATTTCTCCCTGTTGTCCAAATACTCCACCAATTGTTTGATTTTCTCAAGGAATCAATGTGGAAATGATCAAATTCTACAAATTTCGATAAAACATCCCTACATGGTGCAGTTATATTATTCATCTTATCTGTTCGCATGTTTCATATCTGTTAGCGAGTTATTAGTTTCATGAAAAGTATTTTCTGTAACTGAATTGAATACGAATCCATTATCCAAAGAGGAAACCTCATCTGCAGAACTATCAAATTCTGTAACAAGAGTTGATGAATAATCAGAATTATTATTTTCAATAGACATTATTTCATTATCAGGAATGCATGATGTTGAAGTCGACAATTGAAGAGATGGAACAGGCGTCATTAGTGAAGTTTGTAGACTCTTTAACTAATACTCGTTCGGATTCCAATTTTTATTTCAGCCTTTTCGTTTGATATTTTGATCTTGATGTTATCCATTTTCTCTCACCTAATTGGCTCAAATGCATTGATTGAAAATAGTTTAAATATTATATTTCTACCACTTACCATCAAAATGTAATTGAAGGAATGAAAAACACCAATTGCCCAAAACCAAAATCCTCAAAATCCACGTGAATTAAACCGGGAATCAGAGACATAACTTAACTATGTAATGGAAAACCAGTAAAACCACAAAAGTAAGCAAGTAAGGTTAAGTTTCTCTTTCGCACAAATCGCACAGCCAGAAATAACAGAATTGACCAAGGAGACTAAAATTTAACAAGGAGGGTTTAATAACCTCTAGCCAATCAGAAACTTGTAGCATCAACGCGTCATAGTGACGTACTTGGATATGAGTACAGAGTCGAACTCGAGCCAAGCAACAAAACTGTCAGCAGTAACTCTCATATACCAAGAGCTAGTCCGTCACTGTCCATAGAGAACGGCGGCCATGACACGTCCTACTACGTCACATTTCGTCACAAATGTTCTTTCATCTCTTTCTACTAGTGTCCCCATTTTCTTATGGGAATCTAACACTCCTTGTTAAATTTTAGTCGCCTTGAGAACTGACGACAAATAAACTGAACGACATACGCGCTCTGTGATTGGTCACTGTCATGGCGGTAAGTTTAAATGACAAGACAAGGAAGGCAAACTGAGTTAAAAATGAGTGAAGTCAACCTAACCTAACCTAACTAATCTTACGTAGATATAATGTTAGCGATATATCGAATATTCTTCCAAAATTGTTAATAAAAGCAGCGTTGGTCGGAGCTCTCATATAGTGCATTTTAGTACAGATCTTAAGAATGCAAAACATACATTATTTTATATTTGCTTCGGATATTTCATGGCCATCTGTAGAATATCTTCCAACGGTTCAGGAAAAAGATTATTTTCATAAATATACAATTTGTGTACGTTGAAGAGAGAAAATAACATCGATATCCAAAATTTAGCCCGACATTTCCCAGATAACACATGGACATCCAATGGATATCCACCGGACATCTGTTATGGATATGCTGGATGTACTATGGACGTCAGGAAATATCCAAAGGATATACTATGGACGTCCAATGGATGTTCGGGGGGTACCAACCTGTACATCCATAAGATATCCTTCAAGGATATCCATAAGATATTCCTGAACTATATCCATAGGATATCCATATAATATATCTTATGGATAATCTCTACGGATATCTTATGGATATCCATTTCAGATCCAATCGGAAAACGAAAGATAAGAGTATTCTTGAAATGCTTCTATTCGTGTACGAGCATGGAAGAAACTCAGAAATTGATAATATCAAAATCAGTCTTGCAATTCAATCACATCCATAATAACTGTAGATATTTCATGGATATCCGTAGGATATTTGCTGAAGGATATCCACTTCAAATCCTTCGATGGATATTATATGAATATCCATTTCAGATCCAAGGATATCCCGACCAGAATTGGACATAAAATGGATATCCATAGGATATCGTGTGTTATCTGGGAGTCATCAATACAAGGAAATTGCACTATTAAATTTAGATTCCGTAACAATCATTCACTTTTGAATTGTATTTGAAGTTTGTTGAAATTCTATAAAATTGACAACAGTCATCAATCACCATATCTCTAGAATATTGACAAGACTAAAATTCTATAAGAGCGCCATCTCTGGAACCGACTAAAGAAGCAGACCACTATTTCATTTGTTTATTTATCTTCTGAAAAATCTAAAGAAAATCGAATCTCTCGACTCACCAGGATTTTTAGGCATCTTAGTGATAACTATCGAAAACTATTTCAAAATTCTCGCAAAGAGCTAGACCACTTCATTCTTTTCCATTCGAATTAAAATGCATTGTAGTTTCCAAAGCCATGAATTATTCACGAAGTTTGTTACAGCTGCAAGAAACTTCAGTGAAATGCAGGAAAGTTAGTGTTCATGTTTTCCAGGCATACATTTTTAATGATTAATTTCTCAATAGTGAATTTGATATAAACGTCGCGAGTTAAGTGTTGGAAATAGAAGGGAAGGAATATGCAAGATGGGATCTTTATTGACTCGTGGTAATTGAAAACAGTTCTATTTGTAAAAATGTTTTTATAATGAGATTTGAACCTGGAGCTCCAGGGTGGTGGCTAGATACTCTTAGTGGACAGAGTATCTAGCTTGCAGAAATAATTCTGTAGATTGGCATTTCAACTAAGTGAGTATTGTTTTTACGTACCTTGATTCCCTTATATCTGAAGAATGGTCATCTGGACAAGCTAGCAGGTAGGCATGCGAACATAGTACATATTAACACTACTCAATCGTAAACATTTCGTTCGTTTAAAAATAAGTAACGTCTGATGGCCCTGGGATCTTGCTCTATCTGTCTGACAAGGAGCCAGAGGAATGACACCAGAGGAATGACGCCAGAGGAATGACGATTCTCAATCAATCTCAATCAACAACCCTATTTTTGAACTCATGAAACTTCAACTTTCCTTCTGTAGCAGCCACAACTGAAAAGGCGTAATCTAATGTAAAATTAGTAAATTTTAAAATTGTGGCAGAGGAATGACAATAAAAGCTAGGGATATTAATTTACTAAAAATCTAAAAAAGAAAGAGTGAAATAATTTCCAAAGTTTGTCTGCTTTATATTCAAGTGCTTTATTAGTTTTGACTTCTATGACAGTTACTACAACTTTTTCAATTGTAATTCAGAAAGTATGACATGTATTTCAGAAAGTATAATTTGTAATTCAGAATAGTAAATTGTAATTCAGAAACCGTAACATGTAATTCAGATTAGTAAATTGTATTTCAGAAACTGTAACATGTAATTCAGATTAGTAAGTTGTATTTCAGATTGTGTAACTTGTAATTCAGATTAGTGAATTGTTAATCAGAAAGTGTGACATGTAATTCAGAAAGCGTGAGTTGTAATTCAGAAAGTGTCAACTGTAATTCAGAAACCAAGAACAACCCGTATTAGACGGAGAGCTGACTACGTAGAAATACGGGTGACTCGGTGCAAAGTAAAATTAAGCATTTATAGGTTCGGGTGTCACCAACGTAGCGTGAGACGGGCCGCCAGAAGGCACCCCGGAAGAATAACGCGAAGGTAGAGTGTTAAATATGCATTTTTTACGTAAAATAGGTCATAAGGTGCAAGGCTGGAAATTGGCAGAATAATCAGATGTTATACAAATAAGGAGAGAAAAAATTGCCAGAAGACTAGGTGGAAGATAAAGGCTCGCCAGAAGGCGCTAATGTCGTGAAATTTTATATATATTTTTTTTAAATATAAAAAAAATTTAGACGTAGTTTTTTGTAGTACTGAATTTGTACAATGAAATTGTTCGTACAAACTTTTCGATATCTCGTTTAGTTTTTAGATTTTTATGCTTTTATAAAAAAAGTTTCCAAGTCCCGTTTTTTTTTTCGATTCTATTTTTTCCCCGCTCTGTTAACGAATTCTAAAAAATGTAATTAGAAGAGTATGCAGATTTTGTCAAAAGGTATTTGCTGCAAAAAAACAATTTGGATTTTTTCAATAGTTTGGCAGATCTATCGATTCCCCGGTTTTTTTGGATTATTTAGAAAAAATTCATTCACATTTTTTGTACATTTTTTGAAGGAAATCAAAAATGATTTTTTGATAAATTTGGAAAATTTTGAGCGTTTCCGAGATATTTCGAATTTTGAAAAATTTCAATTTTTTTATTCATATTTTTCAAGTTTCCTCAGTTTTCCAATAATTTTTTCGGAAATTTTCAAGTGACATCATTTGTTTGCATTTTCCAGCAATATCCATTGCACTATTAAAAATTTCATTTCAGTCACCGGTACGGTTTTTATTTGTGTTTTTTTCTTTTCGGAAAATTGCCCGGGAAATCGTTATGCAATTTCCGATCCTTCTCAAAATCTATACAGACCCTCATTGCATATTGATGCATATCTCAAAAACTCAATCAAGTCAAACAAACTAAACCCTGAACCTTTCTCATTGAATTTATGAAAAACTAATGAAGACCACTGGTGTGAAAGCAGCAACGGTTTTTCCAGCAACGGTTTTTTTTTCTTTTTTTTTTCGCTTCAAGTATAACCGTTGCTCCAGGTTTTTCGACGGAAATGAACTATTGTGAACCTGCTGAATATGTTCCATGGGGTTAAATAATTTGTGAATAAAAAACTACCCCTCCACACCCCTCCACACCCCTCTAAATTAGAAAAATCTTGAAACAGTTGAATTACCCGTTGCTCGAGGTATTTTGACGGAAATGCATTATTCTACAGCTACTGAACACGCTCTGTAGGGTGAAAAAATTTGTGAATAAAAAACTACCCCTCAACAACCCTTTGAAGTTGAAATATCCTGAAACAGTTTATAAACTCGTTGCTCGATATTTTTTGGCGGAAATGCATTATTCTACAGCTACTGTACACGTTCTATGGGGTAAAATAATTGGTGAATCAAAAACCACCCTCAACAACCCTCCGAAGTGGAAAATTCCTCAAACAGTTTAAAAACCCGTTGCTCGATTTTTTTTTTACAAAAATGAATTATTCTACAGCTACTTAACACGCTCTATCGGGTGAAATAATTTGTGAATCGGAAACTACCCTCAACAACCCTCAGAAGTGGAAAAATCCTCAAACGGGAAGTCGAATTTTCTGATCAAACAGTAAAGGACAGGTGATTTGCAACATTTTGACAAAATCTGTTAGTGCACCGACGACGACTTCACCCATAGGTCGAATTTTTAAGATAAGTGCTAAATGCACCACGTGGCTCCCCCGATAGCAGGGTTGAAAAATCCACCATGGGATCCCAACGGAGGTCAACAATTCTCTAACGGAATGGTCCTTTACAACAAAAAATGGACATTCAAAATCTGTGTATGCTAGAACCAATTTGAAATGAATATTCAAAATTTTAGGGTTGAAAATTTCAACCCTGAATCCCATTATTCAGTACTTTACGAAAATTGCATATTCAAAATATCCAACCCTAGTCCAAAAGCGAAATTATTTTATTACAATACCTTAATTTGCCGGAAGTCGTTTTACGCTACAACCGCTTTATTCACCCACCCATTTTCAACCCTGTCGTCAGTAAAGTTATGCAAAAGGTCCACATACTCTATTTTGTAGATATTTGTTATTATTTATCATAATAGCCCCCTTTTGGTGTCTCCGGGGTGTCTCCGGAGATTTCGGCTGCTATCTTTGGCCGCTCTTTTCACACCGGTCAGATCTTTGATGGTTTCTGAATTACAATTGACGCTTTCTGAATAACAATTCACTAATCTGAAATTCAAGTTACACTTTCTGAATTACAACTTGCTAATCTGAATTACATGTTACGGTTTCTGAAATACAATTTACTAATCTGAATTACATGTTACGGTTTCTGAAATACAATTAACAATTCTGAATTACAAGTTACGTTTTCTGAATTACATTTTACTAATCTGAATTACAAGTTATACTTTCTGAATTACATATGAAAAAGGTGTAGTGTCTGGACAGTAAAAGCTACTTTATACTATAGCTTTAATACAGTGACGGTCCAGAGGAATGATTTTTGATGACTTCGCTTGAACAAATAAAATATTTATAGTCGAAATTTGTCGAAAGTTTCTGAATGGGTGAATCGGGATTGTATCTCTAAGCAGTACACCTCAATTACCTTTGTCTAAAAGTTGCCGATTTTTTTTTAAAGACGCCGGATTCGGAATTTTGACCCATATATTCTGTCTTTTAAAAATTGGCTATTTTGTCGATGTTATCGGACGCTTAAAAGTCAATAAGTGATAATTGTATATGAATCTTCCTTCAACCTTTGATAATTGGCATGTTGGAAATTGCTTCCAACCAGTTGATCTCAATCATTTCTTTGTTTCAGTGCTATCAAATTCTGAAGAAAGCGATGACGTCACTGAAAGGTCAACCTCAACCGAGTGGATATCCATTCCAACCAGTTCATACTTACGTTCTCAATCCTAAATCCATCACGATGGGTCAGCTTTATGGAGAATTTGACTTGCAGACACATGAGTGGTAAGTTAATCGGAACAGAAAGATATTCGTGCAACGTTTCTCTAAGATGACCCAATGTGTCTCTTGTAATCAAATACAAATAATATAAAACACCAATAGAATAATAATAATGATGATTTATCATTTTTAGCTAAGAGCAAACATATAAAAAGGGAAACATAAACGGATTAAGGCATTTTGCTAAAAATAAAAGGCGAAGTTCAACTCATGCGGCGCTGGTGCTACTGAGTTGCTCTTCCACTTAACCTTAAACACTTGACAGCAATAGCAGAAGCTGAAGAAGAAGAAATAGGGGGCAAAGGAAAGTTGGGGTTATTTGTACAGTAAAGTATTTCAAATAATGTGAAGCGGTCAAAAACAATCAACTGATCAATCAAACAGATCATTGATTCATTGATTTGCCAACAAGAATAGTTCGAAATTGTTTCGAAAAAGTGATGGAGTTTCGGTTTTCAGCTGTTTCGGTAGAAGATTGATAACATGGCAAATATTGTAACTGAATGAGCATCTGAATTGTTCCGTTTTGAAAGTCGGAGGAGTTAAGGTACCCTTAAACCTGATATTTAAATTGTGTACATCAGTACGGTGTGTCACTTTCCTATGTTAATTAGTTTAGTTTAGGTATTTTATTTTGTATTATTTTTCTATAGAAATTGGCAGCAATGAGTTTTGGCCTATTTTCCATGTTTAACCACCCTGTCTCACGAAGTTCGAATGATATTCCACGATGTTTTTTTATAATTCCATGTATAAATTTTAAACAGGAATTCTACACTTTTTGGATTTTTTTCACAAACTGTCTGGTTAAGCATGGGCCATACAACGAGCCTGCGTAATTGATTCTTGATGAAACCAACGCATCACAAAGAGTTGTTTTTACTCGTGCTGGCAAAACGTGCCTGTTGCAATATAACTGTTTTAGTGAAGATTATGCAAGTTGAATTTGTTTATTGATATGTTTCACGAATCTTAGATCAGAATCAAGAATCACTCCAAGACTTTTAGACTCGCTGGCAACCTCAAGTGAGTTACCATTCACCGTAATATTAACAGATTCCAAATTTTTTTGACGACTTAACTTGTTTCCAAATAGAATAACATTTGATTTTGAAGCATTAATAAGTTGGCAATGATTCCTAGCTGAGTCGACAAAAGATTGCAAATCGTTGTTGATATGAATAATTGCATTTTCTACGGCATGAGGAGCAAAACTGTGATAAAGTTTAGTGTCATCGGCGTATAGATGTGCATTACAAGATCTTAGGCAATGTAAAATGTTTGATGAGTAGATAGTAAAGAGCAAGAGGCCCAAGATTGATCCTTGTGGCACTCATGACGCGAAATTCAGGTAATCAGAGAAAGTTCCATTTATACAAACCCTTTGTTGTCTATTGTTCAAATGATTTTTCATCAATTCTATGGTATTGTCGGATAACCCTATATAGTGTAGGATTGCTAAAAGCAGATCATAATTTATTGTATCGAAAGCTCGACTAAAATCCAGCATTACCAGTATTGTACAGAAACCTTCATCTGTGGCCCTGACAGTGTCATCTACAATGTGTACAAGAGCAGTTGTGTAACTATACCCTTTACGGAAACCAGACTGAGTTTCTGGAAGTAAAGAGAATTCAGAAAGATGGTTTCTAAGTTGTTCCTCACCTGCTCTTTCAAAAATTTTGGAAAGAGACGGTAATATGCTTATCGCTCGCAGATCTTTATACTCACTGGGATTATTTTTTTTTCGGTAGAACTCTTACGTCTGCCTTTCCCCACAGAGTTGGAAAAACGTTTTCCATAAAGCAAACATTCATTATGTGAGTGGCACAATGGCACAATATGGGGACTACATAATTTGATCAATTTAATATTTATCCCATCACATTCTACAGCGTTTGATTTAATTCCACAGATAGTTTTATAAGTGAAAATGTCATTTATTGCTTGAAATGAGAAAATTGATTCTATTACCCGCCAGGTTTGTTTATAATGTGATAAAAGCTGTTGTGGTGGATTCATTGCAGGAATAAAATTTATGAAGAAATTATTAATTTCAGTTACGTTTTTCAAATTATCAGGAAGTTCATCAGATTTATGAAGCAAGATGCCACTTACAAAGTTTTCCACATTTGTTTTTTATCATGTTTATTTTTACATTGCTGCGCAAAATATGCTTTCTTTTCCCTTCGTATTGCTTTATTAACATAGTTTTTCATGTCTTTATAGAACTGTATACTTGCGTTCTTCTTACAATTTTTGAGCGCTCTCAAAGCCTAATCTCTGATAGATATCATTTCTTTCAACGTGTCGGTTAGCCTTTGGTTTAGTTACTCGGGCTGTAGTGATTGGAGCATGCCTACCTGTAGTAGGTTGACTAATGAAGAAATGTTCTCATCGACTGTATCTTTTGATCATAAATAAGGAAGAATGGCACATTGAACAAATCTACAAGAAAAATATTTTTATTAAAACTCTTGAAAACTTACTTCAGTTAGTGCAAAACTTTGGAACCCTCCTGTTACTGTTGACCTTTAATTTGCAGTGTACAATGGAATGATCTGAAATACCATTACAATCGAGAACCCCTTGTTCAAGTACAATTGTCGTATTGGCTATAATAACATCCAGAAGTGTTGCGCTGTTCTTTCCTCTCACTCTAACTCTAATAGCACATAAAAGTTATGGAATGTAATTATTGGAATAAGTCAAACCGCTACCAAAAAACACAGCAGAATGAGAACAGTTAAAAGTGAATTGGGAAAAATGTTTTAAAAAATTAAAAAGATCGCAAATTAGTTCAATGACGAATTGGCTACGACAGGTTTCTGAAAAAATTAAAAAAGATGCGAATTTCACTATCAACAATTGGACTCTTTATTTTCACTCTTCTTTTCTGGACTCTTTTATTTTGGACTCTTTTCTACTCTATTTTTTGGGCTCTTTTTGGGCTCTTTTTGGACTCTTGGACTCTTTTATGGACTTTTTGAACATTTTTTTTGTGTCTATTTCTTCTTGAACTCTTTTTTCCACCCTTTTTCAACTCTACCAACGGATCCACATGAATTGAAAACCACAATACACGATTCAAAAAAAGGAACAGAAATTTGTTGACCTTGATGATATCAAAGCAGAAATGCTTCAATTATTGGCCAACGTTATTGTTGAACCACTTGCATCCGTTATCAATAACTTTATGAATATTGTCCTATGGTCATCTGCATTCAAAGACTCTGTTGTTATACCACTGATTGAAAAAAGAGATGAAACGATTACAAGTAGAACAATGACCAATGCCATTAATGAGCCACATATCAAAGCTAATTCGGGTAATAATCAAAAAGTGGTTAAATTCAAATATGACCAAATTAAACTTTTTGTCTGATAAACAAATTGGCTCCACAGAAAAAAATTACCACCCAGCAGGATGATATCAGAGTTTAACCAATAACATAAACACCGTCTTGATTGAAAGCAAGCGGTTTTTGTGCATTTTTATAGATTTATCAAATGTGTTTGATACAATCAGTCATCAGCGTCCATTATAATTCCTAGAGGATGATGGTTTTCGTAAAAATTGTCCAGAGTCAGGAGCCACCTCACTGAAAGACATCAAGTTGTAAAGGTGAATCCAGGTCAATAGAGTAAGGGGACCCACAGGGGTCTGTTTTGGGACCCATACTATTCAAAATATAAATGAATGTTCTGTTTTCACGAAAGAACAGTGGCGAAATCATCGAATTTGCTGATGCCACCGACATCTTATACAAAGCGCAAATGGATTTCACTATAATTAAAAGTTGGCTTGATCACAGATTACTAACACTTTATCTAGATGAAACAAGTTAGCCAAAATATTCCATGTTCGACAGTTATATTACTGTGCGGCTAACTTGAAATATCATCAAAACAAACAGCACGAGTTCCATCACACGACTATAACACGCGACTACGACCATACTTCTTTGTTCCACAAATGTCAAAAACACTTCGCCAACGAGCATATTCATATATAATTCAATACCTGATAATATGAAAAATATTAGTTCTGTCTCCCTTGAAAGATCTTTGCTTCTCAAATCCAATGACATGTCGCCATCGTCTCTTGATAATATTCAATGTTCGTGCTAATTAATATTTATTTACTAATTTCAACGTAATGATCATAGGATAAGTATTACAAGTGAAAAGATGATGTCCTTCCAAATTCAGTTTTCCTAAATCCACGTGTTTGTACATTTTATATTTTAACGACACTATCTATCAATTCTAATACATCAACGCATGTCCATTTTAGCCATGCGATATCAACAAAAATAATTGATCATAGAATAAGTAACTAGTAATAATTAAAAGTTTGGGATGTTCTATTCCAAATATTATATTATGTATTTGTACTTTTATTATTTCAACGCTATCTATATATTAGTCATTTGTATTCATTCATTTGATATCTATAGCTTCTGTCTCAAAACAATTATCAAATCACCAGTAGTACCCACATTTATTCGTATGTTATATCAAAAGACCTATGAATTTAATCGATTGAACTATCAAAATATTTTGAGCATGATTTTGCTTGGAGAATACTTGAATGCACAATAATTGAATGAAATTATTGTGCATGACATTATTTATTAAAAAGCACAATCATGCAAAAATTATTTTGATAGTTTAATCCATTAAAATGTATAGGTCGTGTGATATACGACAAGATTATTTCTTGAATGAGATAAATTAAAACCAACAACAAAGAATTTTATTGATAATGAACACCGACATTTTCTAACAATTTCTTTGTCATAAGTACATTGAGAAAATCATTATTTTTATTTTGTATCCATACAGTTGTAATAAAAATTGCAATTTGTGTAGGTCACAAATGTTTGTTTTTCATTGCTATTTATATTAGATGATACATTGGTATTTCATAAAGACGATAAGGCAGATGAAGCTGGAACATATTGTTGGAAGTTGTTGATAGACCGGTTGTTTTAATATCATACATATTTCTCATTTTGTTAATTATATCCAGATGATGCGTTGGATCCATTTGAAGATATGGTTTAATGGAAAATGCGCTGTTATGTCCTGTGATTTTGATTAGTTGCTGTTCTTGAACAGCTAGCTTACTAACTGCCGTTGATCGATTAAAATGGTTAGTTATTTTTGCTTCCTTGATTCCGATTGGCTGTGCTGCTTCTCAGATCTATTTCAATATTTGATTTATTCCTATCAAGCGATTTTTGTACCAGGCAGTAGATTCGGGTCTTCTTCAAAGAGGATTCGGTGTTCAGAATAACCTATCCGATTTAATATTATTGCCTCTTTTGCTGAGAAGCTTTTTAAATAATATTACAGGGCACATTTTTGTTTTTGTAGTATTCTGAAGCAACCATTTGATGTTCATAAGCTTTTTATCGCATCCTTGTGCAGTTTTTGTGAATATGGAGTTGTATTCTATTCTATACCTACAACTAGAAAAAAATTATACTTCTAGACAGAAATGCTTTTCAACATTTTACCTGTAGAATTTCCTTTATGGTCGACTTCTTCTTTGAAGTAACTTATTAGACAGGAAGTCCCTTCGTTACCTCTCCACGCCCTCGGGAGTATCCTCGTCCTATAACTCAACTATTTTCATATGTTCTTCATCACTTTCTTTTGATTGGGTTTTGTTGAAAAATTCTGCGTTTCGCATTTCTTGCATCTCTGGCAGTTTTGAAAACTATATCTTTAAATGGATCGAAACTTACATTATATTGAACGTGGTAAATTTCTTGCAGATTTTTTGCTACGATATTCCACATTGTCTTAATTACACCTACTTTATATTCCGTTCCGTCTTTCTTCCGCATATTAGACCCCTAGTCTTTCAATATTACAGCCAATTCATCAATTATGTTATCTTCATTGAAAGACTAACCTTTTGTCTTACAAAAGTTGGAAAACTGTAGCCATACAGAAGCATGGGTTTCCATAGTGTGTACTATTATGAACTGCCAAATCGATATTTTCACACGAAATATTATCTACTGAAACGTGAATTCATTTTTGCTCAAGCTTCAAATACAAGACGTTTCAGAATCAAACGCTTCGTTGATGATGTTTGTTTATTTATTACTTCTCAAGAACCACATAAAAGTGTCCAAATGGATAATGGATACTTCAAAAATTATATCTGAACAAGAATACATCCTGAGGATCAGTTGGTTACATGAGGATGAACCGTTTCCATGGAAGCAGCTCATTATAACTTTCGGAAAATTAATATTATTAATCATTTTGAAAATTAAAACGAAACTTCCACTCTAACCAAACGTACATCGTGTGGCTCTTATGGGGTCGACAGAAAGGCTTCTGTGTCGGTGTTTAAACTTTCAAGCGTTGTTATAAACTTATTTTCAGCTGAAATAGCTCGTAATTTTCGACAAAGCGTATAATTTCAACAACGTCGAAATTCTCCAAAATTTTTCACACGGGCAATCTCATAGTTCATCATTTCCCTGTTGGGACATGGAGATGAAAAGAGGAAAATTTTTCATAATTATTGCAAAATATGGAACTTGCAATTCCATGAGAATTCAATTCTCAACTGTATCTCACCACAAATATTTCTCACTGCTAACACCATTTGTCAGATGTAATGATTCAAGCCATTTTCTCTAAGTGGTTTGTTTATGCAACAATATATTACTATTTTTTCATTATACCTATCTGAAAACACTATATTTACATGCTTATTTAGCATACTGAAGAAGGTTTTTTTCCGTGCGCCCGCACGTGAGTTGTATTGTAATAATTTTCACCTCCCAAGCTTTTTTACTACAAATCAGAAATAATTACTGGGCCTGTTTACGTATAACATAAATGTATATACAGTGACCGCCAAAAAGTAAGTACCATATGGGAGAAGAGTTTATTATTAGAGTATTGGATAAACGTTTCTAGGGAAAAGTTTGTGCATATCCTATAACTAAAAGATTTTGACACATGTCACGTGATCACTAGCATGACGGCAAATTGGAAAAAAATACCACGAAGAGACCGAGAGTGGGGTAAGATGGTAAGATATCGAGAAAAGTAATTTCAAAAAGTTGCTTGGAATACAATTGTATACTCACATCCCGAGTTTCAAGCAATAAGTAAATCGGAAAAATTTTAAACTGCAATTTTTTTCAAATATTTTCCCATCTCTTTACGAAAATCATTTTCGACTGTAGAGGAATCTCCGTATTTTGATGATAATGACGGAACTTTCCCATTTTTTAAAAGTTAAAAGCATTTATTTAACTTGCTCTGTGTTAGATGGGTACAAATCTTGCAAGCTGAATTGGAACCACTTCCTATTATCCTACGGAACCGAAATTTCACATGTTGGTTCAGTTCCGATGTCAATACATTGATGTCGAAGGAATTGTTCCCCTTTGCCCCCCGAAAGCTAGATAGAGAACGCGTAGGGTTTCGGAAGTTTTTTTGACGGACTTGGACGTCAAAAATTACAACAAAGAAAATTGGTAGGCCCCTTTTCTCGAAGAAAAAAATGGAAAACTCGCGGAATTAAAATCGGAAAAATCCGTAAAAATAGTGAAAAATATCTGACTGACGAATATTATGGTTTAGGAAAATTTCACCCCCTGTCCCCTCCCAAAAGATAGAGAGAGAACGCGAGGAAGTTCGGAAAATATTTCAACAGTTTCGGACATGAAAAATAATTATAAAAAAAAATCCATCGAGGGGCCTGCCCACCTTTCCTGTCACGAAAAAAATTAGGAAAACTTGCGAAATAGAAATTGAAAAAAATCTATAAAAATAGTGAAAATTATCTGACCATTGAATAACTCGGTTTCAAAAAAATTTACCTCTCTGTCCCCCTCGAGAGCTAGATAGAGAACGCATGGAAATTCAGAAAAAAATTTCCATCAGTTTCATACATGGAAAATTACGAATAAAATGAAATCAAATCAAATATACTTTATTGTACGAAGAACAGTATTCTCATTTACAAAAGCGTTTCTTACTTACTATTCACACATTATGGGTTGGTAAAATTGTGGTATATAAAAACACTCACAAAAACAATTAAAAACTCAGTCTTAGTCAATATAAATAAAAAGTATAAGTAAAAATAATTGTGTATATACATTCACAGACAAATGATGATGAGCGTTTCACTTCGAATATAAACTTGAAAATAGTGCGTCAAATTGAAGAGGCCTAAAGTTTATGTGCTCATGCAGCATTTTATGATTAAAACTTGATTATAATCAGTAAACATGATGTTTCCAGATTGCCATATCATCATGATAGTCTTGGAATTCTGATATAACTGTTAGATATGAACTGATGTTAAAGCGGGGGTTCTGGATTTTTTTAATTAAGAGCCATCTGGTAAGGAATTATTGCTTGAATCTCTGTGTGTGAGTATAACATTAAATTCCAAGCAACTATTTCAAATCATTTTTTTCGATATCTTGCCATCTAACCTCACTTTTGGCCTCTTCATGGTTTATACTAATGGTTATGTGACATACGACAAAATCGATTTTTAGGTTATTGGACATGCACAAACTTGTTCCAACAAATGTTTTTCCAATGCTCTTACAATAAACTTGTTTCCCATATGGTAGGTACATACTTTTTGGCGGTCACTGTATATAATAAAAAATACAGGGTGTTTTGCCACTATTGCATGTTACATTGTGTATATCTCAGAATATTTTTTTCAATGATCTACAAACCAAGCTATGTAATTTTTATTTAAAACATTTTCCTATTCAGGGTGTAATTTAAATGATGTCATTAATTTCAGGTGGTGATTCCCTGTCATATTGTATGAAGAAAATTTCATATAAACGTGTGTCTCAACTTGCTTCGTTTCTGAAATACGGGGTGTCAAAGTTTCATTTAAAAATCGGCATTTCATCAATTAATCAAAAGTCTTTTCGACAATTTTGATGAAACCTGGTGTGGTTATCAGCAGTAGCAAGGGGCTTCTTTTCATTAAATAATATTTCAAATTATAAGTGGCAGATGGTTACCTGATTGATATTTACAGTAAAAATCATTGTACGCAATTGTTTATCCCTAAGTTTCATATTTTTTGAACGAAAAATAATAGAAAATACAGCTTCCTTATAATGCTGTGAATTTTGAATCAAAGTCATTGGAGTAGAAATGGTGGTTACACATCATCAAAATTCGGAAAGTTGTGTAAATGATTTTTTTAAGGTACTTACTCCATATTTCCTTGAAATTCTATTCAATTTTATGCACAAATGTATTGTTAAGTTTTGATGGAAACAGTTGACAATAATGGGCCCAGGATAACAACAAGCAACCAGTAGAAACCAATAAAAGAGTACAGGAAAAAATAAATTAATTAAGAAAATCTATCGTTTGATGAAGTGTTGCTATTTCAAATTAACGGTATTTTCAAATGTTTAATTTGATAAAAATTTTGAACTTAGAGAAAAACAGTGGTGTACAATTATTTTTACAATATTTATAAATCAGGTAACCCTTCGCTGCTTATAATTTGAGATCTAACCTCATGAAAACAAGCCTCTTGTAACTGCCAATATACACACCAGATTTCATGAAAATCAGCGAAAAGCCTTGCGAGTAATCAATAAATAACCGATTTTTTATTAAAACTTTGACACTCCGTCACTTGAAAGAAAACAAGTTAGGACATACGTTTATATGAAATTTTTTTCATAAAACATGGCAAGGAATCACCATCAGAAATTGATGACATCATTTAGTATACTATGACAGGCGAGATATTGTACTTGTCACCCTGAATCTTTCGACTGTCTTCTAGGACCGACGGCATCCTTCCGTCCCTCGTCCGGCTGGGCAACAACGCCGAAAACAAAGACAAGCGCTGGTACGTCTTCGACGGCCCAGTCGACGCCGTCTGGATCGAGAACATGAACACCGTGCTAGACGACAACAAGAAACTGTGCCTCAGCAGCGGGGAGATCATCAAGCTGCGGGACACCATGACGATGATGTTCGAAGTGGCCGATCTGGCAGTTGCCTCTCCGGCGACGGTGTCCAGGTGCGGAATGGTCTATCTCGAACCGGGAGTTTTGGGACTGGAGCCTTTCGTCAACTGTTGGCTCAAGAGACTACCAGAGGTGAGGTCGGGGACTTGTTACGGGTTTATTTTGCACTAGAAAACCCTTTCTGTTTCAATATTGTCGTGAACGAGCAGTGCCCTTCGAATTATTTTAGTACATTGATCCATTCACTCTTGATATTTTCTAATTCGTTCACGATGGCAGTTCATTGTCATTATGCGCTTGACATCGAAATTGTCCAAAGTCGCGTGCCTTGCTAAATGGTTGACCGAATGAAAATAAAACAATTCCATATATAAATATAAGGTGATTGGAATCAGGATATAGTTAATAATAGACTCATATATAGGAGAAAGTCCTAGGGCTCAGTTAGCCTTACAGGCTAGGCCCTTCTTGCCTTAGCTGAAGTCGTCCATAAAAAGACAAGGGACTGAGTATTGGTTTAGTGATGGTTTTAGGTAAGAGTTTCATTTGTCCCATACAGAAAGGGAAGGTCGACTGAATCGGCCCTCCACGCTGTTGTGCGAAGGATCGAAAGGACATTAAGGTTTAAAGAGGTAATATTAGGAGTATTTTTCGTTGTGGAAGGCGCATTTGACAAGGCAAAAACAGCGACAATAGAGGCAGCACTAATGGCCAGAGAAACGCCTCACTCGATGGTCAGCTGGGTTGAATCGTCGCTTACGAGGAGAAAGGTCGAAGTATCCCGAGGAGACATCAGACTGGAATCCGAGGTGGGGGGTCTGCCCTCAGGGGAGTTGCCTTTCTCCCCATCTGTGGTGGCTAGTAATGGATGAACTCCTGGTTAAACTCACAGAGGAAGGTTTCGAGACGCAGGCATACGCGGACGATGGAGTTGTCCTAATCAGCGGACGATTCATCGGAGTCGTCTGCGACCGTAAGCAGAATAATTGAGAGATGGTGCGATGATGCAGGACTCTGAGAGAACCCGACAAAAACAGAGATGATCCTGTTCACTAAACGGAGAAAAACAGATGGATTCAGGTCACCTATCATGTTTGGGCAAGAGCTGGAGCTAGTTCAGAAGGTCAAATACCTGGGGGTGGTCCTGGACTCCAAACTTCCATGGAGGGTTATTCGAAAGTCGGTAGCAATCCTATGCAAATTGCGGAGAATTGTAGGAAACAATTGGGGCACCAATCCAGAGATCATGCGCTGGCTGTACACGGCAGTCGTAAGACCAAAGATCCATCATGGGTCAGCCGTGTGGTGGTCAGGCGCACAGGGTAGCACAATAGGCCGAAAACTCACCAAGGTTTAGAGGTTGGCCTGTTTGGTAACACCGGGCGCTATGAGAACGACTCCAACCGCAGTGTTGGAGGTACTGCTGAGGCTGCCACCGCTTCCAGTCTGGATCAAGGAGGCAATGGCAGCCCATTTGAGAATGCGGGACTCGGGAGTCTGGGTAAACGAAGGAGCGATGGTAGGTCATGCGGAAATCGCGAAGTGGGCGGAACAGGAGATCCCTATCTCTGCCGTCAGAGTGAAAAGCGCACAAGACAGACTGCGATGGAATAGAGAGTTTACACTTACTATTCCAAGCAGAGAATAATGGGAAGGAAACACGGTGGAGTTTAGCACAGGAAGCCTAATATGTTACACGGACGGTTCGCGTCTAACTGACAAACAGGCTTCGGGTGCCGGAATCTACCTGGAGGGAAGAGAAGTACGAGAGAGCTACGCTTTGGGCAGAAATACAAGAGTTTTTCAAGCTGAAGTGTTCGCCATCCTATCCGTAGCTACGAGAGGAGAGGTGAAAGATGGATCCGAACAGAGAATTTATATCTGTTCGGATAGTCAGGCAGCGCTCAGAGCCGTCTGCCATCCTAAACCAAGCTCAGCGCTTGTACAGGAATTTGGAGATGCGCTCGAGAAGCTAGCTGAAACGAGGGAAGTTCAGCTGGTATGGGTCCCGGGACAGAAATAAACTTTCCACTCTGTACGCCACTGTTTCAAAATTTTAGTACTTACCTTTGCCCTACTAGTTCGAGTAGGCATGAATTAAACTTAAACACAAGACGTTTATGTCGAGAACAAAAAATGGTGCCACCGTAGAATCCATCAGAAATACGGAAATTTATATACATTTTCCAACTATAATAGTGAAATTTGGAAAAATCCGGGGGGAAGGCGAAAAGTAGTTGAAATCCAGTTTTTATGATCTTTTGTCATTTTCAAGGCCTTTATCTCGAGAACAAAGAATGCTGCCACGATTATATAGGGCGGATTTCATGCACTTCAATTTTTGTTTTCGAGTTGAGGTCAAGAAATATAAATGATATAGTGGAAAATGAACATAATATAATGAAAACCACTGTGACCAGGTATGTATCACAATTAAATAATTTGAAATATACTTAATTATAAACCATGAAAATTTGGAAGTTATCATGAAATTTACATGGAACAATCACATTATTGAAGATAAATGTCACGTTGGAATTCTACAAGAATATGAAAAATCACATGGTCACAATTTGACCGAAAATATTTTTAAAATCCCAAAAAAGCCCAAAAATAATAAAAATCGCAAAACTTTATTGTTTTTTTTTCAATTTTGGGAGATATATCTCGAGACCCGAAGAAGAGAACCCACCGTGGAATTGATTCAACAAGATAATGGAAAATCATGAGATCTTGCCAATTGTGATCGGGAAACATTAAAATCCGAACGGAAAGTTGATAACTGAGGAAAATACCGAAAAATTTATTCTTGTCATATCAGAGACGCATATCTTGAGATCAATTGACTGATGCCTGCATGAAATTGGAAATGGGAAATGATATCGTGTCCTTATCTATGATCATGAAAATTTGAAAGATCCAGTGGAAAGTTGAAAAGTAATTGAAATCCAGTTTTCACTCTGTTTTTGTCAATTTCTGGGCGTTTATCTCGGGAACAAGGAATGGTTCCACCGTAGAAGTCGAAATTAATATAGAAAATCGAATACTCTATCCAACTATGATTATGAAAATTCGAAAAATCCGGACGGAAAGTTGAAAATTGATAAAATCCAGTTTTGAAGCTGTTTTTGTCATTTACAAGGCGTTTATCTCAAGAACCAGGAATGGTGCCACCGTAGAAATTTGACAGTACTATGAAAAATTTAATACTCTCTAGATCTGTGATCATGAGAATTTTAGGAATCTGTGGGGAAAGCGTGAAATAATTGAAATCTGGTTTTTATGCTGTTTTTGTCATTTTTGAAGCGTTTATCTCGTGAACAAGGAATGGCCCCATGGAATCCGACAGAAATATGGAAAATCATGTTCTCTTTCCATTTATGATGGAGAAAATCAAAAAAATCTTGGAAGAAAGTCGAAAAGTAATGAAAATCCCGTGTATATACTATTTTTGTAACTTTCAAGGCATTTATCTCTGGAACAAGGAATGGTGCCACCGTAGAATTCGACACTAATTTGGAAAATTATATACTCTCCCCATCTATGATCATGAAAATTGGAAAAATCCTGTGGGAAATTCGAAAAGTAATTAAAATTCAGTTTTTAAGCTGTTTTTGTAATTTTCACAGCCTTTCTCGAGAACAAGGAATGGAGTCACAGTAGAATTCAACAATGATATGGAAAATGATGTACTCCTTCCATATATGATCATGATAAATTGAAATATCCAAGGAGAAAATGGAAAAGTGATCAAAATCCAGTTTTCAGTCTGTTTTTTCATTAACAAGGCGTTTATCTAGAGAACAAGGAATGGTGTCATCTTGGAATTCAACAGAAATACGGAAAATTTTATACTCTTTCCAACTATGATAGAGATAACGACTAAGGCCCAGTTTCACAATATCTCCTCACTAAATGGTTAGGATTTTACTATGGGTTAAGTATTAAAAACTGCTTCACAGAAGTTGGTTAAGAATTTAATTTAAGTTAACCATATGTCAACTTTACTACAACACAATTCAATGGTTAAGAACCGACCAGAAGAAAATAACCTTACAATTTCTTCATTTTGAAATTTAGTTTTTCACATGCCTACATAATAATGATAGGATAGTATAAAATTCTGAAAAAGATATATAGGGACGATATCAACTCATTTAGTGAAGACGAGGAAGAGGGGCGTCGGCCAAAAATAATTAGGCCGAGGCCGGACTTTCTTGATGAATATGATGAAAAGGACTTTTTTACCATTTTAGGCTGACTCCAAGATCAGCCGAAAGGGTTATAGAAGAAATCAGAGATTCAATCGAACATCTCACCGGATGGATGTGAAAACAAATAATTTCACAATCATTTTATACATTATGGCCGTGGGACGTGGGCCGTGGAGGCCGTGGTGGCAGAGAGTTCGCTCGTTTGGAGCGAAGGGTCGAGGGTTCAAAGCCTCGCATGGTCATCGGTCTCGTGCATGGCATCACACGTTAAAAGGTAAGGGCTGCGTCTTCCTTAGCTCACACAAGTCTCTCAAAGACTTCCGAGGGTTGCGCGTAGGGGTGCAATCGGTTGACGGAAATAACAAATTATTATAATAACAATAATTATTAAGCTCAAATTACTTTTTAGGAATGACTGTGAGTGATCAAGTGCTCTTGACATTACATTTTTATGCAAATGGATCATTCCTGAGAACAGCTTTCGAATTATCTGGAATTAGCAAATCTACAGGTTGCAGGGCTGGTAATAGCCTTGCCAGGAATAATTTTAAATGATGTATTTTAAAGACAATATAAACAATAAACGAAACAAAACGTTACCAATTTTCAATAAAATCCAATAATGAGTTAGTAAGATTACAACTTTTTATCTGAAAATGTAAATTTGTGTCCCTGATAATCATCATTATATCATCAGTTGTTCAGAGCTTCCAGTTTTTTATCAGTCAGTTCAATTTTCTTCTTCAGAAGTTTTAATTCCATGGAATATTCCTCCAAAAATATTTGTCTTTGAAGTTTCATAAAAGATAATTTTCCTTCGATCAGGATATTACTGGGATTCATAATTTTCCTCACATTTGTTCTTGATCCAACTTCTGAGAAACAGGTTTTTTCAAATCTTTGAATACGAGATCCAATCATGTTCTTGAAAAATATTAGCTGCAGAATTGCAACTGGGTTGGCCATCTAATAAATCTAGATCAACATCAATAATAATAATTACTTAGTCCTGACAACTGCTCTCCCAAAAAACCTTTCACAGCAATATCAATAACTTTATCTATTGGTGGTTTGTAAGAACCTCCTCCTGTTTTTAAAATTAATTCATTTCGGTCAGCCCATTTCTAGTTGAATTTCTTCTTTAGTATTTTCCATGTTTTTTCTTTCTCCTTCCATAAAATATAATAGCTTCTCGTGCATTCTACAATTTTTTTATTTTTTGACAAGACTCATGAAAAGTTGCTCTTTCTCCGGTGTAAAATTGGCAGGTCTAGATTATTTAGTTCCTTCTGTTTTCAGATACCACAGTTCCCAATTTTTTCTGCAAAAATAACTTTATCTACAATAGATATCATCCCCAATGAATGATATATTACTAGCTAGCATCTCGGTCTTCATCATTTACATTCGATTGAATTCCATTCAACTGCTCAATAATGACAACCTTTCGACTACGTCAACATGAAATCTCGTTGCCAACATATAGAAAATTAACACTATATAATGGTTACTTGACTCACATAGCTTTTGTTATTGTGAAACACTTCAAACTTTAACCACAAGCTAACCAAATTGTCTTTGGTTAGGTGACTAAAAAGATCACCATATATTGTGAAACTGGGCGTTAGTTTAGTTTCTCTCTGTGTAGACATTTATCTCATTCACAGTTGTCAGTGTGGCTGTAAGTGGTATTCAAAGTCATTGATTTTTGACCATGAAACAACAAAATCATTCTCTTGTGTGGAGTAGGTCTTTATTCTGTAGTGTCATTCATATTGTCATATTGTCATTCTCCTTGTTCCCCCCTGTACACCGTTTGGAAATTTAGAATTTTAATAACTCGAATACAAGTATTTCGTAATGCACCAATTTTTATAAAGAATTAAATTTTCTGACAAATCGATAATAAAAAAGTTTCCATATGGTGCAAATTTTTGGAACTCTCTATATATAGTCATGACCACCTTTTGATAGGCAACCCATTTTAGGCGTTTTCGTCTATTTAGGTAACTTAATAAAAAGTATGTTTCATCCGGTTAATAGATTTTTTATTCTATATGGTTGCCGAAAAAATAGTGTACGCAACACGTCCGAAAACAGTTTTTTTAGACTCGCAGACTTCCAGGACTCGCTGACGCTGGCCCTAGAATTTGGTCTATTCGTTCAAAAAAAAAACAGTATTTTCTTGACTTGTTACGTAAATTATTTTTTCTACGACCGTGCGTTTTTACCCACTTTCCCGCACTTATTTTAGTTTAGAAAGTGTCACTTTCCCGCACTAGTGCGGGAAAACTCGCTTTCCCGCACTAGTGCGGGAAAGTAAAATATGTCAATTTATCGTTATTAGATGTACATTTCATTGTTGCTGAGAGTTATTTGGAGGACTCCGTAGAACAGAAGAAAACCATCTCGAATAAAATTCTTTCATGTACTGGCAACTTGCAACCGATGCCGTCTCCGTCATCTTCATGCACTTTGCAATCTACGAGTGTTACTCGTAACAGCCAGTTACCACCAACTAACTACTCTGGACCGGCTATTCTGACGCATTTGCAGAACAAATTGTGTTTTCAACATTAATATTAATAATAATTAGTGGATTTTCATGGAATGTTTTGTATGTTGAAATAAAATATATATTTTCAATGTGCTTTTTGAATCATTATGCGATCGTAAAAAAAATAATGTTTCTAATTCATGCGTAAAGTGTCTTTCCCGCCCTTGACTGCTTGCCCGAACTCCGCTTCGCGTTGTTCGGGTCAATGGCAGTCGTGTGCGATAAAGTATCACTTTCCGCACTTGTTAGGAAAATAACTAATTTCCCAGAATTTCAGCTGTTCATGAATTTTTCCCGACCTTCGGAAATATCGTGTCACATCCGATGTCGAACTTTTGTCTATAATATCTATATTTGTACCGAATGAATGCAGGAACTTGTTCTTCAAAGTAGTTGGTGAAGTGGAATACAAGAGAAAATTACCTTCTATTAACAGAAACCAATTTGACGCTAAACGTTGAGGGATCAATCGGTACAATTTCTGAAATGATCCAACTCTATTTACACCTCTAATTTTGGATGAATCGAGCGTACAGAGTTAATTGGCCAACTCCACCTACTCCTTTCTTCCACTATAGTTATTTCATTCTTGGAATTCTGATGGAATAGCCTGGTCAAATTCAATGAAAATCTGAGTGTATTTGTTGTCAAAGACCAGATGCTCATGCAAAGTCAGCTGTATATATATATATATATATATATATATATATATATATATATATATATATATATATATATATATATATATATATGATATCCAAGAATGAAGGGGACAAACTCTGTCGATGGAATCCTTCATTTCGATGCTGAAAGTTTCACAAATAGACCACAAGCCTAGGCAAATTTTCAGGTGGTGATTCTATACACCACGAGTCATATACAATGTTGAAGTACTGGTCGAGAAACAAACTTAAGGCACTATGACGTCAATTTTCCGCGGTACAGGTGAGTGCACAGATGAGTCGAAATGTCGTATAATAGGAGGCACTTTTTGATTACAAATGCTCTAAAATCCAGTGCCGTCAAAAAATAGCGGTACCGGAAGTCAGATTTTTTTTTTGAAATCGGTGATTTTACCCCCTCTCCCCAGTTAATCGAATACTTGACAGCGTTGATTCAGTTAACTTTGCCTTTCTTTAAAGAACTATAATACGTGGTTATATTGAAAAATTCTTTGCCTACTATAGAACCAAACAAAATTTCAATATCAAAATATTTTATTACTCAACATATTCTCCTCCTAATTGGATACATTCATTACAGCGAACCTGCAACGTTTCTAGACCTTTCAAAAAAATGTTTTTTCTTGCTCTGCAAACCTGACCTCCACAGCTTTTATTACCTCCTCGTTGGAAGAAAATTTACGGCCTTCAAACATTTTTTCAGTTGAGGAAAGAGGTGATAGTCGGACGGAGCCAAATCTGGTGAATAAGGGGGGTGTTCTAGTAATTCAAACCCTAAATCACGAATTTTTTGCATGGCATCATGAGATTTGTGTGCAGGGGCGTTGTCCTGCAAAAACAAAACACCTTTGGGTAGCTTTCCGCGTCTTTTCTCTTTATTTTTTTCCCGTAAAGTGGCCAATAATGTCGAATATTAAACTCCAGTTATTGTTTTACACTTATCCAAAAAATCAATCATGAATACTCCATGGCAATCCCAAAAAACTGAAGCAAGAACTTTTCCAGCAGATTTTTGGACACGAAACTTCTTAGGTCTTGGAGAACCGGAGTGTCGCCATTCCATCGATTGTTGCTTTGTTTCTGGATCGTAGAAATATACCCAAGTCTTATCCATAGTAACAATTCGGTTCAAGAAGTCTACATCGTTTTCAAATCGAGCACAGATCGAACGCGATGCTACTACCCTTGTAGGCTTTTGGTCAACATTCAAACATTTGGGGATCGATTTTGCAGCAATTTTTCTCATGTCCAAATTGACGTGAACTATATGATGAACGCGTTCGTATGATATATTCAGTGCTTCAAATATCCGTTTTAGCCCAATTCGACGGTCTGTTAAAATCATGTCATGAACTGCATCGATATTTTCGGGGACTGACACAAAAACTGGTCTTCCCGATCGATCATCATCTCCAATGGAATATTTACCTCTATTGAAGCTTGCAGTTCAATCTTTCTCGGTCGCATACGAAAGGCATTGATCACCAAGGGTATTAAGCATATCTTCGTAAATCTGCTTACCTCTTAACCCTTTTAAATACAGGTACTTGATGATGACTCGATACTCCAATTGTTCGATTTTCACAATTTCGGTGGACATATTTTTTCTTTTAATTTATTGCGTAACTCTGGTATACTTTTTTGACGTCAAACTTTACACTGACACTTCTAATTAGTTATTGTTCGTTGCTATGGTAACGCAATATTTTGTTTATGCAGGAAACTGGTCTAGGCTAACTAGATATCAATACATCCTCGTATAGTGGTATCCCTTCTTCAGTTTTGCAACCGCAACCGCAACTGCAACAGTTTTCGAGATATTACTCTATCAATGTAATTTTTTTGCATTTTTTGGATTTTGAGACACAATCAGTTCACTCTCATACTTAGGAAAAACCGAGTTTCAATGATTTCACTGCAGGAATCGATTGAAAAATAATTCTTTCTTCGTTTCAGATACTGCCATTTAAAGAAATTATTATACACTGCTCGTCACTGACGATGTAACTGGACTATTATTTTCAATTTTTATAGTTCATTTTTTGTAGAAACAAAAACTTCTGAATGGCTCAATGTATCACAGAGTCACATATATTCAACACCTTTCGATAGGAGCATTAGAAAAATAATATTCGATACACACTATAGGAACTGAATCTGAGATATTTTTTTTAAATAGTTTCCTAGTAGTCAAAGAAATAGTGGTAAATGCAAAATGAGCATATAGAAAATCGTTCATAATGTAGGCTGACGACATAAATACTCGTATCGAATGCAGTTTGTTTATACCGAGCGTTAAATATCAATAGAAACAAGGGAATACATACCCAATAATCATTTCTAATCGCTAATCGAACCGTTAAGGCAAACGG
The DNA here is from genome assembly GCA_944452925.2 of Chrysolina oricalcia. Lineage (NCBI taxonomy): Eukaryota > Metazoa > Arthropoda > Insecta > Coleoptera > Chrysomelidae > Chrysolina > Chrysolina oricalcia. The sequence continues at coordinate 35,970,347 of OX101827.2, forward strand.
ATCCGTGAAAATATCTGAATATTTGATATGATGTGGATTTCGATGCACTGATCAAGTGCCTATTGCTACAGACTACAAAAATGGACAGTTTTCAAGATATGGCCGTATCAATATCTGATTTTTTTCGTTTTCTAGATTGTGGCCCACCATAGCTTAGCTCTTATACCCAACAAAAACGGAATTCTATCGATTTCTGAGAAGAATTGCCTGAGAAAACAGTTGTATTCCATTTCAGATACATTCATGTGGAGAAATTAGCATACACTGCTCGTCCCTGGCAATGTAGCTGAGCTATTATTTTCAACTTTTGTATTTCCGTGTTCGTAGAAACAAAATCTCTTGAATTGCTCTAGTTCTAACAAACATACTTATATTCAACACAATTCAGTTATGGCATTTGAAAAAATAATATGCGATACACACACTAAATATGATTTGATTTTTTTTAATATTCTCCTGGCCATCAGGAAAATAGTGGAAAATGCAAAATGAGAAACTAGAAAATCGTATTTATAATATACGCTGACGAGATGAATATACAAACAAGTAAGAAGATACTTGAATACCAACAGCAAAAAACTATTCATTTTTTCAACTTACCTCTAACAAATAGAATAAGATCACAACAGCAACCACATCATTGTATAGTACCCTACCCGATTTTGTTCAAACTATACATTTTTCGTTCAATAGTTCTTTATTTAGTGAATGCACCTACAGATTTTTGTGCCTTGACTCTGTCTGTACTCTTCAAAAAAATTTTTCGTCGTTTTGGGTTTCAGCTACTGCGAAGACAGACATAGAACTGAGAATGAATAACGTTACCTTATTTGCCCCATGTATAGTTTTGCAATAGTTCGAGTAAATACTTGGTTGGTTGAACAATTGACCCTCGTTAAATGTTACGCATAGATGATTTGATGAACGTTTGGACCAACTTTCTTTTACGTACTATTATTCTTACTTCTATCATCATCACTTTGGTGGAGAATTGATATTTTTCATGAAATAAATATTGTTACTGTTTTACAATTTTCCCATTATCAGTTATATATTCTTCTCATGAAAACTCATTTATTTCAAATTTCATTTTGTCTAGAGATGATGGCCGTGAACGTTAAACATCTGAGACCACAGCACTCCTCATCGGTGGTCTCAGTTTTTCAAGTCCATATAGGCTTTCGGCTGAGAAAAATCTGGACGCTAGGCCCAGACAACATTGAATATATTGACTCCAGCCGTGAAAGCCTACATTCTTTCATCAGTTATCGGTTCAATTAACAATTAGAAATGATTTTTCAGTATGTATATTTAACACTTGGTATAAAAAAAAACTGCATTCGATACGAGCATTCATCTCGTCAGCGTACATTATAAATACGATTTTCTAGTTTCTCATTTTGCATTTTCCACTATTTTCCTGATGGCCAGGAGAATAGTTCAAAAATGATTCAAATCATATTTAGAGTGTGCATCGCGTGTTATTTTTTCAAATTGAATTGTGTTGGATATAAGAATGTTTGTTAGAACTAGAACAATTCAAGAGTTTTTGTTTCAACGAACACAGAAATACAAAAGTTGAAAATAATAGCCTAGCTACATCACCAGTGACAAGCAGTGTATTCTAATTTCTCCAAATGAATGTATCTGAAATGAAATACAACTGTTTTTCAGTCAATTCCTGCGCAGAAATCGATAGAATTCCGTTTTTGTTGGGTATAAGAGCTAAGCGATTATTGGCCACAATCTAGAAAACGAAAAAAATCAGATATTGATACGGCCATATCTTGATAACTGTCCATTTTTGTAGTCTGTAGCAATAGACACTTGATCAGTGCATCGAAATCCACATCATATCAAATATTCAGACATTTTCACGGATCCGTTTGCCTTAACGGTCCGATTAGCGATTAGAAATGATTATTGGGTATGTATTCCCTTGTTTCTATTTATATTTAACACTCGGTATAAACAAACGGTATTCGATACGAGTATTTATGTCGTTAGCCTACATTATGAACGATTTTCTATATGCTCATTTTGCATTTACCATTATTTCTTTGACGACTAGGAAACTATTTTTAAAAAAAAGTATCTCAGATTCAGTTCCTATACTGTGTCTCGAATATTATTTTTCTATTGCCCCTATCGAAAGGTGTTGAATATATGTGACTCTGTGATACCTTGAGCAATTCAGAAGTTTTTGTTTCTACAAAAACTGGACTATAGAAATTGAAAATAATAGTCCAGTAACATCGCCAGTGACGAGCAGTGTATATTAATTTCTTCAAATGGCAGTATCTGAAACGAAGAAGGAATTATTTTTCAATCGAATCCTGCAGTGAAATCATTGAAACTCGGTTTATCCTAAGTATGAGAGTGAACTGATTGTGTCTCAAAATCCAAAAAATGCAAAAAAAATTACATTGATAGAGACATATCTCGAAAACTGTCCATTTTTTGAGTTTTGGGCAATGGACACTTTTGATCAGTGCATCCAGATCTACACCATATCAAAAATTCGGACAAATTCACGGAAAGCCATTTTCCATAAGAAACGTGCGTGGTCCTTTGTCAGTATTAATAGTGAAGTTTATAACTCCTCAAGTACCTACACTAATAAAGAAGTATGGCAGATAATTTGACTCTGCAGGAGAAAATTGAAATAGTAAAACTCCGTGGTAACAAAGATAGATCCGAAAGGGAAGTATGTAGAATTTTCAATAACATGCATCCGGAGCGTCGAAATATTAGCAGAGCTACAGTTGGACGAGTAAACAAAATTTTCAATCAGTATGGAGCTGTAAGTAAATATATTCTGAAGAATAATTCTGAACGACTTCGAAATTATTTTAATAATAATCTGAAAACAAGTGTGAGAATTGCAAGTTTGGACATTAACTTACCGCGTGAAGCAATAAGGAGAAATCTTAGAAAATATAGTAATATGAAGCCCTTTAAACCAAAGTTTCTTCACACCTTAGAAGAAGGCGATAATGAAAAGAGGATGAAGTATAGTCTATGGGCCCAAAGAGAATATCTAAAAGACAGGAATTTTCTGAAAAAAGATTTGTTCAATGATGAGGCAACATTCACAACCAATGGAACAATTAATTCTCAAAATTCAAGGTCCTGGACGGAAGAAAATCCACATTGGATAATAAATTGCAGAAGACATTTCTCCCTAAAAATAAATGTTCGGTGCGGAATATTACATACCAGAATAATTGGCCCTTTTTTTAAATAATTTGAATGGACAAATTTTTATGAATTTTTTGAAAAATTAGTTTTCCAACGCTATGGATGAACTTCCACTAGCAGAAGAGGCCCATTTTCTATTTCAATTAGACGGTTCTACCATCCACAATAGCAGGATTGTTAGAGATTGGTTTCAAGAAAGTTTTCCTTATCGGTGTATAGGGCGAAATAGTCCACTGATCGAGTTTCCCCCCAGATCCCCGGACTTGATTTTTTTTATTGGGGCTCCGTTGAAGAAAAAGTATACAAAACTCGCCCAACGAGCAAAGAGGAACTGCGTGAAAGAATAAAACAGACTTGCAGAGATACCCTAAATCAATTATTGAATTGAATGGAGATTTGGTGGAACAGTCCAAAATTCAATGTGTAGGTACTTCCATGTCAATACATTCTTTTGTAGTGGTACATTTATGTTATTAATATTGGTAATTATATTATTTGATGTAAAGATGTGCATTTCTATTCTTTGAAAACAAACTGCAGTGTGCTAATAGAGATAACTATATTGCATATAAAGTTGTTATTTTCTGAAGGAGTATTTTAAACCATATTATTCAAAAAATTGTTATTTAATATACAACTATTTGAATTATTTTGATAGTGATTGGAATATTTTACGTATGCTCTATTTCTGTTAAAAAATATGATTTCATCCTGAAATTTCAGGCACAACCTTTTGAAAGCATCACAAATCCAGTGGCGTCATCAAATTTTATTTAAAAAAATCGCTAGTATGTTTCTTGGATTTTTGACCTTAAAAAATCGATGTAGGCCTTGAAATTTATATTTTTATTTCATATTTATGGCACTCCACTAGAACCATTGATGATCTATAAAAAAAAATAAACTTCTGAATCGGATAATAAATAACAGTTTTAGAGAGGTGGGCCGCTTTCAAATGGGTCACTCTGTATGTTTATAGGAACTATTGTTCTCATTTTGATGTCAGCAACACGTAGGTACTTAAGAAACACCCTGTGTGATATAAAAGAATCTGAAAATACGGTGCTATTTTTGCGAAATGAAATTTATAAAAATACTATTCTGGAATGGAAAGGAAGTTTGAATTGTCTTAGAATCGAATCATTTTCCATACTACAACCAATCACTCATTATTTTCCAGCTGGCAAAGCAGTTTGCAGAGGATCTACGAAAACTATTCGAGTATTACGTTTTACCAGCGATTGAGCTGGTACGAAACAATTTGAAGGAGATACTGACTTCCGTCGATTCGGCATTGTTGATGACTTTCCTCCGCCTCATGGATTTTAGGTTGGGCCCTTTAGCCGGCAGAGATAACAAACCACCGCCTGCAGCGCAGTTTCTCGCCCTGATAAGTAAGTGAATTTAGTGAATAGGAAAAGACAGCGATTATTTTATTTACTACTATAAATGTATAAAAAATATCTGTCTGGGGGAGAAATAAAATCTGTGAAATTGAGAAATAACTCAATAACAGACAATAAAATTTTTATTTCAGACCATCTAATCAATTATTACTAGGGAGTAGTCTAAACCTAGAACACTGAAAACATTTTATTTAGGAGACAAACCCGGTTGAAATATAGCAACTATTAAAATCGTAATTGAAAAAATCTCCAGGAATTGAGAAAATTATTTCAGAAACAGTAACATTCTTAAGAAAAATTGTTTCATAGCTGTTGACTCACGTGATGAACTCAGATCTGATTCAAGAATTTCTCAGTGGGCATTATCAAGCCGATATATAAATGTGCTGATAAACTGCAAGCCAAAAATTACAGACCTGTTTTACCAATTTCAGGTTTAGCTGAAATTTTTAGAAAATGTTGAAAATAAGTTTTTTTGACGAAATAATCTGCTTTCAGAAAGAAATTCGGATTCAGAAAAAACAATTCAAACAATAATCCATATACCGAGATACTTTATTTGTTCAATTCTTTTCAATAATTAACTATTGATATTGAGGTTAGGCGAAATATTCTGTGTGTTTTTTTGCTGAAAAATTATATACTCAGTTTTATCAGTATTTATCGATAAAAGGTTACAATAAAGTAATTATTCAAATTTTTTCAAGTCTTCATTATTAGTGTTTTCTAGAATGAGAGAGTTTTTGTGTTCATATAAAAGTACTGTACCACCTGCGTATATTATGGTATATCTTCCAGCTAATCCAATTTTAAAGATATTTTGGGTATATAACAATAATAATCTTTATTGACCCTAAGAAACATAAATTTTTATAATAGGGACCCAAATCTATAACTAATACAATAAACAACAAAATTTCGAGTTGAAAATGTTTTTTTTAAGTATCATTGTAATAAGTACTCCTTTAAATGAAATTTCAAACGATTTTTTTGTAAAATATTTTTTAAATTATAGGGTATATTATTGAATATCAAAATTCCATTATTTAAAATTGATTTTGTCCCGATATTTTTCTTTATTCTATGCGTGATGAGACTATTTGATTGTCAAGTTTGATTATTGTGTATAGTATCGGTTGAATTAAATTCCAGAGATGAATGTTCCTTATTATTGATGACAGAATGTATGAATATACATATTTTCAATTTGTACAAAGAATTGATATCCAAAAGATTGTTTGGAGCATATAAATGTGATGTAGATTCAAGGAATGGTAACTTAAAAATACATTTGATACTTTTGTTTTGCAAAGATTTGAGTGGACGCAAGATAGTACAATAGGCAATTCCCCATACTGATATTAAATACTGTAATTTTGATTGAATTAAACTGAAATAAATCATTTTTAGATATTTCAAAGGAATGTATTATCGAATTTTGAACGAAATACCAATTATAGGAGATTTTCAATATGGCTTTTCCAAGAAAGGGTTTCATCAATGTATAATCCCAAAAATTTTGTTGCTTCTGAATATTTTATATTTTGCCCGCTGAAGAGTTGAAAACTAATGGATTTGAAATATGTCTGGATTTTCTTTTTGACAAAAAGATGAAGGAAGATTTATCAATATTCAAAGTCATTTTATAATTGTTTAACCAAAGCGAAATTATTTTTAAATCAGCTTGAATATTTTCGATTATTTCATTGTCATTTTTCCCAAAATAAATTAATGATGTGTCATCCGCAAATAATTTGAGCTCACCATGCAAGATTGCAAGATTGATTGCAAGATTGGATATTGAATTGAAATATACAAGAAATAATAAATGTCCAAGAATTGAACGTTGTGGTACACCACATTTTTTGTCCATTCCCCATACAAACATATTGTTTTCTCCCAGACAAATAATTTCGGAACAATTCGTGTACATGACCTCTAATCCCGATATTGAATAATTTACATAATAAAATTTCGTGATCAAATGCTTTTGATACATCCAGTGACTCTAAACAACATTGGAAATTGTCATCTAGGTTTAGTTGAATTTTTGTAATCAAATCCAACACGGCAGACTCAGTGTCACTAGATCTTCGGAAACCATATTGTCCATTATACAAAAAAATTATTTTATTAAGGTAATCCATTACTCTTCGGTTCATGATTTTCTCAATAATTTTGGATAAAACAGGTAATATTGATATAGGTCGATGGTTACTTAAAATTTATTTTTTCCCACTTTCAAATTAGGTGTATCCCTAGCCATTTTCATATTATTGGGAACATAACCACTGTCAAATGATTTATTGATCAATGCGCTTATACAAGGGGATAATTCTGATGCAACCATTTAATGGATACAAGGTGGGTCCCAAAACAGATCCTTGTAAAACGTCCGTATTTATTGGTAGTCTAATAGACTCAGAGTTGTTTCATTTGGTACTGATTGTCGTATTTTCAAAATAGGATTTCAAAACATTTTTCACTGTACCCCTGCATCCCATTGTTTCTAATTTTTCAAAAGTATTTTGTGGTTAACTGTATCAAATGCCTCCTTAAGGTCAATGAAAATAGCAACCACATAGTTTCCTGTATCAAGTCCATTTTGAATTGCTTGCATTACTTGTAGTACTGCTTATTGTGTGCCACTATTTTCTTGAAAACCAAACTATCAAAGCCATATTTTATGTTTATAAAATCAACAATAAGTTTTTTCAGAATTTTTTTAAAAATGTCAGAAAAAATGCTCAATAAGGCTATTTGTCTATAATTTGATGGATATTCAGCATCCCCACTTATGTATATAGCTTTTAGTGAAGCATGTTTCAAATCAAGTGGGAAAACACCCATGGTAAAATATTTATTGATTAATTTTGTTAAGGGTTCAGCCAGAATATTTTTGATTCACATAAGACTTTGGTCAAAATACCTTCAGAATCATGACTAGATTATTACAATAATTTCTCTTTCATCAGATGGAAAAAAAATTGTTGAGTAATTAAAATTTGGATAGAAATTCTGATATGGGAGGTTATTGTAATAAGATTTTATTTCATTTGCTATATTCACTCCCATACTCGAAAAATGATTGTTCATAATATTGGCCATTTCTAGGTCATCAGTAAAAATGTTATCAATAATTTTTATTGATTCAATCTCTTTCTTATTATTCAATTTCGATGTACCTCTGAGACGATAATTGATAGTATCCCACATTTTCTCCTGATTGCCTTCAGAAGCTTCAAATTTCTTACTGTAGGTCACGGATCTCCCTTGATCGCACAAGCTCTGCTTTTGAGAGGTTTTCTCGGAAAACCTGGGAGTTTCGTAAAAACTATTTTTTTTTTTACAAATATTGTAGTTTCGACTGTCCTATATAATGTTTCTTAACAGCTTTTATTTGTTCACAGGAGGGCTATTGGTGCCATGGGTCATCTTTTCCCTCATTTGGAGCATCGGATGTACTTGCGACAACGATGGTAGGATAATTTTTGATAATTGGGTTCGAGCGAGAATGAAAGAGAAAGATCACAAACCAAGACCTCCTGAGGATGGCTTGATTTACGATTACAGGTAAGAACATTGACGCTCTTCCCAAAATGATCATGTGAAAGGTCAAGTTTCCATTATTTGATATTTGTTCAGGTTCGGCAACCTTCGGAAAATGATAAATCTTTTAATAATAATAACACATTTTAGATTTCATTGACAGGTAAATCACAAATATTGTCACAACCCCGTCAAATGACAGGATTCAATTTCTGACCATGTCATGAGTGATACAGTCAGACCTTGCTTTCAGTTCAAAAACTTCCATACTTTACGATCATTTTGTCCATAGTTATGAACTCTGAGACTGGTGCACTGCAAGAAATGCAGGGAAGCCTTTGCTTGGAAGTAGAAGCAATCTTCTTGTTTTTAATATTTTGTACAATTTTCGAAACTTGACGATATTTAACATTCAACCATTGCCCTGTATTACAACCAAAGCATCAAAATATGTCGTTGATAATGAATTCTGTTTTCTTCACATAAATCTTATATATTTCAATGATTCAGCATTAATAGTAGTGGTAGTTCTTTGGGGAAGCCGCAGCCGCAGCCAGGCAAGTAGGCCCTCATGGACCCTTTTTGCCATCCCTGTTCTCCACTTATCTACGTTCATCCTCCTAGTTTTCCTTTTCGAACCTTTGTGACTTCCTAATGAAGGTCAGTATGTCCGACCACTCCAAGTTGATTAGTTCCTTTTGTTGGAGTTTGTCGACTCCGGAGGTCCCAAATCTTAGCCTCCCGTATGACTCACACTCGCCGAGGAAGTGAGATGAAGTTTCTTCGTCTTCTTCGCATTTTCGGCAAGTGGGACTGTCTTCTATACCTATAAGTGATAGGTGTCTGCCTAACTTGATATGTCCTGTTAGTATTCATATAAGGAGGCGTAGTGCTTGGCGATTTCTGCCTAAGAGCCATGTCGTCCTTGACTTATTGGAGCCGGCCACGAAGTCTTTTGACTGCCTGCAGCTGGTGTTATCCCTCCAAAGTTTATTCAGCTCTTCTTCTGCCCAATCGTCGAGGGCTGAAGAGGTTTGGCTTCTTGCGATGCCTAGTACAGGTTCCGGTCCACAGAATGGCGCTGCGGATCCAGATCTGGCAAGTTTGTCTGCCACCTCGTTTCCGCGCACCCCTCTGTGTCCCGGGATCCATACCAGCTGAACTTCCTTCGTTTCAGCTAGCTTCTCGAGCGCATCTCCGCATTCCTGTACAAGCGCTGAGCTTGGTTTAGGATGGCAGACGCCTCTGAGCGCTGCATGACTATCCAAGCATGTATAAATTCTCTGTTCGAATCCATCTTTCACCTCTTCTCTCGAAGCTATGGACAGGATGGCGAACACTTCAGCTTGAAAAACTGTTGTATATCTGCCCAAAGCGTAGCTCTCTCGTACTTTTCTTCCCTACAGGTAGATTCCAGCACCCGAAGCCTGTTTGTCAGTCAGACACGAACCGTCCGTGTAATATATTAGACTTCCTGTGCTAAACTCCACCGTGTTTCCTTCCCGTTGTTCTCTGCTCGGAATAGTAAACTCTCTAATCCATCGCAGTCTGTCTTGTGCGCTTTTCTCTCTGAGGACAGAGATAGGGATCTGCTGTTCCGCCCACTTCGCATGACCTATCATCGCTCCTTCGTTCACCCAGACTCCCGAATCCTGCATCCTCAAATGGGCTGCCATTGCCGCCTTCTTGATCCAGACTGGAAGCGGAGGCAGCCTCAGCAGTACCTCCAATACTGCGGTTGGAGTCGTTCTCATTGCGCCCGTTATTACCAAACAGGCCAACCTCTGAACATTGCTGAGTTTTCGGCCTATTGTGCGCCTGGCCACCACACGGCTGACCCATGTTGGATATTTGGTCTTACGACTGCCGTGTACAGCCAGCGCATGACCTCTGGATTGGTGCCCCAATTGTTTGCTACAATTCTCCGCAGTTACCATAGGATTGTTACCAACTTTTGAATAATCCTATCTACGTGCGACCTCCATGAAAGTTAGGAGTCCAGGACCACCCCCAGTTATTTGACCTGCTGGACTAGCTACAGCTCTTGCCCAAACATGATAGGTGGCCTGAATCCATCTTTTTTCCTCCGTTTGATGAACAGGATCATCTCTGTTTTTGTCGGATTCACTGAGAGTCCTGCATCACCGCACCATCTCTCAATTATTCTGCAGGCAGCCTGCATACGGTCGCAGACGACTCCGATGAATCGTCCTCTGATTAGAACAACTCCATCGTCCGTGTATGCCTGCGCCTCGAAACCTTCATCTGTGAGTTTACTCAGTAGTTCATCCAGGCACCACTGATGTTTCCTCGGGATACCTCGACCTTTCTCCTTGTAAGCGACGATACAACCCAGCTGACCATCGAGTGAGGTGTTCCTCTGGCCATTAGTCCTGCCTCTATTGTCGCTGTTTTTGCCTTGTCAAATGCGCCTTCCACATCGAAAAATACTCCTAATGTTACCTCTTCAAACCTTAATGTCCTTTCGATCCTTCGCACTATAGCGTGGAGGGCCGATTCAGTCGACCTTCCCTTTCTGTATGCGTGCACCAGGAATCTGTCCACCACCTTTTTCAGCGTTTTAAGCGGGAACGGTGTTAGGCTGATGGGTCTAAAAAACTTTGTTATTGTGTTGTCTCTTTTTCACGCCTTGGGGATAAAGACTACTCTTGCTGACTTCCAGACCTTTGGTACGTACCCTAGCTCTATACTTGACCGGAATATCCTTCCCAAGGTTGGGGTGAGAAGTTCCAGGTTCCTCTGTAGCATTGCCGGAAAAATTCCGTCGGGTCCTGCTGCCTTATATGGGTTGAACTCGTTCACTTCCCAGGCTATGGCATCAGACGTAACGACCCTCTCTGCCAGCTGCCAGTCCCCATGGGGGCCCTGCTGTGTTGGCAGAGCCTGTTGGTCGTCCCCGACACCACTCGGGAAGTGTACTTCCAGCCGATATCTGAGCGAATCTTCGGCGGAAGTTGTCCATGTCCCATCTGGTTTCTTCAAGGTTGTTATGGAACCTTCTGTCTCGGTGCTCAGGATTCTCATGAGCCTAGCGGATTCCGTTAGGGAATTGATTTTCCCACAGTAAGACCTCCAGCTAGCTCTTTTGCTTTTTCTTAGCTCCTTCTTGAATTTCCTTCTCGCGGATTCAGCATTAAGTCCTGGGGTTCTGGGACATTCCAAGAGTTGTGGTTAACTTTTCGACAAAAGATCGTTATTATATCTTTTCTCAAATTTTCACTATTCAAGTGGACAGTTTGCCATGGAAGAGTAATATTTGGTTATTTTTTACCGTATGAATTGAATAGTCTTTTGAAAATTAGGCAAATATTACTAATGAAAAAGAGATAATCTCATTGCCAACTACAAATTACCCTCTGTAGTAGTAGTCTGAAACATAATTTGATGTTAATTGTATGATAAAAAAATCCCTAATATGTTTTCCCGACTTTTCAATTGGTCATAGCCGTGGAATATGGATATAGGAATGTTCCACCAACATAGAGGTAGGTATTCCTGAGTACCATAATATGAAAAAAAAAAAAATATATTTCAACTCATTTTATTCTCAATGAAATATGAGAACGTGGCTGCTGAAAGTGGGACACACCGTATAATAAAATTGATATATTAATAAATGTAAAAATAAAAAAAAATATGTCAATTGATAAAATGCAAAGATTTCTCGATGGATATAGTTTGTACCAAATATCGAGCTGTCGCTCAAATAGACAATAGAAAAATATACTCCATAGCATCAATTTTCATTCCCAAACGAATGAAGATATATTATTTTGAATCGTCAACACCATTATCGCTTTATAGACTTTCGATTTTGATTTATTGTATCCACTTCTCTCTTCAGATTGCATGACGGCGGTTTCACGGATTTGACAGACGACAATGAACCTCACCCGCCCACGTGGAGAAGTTGGATGGAAAATATCGAGGAATACAAAATAACCGTCGATATGAAATATTCAGGTGAGATGTTTACATCGCTTTCCTTGGCCTTGCTAGGGGTGGATGTGTGATTTCGTATTTTATTCTCGCTTTCTTGCGTGCTCTTCCAGTTCCAGTTGAATAATATTTGCCGATGTAGAGCCATTTGGAGACATGATTGATGGGGAATTTATTGGAAAAGTTTCACCTCAAGATGTTTTCATTTGAAAACTCCCCAGATGCATGAAATGTGTAATCGTAAATATTGTGTATACGCTTTCGTATTGAAATTTACTTGACGGATAAAATTTATTCAAGTGAATATTTTGAATCGGTAAGAGGTTAGCAACGAATTCTCATTCACAAATTTTGGCACTTGAATGAAATTTTACGTGGGATATAACGATATGACTTTATTAAGAGCGACAATGATAGAAATTGAGGATTTCTGGCTAGTTATGGGACAATGAAATTTCTTGGTCTTCATATTGAGGAGCACCTTTACTGGAAAGAACAATGCGGACATATTGTCCCAAAGTTTCAGTCATTGAACTACTTATTTAGGAACATGAGAAATATTTCAAGTAAAAAACAGTTGATACCTCTTCATTATGCTTATGTCGGCTTTCACTTGAGATATGGTATATCATTGTGGGGTATGTCTACTAATATATCAGAAGCACAAAAAAAGATTATTCGTTGCATAGCACAAGTGCCTTACTCTCACTCATGCAAACAATTATTTCCAAACTTTGGAATATTGATAGCGCCATGTATATACGAGGATGTATTGATATCTAGTTAGCCAGTTCCCCGCATAAACAAAATATTGGGTTACCATAGCAATGAACAATAACTTATTAGAAGTGTCAGTGTAAAGTTTGACGTCAAAAAAGTAAACCAGAGTTACGCAATATATTAAAAGAAAAAATATGTCCACCGAAATTGTGAAAATCGAAAAATTGGAGTATCGAGCCATCATCAAGTACCTGTATTTAAAAGGGTTAAGAGGTAAGCAGATTTACGAAGATGTGCTTAATACCCTTGGTGATCAATGTCCTTCGTATGCGACCAAGAAAAATTGGACTGCAAGCTTTCATACGAACGCGTTCATCATATAGTTGACGTCAATTTGGAGTCAATTTGGACATGAGAAAAATTGCTACAAAATGGATCCCCAAATGTTTGAATGTTGACCAGAAGCGTGCAAGGGTAGAAGCATCGCGTTCGATCTGTGCTCGATTTGAAAACGATGTAGACTTCTTAAACCGAATTGTTACTATGGATGAGACTTGGGTACATTTCTACGATCCAGAAACAAAGCAACAATCGATGGAATGGCGACACTCCGGTTCTCCAAGACCTAAGACGTTTCGTGACCAAAAATCTGCTGAAAAAGTTCTTACTTCAGTTTTTTTGGGATTGCCATGGAGTAATCATGATTGATGTTTTGGATAAGGGTAGAACAATAAATGGAGATTACTATTCGACATTACTGACCACTCTATGGGAAAAAATTAAAGAGAAAAGATGCGGAAAGCTATCCAAAGATGATTTGTTTTTGCAGGACAATGCCCCTGCACACAAATCTCATGTTGCCATGCAAAAAATTCGTGATTTAGTGTTTGAATTACTAGAACACCCCCCTTATTCACCAGATTTGGCTCCGTCCGACTATCATCTCTTTCCTCAACTGAAAAAAAGTTTAAAAAGTCGTAAATTTTCTTCCAACGAGGAGGTAATAAAAGCTGTGGAGGTCTGGTTTGCAGAGCAAGAAGAAAGGTCTAGAGACGTTGCAGGTTCGCTGTAATAAATGTATCCAATTAGGAGGAGAATATGTTGAGTAATAAAATATTTTGAAATCGAAATTTTGTTTGGTTCTATAGTAGGCTAAGAAATTTTCAATATATCCTCGTACATACAGGGTGGGGCACCGAAAGCGAAACAGATCGAATATCTTCAAAACGCATGTGTTTTGGAAACAATGCAAAAACACGTCGATTTTTAATTCAAGGAGGACATCTTCCTATCATAACCTCAACTGTTATACCTATCCCTCCACCCCTTGATCTCCATTACCCGAACAATTTAAATAGGGAAAGTAGCAAGTGTGACACATCATTACAAAGGTAATTTCATATGGAATTCAGCAATGTCAATATTTGCTTCCTAACTTCTTATTTCGGCGCCCTCTTGCGGGAAAAAAACTGTTCCGAATTCCAAATTATGATAGTTCATTTGCTAGCTAATTTGATATAAATTCGGTGATAATGCATTATAGAATTTTTCTAAGGGAAAAATAATGGCGGCTCCAAAATGGCGGACAAGATTAGCAATTATGGTCCGATTCTGTTTCGTTTTTGGTGCCCCATCCTGTACATGAAGCATGTTTGTATGTTTTTCGTTACAAGGAAAAATTCACTCTCAATGATGATGTGCATAGTTATCAAACGTGACATAAAAAAGATGTACATTTTCAATCAGTCGAGTTAAAGTTCAGCTATCAATCTTCAAATTACAGGGGACCTGGATTCTTCAATAATATACCACCTCATATAAAAATAAATAACAGTTTATGTGTATTCAAAAAATCATTGAAATTGTTTCTCATAGAGAAGTATTACTAATCAGTACCTGAATATCTGATTGAATGTTAGTAGCTGTTCAATTTTAAGTTTTAATTGTGTTGTTTTAAGTCCCTCAATTTTAGTAATGTGAAAACTTGTATACTATTTTATAATTGTACCTTATATTTTTTGATAGTCAAGAGTAACTATTTGGTACAGAAATTACTCAATGAATGTTGATAGTTGTTGAATTTCAAGTTTTAATTGTTGTATAATAATAATAATAATAATATAATATATTTATTCACATAAAGATGAAAATGGTGAGATTACAATTTGATATCTTCTTGCTCTCGAATACATATATAAAAGGTGAGAATGCATAGTAAATAATAATATATAACAATATAAATAATCATGCAGGAAAAAAGATGAAAACAACCAGATTCGCAAAGCATTAAGCTTGTCTGCAAATCTAGTTGTTGGATGACTTTTTTCCTTTCAACTATTCAATTCAATTCAATTTATTTTCCCAAGAAACATACAGTTTATAAGAGGGAAAAATATCACATAATGCAAATAACATGAAGGTAATTACAACAGTAAGAATAAATTAATGAATAAAAATCATGAAATCAGAATTAGAACAGATTCAATGGAGCAAGTACTTCTTTAAATTATTTTTAAATCGCAATTTACCATACGTTTTTAAACAATTTGGAAGTTCATTGTAAAACTTCACACCATCAAAATAAATTGATTTCTTTCCAATATTTGTTTTAATTTTGTTGACATATAAATTTTGGGCTTGTCGGGTCAGGTGATTGTGTTGATCATTATTAATTTTGAAAATTAAAGTGGAATGTTTCATGTTATTCCTAACAAGATGAATGAACGTGCAAATTTTCAATTTGTATAGGGAATTTATATCCAGTAGCTTTCTTGGTTTGTACAAGTTTACAGTTGGTTCTTGGTATTCAAGTTTAAAAATACATTTAATAATTTTATTTTGTAATGATTTCAAAGGTTTAAGCAAATAGGTCGAAGCAGTGCCCCAAACTGATATCAAATATTGTAATTTAGAGTATGCCAACGAAAAATATATGGACTTTAGATATTTGAGAGGAAGCAAATTTCGAATTTTAAAAATGATTCCAACTAATGGTGAAATCTGCCTTCTTAAGTTCTCTATATGTCTTGCCCATGATAAATTCTCATCTATAAAGAGTCCTAAGAATTTTTGTATGGAATGATAATTTATGTATTCATTATTGAATTTGATCGGATCTTTCAAATTATCGTTCGACGATTTTTTTGTAATGAACATGAATGAGGATTTTTCATAATTCAATGTCAATTTATGACAGATGAGCCATAATGAAATTTTTTGTAAATCACTTTGCATGTAATTTTTGATATCACGTTGACTATTTCCGCCATATATTATTGTGGTGTCATCAGCAAACATTTTAATTTTTCCAGATAAATCTAAATCAGCTAAAGAGTTTATATAAATGAGAAAAAGGATTGGTCCCAAGATGGATCCTTGTGCAACTCCACAGATGACAGTTTTCTCAGTGCTGAATTTGTCTCCTATATAAACAAACTGTTTTCTATCTGAAATATAATTTTGAAACCATTTATAAACAGGACCTCTGATACCTATTTTATACATAATATTCAACAAAATTTGGTGATCTACAGTATCAAATGCTTTACGAAGATCTAGTGACAGTATACCACATTCCTTATGAGAGTCTATATCAAGTTGAAATTGAGTGATAACATCTAAGACAGCTGATTCAGTATCACTAGACTTTCGAAAGCCGTATTGCCCACTATACAACAAATTTGATTTTTCTAGGTATTTCAACAATCTGCTATGCATTACTTTTTCTATAATTTTTGAAAGAACCGAAAGAATTGAGATTGGTCTATAATTCACCATTAGATATCTCTTGCCTGATTTGAAAATTGGTTTTACTTTGGCTATTTTTGATTTTGCAGGTATAAATCCTGATGAAAAAGTTAAATTTATTAATTTACTCATTATTGGAGCAAGATCTGATTTCATCATCTTTACAATTTTTGTGTTGATATTGTCGAATCCTGGAGCTTTTCTTGTGTCTAGATCACTGATGATTTCTTCTGTTTCTTCAGAGTTGGTAGGCCTGAGATACATAGATGATAATTTTGATCGCATCGGAATTTTCTTTGTAGTTCTGAATTTATTTGACAAACTAGGTCCAACATTGATGAAGTAACTATTGAATTCTTCACAAATTTTCTGTTTACATTCAATTGTCTGTCCATCTTCCAAAATATATTTAATATTGTCTTTTCTTCCAGATTTATTGTACAGCATTTCATTCATTGTATTCCATACTGATTTCGGGGTGGCATCGATGAATTTTTCTTGGTAATACTTCTCTTTTGCTTCTTTAACACTCTTTTTAACTAATTTGTTATAATGATCATAATAGTCTTTGAATGAATGGATTTCACGATAACACTTCTTTTTATAGTGAAATTTATCACGTAGTTTAATCAGTCTAGAAATTTTTTCATTAAACCAAGGTTTCGAGTCTTTTTTTATTTTTAATATTTTTTCTTGAGAACATTTTTCGAATATAGTCAACAGATTATTGTAAATTATGTCTGGTGTATTATAGTCTTGAAGGTTTTCACTGAAAAGTTTTAAATTTTCCTGGAGTTTTGCCTCATCAAATACAGTGATAGTCTTGAGAGTATAGTCCTTTTTATCTTGATTTATATTTGCACAGATATCAGCCACTATCAATTTGTGATCACTTAATGCAGTATTTATTATAGATATTTCGCATTTCTTGTCAGAATTACTCAGTATTTGATCGATGAGGGATTCTTTATTATTGAAGTCTCTTGTAGGAATCTTATTATTATAAATTTGGAAGTTGTTTGAAATACATATATCACTGAAAGAAGTGGTATGTTCATTATGTTTCAAAATATCGATGTTCATATCACCGAGAACATAACACTCTTGTTTAAGTTCACATATATTTTGAAGTTTTTTGTCCAAAAATTTAAGAAACGTGCCAATATTGTCTTTTGGTGATCTATAAACACCGCAAAGCAAAATATTCAATCGTGTCAATTTAATTTGGATGTAAGAGTTTTGATTATCTTCTTCTATTACCTCAAATTCCATATTTTCTTCTAGAAATATTCCAATACCTCCTCCTCTCTTGGTCCTTGATGAATAAACAGAGTTGAAGTTTTTGAAATTGAAGTAGATTTCCTCTTCTTTTTTCATCCAGGTTTCAGAGATCACCACAATATTTGCTCCAATAGTATTAACGAGAACTTCTATTTCTTCCATTTTGTTTCGCATAGATAGCGCGTTCAAATAAAGAATCTTGATATTACTTATGATTTTGGTGGTGTATTCCGATACTGTCTGGAATTCATTAATTTTAATATTTAATTTTTCGATTTCTTCTACCATAACTCAGAACTCTACTCAACTGTAGTCAATTTCACTATTCAGTTGATTCTGGTAGTACCTGTAGATTGGGCAATCCCTATCTGATGCCAAATGGTGGATAGGGTGGTTAGCATGAAATTTGGTGTTTGAATACACACAGTTACTACATCTAGGCTTCTCAGTGTCTTTACAGAATTGGATTTCATGTTGGCCAGAACAATGCGGACAAATTATCTGGTTCATACATTTTTTTTGGTTGTGTCTATATCTGTAACATTTCTTGCGCTGTGTAATATTATTATTTTGATAAATTTTCAAATTTTGCCATCCAATGAATAGTTTACCATCATTATGGGTCATTATTTTATGTAGCAGTCTTCCATTTACTTCTGCATATATGGTTGAATAATGTTTATCTTGGAAGTGTCGCAGGAACTTCACAGATAAGTAATCATCATCAGTTATGAAGATGTTCTGATCTCTTATCATTTTTTCGATTTGTTCTTCTGTTATTTTGGTGTTTACTCTCATATTGGGAATTTTGATTTTTGGCTTTGACAATTTTTTTAATTCAGCATGATATTGATCTGGTAATTTTTCCTTAACTTCATATTCAATTTTCTTTACATCTTCCTTACTCTTGCACTTAATTGTGACTGTTCCATTTGAATTGTGTTTCACTGAGTTTATTCCAATATGCAATTTGCTTATTTCAATATTAGTTTCCAAATCCCTTTTTGTTTTGGTTGGTGTTTGTTCAAATTTTGGTTTAATTGTTATAATTTGCTCACTTATCTTCTCATTGAAATGAATATCATTTTTCACAACATCAGAATAGGATCTGGTATTTTCTGTCAAGTGATTTGAATTGAGTTCCAATTTATGGATTTTTCTATTGATTTCGTCTAAACTCTGAGTTATGCTTTCTTTATCCACTATGTTTGACAATAAAAAATCGTAATTTTGTTGTAAGTGATTGTTTTCTTGTGATAGGAGTTTTATGTTTTTTTCTTTCTCCATTATAATCAATTCTTTGTCATTGATAATTTCTTTCAACAAAAGAATTTGTTCTTTCAAGCTCTCCACAATGTCTGGTAAATTAGCATGTGATTTTGCCATAGAAAAATTTATTATATCCTGATTACTGTAATCCACTTTGGTTAATTCAAATTTGGATCCAGTTTCACTTCTTGAATCATTGAATAGATCAAAATTTGAAATAGACTGAGAACATTCTATTGAATCGTTTTTTTTATTTTCCACTTTGGTCAATTGAAATTTGGGTTTGGTTTCATTTCTTGAATCATCAAATGAAACAGAGTTTGAAATAGATTGAATACCTTCTATTGAATCGTCCTTTTCATCACTTTCACGTTTTTTCTTTCTTCTCATATTGCTATTTCCATTCCACCTTAGTTGATAATGTTTTTTTATCACTGGACTATTTCTCCGAATTTCTCACAGAATGACAGGATTGATTTTTCACAAATGTCAAATTTTTAAATTGCGGAGTACTCAAAAAAGGCTGTTGTTTTTGCAGAGTCTTATATGTAATTCTCTTCTATAGGTGTTATGAAATACTTGGAAATGATTTTCACTCAACTTGGCATAGTTATTCAGTAGTTATTGATTACTCAAACGGAACGTCACACATTGTTGTGTGGTTCCGTTTTCAAATCAGATCCAGGGTTTGAAAAAATTATATATATATATATATATATATATATATATTTGTATTTTCCTGGGTAGGATTGTCACGCTGGTAGCTATAGCTACCTCCGTGGCGACGTTAGTTGTTGCCTTGTAAGCACAAGGTCTTCTAACCGAAGCCACAAATGTGTGGTTGGCTTCCTGTTGATGACTTCCTTTGTTTTTATTTTTACATCCAAGTGTTGTACATCTTCGCACTTGATTTTACCGTACTGATGAGAGCTTAAGCACGAAACACGTGTCTACGGTTGCAGAATATTTTGAGGGTTATACCCAATAACTTTTCTACTTATATTTTCATATACTGCCCCTCGCTAAATCCATCCTTATTTATATATATATATATATATATATATAAGTGAAAATAGAGTATATTTCGTTTTAATTCCGAGAGTTCTAACCTTTGACAGCTGTTTCGTGCTAACGCACTCATCAGAAAGGATTTATGGAGCTCTCGAAATCAAAACGAATCCACTTAAGAATTAATACCGTGAGGCAAGACAGAATATAACAGGAAGTTATTCATGATATCTACAGTCACTAGTTGAAACTTAATTTGACACGAACCAAGGAATCCAAAAGTAGAGGTTTGTCCACAAATTGACAGGCAGCCAACAATTCGTTGTTCTGACCAACCCAAGGTTCAATCAAGTTTCTAATACGTTATGAGGAACGCAAGCAGAATCTAAGTGAAAATAGAGTATATTTCGTTTTAATTCCGAGAGTTCTAACCTTTGACAGCTGTTTCTGATGAGTGCGTTAGCACGAAACAGCTGTCAAAGGTTAGAACTCTCGGAATTAAAACGAAATATACTCTATTTTCACTTATATATATATATAAAAAAATTATTCATTTATAATATCATAAGAGCGTTCGTCACTAACCAATAGGATATTTTTTTTGAAATTTATAAATATAATTTTGCTATTTAAGTTCTGAGGGATGCTATTAAATACTTTTTGGTCGACATACAGGAAACTTCTTTGACCTATGCTTTTTTGTGTTTTGTGTAGTACAATATTTTCATATTTCCTGAAACGTGTTTCGTAATTATGGGAAATATTATGTGTTAATAAATTATTTTTAATAATTTGTGTATAAAAAGATTTCTTATGTCTAGATATCCAAATTGTTGAAATAGAGTTTCTGTAGGAAATCGAATATTCATTTCATGGATTATCTTTATAATTCGTTTTTGAGCAATTTCTAATGGTTTCAACGATTTTTCATATGCCCCTCCCCATCCAATCAGGCCATAACATAGTAGTGACTGAATCAGGGCAGAGTATATATATTTCAAATATTGTTGGTCTGTGATTTTAGTAATTTGT
This sequence comes from Chrysolina oricalcia, assembly GCA_944452925.2. Lineage (NCBI taxonomy): Eukaryota > Metazoa > Arthropoda > Insecta > Coleoptera > Chrysomelidae > Chrysolina > Chrysolina oricalcia. Next base: position 35,991,520 of record OX101827.2, read on the forward strand.
TTGAACATGAACATGAGTTATCGTATTTTTTTTGTTAATATCTGAATATGATAGTCCCATTTCAGATGGCTATCTACCGTTATGCCTAGGTAGTTGGTATGGTCTGTGCTCTCGATTGACCATATGTTTTTCCTGAATAATAGATTTACCGAAATTGTTTTATTTTTTGGAAGTTCTGTTCTGTAGTTTGTGAAGGGTACATATTTAGTTTTTTCTAGGTTGATAGTCCGTAGGTTTTGGTCTAACCACTTTAAAACCATGACTTGTACCTCGTTGGATGTTTTGTTCGACTTCATCCCACGTTTGTCCCTCAACATAAAGGACGGTATCGTCCGCAAACGATATTATCGTACTGTTATTAGCACTCTTTTGGGTCAGTAATTGATTTAAATATATTAAAAATAAGATAGGCCCTAACACGGTTCCTTGTGGGATACCGAATGTTAATATTTTATCACTACTTTGCGTACTTCCAATTCTCACCATTTGGGTTCGTTTGTTGAGGTAGCTTTGTAAAAGGTACAGTGCTGGTGCGCGAATCCCTATATTTTCCAATTTTGACAGAAGCCTTTGATGACTTATGGTATCAAAGGCCTTTGCCAAATATATGAAAACTGCAGCACATGGACATGGACATGGACATGGACATGGACATGGACATGGACATGGACATGGACATGGACATGGACATGGACATGGACATGGACATGGACATGGACATGGACATGGACATGGACATGGACATGGACATGGACATGGACATGGACATGGACATGGACATGGACATGGACATGGACATGGACATGGACATGGACATGGACATGGACATGGACATGGACATGGACATGGACATGGACATGGACATGGACATGGACATGGACATGGACATGGACATGGACATGGACATGGACATGGACATGGACATGGACATGGACATGGACATGGACATGGACATGGACATGGACATGGACATGGACATGGACATGGACATGGACATGGACATGGACATGGACATGGACATGGACATGGACATGGACATGGACATGGACATGGACATGGACATGGACATGGACATGGACATGGACATGGACATGGACATGGACATGGACATGGACATGGACATGGACATGGACATGGACATGGACATGGACATGGACATGGACATGGACATGGACATGGACATGGACATGGACATGGACATGGACATGGACATGGACATGAACAGCACATGGACTGCAGCACATGGACACGGTTCGTCTGGAATCCAAATTGCATTTGAGAAAATAAAAAATAATTGTTTAGAAAATTGATTTTATGAGTTTTAATTTCAGTACCGTGACAACTTTCGGTAAAGTTTCATAATTTTTGTTCGAAATCGTTGAAATTGTTTTTTCCGTTAACCAGCTGTCGTCCCCTTACGAACGGCAGCCCTCAGAAGTTGAAACTTGTGCGAACCAAGGATTAACGATGTCTCACCTTTTTACGTGCGATCCTTAGCACTCTCGGGCTATCAGAAAAATTTCTGCAGTTGCCATGGTTTGAACCATCGCCGACTGGCAGTCAAAGTGATTGAAACAATATCGCTTCAACCACTAGGCTACCTGGCCCCGTGATTGTCAACCAAGAAAGAATGAAATAAGAAAAAAAATTGAAGCCTGGGTACTCAATTTTTTCATGAAAATTTCAGAGGTATTCTATTTCTAATAATACAGATTTGGTATGACACAGTTTTGGAGCATCCTGTGAGTTTTTAAATCTGTCTGGCTAGGAGCCCAACATAACATACACCTGCGTGCACAAATATTTTTCGAAAAAAAAAAGATAAGTTAAAAAAAATTTTGTTAAAATTGTGTTTTTCGTTAACCAGCTGTCATCCCCTTACGAACGGCAGCCCTCAGAAGTGGAAACTTGTGCGAGCTAAGGATTAACGAGGTCTTACCTTTTTACGTGCGATTCCTAGCACTTTCTCGAGCCATCAGGAAAAGTTCTGCAGTCGCTAGGGTATGAACCTTTGACTGGCAGCCAAAAGTGATTGAAACAATTTCGCTTTAACCACTTGGCTACCTGGCCCCATACACCTGCAAACACCGAGCCAGAACTTTAATCGAACCTTCTTTTGTTCAAGATATCGAAATCCCAACTATGGACAACATCCGCAATTCCGAACTGATGGGAACGATTTTGTACAACGGAGATAACGTTTTGTGCGTCGGTCCTACGGGCACGGGAAAAACCCTTACTGTCATCGGAAAACTCAGCAGGAACATGCACAAGAAGTTCATCTGCGATTTCATCAACTTCTCTGCCAGAACAACCTCCAATCAGACACAGGTAAGAGAGTCAGCATCTGGACATGAAATTTCTGTAATAAGAATTGCACACACTGAAAAAACATGGTTGAATCAACAAAATACCATTCAGCTCGAATAAATGAAAGTGTCAGTATCCCATAAATGAATATGGATTCGAATGAAACAAGTGTTTCCATTGATTTGCTTCTGTGCCATACTTTTCAGTCCAGTAAAGTTAAACATGAAAATAATAATAATAATAATAACATTTATTTTTCACAAGAAACAATAATATGTTTATAACAGGGAACATTAACTGAAGTATCGAAAAGATTGGTATATGATGAATAAACAGTAAAAGCAGAACTCATTGTAAGGGGTAAATGAATAAGGTATAGCAATATTTAAAGAATTATGTTGATAAATATTTCTTTAATTTAATTTTGAAAGCTGTTAAACTTTTTGTGAGTTTGAGGAACTTGGTTAAAAATATTATACTGAATTATACCATTATGATAAATAGATCTTTTGCCAATGTCTGTTTTAACCTTAATGAGAGATAAATCATTGGATGCCTTGTTGAATGGCTATGATTAATTTGATTTACTGGTAATTTTAAATTGGAATGTTTCAATTTATTTTTGACAGAAAAAATTAACAATAGTATATTGTGCAACAAGTGCAGAAAAGTGCTAATTTCTCACGAGTTTGAAAAAGTTGCGGCACGAGCGCAAGCGAGTGCTGCAATTCAAACGAGTGAGATATTGCATTTCAACTCGTGTTACACACTATACTTTTTCTACAACACCCTTTTTGCTAAAAATAATACTATACAATAAGACGGAATGAAATGTCAGTGACTCATTCTTATATTTTCCTCTTGAAGTTGAAGGTAGTAAATTCAATGACAATGAATTAACTTGTTCTCTTAGTTCTGGCGGAGTATTTTCAATTTCAGAACTGTCGCTATCCATTTTAGTTCAATCTCATTAAAAAATGACGGGACAAGAATATTTTACGAATATTTTATGCTTGACGTTTGTTGACATTCAAATGATTCGATAGATGTTGCTCCGTTGCCTAGCAACGGATAGTGTGTATGTGGGTATTTGAGACAGCAGTAGTGATGTCTATGATTTTTGTTCAGAATATTATGAATTTGTACGATTATTTCTTTCGTCTATTAAATATCAGTCATCAACCAATCATACGTTTGTTTCCTGTTTGACAGGACCAATCAACACGCTCTATTAGCGACTATTTACATGATGCACAATAGTCACCGACTATTCAGCATGATACTCAAATCGAGGAACCTGAGCATCTGACAGTACTCTAAATAAATACATATTAAACGTCAAATAAAATCAATGGTGTTGAAGCTGTATAAGAGAATGAATGTGGACCTTCATAGGTTAATACTGCAAGTTCTTCAAAAGCTGAACAAATGTCACAAATTACGCATGGTGGAAATATCACATACAATAATTGTGTTTTTAATTTCAATTGATAAATTATAAAGATAGTGCTGTTTTTGTTTAGATTTTGTGCTTTGTTCTTGATATTTTGAATAAATTATTCCAAACTGTTTAATTTTCATTCATATGACTGATATAAAGAAGTAGATTCAAGAAATAATCTTCACAAATATAACACGACCTTGATTAATTGTCGACTATTTTATTGCTGCTAAATTTCTCTTGTATTTATTAATTTTACTCGACATTATTTTGGCATTAATAATCAGAGATGAAAGCCCTCGAGCTTCGCTCTCGGGCTCTCATCAGATTATTAATGCCAAAGTAATGTCTCATTAAATTATTATAAAATACAGTCAAAATTTAGATGCAATAAAAATAGTCGACTATTTATCAAGGTCTTGTTATATTACCCTTGACAATTTCCCTCATATTATATAAACCAATAGACTTTGTCTATTCATTCTTGTAGTTGCCTGATCGAATATCCCTTCGAAATGCAGAATTTTCAAAATATACTTTCACCTTGCTGTCACGAAAACTGTAAAAATTAGGTACTGAAAAATTTTGGCACAGAAATGTCACTTTGTGGCACAGAAATGTCAGTTTGCGGCACACTAATGTCAAATTTCAATTGTGAGAAATAATCATGTTTGCGAACGTAAAACTATGCAGAAAAGCATGTTTTGGAGTGTGGTTGTAGAAAAAGATATTTTGTATTTATATGAGGAGCTAATATCAAAGAGACTTCGGGGTTTATAAAGATTTATAGTTGGCTCACGATAGTCTAAATAGAAAATACATTTTATTGCTTTGTTTTGGAGAATTTTTAGTGGTTTGAGTATACATGATTTGGCAGTTTTCCATATTTAGATTAAATATTGTAATTTTGAGTAAATCAATGAAAAATACACGCATTTTCTAAACCTCAAAGGAACTTGATTTCGGATTCTATAGAGAACACCAATAGCTGGAGATATCCTTTTTCTCAATATTTCAATATGCGTAGACCATGATAAATATTGATCAATATATAATCCCAAAAATGTTATTTCATTGGAGTATTTGAACGAAGGGGAATTTTATAAAAATCGGATAAAGGTCTTTTTGATACGTACATGTATGTAGGTTTTTATTTCGAATGTCTAGGTGAATGATATTCCAAGGGGTGGATGAACAAGTTTAATGAAGAAAATATCAAATTTTCAGGAACAGTGACAGCTTATCAAAATTGTACGTCACAATATTCTTCGTATGTATTTCAAAAATTCGCTATATTGGTGTCTCGGGAATCTTCAGCATATATCAGTCACGGCTCGACTACGTCTTTTCGTCTAAGATATTTGATTATATAAAGGAATACTTCATATTTCCTCAAAAATTCAGTTAAAGTCAAAATTGCTCAAAATTACCAATCATGTACCCGAATCCCTGGAAACCTCAATTAGACCGTATACCAGGTGATTCTTCCTGAATGTTGATATGAAAAACGCAAACAATAAAATATGTGTAAAAAGTAAAAATGAAAGAATTAAAATTCAACTACCCACATGTATGAAGATTTAGAATAATTCAACGTTAGTTTATGGAAAGAAAGCCATGGTGATAATATATCCATATCATTCAATATTTTTCCATTACTTTCCTCGGCATTATTTCGGGAATAAACAAATGTCGTATCGTCAGCAATTAAATATGCCTTTCCGTTCAGGTTAAGATACTGTATGGAATTTATGTAGATGAGGAAAAAGACTGGGCCCAGTATTGATCCTTGTGGCACGCCACATAAGACAGTTTTACTGGGGCTCATTTCTTCTCCCATTATACAAACTACTCTCTATTACTCAGATAATTTAGGAACCATGTATGTACACGTCCCCTTATCCCTAAATTATATAAAATGCCCAATATTATATTATGACCAACAGTATCGAAAGCCTTTCTCAAATCAAGTGACAAAAGTCCACAAGTTTTATTGGAATCCAATTCCAATTAATAATAATAATAATAATAACTATATTATTCCCAAGAAACATGCTGCTTATATTAGGGAAACATCAAAATTAAATTTTTTGAACAAAAAATATGTATATATATATATATATATATATATATATATATATATATATATATATTATATACATAAATATATATAATAAATTGTCAAATCAGATTAATTTCTTATAATATTGTTTTAATTTAAACTTAAATTTTGAAGAACATTTAATATACCATTATGCATTATATTTTTTTTCCAATTTCAGTCCTGATTCTATTGGTCTGCAGTTCATGGACATTCCTTGTTCCATAATTATGAATTGCAATGTTATCATGAAAATTTAAACTGGTATATTTCTTTTTTATTCTACTAAGATGAATAAATGAACACACCCTCAATTTATAAAGTGAATCCAAATTCAATAAATTTTTTGGTCTATATAAATTTTCAGTAGGTTCTAAATAAGGCAATTTGTATATACATTTGATTGATTTGTTTTGCAGTTTTTTAAGTGGTTTAAATACAGAAGCTTTGGCAGATCCCCATATAGATACTAAATATTGTAATCTAGAATATATGAAACTAAAGTAAATATTCATTAAAATTTTTCTTTCTAAGTACCCTCTAATCTTATAAAGAATACCGATAATGGGAGATATTTTTTTTCGAACAATTTCTATATGCTTTTGCCAACTAAGAGTTTCATCAATGTAAAGACCCAAAAATTTTATACAATTTTTGTATGTTATGTGATTATTTTCAAATTCTATAGGTGGAAAGGTGTTTCTCATTATTTTTGTTGATATAAACATGTATGAGGATTTAGAAAAATTTAATGTTAATTTACGACACTGTAACCATGACAGAATCCTGGAAATATCGTACTTGATGTTACTTTCAATGAATTTTAGCTCAGGTCCAAAATAAATTATTGTTGTATCATCTGCAAATAATTTAAGGGCCCCTTTCAGTTTTAAAAAAGAAATAGAATTGATATAAATTAGGAATAGTACTGGTCCTAATACAGATCCCTGTGGTACTCCATAATTCACATTCTTATACTGACTTTTATTTTCTCCAATACACACATACTGTTTTCTATTGGTTAAAAAGTTTTTAAACCAATTATGAACATGCCCTCTAATACCAACTTTATCCAATTTTTTCAATAAAATGTCATGGTCAACAGTGTCAAAAGCTTTACATAAATCTAGAGATAATATGGCACATTTTTTACCACTATCAACTTTTTCTTGAATGAAGGATATTACATCTTGTGTTGCTCTTTCTGTATCTCTGGAGCTACGAAATCCATATTGGTGATCAAATAGAATACTTTTTTCTTCCAAATACTCATAGAGCCTACAATTAACAATTTTTTCTAATATTTTTGAAAAGACTGGAAGTATGGATATAGGCCTAAAATTATTTAAATCGTTTTTTTACCATTTTTATATAAGGGTGATACCAAAGCAATTTTCATTTTATCTGGAATTATAGCCAACTCAAATGATTTTGAAAATATGTATGCTAAAATTAGTGCAATTTCAGATTTGACAATTTTTACAATTTTAACATCAATTTCTTCAAATCCGCAAGCTTTCCTAGGGTTCAGTTTCTCAATAATATTCAAAATTTCTTCTTGACTTGGAGGTTCTAGGAATATCGATGATGATGCCGTTTTTTCTGGGTAATCTTGGGTTAATACAGGAATTTTAGATGCTAGCCTTTCTCCAACAGTGACAAATTGTTTATTGAATTCTTCACAAATTTCTACCGGGTTTTCAATTTTTTTGTCATTGATTTTGATGGATTGTATTGAACTGCTATTCTTGGGACTGTTACGCAATATATTATTAATTGTTTTCCATTTAACTTTAGGTGTAGCTTCCGAAAATTTTTCTTCGTAATATTTCTTCTTTGTAGTCCTTATTTTGTTCTTAACAAGTTTATTTTGATAGTTGTATAAATTACTATAATATTCATTATTTCTCAGTATCACAAGACTTGAGAAAGACATACTGATATCTGTAGAGATAATCAATAGATTTCAAATAATCACATAATCTTACATTCATAATTTTTTCGAGAATTTTGGAGATAATGAGTAAAACAGAGATAGGCCTATAGTTTTCCATTTCACCTTTTTTACCACCTTTAAAAATCGGTCTAGCTTTGGCAATTTTCATTTTTTTTTTTGAGTAGGGGGTAGCTATATATCTGAAATTTGAAACATTGAATATGCTCACTATAGGGAACTTTTCGACATATTTGGAAAAGGAATCCAACTTCTGATTTTTCCGGAAATGACATCAACTGTCCATTTTCAAATAGGACATCCTTTACAATATTACATTTTTGAAATCTGCGTAATTTTATTAATCCAATGATGCCTCATTGTTGATATTTCATTCGTCAGAACACCCATTTTATTTTTCAATCTAGGGAGCTATGAACTCCCTAAAATTATTCCAAATAATCAACATAATGCTACACTATCGTAATTTCGATTTGAAAGTATCGTGGTTCGAAATGAATCCCGGAAAAAAGAGCACAGAAAAGGAGCGCACGGGAAATAAGCGCACGGAAAAAAGCGCACATGAAATAACCGCACTCGGAAAAATGCGCACATCGTAAAAAGCGCACTTGGAAAAACCGCACGTACATTAATGCGCACATTGAAAAATGCGCACACGCAATAGTTTCTCTACCTAACTTCGGGTAAATAAGCCCGTACTAAGACTTTTCGGACACCCTGTCCCTGTGTTTATAAAAAACTGCAGTTGTTTGTGTAGAATTTAAACAAATAAACAAAATAGACTTCTAAACATGTCTTATTACTTCTAATAAAATATAACTAAATAATGTAATTAACAGTAAACTATTGTAAATTAGCTATTCTTCTCAAATAAGATAGTTTGTCCTCAGTCTCATTATATTTGTCTACAGAGCTAGCAACAAGCGCATATAGTTCTCTGTATTTTCTTTTGGAAGGCTCCAGTCTGTTAGTTCGAGAGTTCACTAGAGTGAGTTTATGGCATGCTAAATCCCTACGTAGCCCGTCGAAAAGCATCCATATGCTCGGATGACTATAATGAAATAGCGAATTTAAGGCATTGTGAAACCCTTCGCAACAATTAGTAGTTCTTGGCGATTCGTCGAGAGCGGCGTCGTAATGGTTCCATGTCCTTGGAGGGAATAGAGGACTTCTTCCAGCAGCACCTTCTACATATGTAAGGACATCGTTAAATTTTTCTTCTTTAGGAAAAGTTTCTGCTAGCCTGTTAAAATTAGTTCTTACGTCTTCTAACGGAACGAAAGATAATGCAGCAAGTGATTTTAGCATTAATTTTGTGTTGACGTTAGATTGGAAGTCTGATTTCAAACCAACTGCATTAATTTTCCTTATGAGGCTTTGGCATAAATGGAAATAGCAACCCTTTATTTCTGCTTCTGGAAAAGATCTTCTTGCAGCATTCATGCAGGCTCTCTCGAAATCTACAATTATCTTCTGGGGCGACATGTTTGGAACTAAGTCTTTTAAAATTCGAAACATCTCCATGTATGTCTTCATTTTTCTTTTGTAGCAATATGTACACGCATGGTGGATACGAATTTCTCACTTTGGCATGCCAAGTATAAAGCTGATAAAATATTGTATGTGCTTTATCAAATGTTCCGTCACCGAATAGAGTGGGTTGGTCCAGCTGACACAATAACTCTCGATCACCCAATATTAGAATTATTTCAGGATTTTCTATGCCTGAGTCGTGTAACACCAAGTCAGAATATATCTCAGTAATCAAAAAATTGATCGTCGATGGATTCGGCAAGTGATTCTCTGTTTGGTGGTTTCGAAGAGTCCTGGCAAGAGACGATTGCTTCGGAATATAAGCCAGTACATCATTGCTCACTCCTGATAAAATGGCTCCAATGACATTTCGAGGAGTGGCATCAACAGCTACCATAGCTTGTCGCATTCGACTTCTGAAGATATTTGCTTCTGCTTTCTGGGGACAGGAGTCATGACAGTGACTGGTTGGCTCTTGTACGATGTCTTCATTCATCGTTTTCAATAAAGAATGGCACTTTGTGGATCCATTCGTGCGGCACCTCCAAGTATCTATTCCATTTGTTGTGCGAGAACGTAGATATTCAAACCCCTTATAACTCAGAATTTGCTTGCCTTTCTGACTGGTTGAAAACTCCATTTCGATTATTCAGAAAAAAAAATGTAGACTTGTCTTGCTTGAAATTTAGGGTAAACTAAATAAAACTTATAGGTGCCAATTTATAGTCCAACAATGACAGTGAAAAAATGACTAATACCTGGTTAATCCTTAAGTAATATTATAATGAATAATAATTTTCTAGAAATGGCAATTAGGTACCAAAATGGTCGTAATAAAAGGACTAATGACCCTAATCTGACCCGAACTAGGATTAACTATTTAAATATTTAAATTTACCAAAATCATTATTTAGGTTCAACAATGATAGTAATGAAAGTGTTAATGACTATCCGACAGCTTACTACACTATTTAGCAAATGTCTTTACCGAACAATTATATAAATTAATTTATTTTCATATATTATATAATACCTTATCAACTTTGCTTATATCGCCCTTGCATGTGCGCATTTTTCAATGTGCGTATTAATCTACGTACGGTTTTTTCCAAGTGCGATTTTTACGATGTGCGCATTTTTCCGAGTGCGGTTATTTCATGTGCGCTTATATGTCTGTGCGCTTTTTTCCGTGCGCATATTTCCTGTGCGCTTTTTTCTTTTGCGCCTATTTCCGGTCACCGTTCGAAATACGTGCTAATAAACAGATCAGGGCGAGCTATATACAGCCATTGGTTCCCTCGATAAGTTCTAGGAAATAGGCCATTTTATCCAAAAAGTGAGATTTTTTCGAAGTGGTCACTTATTTTGTGAAATATCTTCTTAAGTAAGCATGTCACGTCAAATATTAAATGAAATCAAGTTGTAGTAAATTCAATAAGATTCTATTTGAGACTAGACTGGTACTTTTAGTACGCCCTCGGTTCTCTCAAAAACGCCATATAACCAAAAACAGTTATAAGTGGGTTTTGGATGGAAATGCAAATAAACTGTTCTTTTTATTGTTTTATTTATCAAACAGTTGAGATTCACTCATTCTTGTTATTTTCAAATAATTTTTTAATGAAAAAATAATATAATATACCTATCGGGATATAATAATAATAATAATCTTTATTGACCCCAAGAAACATAAATGTTTATAAACAACAAAATTTCAAGTTGAAAATGTTTGCATCAGTTTTTTTCAAGTATCATTGTAATAGGTACTTCTTTAAATGAAATTTGAATGTTCATTATTATTGATGACAGAATGGGTGAATATACATATTTTCAAGTTGTACAAAGAGCTGATATCTAAAAGATTGTTTGGAGCATATAAATGTGATGTAGATTCAAGGAATGGTAACTTAAAAATACATTTGATACTTTTGTTTTGCAAAGATTTGAGTGGACGCAAGATAGTACAATTGGCACTTCCCCATACTGATAATAAATACTGTAATTTTGAATAAACTAAACTGAAATAAATCATTTTTAGATATTTCAAAGGAATGTAATATCGAATTTTGAACAAAATACCAACTATTCATGATTTTTTCAATAATTTTGGATAAAACAGGTAATACTGACATAGGTCGATGGTTACTTAAAATTTCTTTTTTCCCACTTTTACAAATAGGTGTTACCCTAGCAATTTTAATATTATTGGGAACATAGCCACTGTCAAATGATTTATTGATCAATGCGCTTATGCAAGGGGATAATTCTTACATTTTAACACTAATATTATCGAAACCAGCCGCTTTTTTGTTGTCAAGATTTTTTATAGTATCATGTACTTCCTCACAAGTTGTCTCTTCTAAGAACATGGACTCACTCAATGATACAATTATCATAGGTGTTTGATGGTTCAAACAAAATAGCAGATGCTTAATTTGGTTAAACATTCAAAAAGTATTTATTAAATTTCTCGCATATTTCCATTGGATCCTCAATATGTTCATTATCTTGTACAATATATTTTACATTAACTTGCTTATCTTTTTTCCTGTTATATAATACCTGATTTACAGTTTTCCACATAGATTCTGGAGTAGCATTCAAAAATTCATTTCTGTAATAGTTATATTTCGCTTCCCTTACGGTTTTTGAGTAAAACTTTATCACCTTGTATCTCGGAAAACGAAGCATTAGCGGGCAAGATATATAAAACAAAATGTCACTATTTTTCCACACAGAATCACCCTCCGAAGTTTGTCGCACTTATTCACTAACACCCTGTATAGTAGGGAGACTTCCTTCCATTATTAATGAAACCAAAGATTTCAAATTGTCAATCCTTGCAACTGGTTCATAAAACCCCGAAGTATATTTTCGGTGGGTGGTGTTGGAGCTAGAATCTATACATCATTGGCTTTTATGACGATAATTTCAATTTCAACAGGATCTGATCGATTCCAAGTTAGACAGGCGGCGGAAGGGAATTTTCGGACCTCCAATCATGAAACGGCAGATATTTTTCATCGATGATTTCAACATGCCTGCACTGGAGGTGTATGGGGCTCAACCTCCAATAGAACTCATCCGACAGTGGATGGATTTTGGAGGTACGTGCGGAATGTGAACCAAAAAAATATCTTTCACTTCGATAATATAATGATATATTTACCATAAAAAATCAAAAAACTTGGTCTGTACAATAGCTATTTATGTACCAAGTGCGTTAAATAGATCCTAACTGTTACCGAAAAACATCAAGATAAAAACTATCCTTCAAATCTAAAATGTCAAAATCTAACAACCATCCTAAAATCTACCGAGAGATAAAAATTAAATTGATGGCACCACATTACCCCCCCTCTAGTGTCAATGAATCGCGAATCTAACTTTTCGTTTGTTTCTGGTATTTTGTTCATTTGGTAATGTTTCTTGGGGTTCTTTCTAGAAATGCTGGTTTCAATCTGTCTATTGATAAAAACTTCTCTTTTCCATTAACTGATATTTTGAAACATTTTTCATTTCTGGATATCACTTTATACGGACCAGTGTAGGGAGCTTGAAGTGATTTTCTCAGTGTATCTGCTCTAACGAAAACGTGACTGCAAACGAAAAGTTCCTTATGGATGAATGTCTATTTCTGGTCATTGTTTGAACCTGGTACTGGTCTGATTTTATTCATCGTTTCTCGCAAGTTGAAAAGAAAATGTTGGTAGTTTGGTATTGGATACGAATTCGGTATTATGAATTCTCCTGGGATTCGAAGTGTGGTTCCATATACCATCTCTGCACAAGAACAGTCAATGTTTTCTTTCACTGCAACTCTCATTCCAAGTGAGATCGTTGGGAGGGCGTCACTCCATTTTTCGTCTTCCTGACATTTCAATGCCGCTTTCATTGTACGATGAAACCTTTCGATCATTTCATTCGAGCAAGGATAATAAGCAGTTGTGCGTATATGTTGAATTCCAAGTAGTTTAGAAAATTATCTCGGAAGAGATTCGATTCAAATTGAGGACCTTGATCTGTGGTTACTCGTTGTGGCACTCCAAACCTCGTGATCCAGCCGTCGAAAAACTGTTTAGCAACTGTTTCTGCCGAAATGTCCTTAATGGGAAATACTTCAGGCCACCTAGTAAACCTGTCTATACATGTAAGACAATAGGTATAACAGTTAGATGGAGGCAAAGGTCCAACGAGGTCTATATTTACATGTTCAAACCTTCCACTGGGCAATTCATAAGTTCCGATTGGGTTAACAACGTGCCTATTTATTTTAGAACGCTGACATTCAATACAACATCGGGTCCATTTTCGAAGATCCCCTTTGTTATTTGGCCAAATGAATTTCTCACTTATCAACTTTGTAGTTGCTTTTACCCCTGGATGAGATAAGTTGTGAATTTGCTCAAATACTTCACGTCTGTAATCTTTTGGAACGAAGGGTCGAATGATCTTTTGGGATGAATCACAGTATATTTGACATCTGGAATCAAGAAACTTGAACTTACAAATTTTTAAAGATGTCCTGAAAGAAGCTTCTGAAGTTCTTCATCTTTTTCCTGTTTCATTTCCCAATCGTCGTAACTGAATTAATTGGGTAAATTGATTGTATACATCCTAGATGACGTATCAGCTACGACATTGCTTCTACCACTAACATGTCTCAGATCTGTAGTAAATTGACTAATAAAATTCAAATATCTTGTTTGCCTTGATGAAGAATTCTCAGGATTTTTATTGAAAGCAAACATCAGAGGTTTATGATCGGTGTATATTACAAAATGTCTACCTTCTAACATATATCTGAAGTGTTTCACTCCTTCATATATTGCAAGTAATTCCCTGTCGTACGCACTGTACTTCATCTATGGTTGTGATAGCTTTTTGGAAAAGAATCCTAAAGGTTCCCACCAATTCTTATTCTTTTTTTGGAATGGTGAATTTTTATAGATTGTCAATTCCTAATATGGCCAGAATTCAAACACCCCTGAATGATTTTCAGAAAGGAAATCCCAATGATTCAATCAAATATATTGAATAAAATGTTTTAATAATTTTTCAACAATTCATATTCTCAAAATTGAAGTGAAAACTGTTACCGAAAAACATCAAGATAAAAACTATCCTCCAAATCTTAAAAGTCAAAATCTAACAACCATTCTAAAATCTACCGAGATATTAAAATTAAATTGATGGCACCACACTGAGAATACTCTCCGATTATAGATAAATACGGTTTGACAAAAGTAAGAATTGTTTTCAAATACTTCAGTAATAATAGTCAGAACTTGATAAAATACCGATATAAATTGGTATCACTACAATAATCTTGGAATTCTGATATAACTGTTAGGTTATCGGACAAATTTTTCCCCAGAATTTTTTTTCCAATACTATAACAATAAATATTTTTTCCATATGGTACATACTTTTTGACGGTCACTGTATATGGTTGAATGGAAGAGTAATGGTTGAGTGGAACAGCAAACACTTGTGTCAACAAGTAGCTTGAGCTCTGCCATTTAATGAGACACAATCATTATATGTAAAAAATCATGTGAAAAATATTATGTATTGTCTTGTCAATGAAAGCCTTCATTATTATTATCATTCTTCAAATAACAAATTAAAATTCTAAAATTCTAAAAGTTTCATTTGAAGAAACATGTAATACTAAGAGGTTAGGTTAAATGGCCCCAAAGGATCAATTCCTATTTTTTGAAATAGAGCCTCCTGCTGGGATTGGCTGTCAAAATTCTAAAGGGTACTAAAGGGTTTGTTTTCCCTTTGCCATCTAAACAACTCATCCACGCGTTGTTGTTTTGTTACTCACCGTCGGTTTTTCCTTAATTACACTAATTATCAAATGCACTGTTCAACCAGTTGGAATAAATACTTTTGGAAAGATGCCTTCCAATATTGCTGAATTTCTGAAATTACCAGATCCGCAGCAGTTTACCGGCCATTGCTTTCGAAGATTTTCAACATCTCTGTAAACGAATTCGGAGTATTCTTTACTACAATAAAACGACTTGGAGGGTAGAAGTCTTCAACTGAGGGTTACATTGAAAATAAAAATAAAATTGCAAATACGTCATTTTCAATGACATTCTACAAAAAATTATTATTTTTCATTTATATTATTGAGTATCCATCATCTCATCTGTCATTTTCAATTCATATACCTATGAATTAAAAACGACATTTTCAATGATAGTTGTACAATTTTTTTCCAACATTGGTGATCTTGAATAAATTATTATTCTGTTCGATTTTTGACAAGATTGTCATTTTAGGTTGGTACGATAGGAGAAATATAGGCGAATTTCGAAAGATAATTGACGTCAACTTCGTATCGGCTATGGGCCCACCAGGAGGAGGGAGGAACCCTGTAACCGCCCGACTCCTGAGACATTTCCATTATTTGACCTTTCTTGAAATGGAGGATGATAGTAAGGTAAGTTATTCACAGAATACGAGTATAATTACAATTTATTATCAGCTTATGAAGCTGGTACAAATATTGAATAACAAGCGATAAATGAATTCAAGAGAACAATTTAAAAAAATAAATAACTGAGGAATGGTCTATTTATATAATTTATGTTTATAAATATCAATGGAAATTTTATAACAGAAACATCGAAACATACTGATAAATATGCTTTTGTGAAGATTCGGATCGATAGATATAGTTCAAACACGCTATTGATTTTAGGAAACAACTCATTTATTTAAATAATTTTCTGGGAGTTTGGGTTGATGAGGAGTACCAATCAATCAGTCAACTTTATCACCTCAAGAAACATCAAATGTTTATAGAAGGGATAAAAAAATTCAAAACTGACGTTAATAAACACACAGAGAATGTGATCAATAAAAATAGAGAAAATAGTTCTGACGATTAAAACTGAATATAGGTATGTTAAATATATAAATACTTCAGAATACAATGTGGGGAATATAAAAGTAATGATAAATATGTTTTAAAAATAGATAATTATTAGTTTCCAACCTAAATGGAAAGTTCCAATAGCCAAATACAATATGAATAAATAACAACAAGGTTCATGATCGATCTCATACTAGTTTGATACTATTTAACTGTTCAAACTGTCATGTCGCAGAAAGGTAGAAAGCATAATAATGAACAAATATACTCTTTCATAATTTTACAATTGTTTCCTAACAAAATTCTTTGTACACTTTTATAACAATAGTTATCAGGAAATGAGTATATATTCATTCCATACTTGTAACAGTAGCATTGAATTATGAATAAACGTTATTTTTATTATTATAACTTTCGACAGCCTACATTAAAAAGGCGTTTTCCTGATGTTAATGATACAAATATAATGGAAAGATTTACTTGGTACCAACAGAATGGAGCTCTACCGTATTACAAACGTATTGTTAGATATTCCTTAACAATAATAATAACAGTAATAATATTTATTATTCCCAAGAAACAATAATATGTTCATAACAGGGAACATCAACTGATGTTTTTCCCAATAGGTGGATGGGAAGACGTGGAACAATTGAATGGCCGCCTAGAGCTCCCGATTTGATTCCTATTGATTACTTATTATGGATTGATGCAGACTCAAAAGTTAAGATAACGGAAGAAATTACCAACGTAACTCCTGAGGTCCTACGAGAATTTCAAGATCGCCATGCTTTTAGAAGTGAATGGTGGTCATATTAAACATTCAATGTGAAATAAAATACTTCCTGAACATTATTTCCATCATTCTACGTAAAGTAGAAAAATTTTAAAATTTCAAAATAAAATTTCTCAGTCATGGTTGCACCAAATTCAAAAAATTTAATATCGCTGAAAAAAAACCCTTCCGAACAAGGTGCCACACGACCCACTTCTCATTCAAAATGTTTGAGTGGGTGTTCCCAATTCAGATGGGTGAATTGTTAAAGTCAGAATAGAAATCGAGCTGTTTTCAGTTTTTTTTTTCAAACATATACATAGTAACGCAAAGATTAATTAATCCCATACCTATGGACAGCACTGTATAAATAGTATGGATATAAAGTTCGTGGAAATCCATACATCCACCATGAAAACCTCACTGAAGTTTTGCTTCTAAATCTTTTTCTTTTACAGAGAAAAATCTTCGGAACTATCCTGAATTTCTGGTTGAGTAGAACATCGGATTTGAAACAGTATCACTCAGCGATTCTTTCGTCATCTCTGGAAGTTTATGTGACTATTTTACACGAGCTGTTACCAACTCCGGCCAAAACTCACTACACCTTCAATCTGAGAGATCTGAGTAAAGTTTTCCAGGGAATACTGATGTTCGAGCCAGAAACTTTGAAGGTAAGTTGAGAGAATACCCAAACCAACCGACAATTTAGCCCAGAAACTCAAAGTCGAAATATACTTTGTAAGTTTGTTCGCCTATCGACAAAGCTCTTCCGAATGTACTTCATGAAATGAAAGAGATATAATTACATCTCTTTCTGTTTTTCTAAAAACCAAATTGCTAGTTTATAGTCTGATCAACAGGTTGAAAAACGTAATTATAATAATGATAATAATACCCGTGGGTATAACTGCGGCACCCCCAGCATCCGGAGGCATAGTCACTCATATCTTTTACATGGATGACCTCAAATTATATGCCTCTGAAGAAAGGGACTTCCATCAGACCCTTACAGCCGTATGCAAAGTCAATCGCCAGCGACTCGCCAGAGTTTCACCGTTCGCTACACAAGGATTATAATGCACAGTCGAGCTCCAAAAAAGTGAGAACTACGCGATTAGTCACATTTTGGCGAAACGCTGGCGATGTACTACTTTTTTGGAGCTCGACTGTGCATTATAGTTCTTGTGTAGCTAGCGGCAAAACTCTGGCGAGTCGCTGGAGTTGACTATGCATACGGCTGTTGGGGTGGTGGAAAAGGACACGCATGATATCGGAATGAAACCACGGTTCATCTGGAAAGAGGACGATGCGAGGAATACGGAGAGGGTGTCCAGCTCGTAGAGCATCCTACATAATCTGGAAGCCGGAGAGACGTATACTTACCTAGGGGTAGAGCAACGCCGCTTCCAAGAAGAAATCAGAGTGAAAAACTCTCTCCGCGGCAAATATCAGCATAAACTCCGACAAATCTGGTCATCAGAACTGTCGGGAAAGAACAAAGTTGCTGCAACTAATATGCTTGCCGTTCCGATCCTTCTGTACGCCTTTGGAGTGATGAAGTAGACTCAGGAAGCTACAACTTGAGGTTATAACTCGAAAAATGATGCATCTCAATAGGAGCTTGCATCCCATATCGTCCGTTCCACGGTTATACTTTCCCAGTCAATGGAGAGGCCGTGGACTTTTGAGTTTGGAGTGTCTGGATAACAGAATGGTGCTGGATGGGGCCTGTGAAGTCATCAGGAGTTCAGATCTCCTTCTCTGCATGGTCAGCAATCATGAAAAAGCAGGGATTGGACAATTTATTTTTAAGGCAGCAACACGTGCAGCAGAAGAACTTGGTCTCGTATTCGACACTGAACGGGCTTACCCTAACTCTGTCACCGAGTTGGGACCAGTTCAGCAAAAAGCTCACATCAAAGCTGCGGAGACGGAGGTTGTCCTACAGCTACATACGGATAAGCCAATGCCAGTGGGGTCTTCTTCAACAACATCGAAGACCTTGGCTCATCCAAAAGCTTGACCTTTGCCTTCTTCAGGTCGAGTGAGCTGAAGTCGGAGAACGAGGGATTCATAATGGCCTGCTAGGATGGTGTCTTCAACATCCTTGTCTATCGGTATAGACGTTCCTGACACCCAATGCAGGGCGTGTCGTGGGGCACCTGAGACCATAACACATTTGCTATCAGCATGCCCAGCTTATGCGGTCTCAGCCCATATCCCCAGGCATAACGCGGCGCTACGAGTGTTGAACTACCATCTGCGACACTCGTACAGTATAAACGAAACACCAATGTTACCTTATGTTCCGGCGGGTGCCAAATCTATTGAAACTACTCATTCCCCACTCTCAGGCAAATACAAGCCAATAAGCCTGATGTTGTCCTCCTCGACCACCAAAGTAAAACGATTTTCGACATGGAGTTTTCCGCTCCAGGCGAAATGAATGTCGTTCGAAAAGAGGAGGAAAAACGGACCGAATATCGAGATCTTCTCTTCGAACTCCGCAGGTTGTATCCAGACCATTCTGTCAAAATGGTGGTTCCGATTATAGGAGTCCTTCGTGGAATGATGGACACACTGCTCTCGAATTTGAAAATAATACCGGCTTATCGTAATATGGCAGAAATCGCCGCACGAATGCAAAAGGCCGTCATCCTTGGTTCGCTCCGTCTGCTCAGAGCACATGATTCTCGGACCCAATAGTCACTCACCCGTGGGAAGTGGTTTTTGGGGTAAACGACACTCGCGCGTCATCCGGATGGGTCGGAGCTCCGGAGACAGGGCCTGACTGGTACATTCCTTTCGGAACAAAATAATAATAATGATAATAATAATAGTTATAATAATAATGATAATAGTAATAAATGTGTCTTTATTAAACTAGAAATAATTTACAAAAAAAAAATATTGTATTCGGGCTGGCGCCATTCGACATAAGTCGCTCTTCCATGTAAATGTATATACTACAGATTACAGAAATACCATATACCAACTATTTAAAAAACAAGCAGACAAGACACTTGAACTAAACACAGCAACACACAACATAAAAACACGACCTGTCCGTGATTACGCCTATGGAGCTTATAAATTCGGATGAAATATGAATCGTAATCCCGATACCTGCCACTGGTTTGATAGGTTTTACTCCGAAAGCTGGGGGTGCGTGAAAATCTGCGTTGACTACCCCCACCACAGCGAGTTTCCTAGATGTGCGTTCATTAATCTAACTTTCATCAACTAACCGACCTTGTACGTTTGTCGGTTCAACCCTGTTCACTCAGAATATAATGCTTACACTTACCCGATGCTGAATATTTCTCACTTCCTCATTGTACAGGATGTTGAAGAAATGCTTCGTCTTTGGTACCACGAATGCTGCCGAGTATTCCAAGATCGCCTGGTGAACGATGAAGACCGATCGTGGTTCGACTTGCTACTGCGGCAGAAAATCGACCAGTTCTTCAACATAAACCCCAAAATGGCCCTAGGCGCCGACGCCATTTTGTTCGGCGATTTCCTGGACACCTCCGTCGGCTCCGGTCTGTACGTGCAGATACACGACTACGAGAAGTTGTCGGAGTCTCTGGAATACTACTTGAATGACTATAACCTGCAAAGCACGAAACCGATGAAGTTGGTGTTATTTTTGGACGCCATTTCGCACATCTGCAGGATTTCAAGGATAATTCGACAGCCGATGGGCAATGCGTTGTTGCTCGGAATGGGAGGTTCAGGTATAGGAAATATTTCTTGTAATTATATATTTATTTTTTATTATTATTATTAATTATTATAATGATGCCGAAGGGCAATCAATCACTTTGTGTTCTAAATACACAAATAGCTATTAACGTAGCTAAATATTCAAAGTTTCATAATCCAGAACAAAATATAGGACATAGCTTAAGGAGAACATTTGCGTTTCTCTTAGTGAATGCGGAAAGAGATATTTTAACATTAAAAAAAGTCAAATTGTGAATTAAATTATGACAGGTACTCCTACTCGGTCGTTATCAAATATTCCAGAAATTGCAACAACAACAGAAGCAACTCCTTCATCGACAACATATGATGTATCGAAAAGATTCTTATATAAATCCATCGTCTTAGAGTCAGATGTAACCGATCATTTTTCCACAATAATACAGATTATGTCAACTGAAAAAAACACTGAAAGAAATCAAAAACAATTCACTCAAAAATATAAATTTTTCGTAAACAGAAATAAGCTGAAAAAAAAAACGCAAAGAAAGAAAATTGGCTGGACTTATATTCTCTATATGACGTTGACCGGGCAGCTAATTTATTGATTGAAAAAATTCAAAATATCATCGAGATCAGTACAAATAAAGTTAAAATGAAAAATGATGACATAAAACGAAACCCATGGATGACCAAATCACTAATGAAGTCAGTATCTGAAAAAAAAAACTGTACGCTGAAATGAAACGGGATCCTACTTTAAACAAATGTCGAGAATATAAAAGATACAAAAATTCTTTCGGTAAGCTAGTAGAAGAAGCTAAATAAAAATACTACCAAAAAGAAATAGACACAAATAAGAATGATTCGAGTAAACTTTGGAAGTCAATTAATAGTTTAATTAACAAAACGAAAAATCACCAAACGGTAAAAGAAATACAGACTGAAGATGGTGATATCACGAAAAATGCAGTAGATATTGCAAACGTTTTCAATAAATTCTTTTGTAATATCGGGGGAGATTTGGCGAATACAATCCTTGGATAGCAAATAAAACACCGCTTTTGAACTAACTGTGCAAAATCAATTTTCCTAGAAGAAGTCTCAGATATTGAAACAATAACTCTAATAAACGAACTTAAAAGCAAAAAATCACCAGGACTGGACAACATCAAATCTGAGCATCTAAAGGATATTGCATATGAGATTGCTATACCATTGGCATACATTTTCAACATGTCAATAAACAGTGGAAAATATCCAGAAGCCTTCAAAATTGCAGTTGTGACTCCTATCTATAAAAGCGGAAAAAAGATTGATACTAATAATTATCTTCCTATATCTCTTATATCAAATTTCGCAAAAATATTCGAAAAAGCCCTGAAAAAAAGAATCTTGTCTTATCTAAAAAAAACGAAATAATGTCAAAATATCAATTTGGCTTTACAGAAGGAAAATCCACCCAGGATGCAATTCTTTCACTAATTGACAGGATTAGCAGTAGCATTGGTGCAAGTATTCCAACCCTGTGCATATTCGTAGATTTAAAGAAGGCCTTCGATACTGTTAGTCACAGTCAGCTACTGGAAGTACTGGAGGGAATTGGATTGAGAGGAATACCATATTCTCTAATGAAGAGCTACCTCACCAATCGAAAACAATGTGTGAGAATAGGAAAGGAAACTAGTGAATAACGAATAGTTGAATATGGTGTTCCTCAGGGAACGGTACTTGGGCCGATTCTCTTCAATCTATATCTGAATGATTTGCTTTACCTTGAAACGAAGGGTCACATAGTTAGTTTTGCCGATGTCACTGCCGTAGTCTATCAAGCAAAAAACTGGACGTCCCTGAAGGAAATAGCCGAAAGTGATTTTTCACATATCATGAAATGGTTTGAGAGTAGACTACTGACAGTGAACTTAGGTAAAACTAACTATGTGGCCTTCACTACTTATTCCAAATACCTACCGGACTATAGCAATCTCTCCATATCCCTAGATGGAACACCCCTAAACGTACATTCAGTGTCGAATATAAAATATCTTGGACTCCAAGTAGATTCTCATCTGAAATGGGATATCCACATTAATTTTGTTGTGAAGAAATTGCGAACTGTACTTTACAAAATGAAATATCTTGTGAATTATTTCAATACATACCAACTACGGACCATATACCATTCTCTTGTTGAAAGTCACTTAATATATGGAATTGTTGCATGGGGTGGGGCATATAAATGTCACAACACAAACTTAGAAATAATTCAACGATATGTATTGAAAACCATGTATCAAAAGCCCAGACTATACTCAACGGAGAAAATCTACGAGGAAACAAAAATTCTAGATATAAGACAGTTACACTTTCTCAGAACTATTATACACCAACATAAAAATAAATCAGAGTTGAAAAAAGTTGAACATGACCATAATACCAGATATAAATCCAATTCAAATTTTATTACTATAAGACCGGAAAAAAGTATAATCCAAAGAATGTATTCATATCTAGGCCCGAAAAGTTATAATTTCATCCCAATGGAACTAAAACAAATAACCTCGATATCTCTATTCAACAGACTTGCTAAGAAATGGATTGGTAGCATTAACAGACTGGATATTCATGATTTTATTGATCAGTAAACAAAAACATGAATCTTGAATATTATAATGTGATCTATTGCCTATAAATATTATATATATATATATATATATATATATATATATATATATATATATATATATATATATATATATATGTTTATGTGTGTTACCTATACTTTATTTAAATTGTATAAAAGCTATTGAGTTATCATTATTGTGTTATAAACTTTCATCTACAAAAAACGATTATTGTACTCCCATTCTTTATAATTCTTTATATATTTATATTTCTGTTTATTTTTATTTTTTTCATAGAACCCATGCACAGACTTGCTCTTCTATGGGTTTTCTCTATATTTGTTCATGACTTTTCTTTCTTTTTATCTGAATTGTACCACTATAATTTCTGATAGATGAATAAATATTATTATTATTATTATATCCCTCTACCATTTTTCTCAAAATCCAAAAATTGTTTTTAATGTACTTGTTGAAAAATAAAATACAATGAAAATATAAACAAAAAAATACCAGTATTTATGTGAAACTTTCAAACCTCAAACTATGGAGGAGAAGTCAATTTTCAAACGAGGTGTTGTTAAAAAGTAATTTTTCTACACACTATTCGTACAGTTAAACATTCTTGAAAAAGACAGTATCTTGTAAATAACTATTTTTCATCTATAGGTCGTCAAAGTTTAACGAGACTGGCTGCGTTCATAGCTGAATTCAACTGCTTTCAAATAGAGCTGAGCAAAGCGTATGGATTGGTTGACTGGAAGGATGACATAAAAAACCTGATGCTGTCTGCTGGACTGATGAGACGGGAGACGGTGTTCCTTTTTTCCGATACACAGGTATGAGTACAAAATAGGCATTTTTTTCAACTTACGGTTGATATGCGTAGGATTGTTTGCTACTAGATCGAAATTCGAGAGATTGAATATATATACAGGGTGTTCCATAAATACCAAGTCAAACTTAAGGAGGAAGTATCCCCAATATAAAAGTATTACAGCCGTATGCATAGTCAATCGCCAGCGACTCACCAGAGTTTCGCCGTTCGCTACACAAGGATTATAATGCGCAGTCGAGCTCCAAAAGAGTGACAACTACGCGATAAGTCACATTTTGGCGAAACGCTGGCGATGTACCACTTTTTTGGAACTCGACTGTGCATTATAGTTCTTGTGTGGCGAACGGCGAAACTCTGGCGAGTCGCTGGTATTGACTATGCATACGGCTGTAAGGTTCATATAAACCCATGAAAAAATTAACAGCAAGGTTAAAAGATCTGAAAAAAATTCGAGTTATTTTGGCATTCAAATTGAATGATTAGAGAGATGTAGAAGAAGACTGAACATTGAGGAACTATTCATACTATTTTCCAGGCAAAAAATCAAACGATTTATATTTTCAATAGTGATTTTCAAAATCTCGGAAATAAAACGGTAAATCGCTCCAGAAAGTGATTCCTTTGTAGTACATGAATGAAAATACTAAAATAGTTCTGCTACTGTCCACAAGGTATTGCACAGAATTATTGTCACTGTCATATTTACTGTACAGCCAGCGTTGCCAATAGTTCTAGACAGCGGTAACCAATGTAATTTGTTTAATTTTTCGAAAATAAAAGTTACGTCGTTAGGGGTTTGTCAGTTCATCAGTTGGATGTTGGATAGGTCCGCCTAAAGCCTTGGAGTCCTTGGACACAATTAAATTAAATAAAAGAAGTATGTAAGTAATAAAGTTTATGTTTTTTGCGATTTAAAATATCAGTTTTGAAATAAAACAGGACGCAAAACAGAATTGAAAAATAATAATAATAATCATGATAGCGTTTTATTGTCCATTCCAGTTGTTTTTAAATAACATTATATTTTATACATAAAAAATAACGGCACAATAGGCAGAGTTCAGCTTACAAAGTTGAAAAATATTGATAAAAATAAATTATAGTGAGTTTTTTATATCAGCTGCTCTTTTTGAATTATACCAACAATATTGTTGTTTGTGCTAAAAGCAAATCTAATCTAAGCAAGATCAAGGACGGACTGGCTGTATCTATAACTGCACTGCAACCCTGAATATCAGAAAAAGAAACGAAATGTATATAATAAATAATATACAGGTGAACCGGAAAAAAGAGGGGCATACCAAGGATTCCCAGGATCTCCTCCCACAGGAAAACCGACGGCACAGGCATCATCAAAAAACCAAAATCTAAAAAAAAAAATGGACCAGCTTTAAAGAAAATGGTCCCCACCTTTGGAAACACTGAAAACGATTGAAAAGATAACCCCTTTTAGAATAATGCAAATGATATATGTAATGAATTCATTAACTTCTTCACAGAAATTGGTTTAACATTATCTAAACAATTCAAAACTGTATTGAAAACTTTGTCACCATATAAAAAGTCAATTTTTTTGAAGCCAGTTTCAGATGAAGAAATTAATAATATAATTATGACTCTTAAATCGCATACAGCACCTGGTGAAGATCAAATTACTTCAAACAATTTAAAAGATATTGTTGATCTAGTAAGCTTACCTTTATCCTTAATTATTAACAATTGTATAGAAAATGCTACTTTTCCAGACTATTTGAAGAGAACAATTTTGAAACCTATTTATAAAGGAGGTGACAGAAAAAACATTTCAAATTATCGTCCAATTGCACTTTTGAATGTGTTTGCTAAAATTTTTGAAAAAGTGTTGAAAATCCAATTAGTTGATTTCATCAATGCTAATATTGGTTTTGATAAATTTCAATATGCATTCCAACAACATTCCAATACCCAAGCAGCAGTTACTGACTTTATGAGTAGTATTCATGAAACTTTAGATTCAAGTAATTATGGTGTTGCAATATTCATTGATCTTAAAAAAGCTTTTGACACTGTCAATCATACAATTCTATTAGACATCTTGAATAACCTGGGTATAAGGGGACATGCATTGAATATATTTCAAAATTATTTCCGAAATCGTGTACAATATGCACTTATTGACCAATATAAAAGTTACGAAAAAGTATCAACATTTGGAGTTCCGCACGGTTCTGTTTTGGCACCAATTCTTTATTTGATTTATATTAATAGCATTATGAATATCAACCTGATTGGTACACATTTTTCTTTTGCTGATGATACTGTACTCTATCACAAATCTAAAAATGTTCAAACCTTAAAAACAAATTTGGAAAAAGATATTAAAACAATTGGAATATGGTTAAATGAACTTAATTTAACTATTAATTCAGAAAAAACTGTTTATTTGATATTTAAACAAAAGAATATGGAAACCATCAAATTAAACATTATAATTAAAAACAGAACTATTGCTGAAGTTGAGAAACACAAGTATTTGGGTCTGATTATTGACAAAAATTTAAATTTTGAGAGTCATATAGAGAAAATAAAAAATTCTATTATTCCTCTGATAGGAGCTATCAGAAGAATACAATTTCTAAGAAAGAATATTCAATTTTTAATATATAACGCACATATTATCTCTCGAATCAGATATATGATCACAGTGTGGTCATCATGCAGTCAAAAACAAAAAGAAATTATTTATAGATTGATGAATAAAGCAATAAAAGTAATATTTGATAAACCTTGGGATACACCATCTTCAGATTTGTACAAAAACACCAATAATATGACATTGAATCAACTTATTAAATTTGAAAAAGCTAAATTTGCATTCAAATTAACCAAAAATATTCAAAAAAGTAATACAACAATTCAGAAAAATTCCAAATTACATAGTCATAATACTCGGATTTTGAACCACTTTCACTTGGACAATATCCATTCCAACAAAGGGAAAGCAAATCCAATTTTCAGCTCTATAGAAACATTTAATAAATTACCAGAACAAATAAAAAATTCAAAAACGATAACTTCATTTTCCAAAAATTTGAAAGAAATGTTACTATTGAAATGATGTTCATAAGAATACTACAAAACTTTATGAATTATTTGTATTATTTGATAATGTATTAGAATTAGATTACTTTATTTTATCATTGATGTACATTCAACCTTCCTTATACCAGAACTTGTTCTGACTGGAAGTTATTTATACAATAAAAAAAAAAAAAAATCTTTCCATGGTAAGCCTGTTCTGCCTGTTCTGCAAATCAACCGAAATTTGCATGAAAGAAAAATACATCACTGTTTATGAAAAATGTGGTGTACACCCATTACTACTACTGAAGACTCCGCAGATTTTCCGAAACTTGCGGACATGATTCGGCACGGGGGTTAAATTCGAAAAACGAGGTCTCCACCCAATACAAATCTGAGGGCTCTGCAAATTTCATGACATTTTCAGACAGGACACAGCAAGGAAAACTGACTTGGAATAATAAAGTCTCCGAGGTCTCCACCCAACAAAAACCAGAGGCACTGCAACTCTCACCAAATTCACGGACTCGGCAGAGACTACTGAATTCGAATAACGAGGTCACCGAGGTCTCCAGCCAACAAAAGAGCGAAGGCACTACAAATTCAACCAAATTCGTAGACAGGACTCAGCAGAGGCCCACAGTATTAAGAATACATGGTCCCCGAGGTCTACACTCAACAAAATTATGGAGGCACTGTGAATTCCACCAAATTCTCAGACAGGACTCTACTGATCTCAAAAAATTATTTTCCCGAGGTTTCCACCCAACAAAAACTAGAGGCCCTGTTAGTTTCACTAAATTTACTGATAAGGCTCTGTAGGGGTCGCTAATCAACAGTAATGAGTCCAGCGAAGTCTACATTCACAATAAAAAACGGAGATACTGCAAAATTGAAATATTTTGTAGACCACTGAAGAATAAGCCTATACGAAGAGCTGGAAAAGAGAAGAAAAGAAAAGAAAAAAGAGTATTTTCCGTGAATTTGGTAAAAGGTGCAGTGCTTCCGGTTTCGGTTGGAAAAAGACCTCGGGGGCCTCATTATTCGGTTTCAATATCCCTTGCTGTGTTCTGTCAAGAAATTTTTTGCGCGCGCCCTCAGATTTGTCTTGGATGGAGACCTCATTGTTCAAACTCAACACTCCGTACTGAGTTTTGTGTGCAAGTTTCAAAAAATATAATAGTTAAGTTTGAACCCATATTATTATAATAATTATTGAAAAAGGAATTGGATATTTTCCACCATCATGAATCATAACTGTATATGTGTCTCATCAATGTTGACTTTTTACTATAAACCTCATTTTTAATGTCTTGATAAAGAAAATAAACATTTCCGAAAGCTCGACCAAATAACAGAGAGTATTCTTTTACAAAGCCCAGTATTTTGACTGCATCCTCAAAATCTATCAGCATTTTTCCTTAACTAGTCAGTAGACAAATAACTCATTATTGACGAGAAAGAAATCACAAAATCATCTTCACAACGAACAAGAAATATAATAATAATTATTATTATTAGTAATCCGGCTATCCGTAATATAGCTAGATAATGCATTGAACCACATTACCATAATTAATACCAGATGATAATAGTCCTGTGAGCTATTTCGCAGTACTCCGAATAATGTTGAGATTTGGCAACAATGCATTAGCAGTAGGGTTGACCGTTGCAGAAAATTGTAATTTATTTGGAAATAATTTAAAAAATCGCTGTCACTATGGCATGAAAAACAAATCTAGTCAGTGCCATCTTACAGTTCAGAAACGCGAAATATTTGACTTTATATGAACCTTAAACTGTTCTTCAGTTAGACCATCACTGAAATATGCATCAGTTGCATGGACCAAGCTATTCGCGATCACCATTAGCACCAGGTGGCGCACCAACACTCCGGGAAAACAAAGCAAACGTCATTTATCTATGAGTTGACAGTTGTTGACGTGAATTTTATTATTGAATTTCTACTTCTAACTTTTAACTTTCGAGTGCTTCTTTAGAAATGCCTGTGGTGAAGATGTATTTGGCTGATATTTCAGTATTTAAGCGGGAAGAGTAGTCAAAGGGGAGGCAGTAATCATGTTTTATTTTGTGAGGAAGAGAATGTTGATAAGCAACGAGTTTTTCGACTTGTAAACGAAATTCATTTTGTATGAACTAGTTTCTGGAATTTTTTGATATGGAATGACCCCTTTTGATCAATCGTTTTATTGTTTTGTCTCTTGTGCCTAGAAGATTTACGCCAATTGTGGAGACCTGTTACAACACCACATGACCACATGACTCAATACATACATTACAATGAACCGGACAGTATTAGTGAGTCGAGCAAAGAGAGCGGAGCTTTTGAATATACGGAAAGTTTTACAGTTTATTATTTGTTCCCAATGAACTATTTTAAATTATAAATAAAGTAAAGTTTGTTGTGTTTAACATAAACTAGTATTTTTCCATTATTATTGTGGAGTAACACACCAATTACAAACAAAAATTCTCTAACTAGTTGTGGAATATTCCAAAATTAAGTATTCACATATATTTACCAATTGGCTTCCCGATTTTTATTCTAATTCCCCATGTTTTTACTAATTTCTGGTTTCTGGGAAAAAAAGTGCATGGACACATTTGCAGATGAATAACTCTTGCGCCGCGGCACTGAACAAATTTTTTTTGACTAACCAGTCATATCAAAGCTATGCTTTTTGCATGGAATCAGAAAAATAAAACCAAATATAGAACAACAAAGAAATAATCAACAATTTGTTAACACTAGATCTTATGGCAGACTGTTTGTTTTCCCGGAGTTTTACGTACAAATTTCAAAATGTAGATGTCGCCCACTCCGTGGTGATCGCGAATAGAGGATTTCTACCCCATGAAATAATAGACATAATTGCCCTTTCCTATATTTTTATAAGATGGTTCGTTAATGAAAACCCTAGTTTTCGCCTTAACAAAATCGCTTTGTGGAATTTTTTAAACACGGAAAAGTGACACAATTAGAACTTTTTTGGTTTTTGGAAATATCTCAAAGAATGATCAAGGAATCTTAAAAATGATTCTGCCCCTGGCCCAAATAGAATTAATAATAATATATTGAAGATTATAGTGAAATACACTTCAAATATCCTTGAACATATTTTCATTTTATGTTTAGCCTCAGGTATTTTCCCAAAATCTCTAAAAAAATCATTAGTTACTCCAATATATAAAGGAGAAGATAAAAGATATTGTGATAATTATCAACCGATTTCTTTAATTGATAACATTGCCAAAATTTTAGAGAAATGTATTAAAATTAAATTGACAGATTTTCTCGAAAAACATAATTTATTATTTTTTAACCAGTTTGGATTCAGAGAAAAAAAGGGAACAGAGAATGCAATATTTAATGTTACGGAAACTATTTATAAATCGTTAGATAATCAAAAGAAAACACTTGGAATATTTTTAGATTTAAAGAAAGCGTTTGACACAGTTTCACATACAAAATTATTATCGAAATTAGAACGGTTTGGCAAAAGAGGAATTTGCCTGAAACTATTTGAAAGCTATTTATTTGAAAGGGAACAAACTGTTCAGATTGGTCATATCAAAAGTAATTCTAGAAAAGTTAAATGTGGTGTTCCCCAAGGGTCAGTTCTTGGACCTATTTTATTTTTGATTTATATCAATGATCTGTTAAATACGAAAATTAAAGGAAAGTTGTTTTCTTAGGCTGATGATACAGTTTATATAGGAAGTGGGAATACCTGGGAAGAAACAGTATCAAATGCTGAATTTGATTTATAATAATACTTTATTGATCCCAAGAAACATTTCTGTTTATAGAGGGATATGTAAAAATTATACACTGAATAATACAATACTTATGAAACACAAATTAAGTAGAACGGAAATCTTTCCGTATATTTTTTCTAATTTTTAAGTTTTCTAATATCATTACTATAATACTTTTATTCAACCTCACATTTTGTCTACTAAGTACACAAAAATAAGAAGAAAAGAAATAATAAGAAAGTTTAAAAAAGTAAAAAATGTAAAAAAATACATTTGTTGCATTTTTTTAATTTTGAGGTTATGGTAAAAATGACCTCTACAAAACTTGAAGAATTTTTCAAAATCTACAACTTTAAATGATTACTAATTTTTTGTTTAAAGTCAATTTTAGCCGAAAATTGCATGAGAACGATCATTACTTTATTCACCCTCCAGAAGCAACCCTTTACCACCCCTGAATATTGGAGTAATTTTTAACAACAAAATACAGTTTCTTGAATATTTTTTCACGTAGAATCGATTGGTGAAATTAATTTTAACATTTCTTTGAAACTTAAACAAAATTATCAACAATTACTGAAATTTTTTTTTTCAAAATTGACTTTTTTGGTTTTTTGCATTTTTTAGCATATTCTTAAATAGAAGCTATATTGTGTCTCTGATTTGTCAAAAAGTAGACAAAAAAACAAACAAAATGAGCTTTGAAAAATCTATTTACGATGATTTTCCACCATACAATTTTCGTCTGAAAAAAGGACTTTTTTTTTGAAAAAATTCAAAATAAAAAATTTTCCATTATTTTCTTTTGAAATTTTTTTTGGTTATTTATAATATATAAAGGTATCTTTTCACCAAGTTTCATAACAATTCATTCATTTTTATAAAAGTTATAATATAAAAACGAAAATTTTATTATTTTTTGGAAAATTTTTAAATTTCTCGATAATTTTGAGGTTATGATGGAAAGTACCCTTAACAGAAATGAAAAATCTTTTTATTACCTACAACTTTGCTGTTGAACATTTTTATCTCCGACGTCAAATTTTCTCGTAATACGCATCCAAACTATTGACTTTGAATTTTTTTCACTTTACCCCCCCCCCCCTAAGTTAGTCCCCAAGGTCAGTAACTGCATTTATTTTATTTTTTTTCATGTTAGTAACCCCCCCAACCATTTCCCGTTGGGCTAGTTCTGGTTTCTATTTTTCCGTGCTCAAATTTAGTTTGCCCCGACTATTTGATGCGACAACATGCCATTTATATAGGTAAAAAGATTTATAATAATTTGCCAGTTTCTTTAAAAAAGCTTGTTTTTGGGGATTTAAAAATAAAATCGAATTCTGGTTGATTGAGAATTCTGAAAAATTGGAAAATTATTTGTATGTAAAATAATTTCGAATTTTGATGTTTTTAGTACCAGCTTAGTTTTTTGTTATTGTTTTTATTTATACAAAATGTGACCAATGTTATTTAAGCATACATTCATGTTCATTTTGCTATTTATTTTCTTTCTTCATATGTATATGTTATGGATATTATCATGTGTATTTTGATGTGAATAATTTTATAATTAATTTTACATGATCATGGACAAGTTTTTCACTTATTTGATCATGTTTCTAATTCTTATTCTTTATATTATAGATAAATATTGTATTATTAACAATGAATAAATGAATAAATAAATAATTACTTTTGTAGCATAGCCAGCAAGTTGATTTCGTCTCTACCATAAGTCACAAACCAACCGATTTTTAAAACCTAAATGAGTAATCGATACGATAAAATCCTTGAAAAACTCATACTGTTCAGACATTTATGATTCAAACTCGTACATCGTCAAAGAAATAGCTGATGTAATTGCGGATCTCCTTGCATTCATCATTAATGAATGTTTTTCACAGGGATTTTTTTCCAGATGCAATCAAAATTTTAGTTGTTTTACCTTTACTGAAGAAAGGTGATTCACGTTTACTAGAAAATTTCAGACCCATATCCATAATACCGATTCTTGCTAAGGTAATGGAAATCTTAATAAACCATAGGTTGAATAAATAACTAGAAGCAAATTTTCTCATTTATGCAGGTCAATTTGGTTTTAGGAAAAATCAGTAGACATCCAAAGCAATTTTGAGAGTCATGAGAAATATAGTGGAGGGCCTTGAGGGAAGTAAACACTCATTTGTTACTATGCGTGACCCCACTAAAGCATTTGACTGTGTTTCTCACAATACCTTATTGGAAAAAATGCACTATTATGGTGTGCCCCTACAATTCTTCAAATCATACCTCACTAATAGATCCCAATGTGTTTTTGTCAACGGTATGCAATCGTCTCTAGTAAAATATAATTACGACGTTCCCCAAGGATCAGGATCAAATCTGAGACCATGGTTATTCATATTATATATAAACGATCCTAATCATGACATGCTCCTAGTGACCACCGTACTTTTTGCTGAAAACACTACTCTTATTAATGCTGATGGAAACTTACAAGCTTTGTCCAAATCAGCGGAAGTTACTTTGGAAAAAGCTGGAAGATGGTTTACAACAAATAAATTGACTCTGAATACGAACAAAAATCAAACCATAATAATATGTTCACATTCTAACATATCGACTGGACGTAGTGTGAAATTAGTTGTGTTAGGTAGGGTAGGGTAGAAGACACAGATACACTTGATTATACCAAACACTGAACCTTTATTGTTCAACTCAACTCATCGACTGCCTAAATTATCAAATCCACTCTCAAATATAATAGCCATTCCTTATCGTTAATGAATCATTCGATGTGACTTCGTTATTGGGTAGGATACATGGTATCTCCTGATACGGGAAGTCACCTAACACTTGGCATAGTAATCGATGACAAACTCAACTGGTCTTCTCATATTGATCAATTAGGGCGAAAACTATCCAGCTTTATTTTTTTGATTCGTCGATTGAAGAACATAGTTGGGTTTCCCGTGCTCAAATCATCCTATTTCAGTCTATTTCATAGTTATGTAATGTATGGTTTATTACTCTGGGGAAGTTCATGTCATTGTCATAAAATATTTATGCAACAAAAAAAAGTTATCAGAATCAAAAGTGAAGCGAGTTTCAGGGCCCTGTTTCACAAAGATACAAAAGTTGTTAGTGACAGTTGTAAATATCGGCACTTCTAATTACAAGTTGTCTAGAACAAGCGTTTCACATAGAATCCAAAATTATGAACTTATTTGCAACAAGTATGGTTGAAAAACTTGTCAGGTACAAGTTTGTTATCATAGCCTAAAAACTAATCAAAATGTCGAAAACTGTCACATTTGGAAATAAGCTATGTATTTTGAAAGAAATACGGGAAAGTAATTTTTTGGATAAACAAGACAAAATACAGTGTTGGATAGCAATTCACCCCCTGAATAAGAAATGGACCTAAACACGAGATGTTTTTTGGCAGAATTTGAAAAAAGCAATATTGGTAAGGGATAGCTCGAACGGAGAGCGCCAGGTCCCCGATATCTGAATTCAAGCAACGCTAGGCGAGGTCGGATGGGTGGGTTTGGGAGGTTTGGATGGGTGACCAACGGTCTTCCTTTCGAGATTCTCCTCGGATCGTGCTAGGAATCGCACGTAAAAAGGTAAGACCTCGTCAATCCTTGGCTCGCACAAGTTGCGACTTTTGAGGGCTGCCGTTCGTAAGACGACGACAGCTGGATAACGGAAAAAACAATTTTAACCAACAACAACAAAGTATAGTCTTACATGCTGATGTATTAAATTGAACTTGATTTTTATATCAGAAAAAAGTTGATAATAGAAGAAAAACTGGGACTGGGGAAGGTGCAGACTGCAAATACACAGATGTCGACCAACTCATTCTCGATATCATAGGACGTGATAGTCCCACAATTCACAGCCTAGGGGTCCCGAGTCTGGAGAAAAGCAGTGTGAGCCTGAATGCGGGTAGACTATTGGCGTATAAAAAGGAGCATCAATTCTCACTAATGTGCCATCAACACACCCTATAACCTGAGGGAATCCTGCTACGGCGAAGAATCTTGCCACCACGTTGACCATATTGTCAGGCCAGCGAACGACATGCGGAAATTTTATTTGGTTAACAGAATATACAACTTTCTTCACAGATCTACAGACACTTGATTTCCTAACACCACGTGCATTAGCTATATGACATGATATTGTCCCCCATTACTCAGCCAGTGCATACAAAGCTGCATTTTCCTTGACAGTGCGTGGAACCGATCAGTTGGATGAAATAGACTGTACCCGATGTCAACAAGAAGTTGCTCCATATGTGCAGAAGTCATTCTAAAACGTTCATTGAACTCGTAAACTGACCCAAAGTGAATGTTTATTCTCTGTCTAAATCTCCTTCTGCGTCTTTCGATAATTATATCGGCTTGATCTTCTGAAGAACTATACCACATGCTGTTAAATCTTCCGAAATGCTCTGCTGAACCACTTTGACCTACCTTTTGAGTTAAGTAAAAAATGTTAAGTAGGCAACAAGTTATCAACCTTCAGTGTTCGACAACACTTGCTATTAATAAGTGATATCATGGTTATTTGTGAATTATTTGCTTGTAATATTGTAGAAATCAACTTGTCATTACAAGTATATAGACGTACTTTCGTGAAACGCTGATAACTACATATCTTGACAAACTTGTGAAAATTCACTTATTACTTACAAACTTGTACCTTTGTGAAACAGGGCCCAGATATCATTGTCGTCCACTCTTTGAGAAATTAGGAATAATGCCCCTTCCAACAATTTTTATTTACCTAACCTTGTTAGAAATTCATGAAAATCAATCCACTGGACACCAATATCTCACTAGGTTTGGTGACTTACTGAAAAAACCGAGACAGGTTGGTAATGTCAGATGAAAATTCATTAAATATTGATATCTTCAATAAATTACCAGCTGAAATTAGATATTTGAATGCTCATGAGTTCAGAACCAGAATTAAAAGATTCTTATGGAATTATTGCTTTTATACAATAAAAGAATATCTTACTTCTGATCTATAAAATTATAGAATCTATGAAGACTGGGTACTTTTAGAAATATTTTAATGTTTTATGTCTCAACTCCTGTATCTCAAATTCACTTCCTATTATAAACGACATATTTATTTTTATTTTGATATATTTTGATTATTTATACTTTTTTTTATCTCATACAATTATGTGTATTTTAAATTACTTTAATGTGACGTGCTTCCAATATAACGAATATTATTGTAATATGATGGATGAAACTGCCTACTGCCTTTCTGCCTCTGTGCCTGCTTTTTAAAAATATTTTATAATTTTTGATCGTGAATATATATATTATATTAATTTTGATTCTTTTACACTTGATAAATGTACTTGATACGTAACATGGTTAAAATGAACTATCTATCTATCCATCTAATATTCCGTTTAACTGTTTGCAAGATGTTTTCTGTCCGATATGTAGTTTTTGCACATTCGCGTTATAAATAATTTAAGGGCACATCTTTAAGGGAAGATACTTTAAGGGAAATCGTCATATTCAAATTATGTAAACGTCATCTAGAAATAGAGACCAATATATACAATTTGTGTATTTTGGATTTTCACATGAGAGGTAGAAAATGTGTTGAAAAGTTCAATGAAAATTGATCAAAACGCTTCAAAGTGCGTCCGAAGTCATCCGAAGTCGCACTGAAGATAACTCTAGTTGAATTCGGGCGACTTCAAGTCATTTCAATTCGAATTTATTCATCAGTTTCATCGGCATATAAAATGAGATGACAATTCAAGTTATTCACACAACCAATATCATTTACATATACAAGGAACATATTGACCCCAAAACTGCCCTTTGCGGAACTCCCGTAGTTATTTCGAGTGGCTTGCTAAGGACATCATCAATTTTAACCTTTTGTGTTCTCTGTGAACTCTGCAAAAGTTTTAATGCTGTGCCGCGGATACCGTTGTTATATAATTTGTCCAGAAGTATGTCATGGGAAACCGTGGCGAAGGCATTAGCGAGATCCAGAAAAACAGACATGCATTTCTTCGATTCATCTAGTGAGCTCAAAGTGTTTTTGGTTAAGTCTAAAACGGCATCTTTTGTATTTGATTTTTTTTTAAAACATTATGTCTGTTAATTATTATTTTATGCTCAAAAAATGTCATCAGTCTGTTTTTTCAAAGATCTTTGCAAAGTTACTTATAACAGATATGGGTCTATGATTGCTTGTATTTTCATTATCTCCACCCTTATATACTGGTGTAACTATTGCTTCTTTCCATTGTGTAGGCACAATTCCGCTATTGAAAGGTTTAAAATATGTAATAAAGGTGTCAGGTTCACTTTGAAGCATTTATAGTAACTTTCATTAACTTTTCCCACCTCTCAGGTAAAAATCCAAAATATACAAATTGTAGGCATTCAACTCTACTTCCAAATGCCGTTTATAGAATTTGAATAAGAGATTTCCCTCAAATCAGCGTATTTAGAAAGATTTGCACTTAATTTTTTCAAAATGCGATTGTGCAAAAACTACACATCGAACAGAAAGCATCTTGCGCACAGTCGAACTGCATGCAATACATGGTCAATATCCAGAGTTATGCCGAAAAAACGAAAATCGCGGTTTTTTCGGCATAACTCTGGATCTTGATCTCGTTCGCAGGTCAAACTTAGCAGAAGGTATGTACAGGACCATATCTACGGAAATGTGGAACCAGCATACGGTCGCAAACTAACTGGTTTTCAAATGCCCCCTCCCTCTTTGACCATGACCTGGAGAAATTCGAAAACTGCCTCCAGGCGAATTGGGGCAACACCAAGAATAATATTTCATGCCCAGCAGACGTTTTATTTACCTGTTCGTAATAATCAATCCAAAATTGAACCTTGAACATCCAGATATCAGGTTCTTTTACAGTTTTTGCTAATAGACCGGGATCCCACGCCTATTTTCAAAATTGATTAATAACAGGCTGAATCTTCCTGAGTAGCTTCATTTTGCCGAGACGCTCAACTTTTTCCTCTACGAAAATTCTCGATAGTGGTAGCTAATGAAATGCGCAGGCGTCAATCATGTCGATTTGGTGAGTGAAAAAAATTCATTAATAACAGTTAGTTTTTCAGTTGAACCTCGAGATAATTCGATAAAGGACTCGAAAAAACTTTTGTCCTACAAAATGGATGGTAGGACTGAAGAGTCCCCCACTCCCAACATGTACCAATGACGTGGTCATAAAAATTTATAAATAACCAGCGGATTTTTTTACCGTTGCTTGGTTAATTTTTGTATAATTGAATGGCCATAATTGTCCTACAAATTGAATGGTAGGTGTTCCCAGTCCTACGCTCCGAAATTGTCAATTCCACGAAAATTCTCAATATCAGTAGCTAACGAACTGCGTAAGCGAAAGTCATGTTGATTTGGTGATCGCAAAAATTGTATGGCTAACCATTACTTTTACCCAAATCTGAAACTCATGGCTCATGGTGAAACAAACCAATTGAATTAACTTCATTTCATGGCAGTAAAATCAATATATTTGACCGTAAGCCACGGGCTTAACAAGCCTACAGATATTTCGATCATACCTTCTGAAAAAAATCATAATATTTTGTAATTAGGCACATTTATCCTCATTTTTGATATGATATTATGAATCGATTTGATTTTTTGGCTTTTATTCGAAATCGATTTTTTTTTAGAAATAAACACATTAAATCTAATTTGTAGCTCCATCATTCGACTGAGAAATTATATTTCACAAAGGGTGTTGCATTTCATATCATGACAAGACACTGTTTAAAGAAATAGATAAATATCAATAACATTATCATTTTTATTTTACAAATTCTATTCATACACAGGAGAACTGATTATATTATTGACTACCTTGTAGAAAAACAGTTTGTTTTTTTCTGTATTATGAAACATATTTCTCACGAATGTCACTAATGACCAGTCGCTCACTAGTTCAATATTGGATATGAATGGTATATTGATATTTTTTTATACATTCAAATTCTTCCAAAAATCTCAAAATTGATGATGTGTCGCCCTCTAGCGCCGAATAGAGACTTTTACTCGAAATAGCTTCAGCTACAACATACCAAAAATTCAGCCATTTTCACAGTAAGACTTTTTTTCATTAAATGTCTGCGGAGTACTTTGATGATAGTTGTATACATTGTTGTTTAAAATTATTTTTTCCGTTAACCAGATTTCGTTCCCTTACGAAGGACAGCCCTTAAAAGACGAAACTTGTGAGTACCAAGGATTAACGAATTCTCACTTTGTACGTGCTTTTCCACTTTCTCAGGCCATCAGAGAAATATAAGCAGTCGCTAGGCTTCGAACCCACGACCGACTACCAGAGTGGATAATAGATCGGTATTTTAACTACTTGGCCACTTGACCACCATAAAATATAATATCTCTTTCGAACTGGACTTTTTGAGGCCTCTGGATAACCATACATCCTATTTTACCGTAGAGCAGGTTTTTCCGGGTTACCCTGCATCTGTTGAAGCGCATGCGACTTCATTTAAGCCGCCCCGGAGAGCAGATTGATTATTTCAACGTTTTTACTTTGTTATTGTTGTTTTCAATATGTTCATACAAATTATGAGAGTTAAACAAAATTTCCCACTTATTTCATAAACTTCTCACGTAAATTATGATATTTTTAAATTGAACAAACAATTATACATTTAAAGTAACATTACTTCACGAATAAAAGTACATTAAATGAGCTAAACCACAATTTCAAAATAATTCGTTATTTTGAATAGTTTTTGTAGGACTAGCGATACATACCCGTTTTTTTGTAGGACACTGTATTATTTAGGTGAAGAATACACTAACCTTTCATGTGTTATCATTGTCCTACAGTTATTAATAATTTTTTTTTACCATGGAATTGACATGTTCGGAGCGTAGGACTGGGAACACCTACCATTCAATTTGTAGGACCATATGACCATTCAATTATACAAATATTAACCAAGCAACGGTAAAAAAATCCGCTGGTTATTAATGAATTTTTATGACCACGTCATTGGTACATGTTGGGAGAGGGGGACTCTTCAGTCCTACCATCCATTTTGTAGGACAAACGTTTTTTCGAGTACTTTATCGAATTATCTTGAGGTTCAACTGAAAAACTAACTGTTATTAATGAATTTTTTTCACTCACCAAATCGACATGATTGACGCCTGCGCATTTCATTAGCTACCACTTTCGAGAATTTCCGTAGAGGAAAAAGTTAGGCGTCTCGGCAAAATGAAGCTACTCAGGAAGATTCAGCCTGTTATTAATCAATTTTGAAAATGGGCGTGGGATCCCTGTCTATAATGACAGTAATATATTTTGGCATCATAAAAACAAGCACGATCTTGATCAAATGATAAGTTTTGATCTGAAAAAAGTGAATGATTGGTGTGATTCGAATTTACTATCATTAAACATAAAAACAACCAACATGATATCTTTCAGATGTCATCTTGAAAACATTCCGTTAGACAATAGCATTATTGAAAATGATATGACATCAAAATACCTTGGACTTTATCTGGATAATTCGTTGAAATTTGAAAAGCATGTTGAAATTTTATGTAAAAAGTCTTCGGGTTGCTACGCATTGAGAGTTGTCTCGAATAAATTAGGATTTTCAGTTTCAGAACCAGTTTATCATTCTCTTATTGAATCGTATCTAATATATGGTATTACATTTTAGGGAGATTGCTGTAGTCATCGTTTACAGACTGTCCTAATTTTGCAAAAGCGTGCTTTGTGGTATTTATGCAAAGTAAAATATAGGGATTAATGTCGACCTCTCTTTCTTAAACATTCTCATTCATTCTAACAGTTATTGCTATTTTTATACTTGAAACTGTTTGTTTGATACACAAACATAAAACAAAGTTCTCTATTGGAAACAGTTCTTCTGATCGAAGTACCAGACAGAGTAATGATTTAAAACTTCCAATTCCAAAAAGTACAGTCATCAAAAACTCGATATTTTATAATGGATGTAAGATGTTTAATCACCTTCCAATAAATATTTAAAGTATCACATCACTTTTTGGTTTCAGAAAAAATGTGAAAAGATTGTTATCAGAGAGAGTATATTACAGTCTGCAAGAGTTTTATGAGTTTTTAAAAGTAATCATTTTGGATCATGAATCGAGCTCAGTTAGAGTTTAAACATTTTTATATCATTCACACTTCGATTACCATTTTTTTCTGATTTCATGTGCATACTTCTCATCTGATGAAGAAATGGTGATCGGGCTGGAATGGCAGAGATGGAGAAGTCTTTGGTGAATGAGCATGTATTTATGATTAATTGTTGTATTGTTCCATTCCCTCATTCACCAAGGACCATATGGTGGTACTGTAGGTTTTTCCCGGGTTCTTCTCTGCAGTTAAAATATAGCAGTTGCACCTCATTTTTCTTTTTTATTTGATAAGTCGCCCCGGAGCGCATATAGTGGTAGTATTCCCTCTCATCAGGAATGATGTGCCGATGGTAGGGGGTATCACCATTATACTTTTTTCTACTCCCGTATGTGAACTACTAACGTCACACATCGATAAAAATGTGTAAAGCTTCATTTCACGAATCGGTGTGTGAAGTGCCATGCTTTTCTTATGGGATTTATTTCACGCACCGGTGCCATAAGAGTCAATACAAATTCACACACCGGTCGCTGGTCTAGGTAGCGGTGGCGAGAGAAATTGACAAATATGACAGTTCCCGCAGAGTGAAATTCAGAGTTACATCAGTTAATAGACAGTAAATAGTAATTAATTACCCTCTGAATTAATAAATAGTACGACGAAATTTTGATTTAAACCGATTAGCCGTGTATTTCACGCAAATTCCTGATGGACAGTATTGAAGTACTCCCATCAACTCCTCCAAATATAACGTTAGCAGCCAGTGAAGCAAGTTCATCGTTATTGCCACAAAAACAGTACAAGCAGCACTAATTTTGTGGAGAAAGAGAAAGTAAATGTACATTTTGACAATTTACAAAATTGCAATATAACTGTTCTTAATAATTATTATTGTAATAAAGAAAATTAGTCAAATTTTCCTTTAGTTCAATCTCTAAGTAAAAGGTCGTAGAAAAAGTACGTGCGTGAAGACTTTTTTACGCTCGTGTGGATTGTGAAACTCGCCTGCGGCTCGTTCCACAAACTTCCACACTCGCGTAAAAAAGTATACTTCACGCACTAGATACACAATATACTATTTAAGTATATTAACGTAATTTCCATAAAATTTATTATCTTTAATGCAATGAAGCTTTTTCAATAAGTTTATTATTAACTTTCGACAATAAAGCATATTTTGACTTTTGTCAGTAAATCATATAGGCAGCGCTCTAAATATTAGGAAATTGTTTCACAATTATTGCGAAGGATAACAGTGATAATAATTATATAAACAATAATGTATTTAAGATTTGCTGAGTTAAACAATGTGTGATTAAATGTAATTAAAGCACAATAATTCACATTCAAGATTGAAATAATGACAGGTCATTGTTCCCGTATTTAATGTCTTCTGA
Source organism: Chrysolina oricalcia (assembly GCA_944452925.2). Classification (NCBI taxonomy): domain Eukaryota; kingdom Metazoa; phylum Arthropoda; class Insecta; order Coleoptera; family Chrysomelidae; genus Chrysolina; species Chrysolina oricalcia. The sequence continues at coordinate 36,034,137 of OX101827.2, forward strand.
TCCATCTCTGCACAAATTTCTAGTACTACAGATCAACCGTCTTATAAAAAGCTCATGAGCCCTTGGACTATATGAATGAACATCTCCGATTTCATAATTCTTTCGTAACAAATTTGTTGAATAATATCGAGAGTGCAAAGCATTGAATAGTTCAATGCTATCGCTCTCTTATCTCAAAAGAATAACAAACCCTCCAGTAATAAAAAACTCGTCAATATAAATTCGACATTCAATATCCTAGAAGTCAGTCAGTTCACTCCTGTGCGAAAGATGTTCCATAACACATTTTATGTTTTACTAGTGATAGTGGTCATCATCAAATCAAGATGTGATGGTATAGTTGTTGATGGTTACGAAAAATACCGAAGTGACATGAAGTTTAGTTTCAACATCAGCTCAATAACTAAGCTTGTTGAAACATTATCTGATAAACCTGATGTCGAAATTGTTGAAATCTATATCCAGCGGGTAACTACATTGCCTAATAATGCTCTTGCTGATTTGAAAGTCAAAAACTTCCTTATGACTGCGTGTGCACTGACAAATATAGAACCTGGTGCTTTGGCTGGAACTAATATCTCAACATTAAGGATTGCTCACAACCAAATTAATACAATAAAGAAGGGAGTGTTCAATAACATGGCGTTCCAGAGCCTTGAGTTAGTTGCCAACCAGATTTCACACATACAGCCTGGAGCGTTCGATGGAATGGTCGCTGATACTTTGGATTTACATGGAAATAGACTGACAAAAATTGATTCATCCATGTTCGATAAATCAACAGTAACCACTCTATTCATTAATTATAATGAGATAAATGAAATCGAAGAAGATGCGTTCAGAAAAATCACAGGTTTGAACTTCATCGACCTGGGTAACAACAAGCTCGAAATTATTGGTGACGCTCTTAAAGACCTACGAACTGTGACGAAAATCAGAATACAGTGGAATAATATTAAAGAGTTGCCCCCAGGTACGTTCGAGGGAACCAGATTGGTTTGGATAAACCTAGAAATGAACAACCTCACAGTACTTCAAAACGGTGTCTTCAACAACCTACCCATCGAATGGATTAATCTGAGAGATAATAAGATAACCACAATTGAAACGGGAGCACTTGTCGGTATTAACACCCCAATCCGTATTGATATGACCTCGAATAGTTTTGTGAAGTTGCAACCCTCTTTTTTCGAAGGTATTTCAGGAAAGCTCGAATCATTGAAGCTTGATCGAAATAATATTAGTCATATTGCCCCGGGTACATTCAAGAATTCGAGAATCCATTATCTTTCATTAGGATATAACAACTTGAAAGAAATCAAGAAGGGTGTATTCGAAGATGCAGTCATCGACATTGTGAATCTTGAAAAAAATCAAATCAGTGGTATAGAAATCGGTGCCTTTGATGGCGTTAAAATTAAAGGGTACATCGATTTGAGTGGAAACCAATTGAAGGAAATTAAGAAAGGAATGCTGAATATACCTCTGATATCGGTTGACCTCGACTCCAATAAAATTGTGAAAATTGATGATGATGTATTGGGAGGCTTAGCAATGAGTGATCTGCACTTGGAAGACAATCCCATTTCTCACAGGACTAGCGAGTAGGACAATCTAACATATGCCTGTGTAGATTGTTGGGAAAAATGGAAGTGAACTATAATAAGAAAGTTGGTACACATTTTATATGACAAATGGCATCTATAATAAAGTATTAATGAAGTTATGAACAAAATAAAACCAAATCACAGAATTAAACATGCACATCTCTATGAATTCGTTTATAACTGAAATAAGCCGGAATAAAAAATTGTTATGAGAAGAAAAGATGGCTAACTTTCACCTTCTTATTTTATTTTATAATATTTTTGTATGAAATTTTTTTGCTTAAAGATACATCCTATCAAATTTGTCTATTTACATTCATGAATGTCGAAATAACCAATGAAATCAGCATTACACTGATAACTGCTCATGGATAGCTCTCACGAGTATTTATCACTGATTTCACAAAGTTTGCAGAAAGTCTTTGACATTTCTTTAATTAAATTTATGACTTATACAGTGCGACGCTAAAATTTGGAACAAATTCATTATTTCTGAATATAAAGATATTTCGGAAAAATTCTCGGACAGGTCGATTTTTTTTCCGATGGGCCAATTTTTGAACCCCACCCAAAATATCCGCAATTGAGTAAAAATTACTTTGGTGATATTTTTAAATTGGACACCCAGTATATTTTTCCATATTTGGTTAGGGATCTTCATTACGAATACAGTGATACCAAGTTTGATGGGATTATGTCAAACGGCTGCGGTATGGCCAAAAAACTTCCTCGTATGTCTAATGAGTATGAATGCGAGACTCCACACGATTCAGAATTCTCTGTCGCACTCATTGGGTATATGGAGAAGTTTGACATAATCCCATCAAACTTGGTATCACTGGATTTGTAATGACGATCCCTAACCATATATGGACAAATATACTGGGTGTTTCATGTAAAAATATCACCAAAGTCGCTTTTCCTCAAATGCGGATAACCCTATATATTTTGGGTGAGGTTCAAAAATTGGCCCATCGGAAAAGAAAATCGACCTGTCCGAGAATTTTTCCGAAATATCTTTATATTCAGAAATAATGAATTTGTTCCATAATTTAGCGTCGCACTGTATTTCACTTGAAGCTTGATAACTAACTGATAGTTTCATCACAACTTCCTCAGGCACGTTGTTTCAACGTGCTTTTGAAAACTGTGATGATATTATTTCTTTAATTATCGATGTCTTTGGGATATTATAGCTGAAAAATAATAATGCATATTACCCAAATGAAAAATCGTTTCTGGTGATATTTTTATAAAGGACCCTGCACGAAAACATAGAACATTGGCTCTCAGTCAAATTGACTGAAATTTGATTTTGTTAAGGCGAGATGAGTCATTAGAAATCTGTGTGAGTTTAACAGCCGAATGCGCCGAAGTAGTTTAAGGAAAAAGTAAAGAAAACGGTAACCTCTCAGATTTTGATGAAATTTTTTCTGATGATTCAGGGTACATTAAAAACGATAAAAAACCAAAATAAAATTGCGGAAATGCCTGGAAGACATTTAGTTTCGCAATAAATATTGAACAGTGGTATGTAAAAGTGCACAAACACATGCACTTTAATCAAACTTTTTACCTACATTTTAATCTGCAACACATATTGGAAGACAGAAAATAGAATTTTAAGCTATACAAAACCGATTGGCACACCCAAAATATACAGAATACTCTTAAATCATTGGTGATTTTACTTAAAAAATTATTGAATTCTGACTAAAATAATATTGTCAACTGTCAAATATGGACAAGAGAGAATGTTGTGATGTCAAATTTCTCAAATTCAAGCAAATTGAGTACGAAGTACTGATTTGTCGAAAATTGATAGAAAATTCCTTTTCTATGAGTATTGACGCTATTATAGTTGATAACTATATTGTAGAAAACCAAAATTAGTTCCTAAATGAGACTACCGAAAATTTGAATTCTGAAAAGTAAATCTATTCGAATTTAGGTGAAAAAGAATATGATCGTTGTACGTGAAAATGTGAACGAATTGTATGGAGAAGTCTAAAAAAGATCTGCTTATAGAATGCAAATATCTCATACCTTGATGAATCGTCAACAAGTGTGAAAGGTCCACCACATTTGGGACAAAGATATTCTTCTTTTGGTACAAGTTGCCAGCTTCTTAATTTCGTAATCAAATCCTGTCTATTTTCACAAATATTATAAATTTTGATGATATTCATCTCAATCAGTTTGAATGAGACGAACTGTCGAAACTGAATTGCAGTTGTTTTATTCATTTACTTGAGTTTGCAATTTGAGGACATGGCCAACTGCATATCCGCTCGCACGGATTTGCGAAATGTCGACGGAGCGCTTGCGCATTTTCTCTTTCAAATAATGATGAATTTAGCGAAGGGCAATATATGAAAATATAAGTAGAAAAGTTATTGGGTATAACCCTCAAAATGTTGTGCAACCGTAGACACGTGTTTCGAGCTTAAGCTTCCTGTTGTTGACTTCCTTTGTTTTTATTTTTACATCCAAGTGTTGTACATCTTCGCACTTGATTTTACCGTACTGATGAGAGCTTAAGCTCGAAACACGTTTCTACGGTTGCACAACATTTTGAGGGTTATACCCAATAACTTATCTACTTATATTTTCTCTTACATGTACATTTTCTTGATCTTCATGTAGGAAGACTGAGTCTATTCCGATTACGCATAAGAATTGCAAAGGCTTTGATCTTGGCAGAGAAGCGCGCGCGTATCGCGCGCTCGGCCGATATTTCGCAAATCTGCGCGCGCGGATTTACGAAATGTCGGCCGAGCGCATGAGCATTCTCGTTTTCATGTACATTTTCTTGATTTCCATATAGGAAGATTGAGTTTGTTGCGATTACGTCATATAAAATTGCATAGGCTTTGATATTGGCAGCAAAACGCGCGCATAGCGCGGGCTCGGCTAACATTCTGCAAATCCGCGCACGCGGATTGGCAAAATGTTGGCCAAGCGCATGCGCATTTTCCTTTTGTCTATTTTTCTGATCTTCATGTAGGAAGCTTAAGTCGGTTGTGGTTTCTTAAAAAATGTGCAAACGCTTTGCACTCGGCCAACAGTTGGTAAATGAGAGCGCGCGTGGCGCACGCATTTTCGATATTTTGCCAGTGTAGGCCAAGATTCCATTGATTCTCATGAAGGAAGCCCAAGTCTGTTGCGAAATGTCACACTCACTCATATTTTCTAAACTGACGTTTGATCAATTCGGCACAATCTCAGGTCATTTGGCAACGCTGTAGAAGTACTCAAGCACAGATATCTACCACCTACGATGTTTCATGATTACAGTTTGACGTTTGTTTGTATAGAAAAATTTATAATAAAAAATATTTGTGCCTTTTTTGAATTTTTAAATGTTATTTGAGAGAAAAATAGTGACAATGATATCTGCTTAAATGTGTAGTTAGTGTGTTGCTGAGAGATAGAGGAAATTTTTAGTCATTTATCTTTCCTAGAGTGAAATTACCAGTAAACACCTTTTTTGGTAATTGAAAATGTCATATCTTCTAATGTTATAATTTCAGCATCAAAATTTCGTTTGTTATCGTGTTTTTATTGTATCTTGACTCATCTGTGAAAGTTTCATCAAAATCGGTGAGGTTACCGTTTTCTCAACTTTTACCGTCAAACGAGATTAAAAATTGAGCTCGATTAACTCTACTTTTTTGTATGCACCGTATCGAAATATGCCTTAATCGCGGTTAACTTCAATCCAAAGATCTTCGAGGTTTAGGCTTAGCAAACGAACGGGTGACAGTTGGGTTGGCTGTCAATGTACTTCTGTATTCCTCAATGAAAAAGGAAAATTTGAAGTTAGATATGAAATATTTTTGGAGGATGACGAAGAGATTACTGATATTATCAATTTTGGATTTCTTACGCCCATATGCACCGTTTTCGCGTTTAGTCCAGATCAACTAATCCGGATTAAGTGGTCTTGGGTTAAGTTATATTCTCCGATATATGAAAAGTGTGGATTACTTAATCCAAACAACAGTTTAACATCATTGCAAAAATCTGTACAACTTGACGTTTTCAATATCATCTCATCAAACCTTGACATCTCCAGTGAATCGCGCAAACTCAAAATAATTTTGAAAGTTATAAGAACCTGATAATAAAAATGGGCGAACGTTATGAAGGTATAAAAAGAGTTCAAAATTTATCAGTATTGGAGAAACACCGTTTCGTTAATTTAGAAATTGAGGAATATGCGACGGTATTAAAAGATGAGAAAACGAATCGAATATCGCTGGATGATAAGAAAAATGCATGGAAAAATATCGAAAACGAATACAATGCAAGTGGTCCTGGTCTATGCTATCGTACTGCAGAGTCGCTCAAAATGTTATTGGAAAATAATGAAAAAGAGTTGTGATAAACAAATGGCAGATGAAAAGGTAAGTTTAGCAGGCTTTTTCCCGAAACATAAAGACTATTGTCACTTACGTAGTTTTATCTCCTGAACACGAATCTGAGGGAATTTCGTGGGGGTCTTTGATACTTTTCGAGTTATGACCTTTGGAATCTTGAGAATCGACCATTTTTAAACACGATTTTTTCAGAAAAAAACTGCACAAAACTCCACCTTCTTTTGGTCGACACATTTTTGAGATCCTATTCAACACGTATTTTACAATTACAAGCACAAAAATCCAACATTTCACAAAAAAAATCAACCTTGTAAAGAACCCATACCACTTACCACCAACTTACCACCAACTTATTTCAATAATGAACCTCTATGAAAAGTGAGGTTGAGTATAGTATACCAAAAGGTTTATTTTATTTGTAGAACGTTTGGTGATTGTAATTGTGAAATATGAGTTGATTGGGGTATGTAAAAAGTGTCGCCTTAAATAAGGAGGCATTTTGTGTTATTTTTTACCAAAAAAATTGTGTTGGAATATGGTTCATTTTCAAGATTCACAAAGTCATAACTCGTAAATTATTAGAGACCCCTACGAAATTCTTTCGGTTTTGTGTTCAGGAGATAAAATTACGTAAGTAACACCACTTTTCTTTCTCAGCAGAAGAGGTCTGCGGATAGAAGCAGTTGAAACGTTGTGATTTATATAAATTATAAGACGATGGAAGTCCGAAATGAATTTACTCACATGTCTTTTTGTTTCGAGAAAAAGCCCACTAAACTAAACGTTTACCATGAAAAGTAGCAAAGACTTTTTACTGAGAAACGATGTCAAAAATTAGGGAAGGTGAGGTTGAAGAAACTTGAACAAACCAAAAAAGCCTGTTTCAAAGAAACTTCTAGCCATCCAAATCAGATACAACTGAAAAATTAGGCAATATTTCTGAAATGAGTGTTTTTCTTTGTTTTTCTTTATTACATTAAGATAATGTATAAATGATTTGATGTTCTAATTTTAAAATGGAATACAGTTATTTCTTCATGATGTATTCATTAAACACTTTCATTTCCATAAAAGTAAAAATATGTGACTCAGATTCGAAGATAGCATGAAGAAGAACACTTTTCCACATTTTTGACATAAGTGAAAGATTTTGTGTAACTACAAAACCTTCCACGAGTACAAAACCTTTCACGAGCAGGTATTCATAAAAAGTGCACAGCAGAATTTAACAAAATATATAATCGAACTATCGAATATTTACAAACAGGCAAAATAATTATTGATTGAATTTTCTCCACGATTTTAAATAATCCTTTGGCCTTCCATACGATTTCTCATATCATACATATTGGTATATCCTCCAATTATTCGACCATGTGTTCCGATTCGTGCTCTCCTAGATCCAGGGGGGTCAGAAATCCCTTCATTCATATCTGAGGCGATGTTATGTAACACTGCAGTTCCTTCTGAATTTGCTGAAGAACCAGAAGAGTTGTCTCCTTTCGAAGTTTGAACTTCCATAAAAAACATATTGTCCATGTCATATGGAATTACTCCGCCCGATCATATTATCTTCTAGGAAATCCAAAATTAATAACATCAGTAATATCTCCGACATCCTCTGAAAATATTTCGTACGAACTTCCACTATTCCTTTTTTTTATTGAGGAATACCTATAAAGGTACATTAACAACCAACCCAATAGTCACACATGCGTTTGCTTAGCTTAAACCTCGAAAATCATCGGATTAAAGTTAATCGCGATTAATGCGTATTTCGATACGGTGCATAAAAAAATAGAGTTAATCGAGCTCAATTTTTATTCTCGTTTATAAACCACTTCGGTGCATACGGCTGTTAGGAGATTATTTGATCGGACGGAATATCACCATGACATGGACAATATAATTTTCTTTCGGAAGACCAAACATTGAAAAGAGAACTCTTCTGGTTCTTTAGTAAATTGAGAAGGAACTGAAATTGATAATGACATGTTTGCGCTTCGAAACCACAGCAGTGTTACATAATATCGTTACAGATTTGTAATAAATGGTCTTTATTTTGTGAGCAATTGTATGGTAGGACAAAGGATTCTTTAAAATCGCACAGAGAATTTAAATCAATAATTATTTCGCTCGTCTATAAATATTTCATAGTTCGATTATGTATTTGGCTGAATTCTGCTGTACACTTTTTATGTATATTCGTCAAAGGTTTTGTAGTTATACAAAATTTTTCAATTGTGACAAATGTGAAAAATTTTTCTTCATACTCTCAACGAATCTGAAAGTCACATTTTAACTTTTTAGTAAATATAAGAGTGTTCGATAAGAACACGATGAAGAAATAACTGCATTTTACTCAAATCATTTTATACATTTTGTTAATGCAATACAGAAAAACTAAGAAAAAGTGGCTGATCTAATTTCAGAAATGATGCCTTATTTTTCAGTTGTATCTGATTTGGATAGATAGTCAAAAAAATAATTTTTCGGGATTTCTTTTTCTAGCACTATTCCAGAACCATCGTTATATTTTGGTAAGGCATCATGGTTTCAGTTTACTGTAAGCGAGAAAAATGTAATTCATTTCTTGATGACTCTCTCCGTTGAAATATGAATTTTCGAAATCTTGAATTATGCACTGAAATCGATTGACAAGTCGTTTTTTAAACCAAATATTTTTTTTGCCACTGTTCATTCGACAAAAAATAAGGTAGCTTCCTGATGAATTCAATGATTCAATGTTACATTTCATTTGGTTTACAGGGTGCATTACATTTTTTTTCTTATCATTTACCATCTTTAAAAATGTATATCTTATAAACGCAACATACAAAGTTGACAAAATTTTGAATATTGAATATAGAATAATTGAATTCATTCAGAAGCTACCTCATCATTTGTGCAATCAACAGCAAATAATTATTTCTTTGTAGTAAAAAATGGCCTGTCAATTGTTTTCAGTGTAGGGGTATAACACAAATAAGACTTGATATTTAAAATAGAGAGAGTCATCAAGAAACAAAATACTTTTTAATACATGCTGTCGAAATAGGAAACCTTCAAATTTAAACCAATTACCAGCACCGTTGGGCAGCCCCGTTGAGAGTTGGCGGGGAAAGGGGGGTCAAATGTCCCTGAACTCGAGAAGACAGGGGTCCCGGAGACCTCCTGAAACATAAGGTGGTGGGGGCCCAGCTGGCCCCATGCTGGCTCTCTTCGGCCCTGGCGGTGAGTGTATAATGGGCCCGATTCATAGGCCTTGATTTTATTTATATATCTATCTATCTATCTAATCTAGGGGCTGATGATATGCACCGGTGTTATGACAGGTTATGGTTCCTGTTTTAAATGTCTTCTGATCCATCTTGGCAAAAATTTCTAGTATTACAGAACAACCGTCTTATGAAAAGATCATGAGCTCTTGGACTATATAAATAAACATCTCTTATTTTATATTTCTTTCGTAACAAATTTGTTGAATAACATCGAGAGTGCTATCGCTCTCTTATCTCAAAAGAATACCGAATCCTCCAAGTGATGAAAATCTCATCCATATAAATTCGATACTCCATATCATAGAGGTCAGTCAGTTTACTCCTGCGCGAACGATGTTCTACAACACATTTACTGTTTTACTAGTAATAGCGGTCATCATCAAATCAAGATGTGACGGTATAGTTGTTGATGGTTACGAAAAATACCGAAGTGAGATGAAGTTCAGTTTCAACATCAGCTCAATAACTAACCTTGTTGAAACATTATCTGACAAACCTGATGTCGAAATAGTTGAAATATATATCCAGCGGGTAACTATATTGCCTAATAATGCTCTAGCTAATTTGAAACTCAAAAACTTCCGTATGTCTGCGTGTGGAATGAGAAATATTGAACCTGGTGCTTTTGCTGGAGCTAATATCTCAACATTAAGGATTGCTCACAACGAAATAAATACCATAAAGAAAGGAGTGTTCAATAACATGGTCTTCCAGAGCCTTGAGTTAGTTGCCAACCTGATTTCACACATACAACCTGGAGCGTTCGATGGAATGGTTGCTAATAATTTTGATCTACATGGAAATAGGCTGACAAAAATTGTATCATCGATGTTTGCTAAATCAACAATAACATCTTTGTATATTAATGATAATGAGATAAGGGAAATCGAAGAAGATGCGTTCAAAGAAATCACAGGTTTGAACTATATCGAACTCAGCAGTAACAAGATAAAAACTATTGGTGGAGCTTTCAAAGACCTACGAACTGTGACGAAAATCGGAATGGAGTGGAATAAGATTAAAAAGTTGCCCCCAGGTACGTTCGAGGGAACCAGATTGGTTTGGATAAACCTAGAAATGAACAACATCACAGTACTTCGGAAAGGTGTTTTCAACCACCTACCCATCGAATGGATCAATCTGAGAGATAATCAGATAACCACAATCGAATCGGGAGCACTTGCCGGTATCAACACCTCAACTCATATTGATATGACCTCGAATAGGTTAGTGGAGTTGCAACCCTCTTTTTTCGAAGGAATTTCAGGAAAACTCAAATCTTTGAAGCTTGATCAAAATGATATTAGTTACATTGCCCCAGGTACATTCAAGAATTCGAAAGTTCAGTATCTTTCATTGGGTGAAAACAAGTTAGAAAAAATCCTGAAAGGTGTATTCGAAGATGCAGTCATCGACGTTTTGAATCTTGAAGAAAATCAAATCAGTGATATAGAAATCGGTGCTTTTGATGGCGCTAAAATTGAAGGGTACGTCGATTTGCGTGGAAACCATTTGAAGGAGATCAAGAAAGGAATGCTGATATCACCATTGTCATCGGTGAGCCTACAACAGAATAATATTGTAAAAATTGATGATGATGCAATGGAAGGCTTAACAATGAGTGACCTGCACCTGGAAGAAAATCCTATTTACACTGGCAAGTAGGACTATTATAAAATCTGACTACATACATGTTTTTTATGACAAATGACATCTGTAATAAAGTGTAGTTAAAATAATAAACCAAATAAATCCAACTTTCATCTTTTCAATTTATTTTATAACATTTTGTTTGAAAATTTTCTGCTCAAAGAAACATCATATCAAAGGACCCCGCACTTTTCTTATGTAAAGTGGCGACCGGTCAAATTTTCTTAAAGTTTGGTATGTTGTTGTACCCGACTCAGTAACGAAAAGTGTCGATGGGCCCAACCCAATCCGATGGCTAGTTTTCTAAATACGGGGTGTTAAAGTTGAAAATTGCCCATGTTTTCGGATTTATTTTTCAATTATTAAAAGTTAGATCGGATTTCTGTTGCATACAGTCGTTTTCTACATGTTCTAGTAATGAAATTAGTGGATACGTATGATTAAAAATGTTTATATTTACAAGGTGATTCACGAATGTATGAAGGTAGTTTTTTGCCAAAATCACTTTTTCTACTGTGACGTCAGTGAGGCATATTTTTGAAACCTTCTCTTTGATATAGTATTTTGACGAGAAATTATTGCACAGAACATATTTTTTATACAGGGTGTTTCACAAAGAGAACCACTAGACAACATTATTTTCATTTAGGATTAATTCGAAACCCTGTATTTATGGATTGATTTTTGGGAAAAGTAATACCACAAACATATGTGTGTCTCTAATTTCCAAAATATTCAAGGTGGTTCATTCATAGGAAGGTATTTTATTGGGAAACTACATTGTCGTCCGGGAATGTATTGCTTTTACTACTAGATACACAATATACTATTTTTCTTCGCAAATCTTACCTAGGTACGACGTTTTTATGAACTATGACCGCTAATATCTCAGAAACGACGCATACAACAGTATATTACGTAACAAGAGTTGTAAGTAACCCACTACGCACGCGGCGAGTGCATAAATTTCATGAATGCGTAATGGGCTTACAACTCGTGCAACGTACTATACTTTTTCTACGCCCATTCATTTTAACGTTATACTTGTGTCGCCATTCCATAAATTTAATAATAATAATAATACTGGGAATTTTTAATTTAATTTAACCGATTGAATTATTAAAATCTCGTGGCTAGACTAGGGTGAGTTCTTCACGATTCGCTGTTGCGTTCCAATTAACAGTGCTGCTCATGACCATAGCAGTCGATGCCAAAAACACCAAAGAAAAAAAAATAATAATGATAATAATAATAATAACATGACAACTGGGGTGAGTCCTACACGATTCACTGTTGCGTTCCAATTAACAGTGCTGCTCCTGAGGTGGCGCATGGAGGTAGTAACAAGGCCTATCCAGAACACGTGGCTAATGACCATAGTAGTCGATGCCAAAACACCAATGAAAAAAAAAATAATAATAACATGACTTTATTCATCAGAGTAAATGTTATACATATGAAGGTTTAACACAAATGATGAATGGGGAAGCTGCTTTTGAACCCAACCTTGGAAGAACACACTTAATTCTACAAAAAACAACATAAATATGTAAATATACAGGGTGAGTCAGAATAAGACCGACAAACTCCGACTACAGATTCCTTGCCTCATTTTGAGATGAAAAGTTTCATTCAAGGTATGTCCTAAAATGCATCCCCTCTGAGATACAGGGTGTCAAATGTGCGAAAAAAATTTAGATTAATTTTTTTTTCTCTAAAACTCCTGGAGAAAAAAATTTCAAACATGGTGCACTAATCAAGGTTTATCAACGTGATAATTTGAAGTTATAATTTTCAATTTTCGTAAACCAGTGGCGTAGTTACGATGGTATGTGGTCATATTTTCCTTCATATTTTCTTTGGACAACCATATTGACAAATGAGCGTTTGACATCAGTTAGGCTCATCCATACTCAACCTAAAAGTCTCAACATTCCATTTGCCTAAAAGTGAAGGTTTCTGAGATATTTGCAAAAAACTGAAGATATGTCCTGAGAACATCCTGTGTGCTAATAATCGCATGATGCAACTTTATTATGACTTATAGGAATAATTGTCAACCTCTTGAACGTTTTTTAATGTTGGGAGTATTCATAACATAGTACAGGTAAGTCAGAATGAGACCGACAAACTCCGTTTTATTATTCGTCATAATATTTGAACGAATCGATTTCGTAAATTCACCGATATGTGACCATACATTGTTGCATAATGATTACTCTGAAAGATCCGCTGACAAACCCAGCCTCAAATTATAATACTCCTGTTAGAGGAGAGTTAAAGCTTAAAATAATATTTGCGAAAAACTGTAAATACCTACTTTTAAATTTGTTAAATTTTATGTTGCAGTATCATTATCAAAGTCATTTCATACTAAATTATTTAGGAAAATATTTTCCAATCATCATGTTTTTGGTGAAGAAAGACAATTATTGTGTATTTATATCTACTCAAATAATAGAAACGGTTTATAGGGTACACAACATAAAAACAAAAAATGCTCAAAGTAAATGTTCAAATGAACCACCATTTTGTTCGATACACAATTGGCATCTCCGTATCATTGACTGTCGCACGCTTTGGAATATTCCTGGTATATCCTGTATTAACGTACATGCTGCTAAAATTCCTGCCGTTAAATCTTCAACAGATCCTACAGGTGTCGAATACACCAGGGATTTAAGGTATCCCCAAAAAAAAAGTCTAGTCACGTTAAATCCGGAGAACGTGCAGGCCAGTGTATGGGACCACGTCTACCTATCCACTGATCATGGAATGTTTCATCAAGAAATTGACGAACGATTCATTGAAAATGGGCCGGTGCTCCGTCCATAATCCATTTTGAAATGATCTTCACTGACTGAAATGATGACAGATGACTTGACAACAATACAAACTTGTTTGGGTTACTATCAATAGTGTCAATCATATCTACTATGCTGCGTTCGAGTTGACGCCCTAAACGATCCGGTGCGCTCCCAATAACCTTATGGCATTTCTTTTGAAAGTCGGGGCAAATTCTGTTCCATTGTTTTCAATGGCATCAAAAGCCCCGCCAATGCACTGAATGCTCTGCTCGCTCGATCGGGCTTCAACTCAAACGTAGCTCTAATGTAGTATCGATATATCAGTTTGTTTCTACCGGAAACAATGACTGTCTAATTCAGACTCATTCGAACCATCTTTTCAATTCTTCCAATATTAGCTTCAGCTTTTAGCTTCTGAGGATGCTTACTATGTCAATTGACTGTACTGTTCCTAAATTATTTTCTTTCGATTCGTGATAACTAATTGCAAAGTAGAACCATCTCCAGACTAGTTTGTATACCATTGATCAATGCATAAAAAATACACAAATTTTTTATTCTTGTTCTTTTTCAAAACCATATGCTGAATGGATTAATTTTCCACGATACGCCAATTAGAAAAGGCTCTAAAAATGATACTCCAACATAAAATTCAACAAATCAAGAGTACTTATCTTCGGTTTTTCGCAAAAATTGGTTCAGATCTAAACTCTTATTTGAGTGGAGTATTATTAATTTGAAGTTGGGTTTGTTTTTGTTTTTGATTATTGCACATAGCAAATTACGTTGATACTCAGGACATATCTTCAGTTTTTCTCAATTATCTCAGAAACCTTCACTTTTAGAGACATAGAATGTTATGACTTTTAGGTTGAGTATCGATGAGCCTAACTTATGTCTAACGCTCAAAATTCGTTCAAATAATATGACGAATAAATAAAAACGGAGTCTGTCGGTCTCATTCTGACTTACGTGTACTATGTTATGAATACTCCCAACATTGAAAAATGTTCAGGAGGTTGACAATTATTCGTATAAGTTATAATAAAGTTGCATCATGCGATTATTAGCACACAGGATGTTATGTCTCTTCTCAGGACATATCATCAGTTTTTTGCAAATATCTCAGAAACCTTCACTTTTAGGCAAATGGAATGTTATGACTTTTAGGTTGAGTATGGATGAGCCTAACTGATGTCAAATGCTCATTTGTCAATTCAGTTGTCCAAAGAAAATATGAAGGAAAATATGACCATATACCATCGTAACTACGCCACTGGTTTACTAAAATTGAAAATTATAACTTCAAATTATCACGTTGATAAACCTTGATTAGTGCACCAAGTTTAAATTTTTTTTCTCCAGGAGTTTTAGAGAAAAAAAAATTAATCTAAATTTTTTTCGCACTTGTGACACCCTGTATCTCAGAGGGGATGCATTTTAGGACATACCTTGATAGAAACGTTTCATCTCAAAACGAGGCAAGGAATCTGTAGTCGGAGTTTGTCGGTCTTATTCTGACTCACCCTGTATATATGAAATGAGAAAAAAATTAAAAAATATGAATTGTACGTATAAAAGTAATAAGACATATAATATTAAAATATAGTTCAAACGAAAAGTTACATAGTAAGAGTCATCATAATAACACATCATTGCCTTTTTTGAATAACGACTTTCAAGCGTTTTTTTAAATTCCTCAAACTGAGGTCTTTAAGTTCATGTGGTAAACGATTGTAAAGTTTTGCTTAGTTGTATGAGAAACTACGAGTATATATTGCGGTTGTGTGTCTAGGAATCAGCAAATGATATTTGTTTCTGAAATTTTTATATCGTGAAAGGAAAATCAGTTTTCACGTTAGATATACCGGAGATCCTGTTTGCAAAATCTTATGGGTGATAGTAAGGAGGTGTTTTTCTCTCATTTGTTTAATTTTCAACCAACCAGAGTCTTCAAGGGAGTTACTGATATGGTCATACTTACGTATGCCGTATGAGAATTGAATGCAACTGTTTTGAATTTTTTACAACCGCAACCCATTTTTTGATAGGTAATTTCATACCTTTCTTTGGATTTTAGCGGTAACAAATTATTTGTGGCATCTTGAGCTTTATCTAAAATCTTCGGTGGAGTGCTCATAATTTCATCACTTTCACTACTATTAGACATATTCGTAGATGAAGTTGAGAAAATGTTCGGATACAATTATAATTTGTTCAAAAAATTAACAATATAAATAACATGACATTTATTTTAATAGCATGCTACTTAAGAAAACGTGTCCTATTTTCAAAGAAATTGCATAACGTGCTATGTACATTTTGGGGCATCACTCTTTCAATCCTAAATATATCTCGCTAATGCTAAAAGTTTTTATGTTTTTTAATTGACTAAATTTGTGTAAATAGACCAACTAAAGTCTTACGTAAATAAAAATTTGATTGCAATTTAATTAAACCCAGAAGTTCAGGTTTTTTTTCTCAAAACGCACATGTATGTTATGAGATCTCATTACGTGCATGTTATTGTTATGTCATCTACAAGGAATGTTGACAGTGCGATTTTTGACGTTTACAGACATGGGCGTAAAAAAATCATTTTACCTCATGTATTTTTCTAACGATCCATCCCACTATAACATAAGAAAATTCCATCCAATTTGATTGAGAACCAATTTCCCATATGCTTTTTTATTTTTATGGTTCTATCCGCCATATACCTTAATTTTATCTATCTATTTAATCTAGTGGCTTATGATAATCACGGCCGTTATGACAGGTTATTGTTCTTGTATTCAATGTCTTCTGATCCATTTCCTCTCAAATTTCTAGTATTACAAAACAACCATTTCAACATAAGATCATGAGCTCTTGGACTATGGCTTCGCGAGACCAAGAGACTAGTCTTGGTCTTGCTCTCGAAAGATTAGGAAAATCTGATGGAAAATGTTTTGGTATTTTATTTCAATTACTTATTTTTTAAAATCGAAAATACATTTTTGAAATTCAGTATTGCAGTTTTACAGTTCACAATAAATAGGTGTTTGTTGTGAGGTGAATTTGATACATACAAACGTTATTTGGTTTGGATTTCAAAATTTTTGAAATATTTTTTATTGCGTTCTGGTCACTTCCAGCTAAACTTGGCAACGATTTTTATTTTAAATAAATCATCCTGTATATTGATGCACATTTTTAAATACGGTATCATGCAGCGTGCCTGGATGCTCTAGTGATAGTCCGATTTAAATGTCTATAACAGATTTTCAAAGTGGAAGTACAGAACCACAAAACGTTTATTCTCATTTTGCGATAAAATGCTGCGAGCTGGTGGAAGCGGTCGAGTAGTAGGAGAGAGCGGGAGATGAAGGGAAGCGTACTATCACGTAACCCGTTCATTAGAAGAATACCCCTCATCTCCCGGACTCTCCTACTACTCGGCAGCTAACGCGGGCTCGGCCGTTTTCAGTCATGTTTGCATGCATTTTTTACCAATTTCGCACCATTGTAGCGCAATATGAGAATATACGTTTTGTAGTACTATACTTCTACTTCTTAATCTGTTTGAAAAATTGAAATCTGGTTATCACTAGAGCAACCAGGCACGCTGAAAGTGCAAAAAAAATTTTATTGCAATTGTGCCAAAACTAACGATCCGACAACGCCTGTTTTGTGCCACATAAAAACACATAATAATAATACCTATAATAAATTTATTCAACAAATTACTTGAAAAAACAGATTAAAATATAAGTTATATAACACATTAAAATATAAAAAAGATTAAAATATAAATGATGAAATAACTGTTGAATAAATACGTGACCACAAAAGGGAATCCTTGTCCGTGGTATTTCTTTATTTATTGCAAAACAAGAGTAGAAGCATAGCTTGTAAACTCTTTTTTGAAGAAGTATACAGTGAGTGGTTATACCTAGGTAATAATTATCCAGTAACAATTTTCATTAGTACAAATCTATCAGAAACAATACCAGGGTTGGTAAAATAAAATAAATCTAGACCGTTCTTGAATGCATTCACTGACGGAGAATCAATCACATGTGCAGGTAGTTTGGTACATGGTATGGTATGGTACATTCAAGAGTACATTCGAAACAAAACAATCTTTAGAATATAAATATGCACATCTGTAAATGATTCATCGACATGACAATATCTTTGAAACTAATTGATGGGGTATGAATAATTATATAATATTTAATTAAGAATAGTGCTAATATTAATACTCATGATAAGAGAGATACATTTTGAATTTGGTAAAAGGATGATTATTGTTTGACAATTTTCGTTATGGATTATCTTTGGAATCATGATTCAATACTCTCATGAGGAAGACCAATCTTACTTCTTAAAAAATGGCGGAATTATGAGTTTTTCAAAATATCGCAAAATTTTCCGGTTTTTCCAGTTTGTATCCGTTACTTATGATCCGACAGGGTTGTGAAACATTTCATTTTATTTGTATTTCAATCAGCTACAATTATTCTCATTGGAGCAACAATATTGCTCTATCAGTTTTCATTTTATAAGCAAAACAATTTAAAAAACACGTTTTTGGTAATTAAATGTTTATAACAAATTGATAAATGACAGTTGCGAGTCGAAAACATAAGACAATATAACTACGGACTGTCTATGGCATAGTCGGTTTTCTACTAGTATTTTTGTTAAAAACTCACTCATTTTATGCTCTATTGCTTGGTGTAATTATTCATATTCACTTGGCTGTGTCGTAAATACTTGAAATTCCAGTCTCCAGATGTGAAGTCGGTCGATAATCCTATACGTGATTGACACCAGCTGATACATCAATATGATTTCACTGGGTGTGTATGCGAGAATGTTTCCATCTTTTCATTTAATCCTCATCATCATCTCATACTAACAAAGAGCTGAATTTGAAGTGTGAATCGCCGGTTTTTGAATGTGATTAAATAACGTAGCAGATTACCGCACATTGCCGGTTCTAAAATCATAGAATTTCTAGTTAAGAAAAGATTAATTTCATACCTGGAAGCAAACTCTCTGCTGTGTCCTGGTCAATTTGGTTTCAGGACGAATAGTTCAACAACTAAAGCGATTTCGAATGTTATCTCTACTATAGTTGAAGACTTAGACTTGGGGGAACATTCGTTTTTAACGCTCTGCGACCTTACCAAAGCGTTTGATTGCGTGTCGCACAATATTTTACTCAAAAAGCATTTTTATAATGGTATTCGTGGGATTTCTCTAGATTTGGTCAAGACATATTTATGTGGGAGAGCACAATGCGTTTTGACGGACGGTGTGAAATCAAACATGGAGGAAATTATACATGGGGTCCCTCGGGGTTCTATCTTAGGGCCGACTCTTTTCATTTTATACATAAATGACCTTTTTTATCATATTTTGCCCAAAAAATGTATTATTTTTGCTGATGACACAACTTTAATTGACCGAAAGAGGGATATGGTGGAACTGATTGAATCCGCCAAAAACACTTTGGAATTAGCAGGAAAATGGTTCGGCACCAACAAGCATTTGCTGAATTCGGAGAAAAACGAGAATCTCATTATATCCGCCAATGCAAATATATCAGATGGGCATAATGTCAAGTTGCTTGGCATATATATTGACGATAGACTTAACTGGAAGTGCCATGTGGAGAAACTGGCGAATAAATTATGTAGTGCTACTTTTATGATTCGTAGACTAAAGAACTTAGGTATTGGTACCCTCAGGTCCAGCTACTTTGGACTTTTCCATAGTCATTTGACCTATGGAATCATTTTGTGGGGAAATTCGAGCCACTCAAATAAAATTTTCATTTTGCAAAAAAGGGCCATTCGAATTTTAGCAGGAGCGGGTTACAGGGATCATTGACGTGCCCTCTTCTGGTCAACTTCAAACTACTCTCTCCTTGAAATACATAAAAATAGAGCGGATTTTGCTCTTCATTCAGATTTACATCAGTATCATACTAGATCAGGAAAGGACCCCGCAGATTTAGTACGTAAAATGGATTTGGGCTGATTTTGCTCAAATTTTGATATATTGTCATTACGTAGTCCAATTTACAGATCGATTCTATGACCAGTTTTCGAGGTACAGGGTGTCAAAAATTCGATTTTCGCTATTTTGGGTATTATGCATCGATTTGATTTTAGTGCTCTAATTTGAAATTGAGCTGTCTTAGAAATGATCTCAATGTATCTAAGTTGTAGCTTACGAGTCCCTCCATACAAATGAAAAATAATATCTAACAAAAGGTGTTGCATTACAGCGTGACAAGACAATGTTCATAGAAATAAATAAAAATCAATACCATAATCGTTTTGATAATCACTCAATCCGTTAAAATTAGAAAACAAACGGCTAGATTTTGACAATTTTTTTTAAAAGAATGGGTCTTGATCAACTACATGAGGATTCATATGATTGCTTGTCCAACAGAATATAGTTTTCCAGGTACAGAGTGACGATTTGAATGCTTTCAAATGTTACAGCTCATGAATACAATTATATCATTACGAATTGTCCATAAGTGTTAGAAGGAAATGAAAGTTAAACTGACTCATTAAATAATCTTTCCTATCACCCCCCCCCCATTATTAACCCCTTGCCTGAAATAGACAGTGTTAGTGATACGAAATCTCCGTGTGTAAATATAACAAAAAGTGATCTAACCTTGCGATATCTACTTCCTCTTCAGAGATAGGCCACCCGCTGAGAAGGAAACAAAAATGGACTCCAGTGAAGAGTCCTGATTATCGAATCAGTCAGGTGAGCCACCAAAACTAACACGGGGGGAACATTGAGAATAAACGAGACGATCCCCACACAATTCTCCCTTCAAGCTCGACAAATAATGGAAAATGTGGTGAAATCACTTTCTAGGAAGCGGTCCTGCAGAATTGTAATAATTTTTGAAACTAAAGATGCTAATATTTGTATATAGAATATAAAAACAACTGTTTTGCAGGTTTTGTAAGTTCATTTATCTAATATATTTTTTGTAACTAACTACTTAGAGTATGAAAATACCTATTCAGGTATATAAAATATTGATGATGCTTTTTTTCATTTCATTCTCATACGCAGAGATGTTCACAAAAATAATATTTAATTAATTGTTTGATGAGGAGGAAGAATAAATCAATTACCAGCTATTCAATGAGGTATTACAAGTGAAGATTTCTATTGGAATGCATGTGGCTGTAAATCAAGGGGGTGATGGGGGTTGATAGGAAGGATTATTTCATGAGTCAGTTTAACTTTCATATCCTAGTAACAGTTATGGACTATTCGTAATGATTATATAATTTTATTCATGAGATGTAGCATTTGAAAGCAATCAAATCGTCACCCTGTACCTGGAAAACTATATACTGTTGGACAAGCAATCATATGTATCCTCATGTAGTTGACCAAGACCCATACTTACTGCAACACCCTTTGTTAAATATTATTTTTCATTTGTATGGAGAGACTCATGAGCTACAACTTAGATACATTAAGATCACTTCTAAGACAGTTCAATTTTGAATTAGAGCACAGAAATCAAATCGATGCATAATACCCAAAATAGCGAAAATCGAATTTTTGACACCCTGTACCTCGAAAACTGGTCATAGGATCGATCTGTAAATTGGACTACGTAATAAGGATGCCAAGATCTACAATATATCGAAATTTTAGCAAAATCAGCCGAAAGCCATTTTACGTACTAAATGTGCGGGGTCCTTTACTGAGAACTCCTAGATACAGGCTCTCAATGTCTCAAAAAAAATCTCTAAATATTCACTTATATAACAAGCTACCAGAAGCAATAAGAAAGCTGAATTTCCACATGTTCAAAAATAAAGGTAATTCTTTTTTGTTGAAGTACTGTTTTTACTCGGAAAATGTATCAACGACTTCAAGATCGAGGACTGGTGAAAAACTCTCAACCACATGCCTTAATTCTAGTAAATCTAAGTGAATGTATTTCATCTTCTTTTTTTTCTTTTTTAACTACAATTTTTATTGTAGATTGACTTGTGCTTAGTATAGTGTCTTTAATCAGACTAGATCTTTTATTGTCTTTTTAAATATGTACTGTTTTCTTAATCATAATTTTCACAAGGTGATATGATTTTAAGTATAGATATTTCTACTATATCTCTTCCCAAGGACCTGCTACAAGTGTAATAAAATCATGTAACGTAGTCAATAAACTTTACTCTACTCTACCCTACTCTCAATGAGACCCGGGTTCTAATACCGGTTGATCCACATTTTTTTAATTCTGTTCTGATTTTCATTTTCCCGTCTGATATGCCATAATTTAATTTTTTTATTTTCGAATTAAGGATATTTGAGATATAACAACTACAGTGTAGGTACTAATAATGAAATGATTATAAAAATAGACGCATTTTGATCCAAGAGCTAGCAAGACTATCAAGATCAGGACTAGCAAGACCAAGTCCAAGACTGAAACGTCAAGACCAATACCAAGACTACATTTATTTTTCGAGGCCAAGACCAGACTGATCAGTCGTGGTCTTGGTCTTGCGAAGCCCTATCTTGCACTATACAGGGTGTTCCAAATTAAGTCGGCACCATTGACAACTCCGTTATTATTGATGCTACAAATTCGGTTAAATGGGCAAACTACAAGGATATATTGAAAAATTCTTAGCCTACTATAGAACCAAACAAAATTTCAATGTCAAAATATTTTATTACATATTCTCCTCTTAATTGGATACATTTATTACAGCGAACCAGCAACGTCTCTAGTCCTTTGAAAAAATGATTCTTCTTGCTCTGCAAACCAGACCTCCACAACTTGTATTACCTCCTCGTTGGAAGAAAATTTACGGCCTTCTAAACTTTTTTTCAGTTGAAGAAAGAGATGATAGTCGGACGTAGCCAAATCTTATGAATAAGGGGGGTGTTCTAGTAATTCAAACCCTAAATCACGAATTTTTTGCGTGGCAACATGAGATTTGTGTGCAGGGGCGTTGTCCTGCAAAAAGAAAACATCTTTGGATAGCTGTCCGCGTCTTTTCTCTTTGATTTTTTCCCGTAGAGTGGTCAGTAATGCCGAATAGTAATCTCCAGTTGTTGTTCTACCCTTATCCAAAAAATCAATCCAAAAAACATCGATTGTTGCTTTGTTTCTGGATCGTAGAAATGTACCTAAGTCTCATCCATAGTAACAATTCAGTTTAAGAAGTCTACATCATTTTCAAATCGAGCACAGATCGAAAGCGATGCTACTACCCTTGCACGCTTTTGGTCAACATTCAAACATTTTGCAGCAATTTTTCTCATGTCCAAATTGACGTAAACTATATGATGAACGCGTTCGTATGAAATATTCAGTGCTTCAGATATCCGTTTTAGCCCAATGTTAAAATCATGTCATGAACTGCATTGATATTTTCGGGGACTGACACAGAAACTGGCTTTTCCGATCGGTCATCATCTTTAATGGAGAATTTACCTCTTTTGAAGCTTGCAGTTCAATTTTTCACAGTCGCATACGAAGGACATTGATCAAGCGTAATAAGCATATCTTCGTAAATCTGCTTACCTCTTAACCCTATTAAATACAGGTACTTGATGATGGCTCCATACTCCAATTTTTCAATTTTCACAATTTCGGTGGACATATTTTTTCTTTTAATTTATTGCGTAACTCTGGATTACTTTTTTAACGTCAAACTTTACACTGACACTTCTAATAAGTTATTGTTCGTTGCTATGGTATCGCTATAGTTTGTTTATGCAATGAACTGGTCTAGGCTGACTAGATATCAATACATCCTCGTAGTAGTATTTTAAATGACCTTCTCGATGCCGAAAACAAAAAAAAATTGACAGTCGTGTTTCCAAAATATTTCATGAATTGATATTTTTTTAAATGGACCACCCTATATTTTATTGCATGTAAAGATTTTTCTGGATAGCTGATTTCTTCGATTTATCACAGTTGGGGTCTAGCTGAAATGATTACAGAGATATAGAGTGTGAAAAATTGAGATTTTTCAACTTTAGGAATTTTTTGTGTGGAAACTATTCATTTTTGGTCAAAACAGCTTGCATGTCCCTATCTTAACTTTTGATTTACTATCTACTGACATTTAATTGGGACAGATACAAGGTGATTAAAATTCTGGATTCTGCACCACCCTGTATTTGTTTCATTTAAATCTTAGTGGATAGTGAATGAAAAGTTAAGATAGGGATATGCAAGCCGTTTTGACCAATGATGAATAGTTTCCACACAAAAAAATCCTAAAGTTGAAATAATCTCAATTTTTCACACCCTATATCTCTGTAATCATTTCGGCTAGACCCCAACTGTGATAGTTCGATGAAATCAGCTTTTCAGGAAGAATCTTAAGATACAATAAAATATAGTGTGTTCCATTTACAAAAATATATCATGAAATTTTTTTTTCTACGACCATGCGTTTTTACCCACTTTCCCGCAGTCATTTTAGTTTAGAAAGTGTCACTTTCCCGCACTAGTGTGGGAAAACTCGCTTTCCCGCATAGTGCGGGAAAGTAAAATATGTCAATTTATCGTTATTAAATGTACATTTCATTGAATTTACCTGTATATTACTATTCAAACTAATATGGGTTTTAATATTCAATCTAACCCAGACTATTTTTCATTCATTGGAATGAAGAAATTGCGATACTTTTATATATCTACCCTATACATTTCTCAAAATCAATCCACATAACAATCAAACTAAGCTGAGTCAAGTGGTTTGGTGTGGTAACCAAAGAATTGTTATGACAACCAAGTTGTCATCAAGACGTCAAAGTTTCAAGTCGAAGCGTTGTCGAAGTGTTCGATTCTGGCATTTTTTTAAATTATTTTCAATAAAAGCAATATTTTAATGGATTCGTCAGACGAAGAGCTCCCAGAAGCAATATTAAAGGTCGCAGATGAGGTAAATTCAGACCTGTTACCAAGTAAATCACGAGAAAGATACGAACAGCAATACAACCAATTTTTAAACTGGTGTAAGAAAAAAGGAGTGAATAGCTTCAGAGAAGAGGTTTTTTTGGAGTATTTTTCCGAGCTGAGTAAGGTACTGAAATCCAATACCCTATGGTCGCGTTACTCGATGGAGAAATGTTAAAATAAAACAAAACCTGGACATACGCAAATTTCATAAATTGACATTGTTCCTAAAAAAGCAAAATGTTGGTTTTTGACCACATAAAGCGCAGACTTTTACCAAAGACGACATATACAAGTTTATGCTAGCCCCTGATGAGATATTTCTTATGATTAAAGTACGTATCAATTTGCTTTTGCCGGTGCTCTTCGCAGAGCGCAGCTTGTGAAAATCACGATTGGCGATATTCAAGATAAAGGAAACCTAATTATCGTGAAAAATTCCAATTCGCAAAACCATACCTCAAGATCCTTTGTTATAACTGAAGGCATAAATAATGGAACCTTTTTGAAGCTCTATAGAAAGTATGCAAATTTACGGCCTCCTACCACCACGTACCGTCGTTTTTTTATCAATTACAAAAAAAGGTTCAGTGCGTAGGCGTCATAGAAATAAATATAATACTATACTAGAACGCCGAACTCTCCTTCTGAGATTCAATTAAATGACCCCTCATAGGAAACGATTACAAACTATCGCACTTGCGCATTATTGCTTTGTCTGGTCACGTCATTGCCAAGTTGTTTTTTATTTTTTTGTATTCCATATGAAGTTCGGAATATCGTCAGTGGTTAGGGCAGGTAATTGTGGGAAGTCCAGTAAACTTGGCAACACTGCCTTAAAATGCTATCGTGACGTATCAAGCGAAGAAAGATATCAGTGTCGGCTTCCGAGATTTGGGCGTTGGCTTTGTTACTTGTTAGGTTTGAGCATTTAGCATTGTTGATACCTAGGTAGTTTGTTTTCGTTGCCATTTGTGTTGTGTTCTGAGTTTCCCTTGTTGTTTCTGACGTTCCTGTAGTTTGGTTGCGAAGTTTTACTTCCGAAGTGCTTGGACAAATAATAGAGACAAAATGAAGTGCATGCTTCTCTGTTGTGAAAATAAAGGAAAAGTTCTGTTATAAATATTTGTATTTTCCTTGAGAGAAAAATCCGGCAAGTTCTTGCAATTACTGATAATTTTATGCCAAATGAAACAAATTCTTTGGAAACCTTCATTCACCAAATTTCCTCAATATTATTTCAGGATGAAAAGTTATTCAGCTCAATAAAAAACCACATTTTCGATATATCTCCCTATGAGGTGAGTCACAAGATGAAAATAATAAAAGCAATAACAAGAATTTACACCAGAATTAGATTTTTCAATACTGCGATGTCGCAAACTGAGAAAATTAGAGGTGAACTGAAGAGGAAAACACTCACAAAATTAATTCTATTTTCTCACCAATAGATTTTGAAACAAAATGCAATTTACGTTTGATAGAAATATATAGAATAGAAGTAAAATGTATTTATTGAGAATTATTATTGTCCTTTTTCCTCCAATCCTACCATTTCTCCTTATTTAAAACAAAGTGAAACAAATATCCTGTAACATTTGACAATTTCAATTTTTGACTTTTCATAATTATTTCTCTCAACATTCGATAATCTACTTCTGATTACAAAAAATGCCATATGAATTTAATGCGAATCAACAACATTTACAATGATAAATGAGAACCTCTGACCGAATGCAAAAATGTAGTATTTTACCAGAGTAACTATATTTAGCAGATTTTTACCCAATTTTATATCCAATCAATAACATTTCTGTTCTTCAACAAAAATGGTTGAAGAGTGATAACAAGAGTCAACAAGAAGAACTCATGTAAAAAAATTTTTAATGGCTTATCAATAAAAGCCTTAATCATTGTTATTATTATTATTACATACTTTTTCGCATTAATAACTAATTAATCAATTTGTAGAAGTAGATTCTTTCATCACATAATGTGATTCAAAATCACCACTTACATTGGGTTCTTAATTGATTCAACTCACATCATTATTCATAACAAAAGCATTTGTAATCTCTTGAACACAAAGGCCTCAATACCCAAATTACTCAAATATTCATAAAAATCACCTTCAATATTCAGAATTTCGAAAATAAAAAATATGCCTACCTCAAGAAAGTCTTCCTCACTCTGATTTGGATTTCGAGTATAATGGGCTCAATGGTTTAGTCGTGAGGCCGATGGACACACAAATTTAGTTTTTTTCTGAGTGGAATAGAATCAATTCTTATCAAATTTGGATTTTTTGACGATCACAATAATTTCTCCCTACTTAGTCGCGAGGAAGCACAAAATAGAAAACCTACACTCAATATTTATATTTTAAAAAGTCAATTATTGGTTTTCTGTATATATCATTAAAGGAAAACTCTATTTTATTGCAAATGCTTTTAACGAAAACTTATACCAGATTCAGGAATAGGAAGTGAAAAATCCTAAAGGTACCCATTTACATACAGTTTGCCTGCAGTTCTAAGACTGTACGATCTGAACTGAAGATATGAACTTTCTCAGGCCACACACTATTCAGTTTTCTGAAACGATGCGACCTCAGTTTTAAGACTGTCAGTTTCAGAACTGAAGGAAAACTGAGCTCTCGCCATACACACAAACATTTTGTCAGTGCTAATCAACTGAACAGTCTTGCTGTAGTGAAAAATGTTTTGTAGTAAAAAAAAAACTAGCCGCACTTCTTGTGCTATTATTGTCTACAACAAAGGCAAAAAACGTTTTTGGGTAAAAGATTGGCTGTTACAACGTGATACTTTATCTCATATGAGACTGGTACAAAAATTAAGAACTAGTGCAACAGACGACCTTAAAAATTACCTCAGAATGGATGACACATGTTTTAAAGAACTCTTAAGCATGGTTAGGCCGTTAATATCAAAGAAAAATACTAAAATGAGAAAAGCAATTACAGCCGAAGAACGATTAATAGTGACACTTCGATATCTAGCTTTGATTTCCTCTCTTTTTTCAGTTCTTTTCGAAAAGTGCACCGTGAATTATTAATTTTCTTTTTAATAGAATCAATTGTTGCATTTGGATCTGTTTGTTTATGAAACAATAATAATTTTTCGTACGCTTTATTCTTTTCGTGCCTATTTGAGAATGACTCGCTCTTTACTTTCCAAAGGCAAGGCAATTGCCTATAAATATCAATAAATTCGGTTACAAACGCTGTATTATTGCTTGACTTGGCCATTTCAGAAATAACGAAATCACGAAAACTTCCAACTAGTTTAAAGATGGGATCGAACGATTTCAACAATTCCCGTCGTTAGATTCAAGTGAACTGCAGGCTCAGACCTGTCGACTGCCTGTATGTGTATGTACAAATTTTAACTGACGATATGCAAATCGGCAGTTCTGGACTGAAGGCAAACTGTATGTGACCGTCCCTGGCGACACTTGTGCTCTATTGCGCAAACTCATGGATTGGTGTATCTGCCGTAGAGGGACCACGTTATTCTGAACTAATTGGCGTTTTAGTCTAGTATTATATTTCTATGGTAGGCGTAAACACATTTGGTAAAATGCCGGCAGTGATCGCTACCTAACCTAGAACGTTACACAGGTCACAGTTTTAGACGATCCTTGGCAACGTTTTTAGCAGATTCAGGAGAAGGATAACCAACATAAAACGTCTTGGAGGCTGGAAGTGAACTGCTGTTGCTGAGAGTTATTTGGAGGACTCCGTAGAACAGAAGAAAACCATCTCGAATAAAATTCTTTCATGTACTTGCAACTTGCAACCGATGCCGTCTCCGTCATCTTCATGCACTTTGCAATCTACGAGTTTTACTCTTAACAGCCAGTTACCACCAACTAACTACTCTGGACCGGCTATTCTGACGCATTTGCAGATTGCAACAAATTGTGTTTTCAACATTAATATTAATAATAATAAGTGGAATTTCATGGAATGTTTTGTATGTTGAAATAAAATATATATTTTCAATGTGCTTTTTGAATCTTTATGCGGTCGTAAAAAAAATAATGTTCCTAATTCATGCGTAAAGTGTCTTTCCCGCCCTTGACTGCTTGCCCGAACTCCGCTTCGCGTAGTTCGGGTCAACGGCAGTCGCGTGCGGGAAAGTATCACTTTCCACACTTGTTAGGAAAATAACTATTTTGTTTTCGGCATCGAGAAGGCCATTAAAAATGCTACTAGTTTTCCCATTTAACCGGATTCGTAGCCATAATAATAACGGAGTTGGCAATGGTGCTGACACAATTTGAAACACCCTGTTCATATAAATAAACATATCCGATTTCATGATTCTTTCGTAACAAATTTGTTGAATAATATCGAGAGTGCAATACATTGAAAAGTTCAGTGCTATCGCTCTCTTATCTCAGAAGAATAACAAATCCCCCAAGTAATAAAAATCTCGTCAATATAAATTCGACAATCCATATCATAGAGGTCAGTATATTCTTGTGCGAAAGATGTTCTACAACACATTTACTGTTTTACTAGTGATAGGGATCATCATTAAATCAAAATGTGATGATATAGTTGTTGATGGTTACGAAAAATACCGAAGTGATAGGCAATTCAGTTTCAACATCAGCTCTATAACTGACCTCGTTGAAACATTATCTGATAAACCTGATGTCGAAACAGTTGAAATCTACATCCAGAGGGTAACTACATTGCCTAATAATGCTCTAGCTAATTTGAAAGTCAAAAATTTCCGTATTACTGCTTGTCGCCTAAGAAATATAGAACCTGGTGCTTTGGCTGGAGCTAATATCTCAACATTAAGGATTGCTTATAACCAAATAAATACAATAAAGAAAGGAGTGTTCAATAACATGGCGTTCCAGACCCTTGAGTTGATTGAAAACCAGATTTCACACATACAACCTGGAGCGTTCGATGGAATGGTCGCTGATAATTTTGATTTACATGGAAATAGGCTGACGAGAATTGATTCATCGATGTTTTATCAATCAACAATATCCTCATTGGGTATTGAGGATAATAAGATAAATGAAATCGAAGAAAATGCGTTTAAAAAAATCACAGGATTGAACTATATCGAACTCAGTAGGAACATACTGGAAATTATTGGTGACGCTTTTAAAGACATTCGAACTTTGACGAAAATCGGTATGGAGAGTAATAACATCACAGAGTTGCCCCCAGGTACCTTCGAGGGAACCAGCTTGGTTTGGATTAACCTAGAAATGAACAACCTCACAGTACTTCGGAACGGTGTTTTCAACAACCTACCCATCGAATGGATTGATCTGAGCAGTAACCATTTAACCACAATTGAATCGGGAGCATTTGCCGGTATCAACACCTCAGCCCATATTGATATGACCAGGAATAGCTTTGTGGAGTTGCAACCCTTTTTTTTCGAAGGTATTTCAGGAAAGCTCAAATCACTGAAGCTTGATCGAAATAATATTAGTTATATTGCCCCAGGTACATTTAAGAATTCAAGAATTCATTATCTTTCATTGGGATATAACAAGTTAAAAAAAATCAAGAAAGGTGTATTCGAAAATGCAGTCATCGACATTTTGAATCTTGAAGAAAATCGAATTAGTGATATAGAAATCGGTGCATTTGATGGCGCTAAAATTGAAGGGCCCGTGCATTTGCGGGGAAACCATTTGAAGGAAATTAGGAAAGGAATGCTGAATATACCACTGTCATCGGTGACCCTCCATCGGAATAAAATTGTACAAATTGATGATGATGCAATGGGAGGGTTAGCAATGAGTGATCTGCACGTGGAAAAATTTCCCATTCACACTGGCGAGTAGGACTATTATGAAATCTAACATATGCCTGTCTGTGATGAAATGTAATTAAAATAATGATCAAAATAAAAACAGAACAGAAAATTTAGCATGAACATCTCTATGAAATCGTTCATTCCTGAAGAAAGCAAAAATAAAAAAATATTATAGGAAGGGCCACCTTTTCTTCCTTTCGTCTTTCTTCTTTTCATTTCATCTCATGACATTTAGTATGAACATTTTTTGCAGAAATATCCTATCAAATTTGTCTATCTCTAGGCTAGGTATCGAAATAACCATTGAAATGAACATAACACTGATAATGACCCATGGGTAGTTTTCACGGTTAGTTATCACTGATGTCACGATGTTGACACAAAGTCACATTTCCCGCATCTTAGGTGAAAATCCAAAATATACAAATTGTAGATATTAATCTTAACTTCCAAATGCCGTTTACAGAATTTGAATGAGATGATTTTCCTTAAATCGGGCATATAGAAAGATTTTTTCCTAAATTGTTTATAATGCGATTGTGCAAAAACTACACATCAGACAGAGAACGACATGTTATTCTCTATCAGTTTTCGCAATATTGTTTGCCCAGCTTCAGATTTATAAAAATTATAAATTTTTGAGAAGTGGTCTCTCTTTCTAGGTTTTTCCGGATTTTCTCAGTATAAAAAACTATTTTTTCTACGACAGTGTGTAAACTAAGCTTTTACGCACTGCTGACGTAAAATCATCACAAACTGTGCGTAAAATAAGTTTAACACACTGTTCATACATTTATGAAGTTTTGAAAAATACAGTATTTTGCGTCAAATATAACTCGGAATAACTTTGATAATACGACGAAAATTCATATCGTTAAATATTCAAATAAATAATATAAATGCTACAATTTTGCAATATAATAGCTGTGGAAGAAAAAACTTTGCATAAAACACCTTCGTAAATAGACCGGGATCTCACGCCTATTTTCAAAATTGATTAATAACAGGCTGAATCTTCCCGAGTAGCATCATTTTGCCGAGACGCCCAACTTTTTCCTCTTCGAAAATTCTCGGTAGTGGTAGCTTATAAAATGCGCAGGCGTCAAACATGTCGTTTTGGTGAGTGCAAAAAATTCAATAATAACAGTTAGTTTTTCAGTTGAACCTCAAGATAATTCGATAAAGTACTCGAAAAAACTTTTGTCCTACAAAATGGATGGTAGGACTGAAGAGTCCCCCACTCCCAACATGTACCAATGACGATGTCAAAAAAATTCAATAATAACCGGCGGATTTTTTTACTGTTGCTTGGTTGATATTTGTATAATTGAATGGTCATATAATTGTCCTACAAATTGAATGATAGGTGTTCCCAGTCCTACGCTCCGAAATTGTCAATTCCATGGTAAAAAAAAATCATTAATAACTGTAGGACAATGATAACACATGAAAAGTTAGTGTTTTCTTCACCTAAATGATACAGTATCCTACAAAAAAACGGGTATGTATCGATAGTCCTACAAACATTATTCATAATGAAGAATTATTTTGAAATTTCTCTGATGGACCGAGAAAGTGGAATAGCACGTGAAAAGTAAGAATTCGTTCATTCTTGATTCTCACAAGTTTCGACTTTTGAGGGCTGTCATTCGTAAGGGAACGACATCTGGTTAACGGAAAAATTAATTTTAAACAATAATGTATACAACTATCATCAAAGTACTCCGCACACATTTAATGAAAAAAAGTCTCACTGTGAAAATGGCTGAATTTTTGGTATGTTGTAGCTGAAGCTATTCTGAGTAAAAGTCTCTATTGGCCCTACTCGATCGTGTGACCAGATTCGGCGCTAGAGGGCGACACATCATGAATTTTGAGATTTTTGGAAAAAATTTAATGTATAAAAAAGTATCAGTATACCATTTGTGAACTGGTATACTAATTGAACACTTCTATTTTCAATATTTTATTCCACAACAAACGATTTCCAACAAGACAATTACAAAAACGTCTGAACAGCCCGCACAACGGATAGCAACTAACTGACCGTTCTCGCTCGAAATCATTCTATTATCTAAACTTGATTCACTCATTGCACCATCATCCCATTACTCATTATCGCACTCTGACGAGGTCGTCAACACCTTTGCCTGTTCACACTCGGCCATCCTGACCGGATGATGGTCATTCAGTCATGGAGACCTGAAACATGTTAAAATTCATTAATTATGCTAGGAATCTCAACGGCTTTCAGAGCACAAGAACCAAAAGTTCCCATGGCCTACAGAACACAGGGACCAGAAGTCCCGACGGTCTACAAAGCACAGGGACCAGAAGTCCCGACGGCCTACATGGCACAGGGACCAGAGGTACCGACGGCCTACATAGCACAGGGACCAGAAGTCCCGACGGTCTACATAGCACAGGTACCACAGTCCCGACGGCCCACATAGCCCAGAGACCAGAAGTACCGACGGCCTACATAGCACAGGGACCAGAAGTCCCGACGGTCTACATAGCACAGGTACCACAGTCCCGACGGCCCACATAGCCCAGAGACCAGAAGTACCGACGGCCTACATAGCACAGGGACCAGAAGTCCCGACGGTCTACATAGCACAGGTACCACAGTCCCGACGGCCCACATAGCCCAGAGACCAGAAGTACCGACGGCCTACATAGCACAGGGACCAGAAGTCCCGACGGTCTACATAGCACAGGTACCACAGTCCCGACGGCCCACATAGCCCAGAGACCAGAAGTACCGACGGCCTACATAGCACAGGGACCACAAGTCCCGACGGCCTACATAGCACAGGTACAACAAGTCCCGACGGCCCACATAGCACAGGGACCAGAAGTACCGACGGCCTACATAGCACAGGGACCAGAAGTCCCGACGGCCTACATAGCACAGGTACAACAAGTCCCGACTGCCCACATAGCACAGGGACCAGAAGTACCGACGGCCTACATAGCTCAGGGACCAGAAGTCCCGACGGCCTACATAGCACAGGTACCACAAGTCCCGACGGCCCACATAGCACAGGGACCAGAAGTACCGACGGCCTACAAAGGGCTTACCTAGTTTTTATGAACGACATCGTAGGAAGTCCATCTCTTCATGTGCTCTAATGCGTATAATCCCCTATATGGATTTCGAGATCTATTTGCACCTTGAAGTTGTCGATATACCACAACTTCATATCGATCATTTTCAAAATTTTTCGATACCATAAATGGACCTTTTCATTTAGGTACAAATTTGCGACTCGTTCCTGAGCTCACAATAGACGAAATCTTCACCAACACAAGCTCTCCTGTACGGAGCCTTGTAGGTTCTGCTCGATGAGCGTCAAAGTCTCTCTTTTGACGATCCTGATTCGACTCAATGTTTCGAACGATTTCATTGCGCAGTTTAGTTACGTCTACCTTATCTTCTTCAACACTTCCTGCATTATTAGGGCCCCAGAAGTACCCCAGAAGTACTTCAGCTGGACTTGTACCGAAAGCTCTATTCCATGTATTATTTATGCCCAGTTGAATGTTCGAAATATTCTCGTCCCATTCGTCATCTGCCTTGTTCGCACCCATGGTTGCGAGAGAATCCAGGATGGTTTTATTGTACCTCTCCACCTGTCCATTTCCTCGAGGCATTCCAACTGCATTTAGGTGGTGATTGATCTGCCTCTCAGCACAGAACTCTCTGAACTTCTTGGAAGTGAACGCTGTACCCCTGTCACTAATTATTCGCTTAGGTACTCCAAAGGTTTGAATGAGTTTTCTCAAACATCGAGTACATACTTAGTTTTCGTATTTTTGACCGCTCTTATACAAGTAAATTTCGTGAATGCATCAACAATGACCAGTACATGCGTATTTTTCTGTTTGGTTCTGCAGAAGGGGCCAACGTGATCTACATGAACCGTATGAAAAGGTCGAGCAACTTTGGGGATTGGTTGTAAGAATCCGGGTCTTTTTCCAGAAGCAGACTCATGGAACAGACAATTTATACAGGCTTTGACGTATTTAGTAATACATTTTCTCATTTTAGGGAACCAAAATTTACTAGAGACAAACTCGAATGTTTTATCGACCGCAAAATGGCCAACATCGTCGTGGTTGAATCTCAGTATTTGCCAAATACACGCCTTTGGCAAAACTGCCCTGTTACCGTGATCAGTCCGACGGTATTCTCTCCCCCTTCTCAGATCGTAACTATTGAAAATTTCTCTGTTGTTATTTTGGTCACCCAACAAGAGAATATTCTTTATTGCTCTAATGTTTGCATCAGATTCTTGAGTCACCAAGAACCAATTGTCCTCGGACAAAATGGCAGCATTTACACCATGATGCGCGCATCAACATGTGTCATTTTTGACCCTGGTTTGTGCTTTATGTCGAAATCGTAGTCCTGTAACTCTAAAACCCACCTTCCAATTCTCTGATTGAGATCTTTCTTAGACATGGCACTCCTAACAGCAGCGCAGTCAGTGAATATAGTAAACTTTACCCCTAGTAAGTAGTGTCTAAATCTTTTAACTGCGCGAACTATAGCAAGGGCTTCTAGTTCGAATGAATGATACCTCTGCTCAGTGGGCGTTATTGCCTTACTGAAGTACCCGACAGCTTTCTCATTGCCATCGTACAACGGTACTAGCATTCCAGCAAAGCCCAAACGGCTGGCATCGGTGTAACGGATTGTTTTTCTTTTACAATCAAACAAAGTGAGTACCGTACAAGTTGTAAGCAGTTCCTTAAAGGATTTAAATGCATTTTCCTGTTCGGACTACCATGTCCAAGATGATTCTTTTTGAGCAGTTTGGTCAATGGCTTCGCTTGAAGGGCGAACTTCGGAACAAACTATGTATATTACTTGTATTGCATTTAATTTCAATCAACTAGGTTGGATTTTTCCACCCTGTATCTTATATCCGAGATATTATATCTCATCATGAAAAAAACAAACATTCAATTGCACACCATGGTTTCTGAAGCGCTCAAGTATAAGTTCATTTTTCTGATCAAAGACATCGAATTGCTAGCATTTTTGCCATCATACCGTGAAGGTCTCTAGTGGAAGGAAACGTAACAGTCAACAATATTTTCCATTCATACCAAGTTTTAGGAATAGAAGACAAACTTTTGTACCAAATTTCTGCAGAACCCTTCAATTTATTTATAACAATATGACAAATATTCAACTCATCCCAATGATATATGGTTGCATGCTCATCAATTTTTGAAATCCATTCTACTACATCATCTTTAAGAGGATTAAGTTCGGTTATATCTACATCTTTCATCGACATACCCAACTTTGAACGATTTTCTCGTCTCAAATTGTCAATTAATTCTAGCAAACCTGCGTTCATATTAGAGTTCGTAGTTGAAGTTGAGAGTTCCGGCGTGTGATGTCGATCCTCAGGGTATTCTCGCTCTGTTTCTCTCCTACTCGTCGTTCTACTATTTCCTCTCCTTCTTGCCCTCTCTCGACTTCCTTCCTCGTTTGGTGTACGAGATCTTGAACGCCTCCGTTTTCGGTTACCCATTCTTGCTAGATACACTGCGGCCACTGGCTCGTGAACCTTGTTATCCCACTTCTGATGTGAACTGGTATACTAATTAAACGCTTCTATTTTCAATATTTTATTCCACAACAAACGATTTCCAACACGACAAGTACAAAAACGTCTGAACAGCCCGCACAACGGATAGCAACTAACTGATCGTTCTCGATATCATTCTATTATCTAAACTTGATTCACTCATTGCACCATCATCCCATTACTCATTATCGCACTCTGACGTGGTCGTCAACACCTTTGCCTGTTCACACATTCATATCCAATATTGAACTAGTGAGCGACTGGTCATTACGGACATTCGTAAGAAAGATGTTTCATGATACAGAAAAAACGAAACTGTTTTTTTACAAGGTAGTCAATAATATAATCAATTCTCCTGTGTATGAATACGCATACGAGTGTATACGTTGATTAAGTTTATCATTGACAATCAATCAGAATAGAAGCTTATCGATCAAAATATAATACAGCTAAGCAGATGGGGTGTTTGAAGTAATGAGGGGTTCAACAGTCTTTTTAGCTGATGACATACCATTGCTATCTCGGAAACAGAGAGACCTACAAGGTCGGTTAAAACAGAAAAAAATTCTACTTTGGGAAGCAATACTAAGGTTTTTTCAGATCTTAAATATCAATGTTTGTTATTGAGATATTCGCCAAAAACTAAAATGGTCGAATTTCGTTTTATGGCTCTACAGCCTCCATTTCCATTTCCATAAAAAAAAGTCAAGGGAACTTTCAATAATGTTTCATACCAGTTATAATATGATATAAAACAATTTCCAATGCGACGATAAGTTCTTTAGATTCCATCATCGACTTAATTTTTTCAAATACGATCTTTGTAGCCACTTTCATAACAAATTCAAATAAAAATGTAATTGGATGCGGGTGGCTGTGAATCAGAGAGTGACGGGACTTGCTGGAAATAAGGGGAGTTGATAGGAGGATTATTTCATGAGTATAATTTCACTTCAATTCTCATATCCTAGTAACAGATATGGACAATTCGTAATAATTATTTCAATTTGTTCCTGAGATATAGCCTTTTTAAGCATTCAAATTGTCACTGTGTACATAGAGAACTGTTGAACTAGCTAGCAATCATAATATGAATCCTCATGTAATTGATAAAGACCCATTCTTTTTAAAAGAATTTGTAAAATAAAATTTATAATGGTATAAATATTCATCTATTTCTTTGAACAGTGTCTTGTCATGCTATTTAATGCAACACCCTTTGTGAAATATAATTTCTTATTCGAATGGAGGGACTTACGAGCTACAAATTAGATTCAATGTGTTTATTTAAAAAAAAAATCGATTTCGAATTAAAGCAAAAAAATCAAATCAATTCATAATTCGCAAAACAGCAGTAAAAGAATTTTTGACACCTTGTAGCTCGGAAACTGGCCATAGGATCGATCTGTGAACTGAACAACGTAATGTGGATGGCAGGATCAAGAAATGAGGATAAATGTGCCTAATTACGAAATATTTTGATTATTTTTTATTTCAGAAGGTAAGATCAAAATATCTGTAGTCTAGTTAAGCCCGTGGCTAACGGTCATAAAGATTGATTTTACTGCCTTGAAATGAAATTAATTCAATTGGTTTGTTTCACCATGAGCCAAGAGCTTCAAATTTGGGTAAAACCATTGTTTATATAGAAGATAGTTAGTCAACCTTATGGGATTATAATTGGATCAAAATGGATGCGACATGTAGATGGCGATAGTGATCTCGCATCCAAGTCATGTCGTAACTTGATTGAAACAATGGGACAGCATTAAAATCAGGGTTTTTTGAAGGAACCTGCATTAAAATGACGTCAAATATTCATGTTTGTAACTAATCACGCTAGATGACACTCGCGATTGCGTCCAACACCAATTAAACAGGCATTGACTAACTATCTTACTTCTATATAAACAATGGTAAAACTAACAGTAAGCCATACAATTTTTGCGCTTAAGGGTGTTCATCCCTAAAAAAATGGGAGTCAGAAACGATTCTTTTTTCTGAGTGGTGAAGGGTTGTATGATTGTATGAAGATAAAAATAACGAAAAAAAAAATTCTTTCAGTTTTAAATAAATGAAAAGGATATTTTCCCCCGTTTTTGGGCATTTTCATTCAGTTCCACCATAAAAACGAACGAATATTTTGATGTTGTTTCATTTCAGTATCGAAGTTTATCATTCACTCAGTTAAACGACTTTTTTATTTTTCTCCTAAATATTTATTTTTTTTGTGAATAACTTCACAAAAATGTGTTGTTTTCGCGAAATGGGCTTCCTTGCTTTATTCCATTTGAAATGACAAATCTCCAGCTTTATCATAGTCAACTAATAAAGGTTTGGTCCAGCCGTCGACCAGTGAAAACTAATTATTACTTACAATTCTGGATTCAGAAATAGAACTGAATTTCTTTTAAATGACACTCCCCTCAGGTTGCTCCTCCCACACGACTGGTGAGGAAAAGAGAGAGTATCATATAGCCTGTATGACATCTCGCACAGGGTCGGATCGGGAATGGGAAAAAATTAAACTCATTCGGGTCGATCGAAACTATGGAATATTATAACTTTTACAATTAATAGCTTTATTCAACAACATGTATTCATCACTAGAGGGACAATACTCCATAACATTTTTATATTAGGAAAAACCAAGAGGTGGCTCCAGAATGTTGGGCGAGTTTCGTGATTTCTGATACAAAATTCCATTCAAAATTGGTATATAGAAATTTCTGATTCTTGATCTGATTCTATTTCGAGTTGGTATAGGTAGGTATAGGTAGGTATAGGGATTTTTGTGGTCGGATAACATGATTTTTTTGTCAATGTTTGATAATTCGAAATGACAGCTACAAAACGGTGAACGAATAATTATTGTCCGAGTCCGTTCAAAATTAGAATGTAGGGGTTTTTTGGATCGATGATTTTGCCTTTTTTTTTGAAAATCATAAAATTCAAGATGGAGAGATTTGAAATCAGATTCTATTCAAAATTTGTATCTAGGAGTTTTTGGAATAAGAGATGAGTTTTTCAAAAATAAATAATTCAATATGACATATTTTACGAATGATCTAAATAAAATAACCGTTTTCAGTGCATTTGAATAAAATCTTGTCTTATTTATCAGGAAGTACACTCTCTACTTGGTCAGGGCTATTTAGCGAGAATTTCGGAGTTAGTGGCATATTTTTACGCATATTCCTAAATAACTTGTTCTTGTGACTCCCATATCGGCAACTTCGTTCTACATTGGTTTCCGATACAACGGTTTATTTGGGCGGCGCGGCGTTTTTGATGTTCCTTTGAAGTTGAAAAGCTGCGTACTCTTCTTGAACGTTCCAATGGGGCAGCGTGGCAAGATAAACAAATGAAACATTGACTTGATACCAGGTGATTGTTACGGCTTTATTGTTTAATTCTTTGGCGGCATTTATATCGAGAATAGTAAACATTCGAATTTATTCACTCCATTTTTTTATTTTCATTAATGCTTCTATGTTGGAGAAGAATCACAATTATTTTTATCAAATTCAAGGACAACTTGCGATTGAACTATAGATATATACGAGAAATGATTTCAATGTAAAAAGAATAAACAGAAACGTTTGTGTCTGGGGATCAATGATGCTTCCAAAGCTGAAAGGATTTTATGTAAATTACATTCTACCTGAAATATCGGACGGACATCTTCCTAGAGCTAGAGGAAGAAATGTAAAAAAAAGAAATAGCTAATTTGTTTTAACATTCAGGTATAGTAGAATAAAACATCTAGCTAAAACATTGTTTAATTTATTTTTAACAGTTGTATTAATTCACATCGGTTGAATTGAATGTTTCACTGGTGAGAGTCTTATTTTGTTTCACCCTTTATATGGACCTTTCCTGCAAAAAATTATTTCAAATCTAGAAAATAGGTTTCAAGGAAATTACGATCAGATCTTATTGATGACTTTTTTCAATAACTAACTTGAAAGTCAAAATCTGATAATTGATGATTTTTGAATTTTTTATTCACGATTCCACATCTGATTTTATATTTTCGAATCAATTCAAATTAATGCATTCATTTACACCTAAATAGTAATTTTGAACAGAATACGACCATAACTCACAAAATAAACGGAATCCATCTTGGAGTTGCCATTGCATTGAATTATTGAAATTTGATGAAAAATTCATAATCACCAACCCCAAAATACCATTCTTATATAGAATTCAACCATAAATCACAAAACTCGTCTGCCATCTTGAATTCCTGAATTTTGACAAAAAATCATTGTCTTCGAACCCAGAAACAACTATACATAGGTTATAATCTTAGAACCCGACCAGAAATTACAAAACTTTTCCGTCATTTTGAATTCACGAATTTTAAAAGAAATCATCAGGATCTCTTAACACAAAAACCGATTTTGAATCGAATCGGACATAATCACAAAACTCGTCCGCCATCTTGGAATCGCCATCTCAAATTCATCAATTTTGACAAGATTCACAATCTCTGAGCTAGAAAAACCCACAGACAAATTTTGAATCGAATCGGACTATAATCACAAATCTCGTCCGCCATTTTGAAATTATTAATTTTAACGAAAGATTCATAATCTACTACCCCGAAAACCTGCACCTACTCATTTTGTATCGAATCAGAAACCAAATCACAAATCTCGCTTTTTTGTATTTTCTTTAAAGACATTTATACCTAATGGAGTACCCACCTGCTACTGGAATTATGAACAGTAAACACCTAGGTATCAAATATCAAATCATTCGGACGTCTGCAAGTGTAAAATTTGTTCAACGATTCTATTACATACTTACATATAGCATACGTGTCAAATTAGTATGAAACGTGTAAAAAGAAAAGCAAGTATCCCATAAAAGTAATTTTGGTCCAATACATTTTCAAAAAAAAAATAATAGAATAGACTGTTTACGTCAGCGTTGTATATTTATTTTGTGCTGCATGCATGTCATGTTTTATTTGACATTACCTTTTATCTGATATTTCAGACGTCATTATCTATGTCTTTTTGCGGTATACTTCATATTAAAATTCACATTCAAAACATTTCCGAGATGGTTCAAACAGATTTTGTTGAAATATTTTTTCAATTCTTGATTCGTTGTGTGACTGGATTCCATTATATTTATTCATTTGAAATTTTCGTGCAAACTTTCAGATTACTACAACAAACAGGTTTTAATCTAGATTTGTACTTTGGAAGAACGAGCACCGAATTATCTAATTCGGACCTGTATTTTACGAGAATCGCCAAGTTAGAAGTGAGGCGGAGTTTGTATTTATTTCGTCGGGAGAACACGCACTGCCATCTGACGATATACGTTTCTTATTTAGGAGGCTAAAGAATCTTAAATCAACTGAATCAACATGACTTTTGCCTACGCAGTTCATTAGCTACTAATATCAAGAATTTTCGTGGAATTGACAATATCGGAGCGTAGGACAATATGACCATTCAATTATACAAATATTAACCAAGCAACGGTAAAAAAATCCGCTGGTTATTAATGAACCTTTATGACCACGTCATTGGTACATGTTGGGAGTGGAGGACTCTTCAGTCCTACCATCCATTTTGTAGGACAAAAGGTTTTTCGAGTACTTCATCGAATTTTCTCGAGGTTCAACTGAAAAACTAACTGTTATTAATGAATTTTTTGCATTCACCAAATCGACATGTTTGACGCCTGCGCATTTTATTAGCTACCACTATCGAGAATTTTCGTAGAGGAAAAAGTTGGGCGTCTCGACAAAATGAAGCCACTCAGGAAGATTCAGCCTGTTATTAATTAATTTTTTTTTACCATAGAATTGACAATTTCGGAACGTAGGACTGGGAACACCTACCATTTTATTTGTAGGGCAGTATGACCATTCAATTATACAAATATTAACCAAGCAACGGTAAAAAAATCCGCTGGTTATTAATGAACCTTTATGACCACGTCATTGGTACATGTTGGGAGTGGGGGACTCTTCAGTCCTACCATCCATTTTGTAGGACAAAAGGTTTTTCGAGTACTTCACCGAATTTTCTCGAGGTTCAACTGAAAAACTAACTGTTATTAATGAATTTTTTGCACTCACCAAATCGACATGTTTGACGCCTGAGCATTTTATTAGCTACCACTATCGAGAATTTTCGTAGAGGAAAAAGTTGGGCGTCTCGGCAAAATGAAGCTACTCAGGAAGATTCAGCCTGTTATTAATCAATTTTGAAAATAGGTGTGGGATCCCGGTTAATACTCGCGTGTTTGTTGAACTCGGCTGCATTCAACAAACTTCACGCTCACACAAAAAAGTCCTACTTTAAGAACTTTTATCATAAAAATCTATTGTAGGTTTTGGAGAGGAGATTGTTTAATTCGTTAAAAAATCTTCTCAATCATGGAATGTAGCCAGGTAGATATTTTGAGCGATATGGCAATTTGATTCAGACAATGACGTACGTATCTATAAGTTTCGCAGATGCTTATTTTTCGAAAAACATTTTTAGTTATTTTTCTATAGGAAAATGTCACTTGAAAATTTTGTTCCAGGATAATTGAAGTGTCCTAATCCTGATTTTTTCCTCAATAGAAGGTAAGAGAAAAAACGGAAATAGTCATTTGTGTCAATAGTTCAAAATATTACTATTTTTTAATGAAAAGAAGGACAACGTATTCAGAACGGTTATTTCATTTACTTATCCATTGGTCCTGAAAACAAATTTTTAATTTGAACCCGTGACCTGAGATAAAAAATGCTGAGCCATTTTGAGGTAAATCTTGAAAATATCCTATAAGCATTACTAATTTTATGAGACGAATGTTAATTGTAAACATCGTAAGTATAATTGTTTAATGAAACAACTGTCAATGTAGCACAAAAAAATTATTTTTTTATAAAAACTTACGTACGCCACTGTCTGAATCAAATTGCCATATCGCTCAAAATATCTACCTGGCTACATTCCACGATTGAGAAGATTTTTCAACGAATTAGACAATATGTAGTTGAATTACAGAGGTGGACACAAAAATACGAAACACACTGTATATATCTATCGAGAGAGTTGAAATAATATCAATACTGCTGAAATGAGGGAAAACAAGCTTTCTAACGATACTAAACATGACTCCACCAAAGGCACATCTAAAAAATATTCGAGCTCATAGAAAGGTGCAGAGTTAAATACTCTTTAACTTTTATACGAACTTTTTTTCGATAATCCTCATATTACCTGAGAAAAATGGGCGGGTCCATACTTTTGACTAACTCTGTATGAGTTGTGCAATACAGTGTGTCTCCCTTCTCATGGAAACACCCCCGTATCTTCCGTAATAATTGAGGTTGAATGATGAAACTCTCAGGACTGATGGATATACTCAAAATGCACCTACCACCTGAATGAGGTTGGCATACGTGATATACACTGCCCGCCAATCGCGATGGAACAACACATTTTCACGGTAAAACATACTAGGGGGCAAAATAGGCTAAACATTCCTTCAGATTTGTGATCAGGACCACCAACTTACTACAGATACACTTTTTCTCTGAAAAAATTTCAGTCCTGAAAAACCCGAATTTGTCTCACTTCTCATGGAAACACCCCCGTATTTTCCCTAATTTCATACGTAGAACCCTGAAATTTGCAGGATCGATAGATACACTAGAAATAAACTCACTGCACGAAACGGGTCATCCTACATGATGTGCACTGCACGCCAGCAGCGATGGAAAAATGGGTGGTTCCTTCGCTGCTGGCGTGCAGTGTATATTACGTAGACTGACCATTCCCGTGCAGTGAGTTCATTTTCAGTGTATCTATCGATCCTAGAAATTTCATGGTTCTACGTAAAAAATTACGGAAGATACGGGGGTTTCATGAGAAGTGAGACAAATTCGGATTTTTCAGGACTGAAATTTTTTCAGGAAAAATGTGTCTCTGTAGTAAGTTTGTGGTCCTGATTACGAATCTGTAGGATTTTTGAGCCTATTCTGCCCCCTAGTATGTTTTACCGTAAAAATGGGTTGTTCCATCGCGAGTGGCGGGCAGTGTATATCACTTAGGCCAACCCCCTTCAGGTGGTAGGT
The DNA here is from genome assembly GCA_944452925.2 of Chrysolina oricalcia. NCBI lineage: Eukaryota > Metazoa > Arthropoda > Insecta > Coleoptera > Chrysomelidae > Chrysolina > Chrysolina oricalcia. Next base: position 36,078,365 of record OX101827.2, read on the forward strand.
GCATTTTGAGCATTTCCATCAGTCCTTAGAGTTTCATCATTTTACCTCTATTGTTACGGAAGCTACGGGGGTGTTTCCATGAGAAGTGAGACACACTGTAGGTAGAAACAACCAAAACTCTGAAATTATGATTACTTTATCAATTTGCTGTTTCTCTTTCGGCATCCTCTAGATACTCTTCTATTGGAAATTGTATTCAGGGGTGGGATTCTGTGCACCATAGAATTCTATTGTCGACAATTATGTCTCTGTCTCTCCCATGAATACAACTATGATGACACCTCACTTATTCGATGAAAAGTAGAATTCTCAGGGGTGGGATTCTGTGCACCATAGAATTCTATTGTCGACAATTATGTCTCTGTCTCTCCCATGAATACAACTATGATGACACCTCACTTATTCGATGAAAAGTAGAATTCTCAGGGGTGGGATTCTGTGCACCATAGAATTCTATTGTCGACAATTATGTCTCTGTCTCTCCCATGAATACAACTATGATGACACCTCACTTATTCGATGAAAAGTAGAATTCTCAGGGGTGGGATTCTGTGCACCATAGAATTCTATTGTCGACAATTATGTCTCTGTCTCTCCCATGAATACAACTATGATGACACCTCACTTATTCGATGAAAAGTAGAATTCTCAAGGGTGGGATTCTGTGCACCATAGAATTCTATTGTCGACAATTATGTCTCTGTCTCTCCCATGAATACAACTATGATGACACCTCACTTATTCGATGAAAAGTAGAATTCTCAGGGGTGGGATTCTGTGCACCATAGAATTCTATTGTCGACAATTATGTCTCTGTCTCTCCCATGAATACAACTATGATGACACCTCACTTATTCGATGAAAAGTAGAATTCTACGGTACACGGAATCCCACTACGCGTATCGTTTTTCTTCTGAAAACAATATTATATTTTACAATTTGATTTGATACAAGTTGAATAAAAGCTGAGAGCCATTTCTATAAGGTTTTGTACTCTGTCCTTCCTCAACGTAATATCTATAGAGTGAAGATGCAGTTGTTATCATTCTGTGATTTCAACATTCCCTACTGTACTAAATGGAATGTTCCTTTGATATCACTCTCTTATCTAAAATGAATAACAAAATTCCTCAAATTATAAAAATAACATCAATATAAATTTGCAAATCTATATCCTAGAGGTTAGTATCAACATTCCGGTACGAACGATGTTGAATAACATATTTACTGTTTTACTTGTACTAACAGTCATCACTAAATCAAGATGTGATGGTATAATCGTTGAGGGGTACAATTACCCAAGTGAGGTGCAGTTTACTCTCAACATCAGCACGATAACTGAACTCGTTGAGACATTATCTCAGAAACCTGATGTCGATGAAGTTAAAATCGAAAAGCAGCTGGTACCAACATTGCCTGATAAGGCTCTGGCTGACTTGAAACTTGATGTTTTTCGTATTGCTTCATGTGAACTGGAAAATATTGAACCTGGAGCTTTGGCTGGAGCTAATATCTCAGTGTTAGTGTTTGCATTGGACAACATAGAAACAATTAAAAAAGGTGTGTTCAATAACATGGTGTTCCAGATGCTTTTGTTAGCAGACAACAAAATTTCACAAATAGAACCTGGTGCGTTTGTAGGAATGGTTGCTGATCGTCTCGATTTAAGTGGAAATAGACTGACAAAAATCGCTTCATCCATGTTTGATAAATCAACAATAACTACTTTGACGATTTATGATAATAAGATAGATGAGATCGAAGAAGATGCGTTTCAAAGTGTTGCAGGATTGAAACAAATCTATCTCAGTGAGAACAACCTAGAAATAATTGGTGACACTTTCAAAGACCTACAAACCGTAACGGAAATCAATCTAGAGAAGAATAAAATCAAGGAGTTGCCTCCAGGTACGTTCAAAGGAACCAGCTTGGTTTGGATTTTTCTGGAAGGAAACAACCTCACAGTAGTTCAGAACGGTGTTTTCAACAACCTACCCATCAAATTCATTGATTTGAGTGAAAATCAAATAACCACTATTGAAGCGGGAGCTCTAGCCGGTATCAACACTCTTACTGACATTAATATGACCGGCAATTGCCTTGTGAAGTTGCAACCCTCTTTTTTCGAAGGTATTCCCCAGAAGCTCGATTCATTGCTGCTGGGCTATAATAATATCCGTCATATTGCCCCTGGTACCTTCAAGCACTTGAGAGTTCATGAGCTTTCATTGGGAAACAACAAGTTAATAGAAATTAAGGAAGGTATGTTCGAAGATGCAGTTATCGACATTTTGAGACTTGAAGAAAATCGAATCAGTGATATAGAAATCGGTGCCTTTGATGACACCAAAATTGACGAGTTCATCGATTTGAGTGGAAACCGTTTGAAGAAGATCAAAAAAGGAATGTTGAATATACCGATGAATTTGGTGAACCTCAACTCGAATGAAATTATAAAAATTGATGATGATGCCATGAGAGGAATGGAAATGAGTGATCTGAAAGTTGAAGATAATCCCATTACCCAGTTCACTGGGGTATAGGTGTACTGTTTCACACTGTATTATTTAGGAGCTGACAATTGCGTGAAACATGTCGTGTTGAACTTTAATTGGTTGGATAAAAAATCAGACTGACGACGAGAATCAACAAAACAGAGATCGAATTGTCAATAAATTTTTTTCATATGTCAAGTTGTATAAATCAAAATATATTCAATTTACGTCATTGTGTACTATAAAATTCATTCATTATCAGTCAATCACAAGCATCTCATCACTCAAGCATATCATCAAACTCCAAGCAACCAGTAGGTCAACTGAAAAGGCTCACGAGACTGAACATGGCCGCTTCGAGCAGGATATGAATCAAGCGAAATAGTTCACTCAGCAGAAGAAGCATTCGTTAAATCAGGTCCTTCAAATCAATCACTATTCAATAACAGTTTTACAACAAACAGTTACCATTATCAAGTATTAGTTCCTGGTGGAATTTCAGAAGACAATCAAGACTGGGAAAGTAGCAGGTATCATCAACAAAGCAACATTCAAGTAAGGCTCGCTTTCCTTCTATCCTCAATTATCCTTCCTGTGTTCTCAACCTGTTTATTGCTGCTTATTGGTTCTCATTTGTTGAAATGGCACAAGAACAAATCAAAACTTTACATTACAAACGCGGTAGTATCAAGGCACATATCACACGTTTTTCAGCATTCTTACAAACCGTAAAAGATAATACTTCATTAGAAGAATTATGTACGCGCTTAGAAAAGATGGATCCTTTATGGAATGAACTGGAAAATATTCAAACAGAGTTAGAAATGATAGACAAAAACACTACAGTTCAGGATCACCTTACTGAGAGGGAAGAACTTGAAAACTTTTATTTCAAAACTGTTAGCAATGCAAAACGGTTGATAAAACAATTTACATTACCTCCAGTCGTTGCAAACCTCTATACGAATCCTCCAAATTCTTTAAATAATTCACAAAATACAAATGCAAAGTTGCCAAAATTAAATTTACCTGAATTTCATGGTTCTTATGAAAAGTGGCTTCAGTTCTCTGATACTTACAAAGCCATGATTCATGACTGCCAATCTATCAGCAATATTCAAAAATTTTGGTACCTGAAATCTTGCATCAAAGGTGAAGCTGCAAATGTCTTGATAGCATTGGAAGTATCTGAAGCAAATTACAATAAAGCGTGGGATCTCCTTTGCGAACGGTATCAAAATAAGAGGGTTATAATTCAAACACATTTGAACGCAATATCTGATCTACAGAGTGTACAAAAAGAGTCTCACATTCTACTTAGAAATATAATTGATACTGTCAATCAACATTTAAGAAGTCTTGAATCTTTAGGATTGCCCGTAGACAAATGGGACACACTCATCATCCATATGGTATCATCTAAACTAGATTCCACCACAAAAAGTGAGTGGGAGGAGCACGCATTGAATCTGAAATCAGATTTACCTACATTCAAACAATTTACTTCATTTTTAAATCAAAGGTGTCAACTCTTAGAGGGTTTACATTCGAACAAAAAAGTTTGTCATTCAATGCCGAAACACTTTGTCAAAAGAACTCTCCACGATTCAAGTACAGCGCATGTTACTACCACAGATCCAGTGTGTATTCTTTGCCAAAAGGATCATTTTATTTTTACATGTGCAAATTTTCTGAAACTTAGTGTACCACAACGCATCAACGAAATCAGAAAACTTAAAGCATGTGGCAACTGTTTACGAATGAATCATTCATCAAGGGATTGTAAAAATCCTTATTCTTGTAAAAAATGTTCTCTTCGGCACAACACTCTCTTGCATTTAGACAGAGAGTATTCTTCTGGTATTTCTAACCAGACGCCTTCGACAAATACCGAAGGTCCTTCACAATCTGTTCCTAACATTTCACATTAAACTCTTACTGCTTGCTCTTCAGAGAATACGCAGCTCGAATCATATGTTATGCTCTCTACCGCAGTGGTACTCATCATGGATAAAAATGGTAATACTCATAAATGCCGAGCTATTCTCGACAACTGTTCACAGTCAAACTTCATGACTGAAAAATTATTCAAAATTCTACAACTTCCTCTATCTGAAGTTACACATTCAGTTGAAGGTTTTGGTTCAAACGTAACGTCCGTACTTCACAAAATATGGGCTACTATACAATCGATAACAAATTCGTACGTGTTACAAAATGTACCATTTTTGATATCTAATAAAATTACAAGAGACTTGCCCGCAATATCTTTTGATAGAAAATACCTTAAAATTCCACAAAATATAACTTTAGCGGATGAAAGGTTCAATGAAAGCGGTCCAATTGACTTGCTCATTGGAGCTTCTATTTTCTGGGATTTGATTTGTGTCGGACGTATAAATTTACTTGATAATCATACTGTTTTACAAAAAACAAGGCTTGGTTGGATATTGTCCGGACATTTGCCAATGTCATATGCAAACACTTCAAGTTCAGTGTGTAATCTTACAGTACAGAATGAAAATATTCAAAATATGCTGGAGCGCTTTTGGAAAATAGAAGAGTGTCAAACACAAGTAAAATATTCTCCAGAAGAAAGAGAATGCGAAGAACATTTTATTAAAACTACAGTTCGCGACAATTCAGGCAGATTTATTGTTCGTTTGCCTATCAAAGACAACATAAATCAACTTGGTGAATCTTTTGACATTGCACTCAAGAGATTTTATGCTGTCGAGAAAAAACTATCAAAAAATCATGATTTCAAGCAACAATATGTCTCTTTTATGACCGAGTATGAACAGCTTGGACATATGTCAAAATTAAATACAAAGAATGACTCATTTCAAAATATAACATATTATTTACCTCATCATGGCGTACTAAAAATGGCCAGCAGTACTACAAAGCTCCGTGTCGTTTTTGACGGTTCGGCTAAAACCTCTAGTGGAATTTCACTGAACGATGTTTTAAAAGTAGGTCCTACTATTCAGGACGACTTATTCACAATAGTAACTAGATTTCGAACCTATCAGTACGTGGTAACAGCTGACATAGAAAAAATGTACAGGATGGTAAATATACAACCTGAACAACGTGATTTGCAACGCATATTATGGCGTTCTGATCCATCTGAAGAAATAGGTCACTATCAATTAAACACAGCCACTTATGGCACTGCTAGTGCTTCATTTCTCTGTATTCGATCTTTGTTTCAAGTAGCAATTGATAATGAAACAGAATTTCCTGAAGCTAGTGCAATTATCAAGTCCAGTTTCTATGTGGATGACTTGTTGACAGGTTTCAATTCCATTCAAAATGGAAAGCAGATTTTATCAGAACTTATTCATATTTTAAGTTCAGCTTCTTTCAATCATCACAATTTTTCATTTCTGATAATAGCATCACAAAAACGCTAGGTTTAACATGGAACTCAGTAGAAGATACTTTCAAGTATACTGTTTTTCATGATAAAGCATCAAGTGTCACAAAGCGCACAATACTATCCTCAGTAGCACAACTCTTTGACCCTCTAGGTCTCATTGGTCCTTGTACTATCAAAGCCAAAATTATCATTCAAAAACTTTGGGGACTAGGTCTACATTGGGACGAAAGCATTCCAGTCACTTTGCATTATTCATGGCTCGAATTTTCAAGTCAATTATTTCATTTAAATTCAGTGAACATTCCTAGACATATTATTTGTCCGAACCCTGTTTACATTGAGTTGCATTGTTTTGGAGACGCATCGGAAAAAGCTTATGGAACTTGTTGCTATCTTAGAACAATTGATCAGTTCAACAAAATTCATGTTCATTTAGTTTCCGCAAAGTCCCGAGTTGCTCCACTCAAAATGGTAACACTACCCAAGCTCGAACTCTGCGCAGCCCTACTAGGTATTCAGCTTACGCAAAAGGTTCTCAAAGCTATTCCTAACAACATTGAGTCCATTCAATACTGGACTGATTCAAGTATTGTATTAGCGTGGATTAACACTGAACCACATAAACTTAAAACATTTGTATCCAATCGAGTCGCTGAAATTCAGAAATTTTCAAATATTAATCAATGGGGTCATGTTCCCTCTGAATCGAATCCAGCGGATATTATATCACGAGGTCTAAATCCAAAGGAATTGATTGAATGCAATATGTGGTGGAAAGGTCCCACTTGGATGTCTCGAGGAAGATCTTTTTGGCCCAAAGCTGATATTTTACTTAATTCAGAAATTCCTGAGCTCAAGAAAACCGATCTTACTTTAATTACACTAACAGAAACCCAAGATATTGATATCATTAATCGTTTTTCCTCATTCACAAAACTTAAGAGAGTCCTAGCTTATTGTCTGCGATTTGCAAACAATTCAAAAATCACAAACTCTGAAGCTCATCTTTCAGGTCAGTTATCAAAATCAGAACTTGACAATTCTCTCATTACAATTTGTAAATTAGTTCAAGAGAACTCATTCACTTCAGAGTTGAAATCATTGAGAAAATCAAAACACATTTCATCAAGTAGTAAAATTATGTCACTGAATCCATTTTTGGATAAAAACGGATTGATTAGAGTAGGTGGAAGGCTGAAATATTCCAACATTTCTTATAACCAGAAACATCCGATTTTGTTACCACATCAGGGTAATTTTACAAAATTGGTAATTCGGCATGAACATCTAAGGCATCTTCATGCAGGTGCACACGCCACTCTGGCGGCTGTTAGAGCAAATTTTTGGCCGACCAACGGACGTAGCGCTGTTCGCGGAGTTTTACGCAAATGTGTAACTTGCTTCAGGTCTAAACCTACAGAAAGTCAATATCAAATGGGAGATATTCCGCATTCACGTTTACAACCTCAACGCCCTTTCTCAACAACCGGCGTAGACTTTGCTGGACCATTTCATATCAAAGATGGCAAAATCAGGAGTAGAAAAATCGTCAAATGCTATTTATGTATTTTCATATGTTTTGTTACAAAGGCGGCTCATCTTGAGCTATCTGACGATCTTTCTTCGGAGTCATTTTTGAAATGTCTTACAAGATTCGTATCAAGAAGGGGTGTTTGCACTGACATCTATAGTGATAATGGTACCAATTTTGTTGGTACTGAACGCGAATTGAAAGTTGTTTTATCAAATCTTGAAAATAATAATCATTTCAAGGAATACCTTACTTTGAATAGAATAAACTGGCATTTTTCACCACCACATGCTCCCAACTTTGGAGGTCTCTGGGAAGCATGTGTCAAATCTGCAAAATTTCATTTAAAAAGGATCGTTGGTAACTCACATTTGACTTTTGAGGGCCTATACACGGTGATAACTCAGGTTGAGGCAGTCCTCAATTCTCGACCATTATCCCCTCTGTCTAATGATCCCAATGACCTTTTTCCTCTAACACCTGCACATTTCCTCATTGGCGAGCCATTGACTACCCTACCTCAAGATGACCTCAGATACATCTCAACCAACCGTTTATCCCATTTCAAGATCATTCAGCAACAAATACAACATTTTTGGAAACGCTGGACGCATGAATACCTCAACCATCTACAAGAGAGAACAAAATGGCGACAACCTCATTTGAACCTCAATCCTGGAACATTGGTTCTTCTCAAGGACGACAACACAGCACCGTTATGTTGGAAAATGGGCCGTATCATCGAAGTGTTTCCTGGTGAAGACAAAATAGTTCGGGTAGTGAATGTGAAAACCGCTACTGGAATTTTTAAAAGACCAGTATCTAAAATTTGTGCATTGCCAATAAACTCTTGAAAATGTGAAATTTAAGGACATTCGTAGTCATTCACATTGGTTTGAAAGCCGATCCTTTCAAGGGGGGCGGCATGTACTGTTTCACACTGTATTATTTAGGAGCTGACAATTGCGTGAAACATGTCGTGTTGAACTTTAATTGGTTGGATAAAAAATCAGACTGACGACGAGAATCAACAAAACAGAGATCGAATTGTCAATAAATTTTTTTCATATGTCAAGTTGTATAAATCAAAATATATTCAATTTACGTCATTGTGTACTATAAAATTCATTCATTATCAGTCAATCACAAGCATCTCATCACTCAAGCATATCATCAAACTCCAAGCAACCAGTAGGTCAACTGAAAAGGCTCACGAGACTGAACAATAGGACTATTATGATGCTATTTATGGAATCAGTTACGAAAAGCTTCATTTTGTTAAACGAGTGGATGTTTGCGGGATGAGATTAAGGAGTTTCTGCAAAATGACGCGAGTTAAACGAAATTCTATTTCGTAACATGTAACATACAAGCTTTTCTCTCTAATTTAGAATATCTGAAAATTCTTTGTAAATAAACAAAATACGAATATCAATTTTTCATTTAAAAATCTGGGAAATCAAGTGTATATGTGTGTAGGTTTTTTTCCGTAGTCACCTCTGTTACTGATGATCCTAACACATTTCTTCAATGTAAAAATTGTTGAACTTTATCTATTGAATTCTAAAGACAAATAAAACTATGAGTACATCCGAAGTTCACCTAACATATTGCTCATACTGCATTGGCAACGTTTGAAATTAAGAGGCACTTTGGTTTTTGTGAGCTTGTATCGTGTTTTCAGTCATATTAGACCGGGAATCCACGCCTATTTTCAAAAATGAGTTATCAATCATAACCGGCTGAATCTTGCTGAGTAGCTTCATTTTGCCGAGACGCCCAAATTTTTCCTCTACGAAAATTCTCGATAGTGGTAGCTGATAAAATGCGCAGGCGTCAATCATGTCGATTTGGTGAGTGCAAAAAAGTCATTAATAACAGATAGATTAATAGTTGATTAATAGCTGTGCCACCATATCGGTTCCTGTTCAGTTCCATCGAAACCAAAACAAACCTCTAGTTTCAGCCTAACCACTAACCAGTGCTCATCAATACTTGAATTTTCAGTTTGTATTATTGTAATAGTATATTAAGCACGAAAAAAGCATTTTTCGGAAACCATCCGTGAATTGTTCATTTTCCGGACACTATTTTTTGGGAAAATAGCACTTCCCGGCCTAGTACGAGAAGTATATACTTCCCGGAAATGCTTGAATTCCAATTTAAATATTATTATAAATAAGGACTAGAATGTTTCTAGTGGTATCTATCTTCTGTTCGAATTTCAATATACAGTGAGTCTGCTTAAGTTGGCTACATATGGGAAACTTTTTTATTATTGATTTTACGAAAAAAAGTTATTCATCATAAAAAAATGCAATCCTCAGATATCAAATTTCATCAATCTTATACGAGGTATGTCAAAAAATATGAAATTTTCTCAAGAGTGAAGTAACTTTATATTTCACAATATCGAAAATTTTTATTATAAAAAGTTAGTTGGAATTAAAAACTATGTTTCAAGATGCAATAACATCCTTCTAATTGTAAAAATAATTTCTTTACAAATTTTTCTCAAATTATCAATATCGAACATTTATCATTTATAAAATTTTGTTTCATGAAAATTTGCTCATCAATTACTAAACAGAACGGAAAGGTTAACATGTTTGTAATAAATAAAAGTGATAAATGTAATATTGATAATTTTAAAAAAAATTGTAAATTTTTTTTTTCAATTGGAAGGATGTAATTGCATATTGAAACACAGTATTCAATTCCGAACAACTTTTCATTATACCAATTTTCGATATTGTGAAATATAAAGTTTCTTTACTCTTGGGTAAAATTCATATCTTTTGACATACCTCGTATAAGGTTGATAAAATTATATATCTTATGGTTGCATCATGGGTTTTAGACCATGCATAACTTTTTATGAGAAATAACTTTTTTTCGTAAAATCAATAATAAAAAAGTTTCCCATATGTAGCCAACTTAAGCAGACTCACTGTATAATACAAATGAAAACTAAAATGTTCGAAATATACAAATTTGGAATCACAGCCAGGGTAGTTTACTCTTGATCAAAATTCTATTTTTTGTTTCCCCCTGTATATCGTTTGGAAATTTTGAATTTTGATAACTCGAGTACAAGTTTTTCGTAATACACCAATTTTTATGAAGAATAAAATTTTCTGACAAATCGATAATAAAAAAGTTTCCATATCGTGCAAATTTTTGAAACTCACTGTATATAGTCATGACCACCTCTTGATAGGCAACCCATTTCAGGCGTAATCGTCTATTTATGTAACTTCATAAAAAGTATGTTTCATCCGGTTAACAGATAGTCTCTTAGACTAAATGCGTCTCATTGATTTGTTATTATACATGGTTGCCGAAAAAATAGAGTACGCAACAAATCCGAATACATTTTTTTGGACTCGCAGACTTCCAGGACTTGCTAACGTCCTAGAATTTGGTCTACTCGTCCAAAAAAAGAAACAGTATTTTCTGGACTTGTTATTGCATTACTATTATTATGAACTTCAGTTCAAAAAATTGGTACATATGAGTGAATATGAATTTATCATTTAAAAATCTGGAAAATCAAGTGTATATCTGTGCAGGTATTTTTCCATAGTCACCTCTGTTACTGATGATCCTAACACATAACGTCAATGTCAAAATTGTTGAACTTTATCTATTGAATTCTAAAGACAAATAAAACTATGAGTACATCCAAAGTTTACCTAACATACTGCTCATACTGCATTGTCAACGTTTGAGATTAAGATGCACTTTGGTTCTTGTGAGCTTGTATCGTGTTTTCACTGGGTCTAGGGCAATTCCCCGACAACAATTCACCAACGGGCAATTCCCCGACAACAGTTCACCAACTGGATGATTCCCCGAAAGGATAATTCCCCGACGGGGAATATTCCCCGACAACAATTCACCGACGGGCAATTCACCGACAAAACTTTGTTAGTCTGATCTAACCTGAACGAACTAACTCAGCTCGCAAGTTGGGAGCTTGGGAGTGGAAGAAAAATTCATTTTGATAGTAGTATTTTATTAGCCTGATCTAACCTGAATGAACTAATCTAGCTCGTAAGTTGAAAGGTCATTATTGGTCAGGATATCATTATTATTATATTATGATGTAACTTGAGTACATTCATTTCGGACTTCCATCGTCTTATAATTTGTATAAATCACAAAGTTTCAACTGCTTCTATTCGCAGTCTTCTTCTGGTGAATACTGAATGTTAACCAACATAAGGAGTTATCAGCGCCAAACCGGATATCTGGAGAGAATCTTGGAAAATGTTAGAAGACAAACCACTTACTCCAAACCAACCGAGGAAGTGCAAACTAGGGTCACTGAATCCTAGAAGGCTTTGGCCTTCTTACGGGTACTGCCAATGGGTGGAGTCTAATAGTTCCAATCTCTTTAAATAGTTCGAATGTTCCAAATAACCCACAAAAGCGCCAATTAGGAAGCAAGGGTTATAAGAGAGAGAGAACCGATACTTTTGAAGAAAAAGTTGGGTTATGTTTCTTTTGTAAGTCAGAATGTCAAATAAGTAAATTATGGATATCATATTTAATTTCAATGGGTACATATCAATTCTAATTATTTTTATGGATTGAAATTGTCAGGTGTACAATTGACTCGAATTTCAAAAAAGCGTCGACTTTTGGACACTGCCCCGATATTCTGTGGTCCGACCACCAGCCATTATGGAACATGGAGATTCAGTCGTCGACCGTCTCTGCTGCAGGCACAATAGTTTCTTTTAGAAGGGCAGAACCTAGTGTTGTTTTCAGAATGATGCGTGAAAGTTGCCAATGATTGAATAAATATATCCACAGAGTTACAAACCCTTTAACAAACCACTGAAACTTCTCTGAATGGGTTCATTAGTCAAAATTAGAGATTACTGTTCTGCCTGCCAAATACTTAGTCACAATATATACCTACCATTGTTTGATCAATACAAATTTTCAAAATGGGGTATCAATTTGAGGTACTGCTAATAACTCAAAAACCAAATATCGATTATCGAATATGAATCTTACAGAAGTGCCTAGCATTCGTGAACATAACACACGTGTCAAATATATTTGCTGAATACCTCTCAGATGAAATCAAGCTTTAGCAAAAAACTTAAGTCGAAAATTATTACCTATCAGACATATAAGGTACTACAAAACATCCAAAAAATATTGACATGATTGAAATACTGCATTTCTGACTCACCAATTTACAATCTTACATTACATTACATTTTTGGCTCTTTTGTTCCTAAATGAATATGAAAATTGATAAAATGAGTTGATAATCTAAACAATTCAGAAAATTTTGTCAGTCCTAGATTCCTGTGAACACGAAAATTGTTATACTCACACTGCACACACTTTATTAATTGATCCCAAGAAACGTTTCTGTTTAGAGAGGAATTACATTTTTACATAAATTGTTCAACAGTAATACATATGAAATAAAAATCGATGAAGAAATCAAACAATTATTAGAAAAGGAATGATGAGAATAATTTGTGTGTGTGTGTGTGAAAGAGAGATTTGGCATCGGAGAATCCATTTGCCACAGAATTGAGAATAATTTGTGAAATGATTAATAAGTCATATATAGAATCAAAAACAGCCAAAGGTGAAACATTGTTATATTATATAGGAATTGAAATCATCTGTTGAGTATACATTTCTTAAGTTCAATTTTTTATTTAATTGTGGTCCTGATTTCTGTCACAATTTTACAATAAGTTATTCAATATTGATACTTTTGATAGCCATTTCTTTCTCCAAGTTTCCTGTTTCAATCCTGAATAAAAAAGTTTGAAAGAAAATATAATCTGTATTTGTCTTTAGTGAGAAAAATGGGAAAAATATATTCTTCAATCTACTAATTAACAAGTTTTAAACAAAGTGATCTTGAACTCACCTCTGAGAATACAATATAATTCACGACTTTTGTCGGTATTCTTGCAGGTTTCACTGCACAATAGGTACTTCACTTTCAGAGGAAAGGAATATTTGTATCGGTAAAAAAAGTAATCAACATATTCCTAAGTTGGATCAGTGACAGCAGGGCTCATCAGAAGATTTTGGGACTTGGGACAATCTGCTTTCTTTACTGTGAATCTGCTAAAACTATTTTTGAAAACATTTTCAATGACGGCACACATAAAAATTGACTTTTGACATGTGTCACTAGTTCAAACATCGGACCTAATTTTCGTGGTGTTTTTGGAACATTGGAGCTATTTAGACTCCACCCATCGGCCATACCCGTAAGAAGGCCAAAGCCTTCTAGGATTTAGTGACCCTATAGTGCACGGGGCTAGTCCACCTACCGTACATAAAAGGAATCTCCGAAAAGGTTAAAAGAATCGAGAACAAGTATAATAGAGCATTCTAGAATGACGTCACTGACATTTGCTGGAGGGCACATATTCTATTTAGTTTTCATTGTTCACTGGTAAACAACTGTCAATAGTTAGACTTTAATTAGTAATTAGTTCTTAAATGAATCAATATGCCATAGTTTTGTAGTGTTGTTAAGTGTGGAATGCGGGGAAAAAGGGATGAGTTATCTTTTTCTCCATATCCGGCATTTTTAACAAAGCATGGTGACTATTTGAATGATCTATAAGCACAACGCTGCGATGCTTGGATTAATGCTTTAAAACGGGGCCCCCTCAGTAAATCACAACTCAAAACTTGACGTGTGTGTTCTCGACATTTTATCAAAGGTACGTTAGTGTATATCAGTTAATTTTTGTACAATAATGAGTTTCAAAAATAATTTTAAGAAAACCCAGTGCATTGAAGGAAAACATGCACCCTGACAGGATTCCTACCCAAACTATGGTCTACACCACAAGTGGGAAACCAGTCTGCAGCTTCTTGTTCTCAACATTTTATAAAAAGTAAGTTAGTGAATATCAGTTAATTTTGGTACAGATCGCGATATTGTTTATAATACGAATTTTTTCATCGTACTTGATATCACCACTAAGGGATAATAAGTACTTCGAGGCATATCTGTTACAATTTTATCAAAATAACACCAAAAAAAACTTTCAAACTAATTGCAGAAGATTAAACACCAACTAATCGATATGTGCGCCCTCCAGCAAATATGGCCGACGTGTTCTGGAATGGTCTATATCAAAAGCTCCTTCAAATCCGGAAATACGTAAAACCAAACCGGAAAACCTCACCATCTCCACCAAGAATTGTATTCACGAGGTCCCATAATAATAATAATGATAATAATACATTTATTTTCAACAGGTATACACCTAATAACAGAAAAAAATCAAGGTAAAATATAACTACAAGTTAGATAAACATTCGAGGAAAAGTCAAATAGGAAATAACAATCTTAATTCTGATGTTTTGAGGAACGTTGCACAAGTAGCTGTTAGATTTAATTCAATACCCGTCGTGGTCTTAGCCAGGGGAGTAGTTGTTTTCTGACAGGTTCTTGCCATAATAAGCCTACATAGTTAGGTGTTTATGGGAGTAAAGGGTTCATCATCGGTCGGTAACGACTGTTCGTTAATCTTAATTCTGGTTTCGCATATAAGTTGATAAAATAAAGTTGATATCATCGAAATTGATATCACATGACGAACAACTATCGTTGAAGATTTTACACATAGAAAAAATCGGTGACTTGAGAAGTACATTGGTACGAGGAGCTGAGTTGTAAAAAGTAATTTCTAGGCGGGAAACTAATCTTGGTACATGAAAATTGATCTTGCTCAACAAATAGGGACAGTCTGTTATGCCATTCAATAGTTTATGGAGAGTGGTAAGTGCCGAGCACTCGCGTCTTTCTTGCAGAGATTGAAAGTGAAAAATATTCAAAAGAACTTGATGAGCATATCCTCTTTCGGGGTAATAGCCATAGCATTTATAGAACATATATTTAAGACATTTCCTTTGAACAGATTCTATACTGTCTATTGCGTTATTATATAATGGTGACCAAATGACTGTGGCATATTCTAATTTACTTCTGATAAATGTGATGTACAGCATTTTCAGACTGTCAATATGAGAAAAGTAAGACCAATTTCTAACACAGTAACCGAGTAATTTCATAGAATTCATCACAATTTTGTTAATATGATCACTAAAAGTAAGTCTACTGTCAAATATTACGCCCAAATCTTTGAAGCTGGAACATCTTTCAAGTTCAATGTTATTTATTTTGTAACTATAGGCAATTGGATACTGTTTTCTTGAGAACGTTGAGATTTTGCATTTGTTGATGTTGAGTTTGAGATTATTAATGGAACACCATTGCTCTAATGACGTTAAATTATTTTGCAGTATGGAACAGTCTTGAGTACAGGTGACTGAACTAAATATTTTTTAATCGTCAGCGAATAGAAGATGGGTAGCACTAAGTTCGAGTGATAAATCATTGATGAATATTAAAAATAGAAGTGGACCCAGATTTGAGCCTTACGGGACTCCTGAGCAAGCTATATAACGATTGGACGTGTACCCTCCATATTCTACGAACTGAGTTCTACTGAGTAAATAAGATTTCATTAGATAGACTAGTGATTCAGAGAAACCAACTGCTCCTAATTTAGTTAATAATAGATAATGATCAATGGTGTCAAAAGCCTTTTGGATATCAGTGTAAATGACGTCTACTTGACTTTGAGAGTCGAGGGCCTCCGAAATTACCTGAGTTATGCACGCTAAATTAGTAACAGTGGATCTCTGGGTCATGAAGCCATGCTGAAAAGGTGAGATTGTGTTTCTCACTGAGTAATAGATTACATCATATAAAATAATTTCAAAAAGTTTGCCAAAGTTACTTAGAATGGCAATTGGTCTATAGTTAGATATAACTGCTGCGTCTCCTGATTTCAAGACCGGACAAATTTTGGTTGTTTTCCACAATGTCGGATATATATTAGATTTAATAATGATATTGAAGATGTGACACAGTGGATTAGCTATAATATTTATGCAGTCTTTTATTATGAAACTAGGTATATTATCAACACTAGAAGTCATTTTGTTCTTGAGTTTTTTAGATGCCTTTATGCTATCAAATTCAGTGATTTGTTTCAGAGAAATGTAAGAGTTAACATGTGCTTTAGCTGATGCTTGCAGATTAATGGAATTGGACTCAATATAAACGTCTGAGAAAAATTGTGATATCCCGTTCACAACATCTTGGGGATTGTCAAATGCTGAATCATTATATGTCATAATGCCAGGCAGTCTAGATTTTCTCCTTTTGAGTTGAACAAATGACCAGATTTTCGCTGGATCATTGTAGATACCCCTTTCGACTTGCTGAATATAGGCAGCATAAGCCGTGCTAATCAACTGTTTGATCTCGCGACGTAAGGATTTGTACTCCATTTCTAGAGAAGAGATTCCAAATTTTTAAAAGTTTTTGCGTGTATTCTCTTTTTTATTAATCTTTGAAATTATTTCACGATTGGACCAGGGTGAATACTTTTTAGACTTATTTTTTAAAATTGGAACACACGTTGAAAAAATATTATTGATTATCCCATAAAATTCAGTACAAGCCTCGTCAACGTCAGCAATTGCATTTATAACCGACCAATCTATACTGAGAAACATGTCATACATTTTAGGAAAATTTTCTTTTCTAAAATTGAACTTAGGGGATTCGGACTTGAAAGAAAAATTGTTGCTTACAGCTTGTTTAACACTTAACTCAAAGTTTAGAGCAGGATGGTGGCCGTCTTCGCTGACCAGAGGACAGTTATCTCTATCCCATGCGAATGAGACCCCAAGAGACCACTGGCGGTGAGACTAGAGGAACACAAACGCTTTACGCAGCGAGGTGACACGTCAAAATACGGTATAGCAGAGCATGCATGGAAAAAACATCACCAAATTCAATGTAAGAATGCGGAAGTACTACATAGAGAAGAACACTGGTGAAGAAAGAAATTCAAAGAAGCTGTTTAACAAGCGAACAGAGAATTCAATCAACCCAGCGTAGAAATCAAGAATGATTGAAAACCGTTTGATGGTTTTTGCGTGAACCAAAGAGGTAAAGATCACCCTAATTACAATGAGCAGGTAAAAGGTAGAAACGAGTGAAATAATCCAACCGAATAATAATTAGTTGAAATAACCAGCTGGGTATATAAACGTGTAAGCCTTTGAAACTTGTGAGTACTGCTGATAGAAGCAGCTGAAACGTGATTTATACAAATTATAAGACGATGGAAGTCCGAAATGAATGTACTCGAGATCAGTTATTGACCTGATGTTGACAGTGTACTGCAACCCACTGGGGTATTTATAACCCTCAACGACTATATCATCACATCTTGATTCATTAATGACTGCTACAACCAAGTAGTAGAACAGTGAATATGTTATGAAGCATCGTTTCTACCGGACTATTGACTCTGACCTCAAAACTTTGGGAAATGTTGTTATTCTACTGAGATAAGAGGGCGTTTCAATGAGACATTCAGTTTTATAATGTACGGTAGGTCAAAATAACATAGTGATAACTATTTCATCACTCTAGATAAAATTGAATGACTTTGTTATGACTGAAATATGAGATCGAAGGAAACTTTCACTTATTGTACATTACAAACGAAGATTTCATTCACTCAATACTACTCAGCAAAACAATAAAAGTGATTGACGATCTGAATCCTTCACAACTTCTCAAACAGCGGCAGCAAAACGGGTGTGCATCTTGGGAGCATCGTTCTGAACCCTGAGAGTGCGAGAAAGGTTCCCTGTAAGGAGGTCGGCGAAATACCAGACAAAATTTCAATGTCAAAATATTTTATTACTCAACATATTCTCCTATTAATTGGATACATTTATTACAGCGAACCTGCAACGTCTCTACACCTTTCAAAAAAAAAGTTTCTTCTTGCTCTGCAAACCAGACCTCCACAGCTTTCATACCCTCCTCGTTGGAAGAAAATTTACGGCCTTTTAAACTTTTTTTCAGTTGAGGAAAGAGATGATAGTCGGACGGAGCCAAATCTGGTGAATAAGGGGGGCATTCTAGTAATTCAAACCCTAAATCACGAATTTGTTGCATGGCAACATGAGATTTGTGTGCAAGGGCGTTGTCCTGCAAAAACAAAACACCTTTGGATAGCTTTCCGCGTCTTTTCTCTTTGATTTTTTCCCGTAGAGTGGTCAGTAATATCGAAAAAATCAATCATGATTACTCCGTGGCAATCCTAAAACACTGAAGCAAGTACTTTTCCAGCAGATTTTTGGACACGAACTTCTTAGGTCTTGGAGAACCGGAGTGTCGCCATTCCATCGATTGTGCTTTGTTTCTGGATCGTAGAAATGTACCCAAGTCTCATCCACAGTAACAATTCGATTTAAGAAGTCTACATCGTTTTCAAACCGAGCACAGATCAAACACGATGCTACTACCCTTGCACGCTTTTGGTCAATATTCAAACATTTGGTGATCCATTTTGCAGCTATTTTTCTCGTGTCGAAATTGACGTGAACTATATGATGAACGCGTTCGTATGAAATATTCAGTGCTTCATATATCATGTCATGAACTGCATCGATATTTTCGGGGACTGGCACAGAAACTGGTCTTCCCCATCGGTCATCATCTTCAATGGAAAATTTACCTCTTTTGAAGCTTGCAGTCCAATTTTTCACGGTCCCATACGAAGTACATTGATCACCAAGGGTATTAAGCATATCTTCGTAAATCTGCTTACGTCTTAACCCTTTTAAATACAGGTATTTGATAATAGCTTGATACTCCAATTTTTCGATTTTCACAATTTTGGTGGACATATTTTTTCTTTTAATTTATTGCGTAACTCTGGTTTACTTTTTGACGTCACACTTCACACTGACACTTCTAGTAAGTTATTGTTCGTTGCTATGGTAACGCAATATTTTGTTTATGCAGGGAACTGGTCTAGGCTAACTAGATATCAATACATCCTCGTATATGACTGTTCACTAAATACGACCAAAAAACTCGACTTCTATTTCATGATACCAAGAAAATGGACAACAGAAAAAAAATCAAATAAATGATATTTCTCCCAATTATATACTCAGAGAACAAAAAAAATACCTAATCATCATTTGGAATATAAGGGAAATGTATTTGTCGTATTTTCTCTACACATAGTGGAATAGGCCTACAGGGGATATAACTAAAAGAAAAAACGCACCGGCAGCTCTACCACTGTGGTAGTGTAGAAACGAATTCATTCATATTGTATAATATGTTCATTAATTTCTGATACATTAGTTCAAACCACCTCCTTATATCGTTCTTGAATCTGTCATTCACAGAATAACGTGCACTCCAGAGTTATATTATTTTTCCATTTCTGTGCAATTTAATGAAAGCTTGTCTTCAAAGAGTTTCTCAATTTGTATTTATTAATTCATAGTTTATTTGTGAAATTTATTCAGAATTATTTCATTAAAAAAATGACCACAAATCGTAGTTATTCACTATCGCGGACTGTCTTGTGGAATTTTGGGAAGTTTAATACCTTCACCATTCATTTGTTGATTGTATACCAAATATCCAAGTCCTAGGTTTTAGTCGGCTTGATTGGAAAATATCCTCTATTTTGTAGAAACCCCACATTTCACAGGAATCACATAAAATATTGCTTCATTTAACCCTTTATAGGTTACTGGTCGATATTTTAACCGCTGAGAAAAATGATAGTCACCGGTTTTGTTTCCAGCCATAAGACACTGTATGACATCTATTTATAGGCGTCGGTCTTTATTTCGACCAGATTATAGCTCCTGCGCAGAAGTCCTCTGTGAAACATGTTTTGTCCTACAGGACCGTATTTGGTAAAACTGTATTTGCCAAGTGATCCACAAAAAACTGAATCAAAATGATTTTGTAATAACTTTCTTATTTCTTTATCTATGTCAGTGGTTGATAGCTCGTTTGCTCGATGAATGTCGCTTTCTTTTTGTATTTAACAAATGTGGTCGCCATCTTAATATTGAAGATGGCCGACCTAACCTTATTTTGTAGCTTTTTAAGAAAGATAATAAAAGAAAAAATAAGAACTACAACGATTTGATTGTTGAAATCGGTCATATACTTTTCGAATTATCTAACTCTATGATATAAATATAACACACTATCTTATTAAAACTACATCTAATTCATAACTTACAAAGTTGAAACTGATATATCCAGGATAGTGGAAGAGAACAAAAAAGTTGAGAACTCATCAAAATAATACTCGAACACTTACAGCTGCTGTAGTATTGCATGTTGCTCTGGGCGATTTGCGGCATTTTCAATATGCTGTAACACAGAAGTCAATAGATAATTCAGATTTTGGTTATGGCGGGCCGTGGTGGCCATGCTGGTAGAACGTTCGCCTTTGGAGCGAAGGGTCGAGGGTTCAAAGCCTCGCATAGTCATCGGTCTCGTGCATGGCATCACACGTTAAAAGGTAAGTCCCACATAAAGTTTATAGGTTAGTCCGGCCATCTTGGATATTAAGATGGAGACCACTTTTGTTATATACACAAATAAAGCTACATTCATCTATCATACGAGCTATCAACCACTGACATAGATCAGGAAATAAGAAAGTTATAACAAAATCAATTTGATTCAGTTTTTTGTGGATCACTTGGCAAATACAGTTTTACTAAATACGGTACTGTAGGACAAAACATGTTTGACAGTGGACTTGTGCTAAAAGACAAATGCTGAAATTTTGCAATATTTCTTATTGAATTAAATTCTGATAGGAAATGAAATAATTATGGACTTGGAAAAAAGTGTCATTGTTTAATTGCCACCAATACTAAATAAGGCCCTGAGAGCTAAATCATTGGATTTAGAGGATTGAGCCCATTTGAACATTTGATCAGAAGCTCAATACTAATGACATATATAAATTTCAGGCAAATCCCACTGTGGGCCAATTTCCTATGATATTGTGCGGGGTCCTTTGTGGTGACATTACCGCGTGTGACTTTGAGAACGATAGCTAGACGTAGTTCAAAATGTTTCAAGTGTTTGATTCTTGTTTTCCGTTATAATTAAAAATACTTATTGAAATGTTTCTACAATTTTGATTTTTTTGTGTTTGATATTTCCAGTGTCCAAATGCAGTATGCTTGGGTGTTGATTGGACACTGGTCGAAATATCGATCACCAAGAAAACAATACTCCGAAGCGATGTCATATTGTTTTATCATTACATAACAGCTTACATCGATTTCTACAGTGCGATTCGAAATAAAAATGAATTATTTTCGCTTTGTATCAATTTGCCCTATGAAGGGTTAAATTGAATCAACTTTCCAATAATAGAGAATTAGTCCCAACGTTGAGAGGGTTATTGCTTCTGATACATTGTTCTCTAGTTTCTTCGGAAACAGGGTTTTCAAATGAAAAACATTTTATTCGCCATGTATATTTGTTATTGCATAATTGGAATAGGTACTTATCTACTCCCAATATTCTTCAACAAGAAGAATTGCTCGGAAATAGATCATTTCGGTCTCCGATGAAGTAACAATATAAACTGTACATTCAAAAGTATACAGCAGACAAATGATTTTAGAGACCTATTCTGATATTGATGATAGTATCTCGGACTATTCAAAAATCGTTCATCATATCGAAAAGTCATTCTTTTTCGAAATACAGGTTCATTGAAAAAACCATAATTTTTCTGAGTAACTTGCATGGATCATTTTCACTCACCGTGTATACATGGAATAACTATGCGACAATCTCGACACTGAAAAATGTTTGATATGACATGCTCTTTCCTATCCAAATGAAATCGAGGGGTTGGCGTACCTCTAAGTTAAATGAAAATTCAGTTGAACAGCGAAGTGGACGAGGTGTTAGAGCGTTTGGCTTCCACCCAGACGGTCCGGGTTCGATCCACGGTCGTATGTCACTGAGCTGAAGTGGTTCGGATTCCACTTTTATTTAAACTGTAGGTCCCGGATCTCCCTTGCTTGTACAAGCTCTGCTTTTGAGGGGTTTTCTCCGAAAACCTGGGAGTTTCGTAAAAACTAATTTTAAATTTTTTTTTTACTTCGATCGATATTGAGGGAGTTCATTCAGGCTGAATTGAATCTTTGATTCTCATCAGAGAACTCACACTGGTTGGTTTAAAATTAATCGAATTGGATTTTTCTTTGTTGGATTTTTCAAGGTAACATTGTAACAAGGTAACAAGGTAACAGGTATCATTGAGGCATGGTTTCTCCAGAATGAATAGACGTTTGGTCAATTCTCGGAATTGTTACAAATTCTGAGCAGAAAGCAGAAAGCTCGAAAACTAGTGGGCTGATTTTTTATTGTGCCCATGGACACTTTTGCCGAAGAAGTAGAAATCTACAACATACCAATAATCCAGGGAATTTAATCGAGAGCCATTTCCCGAAAGGATAGTGTGGGGCCCTTCCCAGTCTTACGAGGGTTGGTTGCTATTTATGTATTGAGAATGAAGAACTAAAACAATAATTGGGGCGTGGAAACTTCTTTTATGTTTTTCAAAATACTCTCCTTTCAAATTTACACATTTTTGCATTCGATTAAACCAATTGGCAGTTTTTCCACTCCGAAGTAGGTATCTCCTAAACATGGTTTTTGAATGCATAAACAGCGTCTTGTTGCGTCGAAAAGCGTTGACCACGTAATTTGTTCTTCACTTGAGGGAACGAATACAAATCATTGTGTGCTGAATCATGACTGTACGGCGGATGACCCATCAATTCAACGTTTTGAGAGCTCAAATAGCGGGTTGTTTGAGCCGATGTGTGTGACCTCGCATTGTCATGATGGAGAATTATCCTTCGTCGACGGTTCGTTTTCCTTATTTCATTGGTAACTTCTGTCAAACAAATAGTAGTGTAGCATTCAGAGTTTACCGTTCTACATTGCTCTAAAGGCACGGTTGCCACATGACCGGCGTTTATACCGAATAAACAGGCCACCATTTGCTTCGAAGTGCTGCGAGCACGAACAACTTTTGTTGGATTTGGTTCATTTTGAAAGACCCATACAGTCGACTGCTATTCAGTTTCGGGCTCATAATAATAAATCCAATATTCGTCACCTGTGTATATGTTATAAACTGCATTTGATGCACCGCGGTCATATTTTGTAATCATTTCCTTGTACCAATTTACACGAGTCTTTTTTTGATCGATTGTCAAATTGTGCGGTATCCAACGAGAACAAATCTTTCTGACTGCCAAATGTTCATGCAATATGTTATATATACTTGTGATACTAAAACAATTTAGGACAAATATCTCCATTCATGCACTGCCGTCCCGCTTTGAGCTGTTTTCTTGACGTACCACAGTTTCAAAAATTTTTGGTCTGTTGCAATAACTTTTCATTTTAGCGGCGAAACAAAGGCGTCGTTGACAGAATGTTTTGAAACGGAATGCGATATTTTCTTTTTCTAGATGCCAATAGTGTATCATCCTCAAAAAAGTTCATAAATTTACAATCGACAAAGAGTGGCATTTCATTCAATAAATATAGTATGAATAAAAGGGGGCTCAAAACACTACCCTTGGGAACTCCAAAGTCATTTTAAATTTCACAAGCGAGAATATCTTCCATATTTACCTGTTGTTTTCTGTTGGCCAAATAATCAGAAAACCAAATGTACAATGTGTCATCAATTCCATATCAATTCAATTTTGTAAGTAATATAGACATATCAATGGTCTCCAATGGTCTCAAATGCTCTTTCAAGATCAGGGAACTCAACGCAAAGAACTAATTATCATCCAGTTCAGTTTTGATTTTATTTAGGGATCCAGAGTTGAACCGTCAAACGTTCAGGATCGGTTTTTTGGGTAAAAATAAAAGTTTTTTGTGCTTGAACAATCCTTCCCAAGAAAATACCTTCATCGTTGATGAGCTCATCATAAACTTTGGTTTCTATTGTACCCTATACAAAAATCCATAGGGGTTAAGCGTACAGGTTAAGGAACTTAGACACCTTGTATTTCGAAAACGAAGCATGTTAGGTCATATGAATATCGAAAACAAAAACTTTATTTCTGCCTAAAAACCCGATCCTAAACGTTTGGTGTTTCAAGCCTGGATCACCCTATATATTGCTATTTCTAGTACCTTTTCAATCTGGGGCGAGGTGTAGATTGGTGGAGCACAGAACGTAAAATTCTATTGAAAACGAGGTAATATTGTACCATCATTGAGGCATGGTATTTCCAGAATGAATATGCGTTTTGTCAATTCTCACAAATTGTTACAAATTCTGAGCAGGAAGCTTAACTTTTCACCTTTGACACCCTGTATTTCGAAAACTAGTGGGCTGATTTTTTTTGTGCCCATGGATACTTTTGCCGAGGATGTAAAAATCTACAACCAAAAATTCAGAGAATTTAACCGAAAGCCATTTTTCAAAAGGATAGTGTGGGGTCCTTTCCAGTCTTACATAACAACCTCCTTATGAACAGTTCATGAGCTCTTGGACTATATAAAAACTTATTTGGATATTTCTTTAGTAACGAATTTGTTGAATAATATAGGGAGTGTAATACTTCGGATATTTCATTGCTATCGCTCTCTTATTTCGAAAGATTAACAAATCCACCAAATATCAATATCACATGAATATAAATTAGACTCTCCATATAATAAAGGCCAGTATACTCCAATACGATGTTGCACAACACATTAACTGTTTTTCTAGTACTAGCGGTCATCACTGAATCAAGTTGTGGTGAAATACTCCTTAGGGGTTTCAATGACTCAAGTAAGTTCAACTTTACTGTCCAAATAAGATCAATAGCTGACATCGTTAAAACATTATCTGAGAAACCTACTGTCGAAAGAGTTAGAATCAACATCCGGTGGGTAACTACATTGCCTGCTGGAGCTCTGGCTGATTTAAAACTCAAATTCCTTGATATTGGTTCAGGTTATCTGACAAATATAGAACCTGGTGCTTTTTCTGGAGCTAATATTTCAACATTACTGATTATCTTCAACGACATAGAAACGATAAAGAAAGGAGTGTTCAATAACATGGTGATTCAAACCCTTATTTTGTTGGGCAATAAAATATCACATATAGAACCTGGTGCGTTCGATGGATTGGTTGCTGAGCGTCTTGATCTTAGTGGAAATAGGCTGAGAAAAATTACTTCATCCATGTTT
The DNA here is from genome assembly GCA_944452925.2 of Chrysolina oricalcia. Lineage (NCBI taxonomy): Eukaryota > Metazoa > Arthropoda > Insecta > Coleoptera > Chrysomelidae > Chrysolina > Chrysolina oricalcia. Next base: position 36,103,948 of record OX101827.2, read on the forward strand.
GATAAATCAACAATACAAACTTTGGATATTCATAATAATGCCATAGATGAAATCGAAGAAGATGCGTTTCAAAATATCGCAGGTCTGTTCAAAATCGATCTCTATAACAACAAACTCAAAATAATTGGTGACATTTTCAAAAATCTACGAAATTTGAAAGTAATTTATCTGAGCATGAATGGAATCAAAGAGTTGCTGCCAGGTACATTCGAAGGAACCAGCTTGAGTTCTATTCGGCTTATAGATAACAACCTCACTGTGGTTCAAAAAGGAGTTTTCAACCACCTACCCATAAAATCGATTGATCTGACTAGGAATCAGTTAACCACTATTGAATTGGGAGCACTTGCCGGTATCAACACCCTAGCCAACATTACTTTGACAGACAATAGCTTTGTGGAGTTGCAACCCTCTTTTTTCGAAGGTATTTCTGGAGAACTTATCGAATTGCAGCTAGACTATAATAATATCAGTCACATTGCCCCTGGTACCTTCAAGAACTTGAAAGCTCATGAACTTTCTTTGAGTGATAACAAGTTGCGGAAAATCAAGAGAGGGATGTTCCAAGATGCAGTCATCGACCGTTTGGTACTCAAAAACAATCGAATCAGTGATATAGAAATAGCTGAAAATATTGATTTCGTCGATTTGAGTGGAAACCATCCGGTGAAAATTACGAAGGGAAAGCTGACTATAGAATTATAAAACTCTTCATGAGGCAATGGAATGGATAACAATTAGTGATGTGAAAGAGATGAATAATCCAAGTGACCGAAATACTGTAGAATAGAACTTTTTTCAAATATGTGCTATGTTTTTGTGAATTACTGGATGAAATGAAAAGAAACCATAATAAGGAACTTGGTAAACGTTTTTTTTGTACACTTTATTTCATTGCTAACCCTTTTGCCACCTAACTGGAACCGGGAGTGCTATTTTTCAATCGTTCGACTTCCAATTCGTATACGAATGAAAGAGATAATATTGTGTTATGATACATTGGGTGGTATGATTAAAAAGAGTATTTGCTTGTACTTCAAGTAAGAGCTTTTACTTCCTAGTATGTTGTGGAGTATGATGTTTTATTAAGTAAATTCTTCGATGGGAAATGTTGACTTAGGTTAGAAGTATAAACTACTAGTAACCACTAGTACGTGAATAACCTCAAAATGGTTCGATTGTTCTTGTTTGTGCTGTAGTACTCAATAATCATGAGTGAGAGTAATGATAGTGTTGAACCAAGTGCCGAGGTTGCTGAAGATGTGGGAGTATACAATTTTTTGTGAAACTTCTTTGATTACTTTTGACACAGTTGTTTTAAGTACCCCGATACCTACACCCACTCCTTGTTGAAACCCCGGATCACTTAGAGAAAAATACCTCCATTTTCGTCAAATTTGATGAAGCTGCTCCCCTCATCTCAATTTCCTAAGAACTTTCTAGCTATCCATTCAACATTGTTTTCATTGAACCTAAAAGTACAGAGCATAATAGTAGCAATCTATCTAAAATAATTTTCTATATTGTACCTCCCCATATGTTCTACGGTCACACATTTCCCTCCTTTTCCTACCATAATTCATAAAAAAAACCATAACTCCTTTTCAATTGAAGATATGAAGTTAGTCTATGAGTAGCTTCTTAAAAACAACACCAAACACTCCCAAGTGGAGGAAATACTTGACAACATTAGTAATTACTGCAGTATTAACTTCTATATATCGAAGTAAATAGAGCAAAATATAGAGTAATTGCTACTAGTACTTACTTAAGTGTTACTTCAAGAATTATGTGGAGTAAATGCTTTGATTTTTTTAAGTGAAAACTACAACGTGGAGCATTAACGAAGTACAAGCAAATACTCTTTTTAATCATACCACCTATCACAAGTGAGCATGGGCAACGAGTTTTAAGGCACGTCGCGAAGAGGAGTGCCTTTAGAGCTCTTTTATGCAGGCGTTTTATATCACTGGACGTACGACAGTGAAATAACGTCCAATTTCTAGAACTATTTAGGGCAAATATCTTTATTCATGCACTGCCGTCTCGCTTTGAGCTGTTTTTTTTTGCGTACCACAGTTTCAAAAATTTTTAGTCTGTTCAAATAACTTTTCATTTTAGCGGCGAAACAAAGACGTCGTTGACGGAATGTTTTGAAACGAAATGCGATATCTTCTTTTTCTAGATGCCAATAGTGTATCACCCTCAAAAAAGTTCATAAATTTACAATCGACAAAGAATTGCATTTCATTTAAATTTGGTAAGAATAAAAGGGGGCCCAAAACACTACCCTGGGGAACTTCAACATCATTTTGAATTTCACAAGTGAGAATATCTTTCACTCTTACCGGTTGTTTTCTGTTGGACAAATAATCAGAAAACCAAATGTACAATGTGCCATCAATTCCATATCCATTCAATTTTATCAGTAATATATACGAGGATATATTGAAAAATTCTTAGCATACTATAGAACCAAACAAAATTTCAATGTCAAAATATTTTACTACTCAATATATTCTCCTCTTAATTGGATACATTCATCACAGCGAACCTGCAACATCTCTAGACCTTTCAAAAAAAAATGTTTCTTCTTGCTCTGCAAACCAGACCTCCACGGCTTTTATTACCTCCCCGTTGAAAGAATATTTACGACCTTTTAAACTTTTTTTCAGTTGAGAAAAGAGACGACAGTCGGACGGAGCCAAATCTGGTGAATATTGGGGGTATTCCAGTAATTCAAACCATAAATCACGAATTATTTGCATGGCAACATGAGATTTGTGTGCAGGGACGTTGTCCTGCAACATCAAAACACCTTTGGATAACATTCCGCGTCTTTTCTCTTTAATAACTTCCCGTAGAGTAGTCAGTAATGTCGAATAGTGATCTCCAGTCATTGTTCTACCGTCATCCAAAAAATCAATCATGATTACTCCATGGCAATCCCAAAAAGCTGAAGGAAGAACTTTTTCAGCAGATTTTTGAGCACGAAACTTCTTAGGTCTTGGAGAACCGGAGTGTCGCCATTCCATCGATTGTTGCTTTGTTTCTGGATCATAGAAATGTACCTAAGTCTCATCCATAGTAACAATTCGGTTTGAGAAGTCTACATCGTTATATGATGAACGCGTTGGTATGAAATATTCAGTGCTTCAGATATCCGTTTTAGCCCAATTCGATGGTCTGTTAAAATCATGTCATGAATTGCATCGATATTTTCGGGGACTGACACAGAAACTGGCCTTTCCGATCGGTCATTATCTTCAATGTAAAATTTACCTCTTTTGAAGCTTGCAGTCCAATTTTTCACGGTCGCATACGAAGGACATTGATCACCAAGGGTATTATTAGACCGACCGGTAACGACACATTTCTTGAAACGTTTTTTTAACGTATGCTTTTTTTAAATTATGATTATTATAGGTTTATAAATGTTCTCACCAAATATCTAAGACTGCTCGCATGCAGCGGCGGCACCAACCAATTTTAAATTTGCAAAAAAACTTGATATCTCTGAACGATTTTTCAATGTATGCAGAGTGGTTTTTTCGAAAGTTTGAACTGAAAAACTCACGAAAATCAAAAAGCATACTCTTCTTTCGTGTAGAAGGCCCCGAAATTATCAACTGAACATGTAAAAAAAATGTGGTATCTCAAAACGATTTTTTAACGTATGCTTTTTCACAGGAAGACTTTTGGTGTTATATGCATCACGAATTTCAAAAAGCATACAATCGCGGCGTGCACATGCGTTGCAATTGTCTTGTTAAAATGCAAATTTTTTGTAATATCTCGAAACAATTATTTAATGTATGCAATTGAACTATGTGAAAGATATTGTGTAAATGGGCCCCCAAAACAAAAAGCATACATTGCAGAAGTGTATAACATGGTTGCATACGCTGAGAAAGTTGCAAAATAATTTATGCAATTTGAATAATTATTTGACGTATGCTTTTTGAAATAGTGATTAATGACGTGATAATAATGAAGAATATTCATTTGCATACAATTCTGGTGTGTACATCAATGAAAAGGATAGTAATAATATTACAAAAAAATTCCAGTATTGTTAAACAATTTTTTAATGTATGCTTTTTTACAGCCTCATTTATTATGTTATATGGATCACGAAATTTGAAAAGCATATTCTTCTCTCGTGTAGAAGGCCCCGAAATTATCAACTGAACATGTAAAAAAAGGTAGTACCTCAAAATGATTTTTTAAAGTATGCTTTTTCACAGGCTGAATTTAGTTGTCATATGGATCACATATATAGAAAAGCATACTCGTCTCTCATGTAGAAGGCCCCGAAATTAACAACTGAACATGTAAAAAAGATAGTATCTGAGAACGATTATTTAACGTATGCTTTTTCACAGGCTGATTTTTGGTGTTATATGGATAACGGAAATTGAAAAGCATACTTTTCCCTTGTGTGGAAAGCCCTGAAGTTATACCGTGTGACACAGATTCATGGTACACCCCCTTTTTCTCCCTTGTTTCTCTGGCTATATTTCTGAAATTTACAACATTGAATATGCTCACTAGACGGCACTTTTTGGCATATTTGTAAAACAAATTCAACTTCCGGTTTTTCCGTAAATGACATCAATTTTCAATTTTCGAATGGGATACCCTGTATATTATTACATGATCGGTTAGGGATGATCATGAGGAATCCACCGATACCAGGTTTAATGGTGTTATCTCTAATGACTACGGAGATATTGCCATTTATTTTATCCATAAGCTCAATGAGTAGGAGAAACTTTTTCTGGCGGGTCCATCCAACTCTCTCTCCAACTCATTGAGCTTATGGATAAAATAAATGACAATATCTCCGTAGTCATTAGAGATAACACCATCAAACCTGGTATCGGTGGATTCCTCATGATCATCCCTAACCGATCATGTAATAATATACAGGGTATCCCATTCGAAAATCTAAAGTTGATGTCATTTCCGGAAAAACCGGAAGTTGAATTTGTTTTACAAATATGCCAAAAAGTGCCGTCTAGTGAGCATATTTAATGTTGTGAATTTCAGAAATGTAGCCAGAGCAACAAGGGAGAAATAGGGGGTGTACCATGAATCTGTGTCACACGGTATAACTTTAGGGCTTTGTACACAAGGGAAAAGTATGCTTTTCAATTTCCGTGATCCATATAACACCAAAAATCAGCCTGTGAAAAAGCATACGTCAAATAATCCATCTTAGATACTACCTTTTTTACATGTTCAGTTGTTAATTTCGGGGCCTTCTACATGAGAGAAGAGTATGGTTTTCAATATATGTGCATACGTAAAAAGCATACGTTAAAAAATCATTTTGAGATACTACCTGTTTTTTACATGTTCAGTAGATAATTTCGGAGCCTTCTACATGAGAGAAGAGTATGCTTTTTAATTTTCGGGATCCACATAACACTAAGAGTCAGCCTGTGAAAAAGCGTACGTTAAAAAATCATTTTGAGATACTACTTTTTTTTACATGTTCAGTTGTTAATTTCGGAGCCTTCTACACGAGAGCAGAGTATGCTTTTCAATTTTCGTGATCTATATAATACCAAAAATGAGCCTGTAAAGAAGCATACGTTGAATAATTGTTCAAAGATAGCCAAAATTTTTGCAACTTTTGCAACTTTTGAATAGTTCTACACGCCAGAACAGTATGCAAATGAGTATACTGTCAATGGGCCATATGAAATTTATATTCAACCCGGTTTTAAGAGTTAAATAATTGTTCCGAGTTATTACAAAAAATTTGCATATTAACAAAACAATTGCAACGCATGTGCACGCCGCGATTGTATGCTTTTTGAAATTCGTGATCCATATAACACCAAAAGTCTTCCTGTGAAAAAGCATACGTTAAAAAATCGTTTTGAGATACCACATTTTTTTTACATGTTCAGTTGATAATTTCGGGGCCTTCTACACGAAAGAAAAGTATGCTTTTTGATTTTCGTGAGTTTTTCAGTTCAAACTTTCGGAAAAACCACTTTGCATACATTAAAAAATCGTTCAGAGATATCAAGTTTTTTTGCAAATTTAAAATTGGTTGGTGCCGCCGCTGCATGCGAGCAGTCTCATATATTTGGTGAGAACATTTATAAACCTATAATAATCATAATTTTAAAAAAGCACACGTTAAAAAAACGTTTCAAGAAATGTGTTGTTACCGGCCGGTCTATAAGCATATCTTCGTAAATCTGCTTACCTCTTAACCCTTTTAAATACAGGTACTTGATGATGGCTCGATACTCCAATTTTTCGATTTTCGCAATTTCGGTGGACATATTTTTTCTTTTAATTTATTGCGTAACTCTTGTTTACTTTTTTGACGTCAAACTTTACACTGACACTTCTAATAAGTTATTGTTTGTTGCTATGGTAACGCAATATTTTGTTTATGCAGGGAACTGGTCTAGGCTAACTAGATATCAATACATCCTCGTATCAATGGTCTCAAATGCTCTTTCAGTATCAAGGAACTCAGCAGCAACGAACTAATTATCATCAGTGCAGTTTTGATTTTATTTAGGGATAGTGCACGATCCAGAGTTGAACTGTCAAACGTTCAGGATCGGTTTTTTAGGTAAAAATAAAACTTTTTTTCCAATTTTCTTCGTTTTCCAAATTCAGAGTGTATAACGTGTTCAGAAAAAAAATAAACAATCTTTATCAATTATTCAAAAACCGTTTTGCTGATTTCAATAAAACTTGACATGTAGACGGTGATGAGGGGTTTCTTTGAATGTACTTATAGCCGAAATAATAATTCCAGTAGCGCCCCAAAGGGTAATCGAATTAATATGAGGACGAATAATTGTACTCCACTGTTATTTTTTGGATGTTCATTTTATTTCTGTATCAATTATTAAATATACAACATCTTTGTAGATAATATTTTTTCAGTATCTTGCTTCATTTTTAAAAAACAATGTAAAAACCGATTATTTGCAATAAGAAAAAAAACTACCTAAGAAATTGATATTAGGACAAATTTATCAATTATTGTTTTTCATTAGAATATAGAAAAACGAAACTCTACTCAAAATGACCAGCACTTTTTTCATTGCAAAGTTTACACCTACTAACGACACATTCTGCAGCTGTACGGCACTCTGTTGGTTTAATCTCTCGTTGTGCTTGAACAATCCTGCCCAGGAAAATGCCTTCGTCGTTGATGGGCTCAGCATAAACATCGGTTTCATTGTACTCTATACAAAAATCCATAGGTGCTAAGTCAGGAGAGCTCGTAGGTCAAGGAACTTTGACATATATATAGGACATATGATTATCGAAAACAAAAACCTTATTTCTGCCTAAAAACCCGATCCTAAACGTTTGGTGTTTTAACCCTGAATCACCCTGTATATTGCTATTTCCAGTACCTTTTCAATCGGGGGCGAGGTGTAGATTGGTCTGAGTTTGTGAGCTTCAATCGAACGAGGAATTTTGGGTACCGGAACAATAGTACTACTTACATGGTGGTTCTTCGGGTTGTATGGCCGACGTGTGTTCAGAGAAGAACTCGACGTTTCGCCAATACGAGTGGTTAGCATTTTCAAGAGTTATTTTAAAAATTTTCGCTTTCTGTAGTCGCTGTCAAATTCTTGACATTTGTTATACGTTGTCTCAATAAATACCTGTGATTTGACGTTCTTACATCTGATTGGTCCATAGCGGTAGCAGACATCATAGAATCATTCGTACCGTTATTTTGTGGGTAGGACTACAATTGAACAAGGTTTGGCTTCCAGTTCTCAAAAATTCTCAATTAGCTCCCTACCCACAAAATAACGGTACGAACGATTCTATGATGTCTGCTACCGCTATGGACAAATCAGATGTAAGAACGTCAAATCACAGGTATTTATTGAGACAACGTATAACAAATGTCAAGCATTTGACAGCGACTACAGACAGCGAAAATTTTTAAAATAACTCTTGAAAATGCTAACCACTCGTGTTGGCGAAACGTCGAGTTCTTCTCTGAACACACGTCGGCCTTACAACCCGAAGAACCACCATGTAAGTGACGATGGCCGCGAAAGCCTTTCACAATTTAATAGTACTACTTTTGAGTCTTGCAGGTATTTGACCATATGTTCGTATCGGACTATTGATTCTGGCCTCAATGCTTTGGGGCATTTTGTCATACTTTTGAGATAAGAGAGCGATAGCAATCAGATGTTCAATTTTCTAAAACACGATAGGTCAAAATCCGCGGGGATAGCTCGAACGGAGAGCGCCGGTTCACCGATATCTGAAGCCAAGCAACGCTATGCGAGGACGTGGTTTTGATGGGTGACCAACGGACCTCCTTTCGATATTCTCCTCGGATCGTGATAGGATTCGCACGTAAAAAGGTGAGACCTCGTTGATCCTTGGCTCGCACAAGTTTCGACTTTTGAGGGCTGCCGTTCGTAAGGGGACGACAGCTGGTTAACGGAAAAAAAAACATAGTGATAAGAATTGAATGACTTTGTTATAAATGAAATATGAGATCGAAGGAAAGTTTCACTTGTTGTATAATACAAAGGAGTATTTCATTTGATGTAATAATGATAATGATTGTTCATTCACAGAAAAGAATGGTACAAGATTCACAGATTTACAATATTACGGAAACAATATAACCGATACAATCACAATACAATTATTCAGCTTACTGCAAATGAACTGAAAAACCAAAAAGCCGAATGGCTGTCCATTGTTACAGTGGCAGCAGATGCTACCGTTTGAAAAAATTTAGTCATTAATTGCTATAGATGGAGATGTATATGGATAGTGTATATAAATTTGAATCTAAATATGGTAAAATTATATAATAATGGAAATGTTCTCTAAGTTCTTCGGAAACAGGGCTTTCAAATAAAAAACATTTCATTCACCATGTATACAGTGTGTCCAAGATAAGAATGAACAGCATGGGGATATCGGAAACGGTAAAAGATACGGGGTCGATTAAATTAGAGAAAAATAGCGCATTTATATGCCCAACAATATGCCATTTAGAAAATTTTGATATTCCGAGTAGTTACGGAGATATCCGAGAAAAACCGAAACTTGAGAATTTCATTTTTATTTTCTCCTAGGTTTATTTTCAAAGGAAATGTAAAACAAATAGCACTTTGTCATGGCCACTTTTTAAGGACTACTTGATAACGTAAGCAGAATTTTTCTGCGACGTTTCGTCTCTTAGAAAACATCATCAACTTTTTATTTTTATATGGGCCGAAACTAAAGTATACCCTGTATACGACTCCATTTTTCATTGTGATTACAGCAACGTATCACACAGTATGATTTCAGAACCATTCCTCGCGCAAAATGAAATTTAGAGATTACTTAACCTGTTTTTCTTCAATTTTAGATAGTAGGCGCTGGAAAAAATTACACATATGTTTCTGTTGTCATAATAATACTGTAGTTTGGTATAATTTTTGACATATTACCGTTCCCACTTTTACATCTCGTTACCTACCTAATTTGTGTTAAAAATGGAAAACGGCAGCTTTTCGAATACTGAAAAATTTGATATGTTGTCATGTTACATTTTGTGACAAAGAAATTGTGTTGATGCTGAACGTGCGTACTCTAATAAGTATCCAGAGAGGCGACAACCTGGTAAATCAATATTTAGACGGTTAGTTTATAATTTAAAAGAATATGGATCATTTAAAAAACCTGTGGTTTCCCGACAAAAGCTATCTAATGAGGAAAGTCAGCGTGATGTGTTACAGGCCGTTATCGAAAATCCTGAGATATTCACCGCACCATTGAAGATAATACCGGTGTAGCCAAATCCACCGCTCCGTTCATTTTAAGAAAAAATAAATATCATCCATATAAATTTAGGATTTGTCTTGGACTCAGACCAGGTGACGATGCAAGGCGAAGAACCTTCTGTGAATGGTACACTAGAAAATGCCAAGACGATAAAAATTTCCCTTTCAAAATAATTTGGTCTGATTAAAGTATGATTACCAACAATGGTATTTTCAATAGGCGGAATGTTCATTATTGGTCTCAACAAAATCCGCGTGTACACAAAGTGTCCAGACATCAACATCGTTTCGGTTTTAACATGTGGGTTGGAATTCTCGGTACGAATGTAATTGGGCCTTTTATCTACCAAAACAATTTGACAGCAGAGCGGTACATAAATTTGTTATTAAATGATATGGAAGACGCTCTAGATAATTTGCCATTAGCGGTTACTCACAGCTGCTGGTTCCAACACATAACTCTAGAATTGTTCATGATTATTTGAACCGTCGCTTCGCAGGACAGTGGATTGGTACTCATAGTGATACATCCTGGCCTACAAGGTCCCCCGACCTAACCCCACTAGACATTTTCCTTTGGGGATATATCAAGAATCAAGTGTACGCTAATCATAATTTTCAAAATAAAGATTTGCTAAGGTCGGTTACTGCATCCTTTAAAAATATTTTTCCGAACATGTTAACTCAAGTTTCAAATTCGTCTGTGAGAAGAGCGTACATGTCCTCAGAAAATAACGGCGGGTTATTTGAACACTTGTTATAAGTATCTGTTTATTTTCCTGTAATACATATTAGGTCCTTGTTATTACATTACAATTACATTTATAAACTAAACTTTTGATATTGCGACTTATCTTTGTATTCAACAACGCAAAAGTTCGGGCAGGTGGTAAGTTAAAATTTATACTTGTATAATTAAGACTAATTAATTTACTTCATGTATCAACATATGACATTTTTTCCAGCGCCTACTATCTAAAATTGAAGAAAAACAGGTTAAGTAATCACTAAATTTCATTTTGCGCGAGAAATGGTGCTGAAATCATACTGTGTGATACGTTGCTGTATTCACAATGAAAAATGGAGTCGTATACAGGATATACTTCAGTTTCAGCCCATATAAAAATAAAAAGTTGATGATGTTTTCTAAAAGACGAAACGTCGCAGAAAAAAATCTGCTCACGTTATCAGGTAGTCCTTAAAAAGTGGCCATAACAAAGTGTTATTTGTTTTACATTTCCTTCGAAAATAAACCTAGGAGAAAATAAAAACGAAATTCTCAAATTTCGGTTTTTCTCGGATATCTCCGTAACTACTCGGAATATTAAAACTTTCTGAATGGCATATTGTTGGGCACATAAATGCGCTACTTTTCTCCAATTCAATCGACCCCGTATCTCTTACCGTTTTCGATATCCACATGCTGTTCATTCTCATCTTGGACACACTGTATATGGTATTTCAGGAATAGAATTGGTACCGCAGTAATCTACTCCGAATTTTCTTCAAGAAGAATTGCTCGGAAATAGCCCATTTCGGTCTCCGATCAATATATAGGGTATCAATAAAAACCGTACATTCAGAAATCTATAGGCAACCAGCGAGTCCGGAGACCTATTCTGATATTGATGACAGTTTCTCGAACTCCTCAAACCGTACATTATATCAAAAATTCAACAAAATTTCCCTATTATTTTTCTAAGAAACTTGGACCGTTCCTCTTTATACATGAAATAACTATGCGCCGATCTCAACACTGAAGAATGTTTGATATACAGTGTCCGCCGAAATGTTGGAACCTTACGGGAAACTATTTTATTAATAGTTTCTAAGAAAATTTCATTTTCATAAAAGTTGATGCATTCAATAAGACTGATTACGCGCATATCGGTTACTGCCAGTGGCGTACAGCTGAGCGGGTAATTAGACCAAGTAATAGGGAAAAACGCTTGCAAAAATTAATAGTTGAAAAAAAAATATGAGCGTATAGGAAATCAAAATTAAAGGTGAGTTTCTGTTTCTTGTATCCGACGCACAATAGATTCACATAACCTAAAAAACTGGCAAAGTTGCTAAAAGAGGTTTTTCTTAAATAACTTGAAAACTATAGCTCCGATCGAGATAATTTAAAGGAGAAAGTTGTAGGTATTAAAAAGATCTATCAATTTGTTCCCATAGCATTTTTCGATATTTTCAATACTTTTCGAGTTTTAGCGAAAAAACCGTGAAAAATCGGGATATCGAGAAGTCGTAAACTATTACGTTCCCATACTTCTTATTTACTGTAAGTATAGCTTATTGCCAGTTAGAAAATGATTTTTTTTTACTCAATTTTATCAATTATTTTTCGAGATATATCGATTTTTCTAAAAAAAGGTGCTCTCATAAATTGGTTCCTCTTGTTTCTAGGGTAACGTTTCCGGGCTTTTTTTCTTCCTAAAGACTTGTGCTATAATGTTATTAAAGAAATATAGCAATTTTTTTAATTTTAATGATAAAAAAATGACCTTTTTTGAACACGTTTTTTCTGGGCCAGTTTTACAATTTTTGTTTTAGGAAAATGTCTTTGCCGGAAATCGATTCCTGACATTTTTTCACGTATTCTCGAAATCAAATTTTCATCTGCGACCTTCTGGACCGGAGATAATTTTTTTTTTTCAAAATAATCTCAAAAACGCAATAAACAGTTTACAGATGTGCCATTTGTGGGTGTTAATGTTGAATACCTATATTTTCAATAAAAAAATACTCGGATATGTTCTATTAATTCATACTACTAGAAATCCCATAACAAAGTGAAGCGCGTGCGGCTGCCGGAGTGTGCGGCAGAGTGGGGAGAGGGCGGCGCGCTCGCAATGAAAACTGAATGCGTGCGTTCAAAGTGGCTTGCGCTTGCTGAATCTTCAATATCTCGGCTTCTAGGCCGCGTACAGGAATCCTTTTGTACTTAATCTGGGGGAGCTCGGCGAGATTAACACGAATATTGTATTTATTTTCGCCTCAGAAGCTTTATATACCCGGATTTTTTTTTGCACATTTCTAATTGGTTTGACATTTTGCGTCATTGACGTTATTATTTATTATCACTTATAATTGCACGAGTGGTTTGTATTTTATCGGGTAAATTTGGGTTGTTCAATGAGAAACTGTTTCCTAGCAATTTGACTCGAACAACTGTCAACCTAAAAACACTCTACCTTCGGTGTCGTGTTTTCAATAGTAGACAGTTATTCTCCTTCCTTTCCCTATTTTATTTCATTATCTTTCCTTTACCTACTGTTTTTTTGTCTCATATTCCAGATTTTGTTAGATCAGGTAATTTATGCTTATTCAGTAACTCACAACTCAAAAATAATTGTGGATAATTCCCATTAAAAATTAAGGCCATCTCTTTAAATAGTTATCAAAATCAGTAATTGGTGGACTAAGGGCCAGTTATATAGGTCCAGTTAAACTACAGATAGATCGGTTTAGAATGTGAATGACATCGTCAAATGACGTATGAAGGGTTTACAATTCAACCATCAGTAAGTCGAACCGGAGTTTAAACAAAACGTATACAAACGGTCCCAAACTGTATACCAGAGAATATTATTTATTGCAAACAACTTCTTTCAATAACTTTTTCGATATTTTTCAAATTAATGTCACTTTACTCTATGGTAATTTCAGAATATCGTCCTTTACCCGCACAGCCGCACGCCACTGGCATTAAACGATATGCGCGAACTTGGTATAATTAAATAATGCACCAACTTTTATGAAGAAAGAGATTTTCTGAGAAACTATTAATAAAAAAGTGTCCCATATGGTTCCAACATTTTGGCGGACACTGTATATACGACATGATCTCTCCTATCGGAACTAAAAATCGAGGGGTTGACGTACCCCTATTTTCGAATCATCCTATGTAAAAATAAAAATTCAGTTAACTTCTATCGAGATTGATGGAGTTCATTCAGGCTGAATTGATCATCGATTCTCATCAGATAACTGGTTGGTTTAAAATTAATGGAATTGGAGTTTTCTTTGTTCACCCTGTTGTAGAGCACAGAATGAAAAATTGTATTGAAAACGAGATCAAGGAAATATTGAACCATAATTGAGGCTTTGTATTTCCAGAATGAATAGGCGTTGTGCCAATTCTCGGAATTGTTACAAATTATGAGCAGAAAGCTTCACATTTCATCTTTGACACCCTGTATCTCGAAAACTAACGAGCTGATTTTTTGTGCCCTTGTACACTTATGCCGAGGAAGTGAAAAACTACAACATACCAAAAATGCAGGGAATTTAACCGACAGCCATTTTTCAATAGGATCGGTTCGATTCTGTTTACACATTGCTATGAACCTTGCTGGCTTAGTCATATTGCTATCTTCCTAAGTAATAACAACATGGCTATGATATTTTGTATTCTGTTCTGACTTTTATAACAAGGGTGGTTAGTGATTTCAATTTCTGCAATATTGCTATCTAACATTTCGAGAATCAGTAACTTCACAACTGACAACACTGTATTCCTCGACTTTCATGAGAATAAGAAGAAGAAAATTTAACCTCTTTTATATTTATTTATAATAATTTTCTGTGGGGCAGGCCATTAATCTCTTTAATATGTCTGTAAGGAATAAAAAAACAAATAAATCAGAGATGGAAGTGTTGTTGAACTTTTTGGAACAAAATAGAGTTTTGGTAACAGGAAAAACTCATCCACTGAATCCTGGTGAGTTGGATGCTAAGTGGGAAGAACTAACAACATTATTGAATAATATGGAACATGGTGCCCGAAAGGATAAAAAACAATGGAAAACCGTAAGTTTACACAATTCAGTGCATTATGGTGCAGATTCTTCAAATATTTTCATTCTAGTATTTGTATGAGTGGAAATCAAAAACAAAACGAAAAGCTCGCTTGAACTATAATACAATTATGCAGACAGGTGGTGGTGGGTATATTTGCAGAGACCTAAATGATCTAGAAAATAGACTGATATCTATTTTTGGATGGATAAATATTATTGGGTGCCCTGGTGCACCGGCCGAAGTTGATCCAGATGCAGAATTGCCACAAAATGTACTGATAGAAGAAATAGAAATTGAAAGTCAGGTTTCCGAGCTTCATGAGACCGATCTTCAAAGCGAAATGTGTGAACCTGAAATAATAGATGTTTCAAGAGATTTACCGTCCAAGAAAGGTATTTTATGATTTTAGTGCCTAGGTACATGATTTAAAGATATCAAGAAAAGCTTAATGGAATGAAGTTTTAGTGTTTATCAATTTTGTATGTTGTGATAGTTTTGATAAAATTGATAAAGTTATCATACATAATTAATTAGCTTTCGTTGTAGGTGATGTTCCAACAAGTTCACAGCAGAAAAAGAAGAAAAAGACCATCACATCTTCCACAAAACTGGAAAATTCAGCTATTCTTTACAGCCAAAGCACTGAACAGATGGCTATAGCTGTCAAGGAAATGGCTGCTGCTATTTCCCAGCTGGCTGCTGCTATTTCAAGCATTGCTACAGCTCTGAATAAAGACAGAGAAATGTGAATGCTTATTAATTTTTGTGTAAATTTTGATATTTAGTTTTTGTTCGTTTATTTGAATTATTCCTGAAATCACTTCAATTTTCAGAATTCATAGTTTATTTTGTATTTTCGTAAATTAATAAATGACAAATGTTTATAGTATATGTTTAAATTTCTTGTATGAAGTTTACTACTTGTCGTCTAACATATCTGCCTTCAGTAAGCTCATCAATATCTGAAACAGAAAAAGGGAAATCAGTCACCTATAATAGGTATGGGTGCTTCAACATGTTTTTATAAATGTTATATTTTTTGGTCACTATAATAATTATTCTCATTTAGGCATATTATGAACTAATTATTACCATTATTTATTCTATTCTCCTCATTTTGAGGCAGTTGAATATTATCTTCATCTTCTCCATCATCTTCATATGCTTCATCTGGTAGGTTATGAATTCTACAGATGTTGTGTAAAACTGCACAAGAACAAATTATTCGAGCTGCTACATTATGTTTATAATGTAGAACTCTGTCTTTTCGAAGACATCTGAAGCGTGCTTTCAAAACTCCAAAAGCTCTTTCAACTGTGTTTCTTGCTTGGCGATGTAAACGATTGTAATGATCTTCTGGGGAATTTGGTACTGCATTCAAGATTGGCGTTAACATCCAAGGTTGAATAGGATAGCCACTATCGCCAATAATGTAGCAATTTCTTCTCCCTTCCACATATTTTCTCCTTAGATGTGCTTGGATTATTGATGTATTCCAAATTGCTGCATCATGAACAGCACCAGGATACAATGCATTAATATTTGTTATCATCAGCTTTGAATCAACAATCTGAAAAAAACATGTACATTTTACATTTGATCTCCATAAGGAAAACTTATTTCATTCTATACTTACAGCTTGGACATTAATACTATGATAACCCTTTCTATTGATATAGGCTACAGCAGGATGGATGGGATCATCAATCTTTGGTGGAACAATTGCAATATGTGTGCAATCTATTGCACCAATTGTATAAGGAAAATTAAAATTTCCGTTCATGAATCTAAAAATATTTTCATCAGTATGATACCTACCTAGATAAGTACTTGAAATCAAAAATATTATATTTACCCATCCTTAGCGTTCCTCACTTCCTCTGCACTTGTTGGAAATTTAACATAACGCTGCATCAAATGAGTTGAGATGAGGTTAGAAATTTTATTGACTATCCTGCTCATAGCAGGTTGACTTATTCCCAAGTTTATGTTCTCCCCAACAGTGGTCTGGTAACTTCCATGACCAAAGAATAAAAGACTTGCAAATACCTAAACATGTAATACACTACATAAGTACTAGAAATCGTATCAGAATAAAGACTTACCTGAAGGTGGAAAGGAATTGTATCCCCTCTTGCAGGTTCATCTGCAATTCCTGACAGTTCATTGATCAAATTCAGTGTTGCGGGTTTGTTCAAGCGAAATAGTTTGTGGAATTTTTCATTTGATAACTCAAATGGATTGCTCGCATCGCGTATGTTTCGGAATTGTATCCTATGAATTTCTCTAAAAATGAACAATTCTAACTATTTTATCTTCACGATAAAAATGCTGTACATATACTTACCTATTTTCAATATTTTCGAACAAACGAAAAAAATCTACATGAAAATATATAGGATTTCCAGCCATTTTTCACCCTATTGTTATGATAGCAAGTCCAAAATGGATCTTGCAGTGATAGCAAGATTAAGAACCAGATTTTTCAACACTGACAGGTAAACATTGCTGAAATGTATGAACCAGAATACCACTTTTCGATACCTGGTTGTTTACATTGCTATCATGGCAATATTTTAACATAACCATATTGCTATTTACGAACAGAATCGACCTGATTGTGGGGTCCTTTCCAGTCTTACATAACAACCTCCATTCGAAAAGTTCATGAGCTCTCGAAATATATAAAAACATAATTGAATATTTCTTTCGCAACAAATTGGTTGAATAATATCGAGACTGTAACACTTCGGATATTTCAGAGCTATCGCTCCCTTATCTCGAAAGAATAACAAATCCCCCAAATATTGAAATCACTCGAATATAAATTAGCCTCTCCATATTACAGAGGTCAGTATACTCCAGTACGATGTTGCACATCACATTAACCGTTTTACTAGTACTAGCGGTCATCTCTGAATCAAGTTGTGGTGAAATACTCATCAGGGGTTTCAATGACTCAAGTAAGTTCAACTTCACTGTCCAAATCAGATCAATAGCTGACATCGTTAAAACATTATCTGAGAAACCTACTGTCGAAAGAGTTAGAATCAACATCCGGTGGGTAACTACATTGCCGACTGGCTGGCTGATTTGAAACTCAAATGCCTTGATATTGGTTCAGGTTATCTGACAAATATAGAACCTGGTGCTTTTTCTGGAGCTAATACTTCAACATTATTGATTATCTTCAACGACATAGAAACGATAAAGAAAGGAGTGTTCAATAACATGGTGATTCAAACCCTTATTTTATTGGGCAATAAAATATCACATATAGAACCTGGTGCGTTCGATGGATTGGTTGCTGAGCGTC
Source organism: Chrysolina oricalcia (assembly GCA_944452925.2). Taxonomy (NCBI): domain Eukaryota; kingdom Metazoa; phylum Arthropoda; class Insecta; order Coleoptera; family Chrysomelidae; genus Chrysolina; species Chrysolina oricalcia. The sequence continues at coordinate 36,121,873 of OX101827.2, forward strand.
TTGATCTTAGTGGAAATAGGCTGAAAAAAATTACTTCATCCATGTTTGATAAATCAACAATACGTACTTTGGATATTCATAATAATGCGATAGATGAAATCGAAGAAGATACGTTTCAAAATATTGCAGGTCTGTTCAAAATCGATCTCCGGAACAACAAACTCGAAATAATTGGTGACAGTTTCAAAAACCTACGAAATTTGAAAGAAATCTCTCTGAGCATGAATGGAATTAAAGAGTTGCTGCAAGGTACGTTCGAAGGAACCAGCTTGAGTTCTATTCGGCTGATAGACAACAACCTCACTGTGGTTCAAAATGGAGTTTTCAACCACCTACCCATAAAATCGATTGATCTGACTAGGAATCAGTTAACCACTATTGAATCGGGAGCACTTGCCGGTATCAACACCCTAGCCAACATTACTTTGACAGACAAAAGCTTTGTGGAGTTGCAACCCTCTTTTTTCGAAGGTATTTCTGGAGACCTTATCGAATTGCAGCTAGACTATAATAATATCAGTCACATTGCCCCTGGTACCTTCAAGAACTTGAAAGCTCATGAACTTTCTTTGAGTGATAAGTGTGAGTGCGGAAAATCAAGAGAGGGATGTTCCAAGAAGCAGTCATCGACCGTTTGGTACTAAAAACAATCAAATCACTGATATTCATATCGCCAAAAATATTGATTTCGTCGATTTGAGTGGAAACCATCCGGTGAAAATTACGACGGGAAAGCTGACTATAGAATTGTAAAACTTTATATGAGGCAATGAGAGGCATAACAATGAGTGATGTGAAAGTGGAAAATAATCCAAGTGCCCAAAAGACTGAAGAATAGAACTTGTGTGTGCTATACTTGTGTGGATTACTGGATGAAATAAAACTAAACCTCAATGGTGAACTTGGTCACCTTTTTTACACTTTAGTTTATTGCTAACACCTTCGCCACATAACTATTACCGATGGTGCTTTCTTAAATCATTCAACTTTTAATTAGCATACCAATGAAAAATATAAATGAACTTATCTCATGTGTTTTAGTTTGAAAAAGAAAATCGAATTCGCATTGGTACAAACTCTAGAATAGGAGTCTGGGTACTTACCCCAGAAGCCGACTACGTTTTTTTCTATATTAGTATAGCTACTTATGATACAAGTTCGTAAAGTAGGACTTTTTTGTATGAGCGTGAACTTTGTTGAATTAGGCGCAGCCGAGTTCAAGAAACACGCAAGTACAAAAAACCTCTTTGAACGTGTTTCAGTTTCATACAAAGTTTTTCCTTCGACAGTTATTATATGGCCGAATTGTAGCAATTATATCATTAATTTGAGTTCATTGATATGAATTGTCTTTGTATTATCAAATAAAGACTTATGTTATGTTTGACGCAAGATACTGTATTTTTCAAAAATGCGTACATGTAAGAACAGTGCGTAAAATATTACTTTACGCACAGTTCATTTTTTTACGCACTTGTGATAAAAAGTATCACTTTACGCACTGTGAACAGTGCTTAAAACCTTAGTTTACGCACTGTTGTAGAAAAAGTATATTATGATACAAGTTATACAAGCCGTCCTGCTTTTTGATATATCCAAATGCCTAGAATTTCGTATAACCCGGTGATGGGAGTTTACTCTGCAGATACACAATATATACATGGTCTCGTAAAAATAGTAACACTTGCCGATGATTTCTTTGAAGTGGTTGGACTTCAATGATGCATTTCCTTTAACACATTCTTTCGACACAAATATTTTGAAATATTTCAAACAATTCACTGTGATATATTTTATACAAAATTTTTATCTATATTTACTACAAGTAGTAGAATAACTTGAGTGACGAAGGTAGAATATAGCCATAAATAAATAAAAACAGTGAATGACAATAAATAATCTATAACGGAACATACTCATTATTACAATAGACGTTTCTTATACTTATACAGAGTGTATCAAACTTGAGTAACAACAACTAATTTCATTATTCCTTTAAGAGAATTTCAGATTCTAATACAGAATTTTAGAATGAACCATAACATCTGTTTTTACTTACTTGAGTCATGCAACAGTTGAATGGACATAGAATGCAGCCCGAAAAATTCACAGAAAAATCCGCGGTTAAAAAAAATTGTTTGTTCAAAATTGTTAGCTTCTTATGATTTTTTGATGTTATCATTTCGTGGTTTTCTTCACATTTTGAATGGGCCGTACGACGTAAAATCCTGCCCGGAAACAGTATACATTCCCGGACGACAATATAAATTGTTGGCCGAGGCGTTAAGCCGAGGCCAACAAGCATTGAAGTCTGGGAATGTGCTTTTACTACGAGGTACACATACTATTTTTTCTGATATCGCAATCAGCATTATCAAAAACTAAGGAATTCTGCATATTGTTTGCGTGAATTCAATAACTGTCTAAAATGTAAACAAGCCGTCAAAAATATTCTTGGATCGTTTTTGTACGGGAAAGTACTTTTTCTGAAGTCGTTCAAGAATGTCCACTTTCTCGGAGCAACTTCAGGCCTCAAAATACGCTAATCTAATATTTTAGTCCGTTGCTAAGCAACGAACTTTCCCGGACCATTTTCGGACCTAAACGGTACGGGAAAGTACTTTCCCGTACAGAAAATGATCCGAGAAAATTTTTGCCGGCTTGTTTACATTTTAGACAGTTATTGAATTCACGCAAACAATATGTAGAATTCCTTAGTTTTTGATAATGCTGATCGCGATTTCAGAAAAAATAGTATATGTAGCTCGTAGTGAAAGCACATTCCCATATTTCAATGCTTGTTGGCCTCGGCTTAACGCCTCGGCCAACAATTTACATTGTCGTTCGGGAATGTATTGCTTTTACTACTAGATACACAATATACTATTCCCGTACCGTTTAGGTCCGAAAACGGTCCGGGAAAGTTCGTTGCTTAGCAACGGACTATAATACTAGATTAGAGTATTTTGAGGCCTGAAGTTGCTCCGAGAAAGTGGGCATTCTTGAACGATTTCAGAAAAAATATTTTGTGCATTACGTCTCATTCAGTGCCTCTCTGAGAATCCTCACAGCGCGAAAAATTCACAGACAAATCCGCGGTTAGCTTCGTATGATTTTTTGAAGTTAGCATTTCGTCGTTTTTTCACATTTTGAAAGGACCTCGTAAAATCCTGCCCGGCAAAATATTTCCTGCATTAGGTCTTATTAACTGCCTTTCTCGAAAATCTTTCAGCCCGAAAAATTCACTGAAAAATCCGCGGTTAGCTTTGTATGATTTTGTATGAGTTTTTTTTTTCACATTTTGAAAGGGCCGTCTTAGGTAAGGTTCGGCACGGCAAAATATTCCGTAAATTAGGTATTATTCACTGCTACTCTTAAAATACTTCTGGTTCAAAATATTCGCAGAAAAATCCGCGGTTAGCTTCGTATGATATTACAAAGTTAGCATTTTGTCGTTTTTTCACATTTTGAAAGGGCCGTATGAGGTAAAATTCGGCACGGCAAAATATTCTGTGAATTAGATATTATTCACTGCTGCTCTAAAAATCCTTCCAGCCCAAAAAATTCGAAGAAAAATCCGCGGTTAGCTTCGGATGTTTTTTTTGAGGTTAGCATTTCGTATTTTTTTACATTTTGAAAGGGCCTAAAGACGTAAAATCCTGCCCGGCAAAATATTTCGTGCATTAGATCTTATTGACTGCCTCTCTCAGAATCCTTCAAGTCCAAAAAATTCACAGAAAAATAAGCGGTTAGCTTCGTATTATTTTTTAAAGTTAGCATGTCGTCGTGTTTTTCACATTTTGAAAGGGCCGTACGACGCGACGTAAAATCCTGCCCGGTAAAATATTTTGTGCATTACATCTCATTCAGTGCCTCTCTAAGAATCCTTCCAGCCCAAAAAATTCACATAAAAGTCCGCGGATAGCTTTGAATGATTTTTTGAAGTTAGCATTTCGTCGTTTTTTTACATTTTGAAAAGGCCTAATGACGTAAAAAATCCGCCCGTCAAAATATTTCGTGCATAAGGTCTCATAAACTGCCTTTCTCGGAATTTTTTCAGCCCGAAAAATCCACAGAAAAATCCGCGGTTAGCTTTGTATGATTTTTCAAAGTTAGCATTTTGTCGTATTTTTTTTTTCAAATTTGAAAGGCCGTATGAGGTAAAATCCGTCACGGCAAAATATTCAGTGAATTAGGTATTATTCACTGCTACTCTAAAAATACTTCTGGCCCAAAAAATTCGCAGAAAAATCCGCAGTTAGCTTCGTATGATTTTTCAAGATAGCATTTCGTCGTTTTTTTGCACATTTTGAAAGGTCCGTATGAGGTAAAATCCCGCCCGACGATATTCTTCAAATGACGTTTGAAGCATCACATTCCAAACTATTAGTCAGTTATCTGGAGTTTAACTGGAACATAAAAAAATGGCCGTAAGAATACTTTCAGCACAAAAAATTTTCAGGAAAATGCGCGGTTGGTTTTGTATAATATTTCAAAGTTGGCGTTTTGTCGTTTTTCTTTACATTTTTGAGGGGCCGTATGAGGTAATATCTTGTCTGGCAAAATATTTTGTGTAAAAGGTCTTATTCACTGCCACTCTAAGCTTCGTATGATTTTTCAAAATAAGCATTTCGTTTTATTTTTCAAATCTGGCATACTTTTCGAAATAATAATTCGCGTATTTTAATACTTTCCCGCTTACTTTCTGAGTTTGTAGGTCTCCTATTTCACTAACCTCAAAGTAATGGATGAAAATATCAGGATTATGTTTTTCATTCACAACCTCAACGATTCTAAATCTTTGAATAATATGCATCCACAGTGACATTATTGAATCAGTTTCTCATGAAGTAAAATCCATGGCCGGCACAATTTGGTAGCCACGAATTCGTGGCCGAGCCTCGTTTTTACCTGTGATCCGATGTTATCGATATCGGGTGGACACGACTTCATCGACGCGGTACAATCCGGTAAACTCGTGGATAGAAATTCGTGGCTTCTGTAACACCGGTGAAAAATTCTCGTTTTCCTACCAGGCAGACTTGTAATATCAATCGCTCCCTGAGCCTTACTCTACATAAGTAGAGACATTATTCACCACAAAACTATCACAAAGGATAGTAATATGCAGCTTTCATAACAACGTGTGTTGTTCACATAGAAATGGCACCTCTTCATCTTTTATTGCTCGGAGATAACGCCACGCTAAATATTCCTTGGAACCGGCCCTGAATATTCCAGTGCTATCGCTTCCATATCTCAAAAGATTAACAAAATTCCCCAAGTATTGAAATTGCATTTAAGTTTATGAAATCACCACTCCATATCATCATAGAGGTCAGTATTCCTCGGTACGAACGATGTCGCATAACACGTTCACTATTTTGCTAGTACTAGCAGCTCTCACTGAATCAAGATGTGAAGTTATAGTCGTTGCGGGATACAACCACAAGCTTGAATTGCAGTTTACTGCCAACATGAGCTCAATAGCTGACCTGGTTGAAACACTATCTGCGTTACCTGCTGTCGAAAAAGTTAAAATCGAGAACCAGCAGGTACCTACATTGCCTAATAAAGCTCTGACCAATTTAAAATTAGAAGACTTCCTTATTTCTCAAAGTGGACTGATGAATATAGAACCTGGTGCTTTGGCTGGAGCTAAAATCTCATCATTCAGGTGTTCTAACAACAACATAAATACAATTAAGAATGGAGTGTTCAATAACATGGTGATTCAAGAACTTTGGTTGAACGAAAACAAAATTTCACACATAGAACCTGGTGCTTTCGAAGGCTTGGTTGCTGAACTTCTCAATCTAAATGGGAACTTGCTGACGAAAATTACTTCATCCATGTTTGGTAAATCAGCAATACTTTTTTTGCGTGTTTGTAATAATGGGATATATGAAATCGAAGAAGAGGCGTTTCAGAAGGTCGCAGGTTTGTTAGAAATCGATCTCAGTCAGAACAAACTCGAAATAATTGGTGACAGTTTCAAAGGCCTACGCAGTTTGTTCGTTATTATTCTGGAGAATAATAAAATTGAAGTGTTGCCTCCAGGTACGTTCGAAGGAACCAACTTGGAAACGATTTGGCTGAGTAAGAATAAACTGACTGTAGTTCCGAATGGAGTTTTCAACAACCTACCCATCGAACATATTTTTCTGCATGAGAATCGGTTGACCACAATTGAATCGGGAGCGTTTGCCGGTATCAAAACCCTAACCAAAATCTGTATGACATTCAATAGCTTTGTGTCGTTGCAACCCTCTTTTTTCGAAGGTATTTCAGGAGACCTCAACGAATTGTTGCTAGACTATAATAATATTAGTCTAATCGCTTCGGGTACCTTCAAGCACTTGAGTGTTCATACGCTTTCAGTGGCAAACAACGATTTGGGAGAAATCAAAAAAGGTATGTTCGAAGATGCACTCATCGACCGTTTGGTACTTAGAAACAATCGAATCAGTGATATTGAAATCGGTGTATTTGATGACGCTAAAAATATCGATAACGTCGATTTGAGTGGAAATCGTTTGAAGAAAATTAAACTGACTGAATATAAAACTATAAAACTTGATGAGGAGGAGTATGAGGAATATGCGGAGTATGAGGAGTAGAAAGAGACGTATAACAATAAAATAAAAACTGTACAATATAACTTTCATAGAATATGTGCTATACTTGTGAAGATTATTGCGGATAAAATGGAAATAAACCATAATGGAAAACTTGGTATACGTTTTATCTGGTAGGTACTTCATTTCATTGCTACTCAGAAGAAGTTATGAGTATCACCAATGAGAGCTGTGTATTCAAAGAGCAATTATTAATAACAATTACTTTCTTTCGTGTAATTTTCAATTGAAATCTGAACAACCTTGATATAGTTCTTGCAACAAACCCTTTTTGGTTCAGACGATGTGGTTGTATTACCCAATGCGGTCGTTGGGGCAACTATTAATCTGGTTAGATGAACACATTTTCATAGATCAGATATATACAGCCAACCCAACAAATCTTTTTGTATTATCATCATCATTTTCTATACAGTTTTATGGCTGTCTTACAGAAATAAACACTTATTATTACAAAAATTTATTATCTTGGTTATTGATTGATTGATTAGTTGGTTCATTAGACTTCGTCTTGACGACATATATCCAGCTTCATGCTTTAATTTTTGTTGACTGAAGAGAATGTACTGTAACGTACATCTGGAACGTTCCATATTCTCTTCTTTTGTGTCTGCGAGTTTTAGTTTGAGGAGTTAGATGGACAACATAGGAAACATAGGAAATAAACCTTTTCTAAAACTTTTCTCGCTTAGAGGCAACGGCCAAGCATTACACAACCCCTGAAAAGTTGCCTCGGTAGATAGTAATAGCACCCAGGTAAAGAAAGTCAGGATCTGAACAATAAACAAATGGTTTTAGAGATAAATATTATTTTGTTGTAAATAATTTATGATAATTTCAATTCTATCATGATTAAGATCTTGTAAGAGAAATTTTAGTTTTAGCCAAATTATTATAAAGTTCTGTTTGCCCTAGTAATAATATATATATATATACAGTATTTTCAGTTGTCCTGAGGAAGGTATCGAATTATACCGAAAGCTTGACAGTATCAAAGAGTTTTCTTTGAAATAGCCCGCAACCCTGACTGCAACCCCACAAATACTACAAACTAATATACAGCCAGTCACGAATTTTCACCTCTCTACATATATATATATATATATATATATATATATATATTTACAAAATGTTACATAATCTTCTACCTTCATATTTTGACAAAAGACCCCGCACTTTTCTTATGTAAAGTGGCGACCAGTAAAATTTTCTGAAAGTTTGGTATGTTGTTGTACCCGACTCAGTAACCAAAAGAGTCAATGGGCCCACCCAAACCGATGGCTAGTTTTCTAAATACGGGGTGTTAAAGTTGAAACTTTCCCAGATTTTCGGATTTATTTTTTATTTATTAAAAGTTAGATTGGATTTCTGTTGCATGCAGACGTTTACTACATGTTCTAGTAATAGAATTTGTGGATACGTATGATTGAAAATATTTATATTTACAAGGTGAATCACGAATGTATGACGGTAGTTTTTTGCCAAAATTCACTTTTTCTACTGTGACGTCAGGGAGGCATATTTTTGAAACGTTCTTTTCGATATACTATTTTGACGAGAAATTATTGCACAGAACATATTTTTCATAGAGAGAACCACTAGACAAAATTATTTTCTTTTAGGATTAATTCGAAACCCTGTATTTATGGATTACCTTGTAACAGTAAATAATTTCAGCTGAACCTTTCCATGTACATCTGACCCAAACTCATATTAAACTCATAGGCGCAACATAAAATCCGGCTTTTCAATTTGAAGGAAAAACTGGTAAAATCAGTAATTTTCCACTTTAACGCCCTGTATCTCGAAATCTGGTCATAGTATCGGATTCAGAATTCATACCTCTGAAGATGGTATGAAAATCAATATATAATGAGAAAATAGTTACATTTGACCAAGGAAATTTTTGAATACATGTTGTTCATGTTTTTTGTACTTTTCCCAAAATAGAATACCTTCCTATGAATAAACCACCTTGAGTATTTTGGAGATTAGAGACACACAAATGTTTGTGGTATTACTTTTCCCAAAAATCACTCCATAAATACAGGGTTTCGAATTAATCCTAAAAGAAAATAATTTTGTCATGTCGTTCTCTTTGTGAAACACCCTGTATAAAAAATATGTTCTGTGCCTTATTTTCCGTCTAAATACTATATCGAAGAGAACGTTTCAAAAATATGCCTCCCTGACGTCACAGTAGGAAAAGTGAATTTTGGCAAAAAACTACCGTCATACATTCGTGATTCACCTTAATTTTTAATAATAAAATTTACCAGTTTGATACTAGAATAAGAAATAATTTGTATTACATTAACATTAACTTTTAAAGGATTTATTTCTTATAACAGTCTACCTGAAAATGTGTCTTCTACCAGTCTTATTCTGTTTAAAAAGAATTTATTAAGCCATTTAAGAGACTATTAGGATGATACCAAATTGTTAGATATTATTTTGTACTTTTATGTATTTTTTTTTGTATGTTAATAATGTACCTAGTTAGTACTTATAAACAAATATTGTAGATATTTTTTTTAAATTGTGTTTATACTTATTTTTAACATTATCTTTGGTGTTTATTAGGATGTACCTATTTCAAATAAAGTTATCTTATCTTATTATCTTATCTTACTGGACATGCTAACAAAATATGTTCTAAATTTCCTGTTTCGCCGCATTCACACAAGGCTGATTGTCGTATACCCAATTTATAATTATAGTTGAATGACTTTTATCCTTGAACGGAAATTTAGAGAACCACGGTACTAGACGAAATTCATTAACTATATTCAAATAAAATGTTGGTTTGTTTGTTATCATTTCATTCCATTGTTTCTTTCATTTTGAGTTTACATTCTGCTTTATTGTAGGAATATAATTATCTTTGAACAATTTAATAGGTATAGGGATATTTAAATTTCTTCCTGTATTTGCTGACATATCCGCTATTGTATTTCCTTTTATACCAATATGACCTGGAATCCACACATGATCCGTATTTTTCATATACAGGCTGATTCACGGTGGATGGCACATTAGACGTTTCTGGTGAACCAGAAAACGGATCACTTTGAAAATTCAATGGAGGGCATAATCGGACATTCTCTAGCCAACTAAAATATTTTCGACAATGCGGTGTTGCCGCTTCTATTAGAAAGCAGTAGCAACTTTGATTTTTCAAGTGGAACACTCTGTATATAATATTATTTTTGGAATCTCTAACAATTGCCCGACAACTTTTCTTGATATTTCCCTATACCTATCTGTTACCGTTTTCAAAATAAAAATTAATTTCAATTTTTTTCTTCGAAAATCATGACTTCTAAAAATGCCGATATCTTTTAGTTAAGAAGTACTATGATATCGAAATTTGGTTAGGAGTTAGGTGATACTTGGACACTTCCCACACGTCAGCCTAATCTCCGTTACTTCAATACAGGGTGGTAAAAAAATGCAGTTTTTTCGTTTGCTTGAAAAAGTTGCTGAAATTTGATTATTTTAAATAGAACACCCTTTATATTATTGAAAATTCGGAAAGCTGCTGAAATTTGCTTTCTTTCTATGTATATCATACCTATACCTAACTAGTCAAGTTTCGGACTTATGAGCATTTATTTGTGAAAATGTCCCTTCAGAATGGTATTTCCATTCGGTATTTAAAATACCATAAACATTGACTAACGCTTTTAAAACTTTATGAAAATTAATAATAGTTATCTAGTTTATAATTTTCTATGAAATTTTGCTGATTTTTACATTGTTTTTCAAATCCTCAATCACTTATTTTAAAAAAAATTAAATTTTCTATAAAAATTTGAATTTATACTGCTTTTTTGATGATAAATCACATATCTGTGCATGAAAGTTCACTATTCGATTTTGGGACCGAAAACGAATATTCCCAAAATTATCTTTAAAATTTTGAAATTATCATATTACGTAGTTTCCGTTTAATGTTGACGGCACCACAATTTTTAATTACTATTCAATATCGTCAATATTATATTGTTAATGCCGTTCTGTAATTTTTGACCAAAATTATGACCAAAATGGTAGGTAAAGTAAGCCAAAAGTAGCAAGAGATTTCACGTCACATGCATAAAATATAACAAGGTAAAATTAACGGCACCTATTTTTCTATATATTTTAATGTTTGAAGAAGTGCTATCCAAAATATTTTAATTTTTATATTCAATCTGTATTTTAATTGAGTACCATGAATTATTGACGGCATAATTATGAAACCATAATAATTAGTTTCTACTTTGAAAGAACCCATATATTTCGTCCTACCGACTTTATAAGAAAACATTGATTTTTTGCTCTAAAATTTTAGTAATTTTTTATTTATTTTTGCATTAACCATAATTTTTTTAAGGGACAATGTTTACAACACTTAGTAAATGTTAACTCAAAGTTAGAAATCGGTGTCAAATTCTGAATGACCACCCTCACAAGGGGTAAAAATCAGGTTTTGATTCGCGATTTCTGACCCCATGTACTACCCTTTTCTGACGGTATAGATGTATTATAGTTTTTTAAGGAAAGGCAAAGTTAACTGAATCAACGCCAATTTTTTAAAAAAATGTTGACATCCGGTACCTCTATTTTTTGACGGCACTGGGTTTTAGAGCATTCTTTTTTCATTGCCTCTTTAACGAGAATAGTGCCGTCATGTATAATGTAATCAAAATGTACCTACCCCCTTTTTTACGACATTTCAACTCACATGTGCACTAACCTGCCGAAAATTGACGGCATAGTGCCTAAAGTTTATTTCTCGACCAGTACTTCAACATTATATATGGCTCGTGGTGTATAAAATCACCCCGTGAAAATTTGCCTGGCTTTGTGGTCTATAGAAAGCAGAGCTTCACGAGCAAGGAAGATATGTGACCTACAGTTTGAATAAAAGTGGAATCTGAACCACTTCAGTTCAGTGACACGCGACCGGGGATCGAACCCGGACCGCCTGGGTGGAAGGCAAACGCTCTAACACCACCAATTATTATTTTAATATAGTTGTATCACATCATTCTTTCATTACGATAAAATCTCTACATAGAACACGTGATGTGCCGATACTATTTTCCGGGTCTTGTCTAGTTTTAGATTCAAGGTAGCTTTCATTTTTTTTTTTCGTTTGTGTTGAAAGACAAACAAAAAGGAAAAAAGTATTCTGCGTCAGATTATACTCGGAACTCATGATTTGATAACACGACTGAAATTGAAAACTTCATAAGATGAAACATTCAACGATATTGCAGAAAATATAGATTATACAATATTGATAACCCCAATCGAGATACAGTTGAATCAAATCTAGAATCTGAAGAGAAACTTGTTCTGTCGATTCTATGAATCGCACCAATAAAAATCACATGAGGAGTCGACATTCAGAATCCTACAAATCACCCGGATAAATTTGTTCCAAACTGAGTGGAGGAGGATGCAATGAGAATCATTACGTCGCACACACTATCCATAATCAGCTTCACACGTTATAACTGTGACTGTCAGTACTTGTTTTTTATGTTGATTGAAGACTTCATCTTGTAAGATGCTATCTAATAGAAAGCAATAATATAAAACATTCCTTCGATTGCATACCTCTTTCGTGACATATTTGTTGAATAATTACTATCTAGAGTGATGAAATATTTCTTATCACTATGTTATTTCAACTTTCCACATTGTACACCACTGAGAATATTTCAATGCTATCGCTCCCATATCTTGAGAGAATAACAAAATTCCCCAAACACTAAAACTGCATCTATATAAAATCGACATACTACATTATATGTCAGTATAATCCAGTATAAACGATGTCGTATCCGTTCACAGTTTTGCTAGTACTAGTAGTTCTCACTGAATCAAGGTGTGATGTTATACTTGTTGCGGGATACAACCACAAGCTTGAGTTGGAGTTTACTGTCAACATTAGCTCAATAGCTGACCTGGTTGAAACACTATCTGTGAAACCCACCGTCGAACAAGTTGAAATCGAGAGCCAGCATGTACCTACATTGTCTAATAAAGCTCTGGCCAATTTAAAGTTGAGAGACTTTCGGATTATTGACAGTAAACTGAAAATTATAGAACCTGGTGCTATTGCTGGAGCTAATATTACTTCACCAAAGTTTGAATTCAACGACATAGAAACGATCAAGAAAGGAGTGTTCAATAACATGATATTTGCATTTCTTTCGTTGAAATGCAATAAAATTTCGTTTATAGAAACTGGTGCGTTCGATGGAATGGTTGCTGAGGGCCTTGATCTAGGTGGAAATAGGCTGACAAAAATTTCTTCATTTATGTTTGAGAAATCAACAATAGATTATTTGTATCTTTATGATAATGGGATAGCTGAAATCGAGGAAGATGCGTTTCAAAAGGTCGCTGGTTTGTCAGCAATCGATCTGAATAAAAACAAACTAGAAATAATTGGTGACAGTTTCAAAGACCTACAGAATGTGGCACACATCAATCTGGACAGGAATATAATTAAAAAGTTGCCTCCAGGTACCTTCAAAGGAACCAGCTTGGAATCGATTTCTCTGAGGAAAAACAACCTAACTGTAGTTCAGAATGGAGTTTTCAACAACCTACCCATCAAAAATATTTATCTAGAAGAGAATCAGTTAACCACAATTGATTCGGGAGCATTTGCCGGTATCCACACCCTGACAAAAATTTGTTTGAATAGGAATAGCTTTGTGGAGCTGCAACCCTCTTTTTTCGAAGGTATTTCAGGAGACCTCAGCGAATTGCTGCTGGATTATAATAAAATCACTCATATTGTCCCGGTTACTTTCATGTTCTTGAAGGCTCGAACGCTTTCATTGGGAAATAACGAACTGGGAGAAATCAAGAAAGGTATGTTCAAAGATGCTTTCATCAACCGCCTGGTACTTAAAAACAATCGAATCAGTGAAATAGAAATCGGTGTCTTTGAAGACGCTTCATTTATCGATTTCTTCGATTTGAGTGGAAACCATTTGATAAAAGTTAAAAAGGGAAAGCTGGCTATAGAATTATAAAAGTTGGGATGAGGCCATAACCGTTTGTCCAAAACACTGTAGGATAAGACTTTTATAAAATATGTGCTATGCTAGTGAATATACCATAGTGGGGGAAATTAGTAAACGTTTTTTTGACACTAACTTTCATTGTCAACACCTTCGCTGCCTATCTAGGACCGGAAAGTTTCCACAGAAGAAGCCTATTACGTTTTTTTTCATAACAACTTAATGATAATATATTATGACCAGTGCACAAGTGAGCATTTGTATTTATCCCATACAGCACCGATTTGTAGCAAAATTTTGATTCAGGTTCTACTTACCCTTTATTGCAAAATCTACCCTGTGCCTAGGGTTGCCTTTTTGTAGGGATAAAAACCACCTCTGTTCGAAAAAAAAATTGAAAAATTCAGATTGTAATCAACCGAAATCATATTTATATCAGTTGAATGGAGTCAATTTACAAATTTCAATACAGTTTATGATTTATTAATCAGTTTCAGACCTTAACAACCACCCCTTATGACAGATATCAAAAAATAATAATTAACTTGTTATTAAGCAGTTATATAACTGATTGAACATTGACGAGTTGCATAAAAATTTGGATTAAGGTTCTATTCACCCTCTACTTTGAAGTTGAGCTTGTGCCATTGTTTGAATTTCATTTATTAGGGGTGAAAACTACGCCCATTCGAAAAAATTTATAAAATACTAGTTTCGAGCGTGCAATCATCTGTAAATACGTTAAATTAACCTCGATAGACAATTTCTGATCTACTAAACAGTTTCGACCTCTAAAAACCACCCTTATGATAGTTATCATTAAAAAATTATACCGAAATTTTTATTAAGTAACCGGGACACCCAATTGTATGAAAATTTAGATTTAGGCTCTACTCGCTCTCTACTTCAAAGTTACCTCTGTACACGGGCTTGCTTTTGATTTTTTAAGATTTGGATGTGTGTTCGAATGAAATCATCTTTAAATGTTTTAAAAAAAAAGTTTAACAACGTTTATTATTATAAAAAGTAAATATAAATAATTGTATTATTACAAAAAATAAATGTGAAAATAATTAATATTCCTCCTCACTCTCGTCTTTCTCTGCAACTCTATTTCTTTCCACCTCATCTTCGTCTTCGATCTCGTCTTCCTCATGGTCCATATTCGGAACCGTGTTGTGGCAGTTATTTCCATTACATGTAATACAATATGCAGAATTGCAGAATAACCCTACCCTCCAACAACCACACGTCTATTCCGAACACTATGTGTATTCATCAATACAGGCCGTTTCTTTTATCATGTGGTAACATTGCTATATTCTAAACCGTAACAGATACGAAGACGATTAAATGGGAGAAAAGGTAACTATGTGGAGAACAGTACAATGGTCAAAGAAAATTTACAGGGTGTCTCGCCCTTCCCGAGTTATACAGGGAAAACTAAAAATGCTGTTATTTGTTTTTTACGAATAGAATTGTTATTTCTGGAAATATAAAAAAATGGAAAAGGAAAGTTTTAATGTATTCTAAATGTACTATAAAAATGTAATAATGAATCTTTGATTAAACGTTTCTTGTCAACACGGCCACCATCAACATTTCTTTTCAAATACGGACCTGTATGTTTTAGTACAAATATTGATAAAGCGATAAAATCACAATTCAGTGGTACATCACACTTGATATTTTTATAACGTTTCATTTAAAATAACTAACATCATCAGTGACAACAATTTTTAATTACGGTCCTGTCGTTAGGTCGTTTATGGATTCCACAAAACCTAACTCTCCGATATAAAAATTATCAGTGACGCTTTGAATAAATGTATCTATTAAAATTATGTTTACACTATAATAAAAGATATCTGTAGTTTCAGAGACGAACGATGTTCAGTGGCAATTCATCTAAGTAGCCATCAAACTCATTGGATGCAAATCATGAGAGCACTAAAAATGTAAGGTAAAATTAGATGTAAGGTATCATAGATGTAATTTTAAATTTAGGACTTGTTTGTCCTGTATTGCATCTCTTAATAAATAAATAAATAAATAAAAAATGTAAATACATTCCACCATTCAAATGCTCGTCGTAAAAGAAAGGACCTAGTATGTTTGTTCCCAAAATTCCCAACCAAACATTTATTCCGAACCTTTCCTTGAAATTGGTTTCTCTATGTTCATTTGTATTATTCCACCTATAATTGATGTTTCTGTTAAACCAACCATTGTTGGTGAATTTTGATTCGTCCGTCCATATTATTTTATTACAAATATTTCCAACTTCCCTATTTCTACGTCTCAACCACATCGCAAATCGTACTCTCCTTCCGTAATCCCTTTCATTGAGGGATTACGGATCCTGTAGCATTTGTATTTGTTCTTTTTCAAAATATTTCTGGTAGATTTTACAGAAATCCCTAGTTCGTGGGCAATTTCTCGTAAAGAACAATCTTGATTAGAAATATTTTTGTAACTGACCAATCCTAAATTGAAAAAAAATATTTTCGTCACTTTGTTAATCTTTATGAAGTAATATTTGCTTACCTAAAACATTTATTTGGTTCCGGATACTTCCAGTAACAACACATTTTCTAGTTTTATTTCTATCAAATGCACCACAGTCTCTCAAATTTCTTTCTAATCGTCTAAACATTTGAATGTTTGGAATACGACGATTTGGGTATAGCTCACCATACATATTTTTTGCCAAAAGAGGATTTCTATTTGATTTTGCATAAGCAAATAGCATATCAGTCCTTTCGTCATTTGAATACATCTTTGATATGACTAAGTGTATAAACGACTGACAGTTCTTAACACGTATCAACAACTCATTTATTTGTCCTGCCATAGAAACCAAGCAAAGTGAGATGCTATTTAATTGTACCATATCACACAATAGTCGTATTTTGACAAAAAACTAATATTTTCGTTACTTCCAGGATTGAGAATTATAGAAATTTTCAGTATGATAATTGATTCAGAAGAAATCAGCCTTGAAACAAGGATTTCTGTAATACAAAAATGCCCAAGAAGGAAAAATACGAATGTTCGTTGTGTTGGGGAATCTTCTTATCAAAATTATTGGGTGAAGTCTGAAGTATGCCAATAGTTGAATAGATTTTGAAGAAATCAAAATAATTTACAAAAGAACTAACGACAGGACCGTAATTAAAAATTGTTGTCTCTGAGGATGCTAGTTATTTTAAATGAAACGTTATAAAAATATCAAGTGTGATATACCACTGAATTGTGATTTTATCGCTTTATCAATATTTGTACTAAAATAGACAGGTCCGTATTTGAATAAGAAATGTTGATGGTGGCCGTGTTGACACGAAACGTTTGATCAAAGATTCATTGTTACATTTTCATAGTACATTTAGAATACATTAAAACTTTCCCTATACATTTTTTTATATTTTCAGAAATAACAGTTCTATTCGTAAAAAACAAATAACAGCATTTTTGGTTTTCCCTGTATAACTCGGGAAGGGCGAGACTCCCTGTAAATTTTCTTTGACCATTGTACTGTTCTCCACAATAGTTACCTTTTCTCCCATTTAATCGTCTTCGTATCTGTTACGGTTTAGAATATAGCAATGTTACCACATGATAAAAGAAACGGCCTGTATACTAATATACATATTCTAATTTTTACAAAAATGTGCTTTTGGTTTTCCCCCATAACTTGCTTAGTTTTTAAGCAATCAAGTCTTTCGAAGGTGCATTTTATAGAAATGTTTGAAAGCTATATTTTTTTATTTTTAAAGGTTCATGTAAAAAGGGCTCAAAAAAGATACTTTGCGCGAACACACGCAAGCTATAAATGGCCATATCTTACTCAATTTTTATCCTACAGAAAATACAAAAATTTTCAGAAAAAAAAAACTTCAATTTTTGTACTGCACAAAACTTTGTGTATCATCAATAGATTTTGAGTTATTTTGAAGAAAAGGCGATTTTTCGCTAAATTACGAAAATGATTTTCTCTCTTCAAGCTTGATTTTTTTCAAAATAAGTACTTTAGACTGGTCAAACACTCAAAACTCATTATGAGAACATGGATGAAGTGAATTGTGAAGTGGCAACGATTTTTTTCTGATGGAGTGGAGCAGAGGGTGAGATTATCACTATTTTTTTCCAACGAAAAAATAGGAATCGTCGTTATTCTCTTCATACCTCGCTTAGCTTTGATGCTAGGAACTTTAATGACAAATAAAAATAAAGGTTTTTCAAAGGACTTTAAAATAGATTAAATGAGTTTTTCCCGAAAATGCATTGGTTTTTGGTTATTGTACTTGAAACTTTCCATTTTGCCGTTTGAAAATACCAATCAACTTTAGACAAGCAATTAATCCGTTTGTATTCGGTCTGCATACATCATAAATACACGATTTCGTTTGTTTTTTTATGAGCTATAATTTTGCTTCCTGAAGGTTTTTCGATTTGATGCCTATTCTTCCAGTTATTCGTGAAAAAGTATCTGAAAACGTCTTTTTTGCCTGAAAACCGACAATTTCACTCGCGAATGCGTCGAAAAGTATTGACTTTCAGAAAAAGCTTCATTGAACAAAAGTTGCTTAGAATTAGTCAATTTATCGATTTTTGAACTTGTTTTCAATGAACAATTGTTCACCCCCAAGAAGAGGGAAAAATCAACCCCCGGCACAGGGTAGACTTTCAAATGAATGGTGAGTAGAACCTCCATCCAAATCTTTATGAAAATTGGCGCTGTATGGGATAAATACGAGGATGTATTGATATCTAGTTAGCCTAGACCAGTTCCCTGCATAGACAAAATATTGCGTTACCATAGCAACGAACAATAACTTATTAGAAGTGTCAGTGTGAAGTTTGACGTCAAAAAAGTAAACCAGAGTTACGCAATAAATTAAAAAGAAAAAATATGTCCACCTGTATTTAAAAAGGTTAAGAGGTAAGCAGATTTACGAAGATATGCCAATACCCTTGGTGATCAATGTCCTTCGTATGCGACCGTGAAAAATTGTACTGCAAGCTTCAAAAGAGGTAAATTTTCCATTGAAGATGATGACCGATCGGGAAGGCCAGTTTCTGTGTCAGTCCCCGAAAATATCGATACAGTTCATGACATGATTTTAACAGACCGTCGAATTGGGATATCTGAAGCACTGAATATTATATACTAACGCGTTCATCATATAGTTCACGTCAATTTGGACATGAGAAAAATTGCTGCAAAATGGATCCCCAAATGTTTTAATGACCAAAAGCGTGCAAAAGTTGTAGCATCCCGTTCGATCTGCGCTCGATTTGAAAACGATGTAGACATCTTAAACCGAATTGTTACTATGGCTGAGACTTATGTACATGTCTACGATCCAGAAACAAAGCAACAATCATATGAAGGAAGTAATCCATACTCAAAGTGGAGTTGCAACAATCGATGGAATGGCAACACTCCGGTTCTCCAAGACCTAAGAAGTTTCGTGTCCAAAAATCTGCTGGAGAAGTTCTTGCTTCAGTTTTTTGGGATTGCCATGGAGTAATCATGATTAAGTTTTTGGATAAGGAGATTACTATTCGACATTACTGACCACTCTACGGGAAAAAATTAAAGAGAAAATACGCGGAAAGCTATCCAAAGGAGTTTTGTTTTTGCAGGACAATGCCTCTGCACACAAATCTCATGTTGCCATGCAAAAAATTCGTGATTTAGGGTTTGAATTGCTAGAACACCCCCCTTATTCACCAGATTTGGCTCCGTCCGACTATCATCTCTTTCCTCAACTGAAAAAAAGTTTAAACGGTCGTAAATTTTCTTCCAACGAGGAGGTAATAAAAGCTGTGAAAGTCTTGTTTGCAGAACAAGAAAAAACATTTTTTTTGAAAGGTCTAGAGAAAATATTTTGACATTGAAATTTTGTTTGGTTCTATACTAGGCTAAGAATTTTTCAATATATCCTCGTACACTGGACTATGAGCGTGTAGCTCGAAAACGGTTGTGAATTCGAAAAATATGTAGGAACTAAAAGTTGTGAAGAAATTTATCAGCTTTAGTTTGTTATGAAAAAACTTTCTCTGCGGCGCACTGTTTCCGAGATCTTAGCAAAAAACCCAAAAGTGGGACCTTCTTTGTCTGTCCCTCCCTCCGGATCACCTCCTACAAGCCAGGATTTTTACTATGTTCACTATCTAAGTACATTGGACAACAATCGCTCAGGTTCTTCTCACGCACTCTACACCCTCTTTTGGGCCATTCGTTAGTTGAAGTGACTGTATAACCTTGAATATTTCAGTGCTATCGCTCTCTTATCACTAATGAATACCAAAATCATCAACTATTAAAATTCACATCGATATAATATCGCCACAACATTTTATAGAGGTTAGTATATTCTGGTACGAACGATGTTGCACGATACATAACTGTTTTACTAGTACTAGCAGTCATCGCTAAATCAAAATGCGATGTTATAGTCGTGAAGGGTTACAAAGAATTGAGTCACTTGATAACTAGTGAGTTACTGTTCAATACCCACATCAGCTCAATATCTGACCTCGTCGAAACATTACGTATGGAACCTACTGTCGGCTTAGTTAGAATCGATAACCAGCAAGTACCTACGTTGCCTAATAATGCTCTGGCCAATTTAAAACTTATACACTCCCGTGTTACTGAAAGTGGACTGAGAAATATGGAACCTCGTGCTTTGGCTGGAGCTAATATCTCAACATTATCGTTCAATTCCAACAATAAAGAGTGGAGTGTTCAGTAACATGTCGAAAGTCGAAATATCCTTCCATTGCAATGATTGCAATTCTTCCTCCTCAATATTTGCAGCTCCGAAGACGTTTTGTATGAGCCTGCCATAAATACCACATTCGCACAGGAGGTGGAAGGAGTCCTCCTCCTCCCCACATTCCGTGCATAGTGGGTCTGCCTCAACTCTGATGAGAGCCAGGTTCCTCCAGAGGCCGCAGTGAAGTTCTTTGCGGCTTAGCTTCAGTATCTTGGCAGTCCTTGCCCTGTCGAACCTCGATATCATCTGCTTTGACTGCCTGCAGCCGTCTATCTCTCTCCACTCTTTTCTTAACGTATCAACTCTTCCACTCTGATTTTTCCGAAGTAAAGACCATAACAAAGTGAAGGAACACAAAATTAAGCATATATGGGACTTCGAATTTTTGCGATGATCGATTTTGGGTTCGAAGATTGTGAGCGTCAACCAACTCTTCCGTTTTGTCAGATGATTACTAGTCACTTCCTAAACAAAATCATCGTAACGGAAGATGTATATATATATATATATATATATATATATATATATATATAAATCGTCAAGATAATCGACAAACATTTTTCCTTCATACTGGAGTTGGGCCTGCCGATTTAAAAAATATTTGGAATTTGAGATTTTCCAGGAATGGACTTTCTTCTCACCAAACGGACAGGGACGAAGCGCGGGGGGAGCAAGCATGACAGGGGCGCAAGGAAACCAGAAATTTCTGCATGCGTTGTGTTTTCGATAGGGAAATTTGGGCGTTTCCGTCCAGAATCAGTTATCTTATGTAATAAGTTTTATCAATTGTACAAAGTGGCAACATGGCCTAGTTCACAACGGTTTTTTATCGAATCAGCAACAAGTGCCTCTTGAAATCCAAGATCCCTACATAAGCTCTGTTGCCAGAATGTATATTTTATAATTTTTTGCCTCTAGAACTCTAATGTGAAAGAAGTCATTTGAAGATGTCCCTGATTGGTTTGGAAGTAGAAATTTTAGGTGAATGGTTCTTTTCATAGATCTATGAGTGTGCAAAATCTTATGACCAGGAGCATGAAGCCCAAAAGAAAATACCCTGCTTCAAAAACTCCCGCCCTCGCTCTTTTGCCGCCAATTCTATTACGCTATGGCGCTGATTGTTTACTGCCAATAAACACTTGTTTCCTTCCTCTAGACCTTTTTTCAATATTGAACACAGTTAATTCTTATTTTAATTTTTCAACTTCGGAATCTATCTTAAATAGAAGTGACCATGAGCTAGTGTTATCAGCTAAGAAGATTTCCAAAAAATATGATGATGATTCAGATGGCGACATAGTCACAAAAATCACAATTTCTGAAAACATCGTAAAGTCGGATATTATTCGCAGAAAAATGCCTAACTTGAAAGACTTGACAAAATATGTTTTCGTCGAGCATCATATATTAGCCAGCATTCTACCGAACTTATGCACGGCTTGTATATTATATTCAACTCTACCAGTCACATCAGCCATGGCAGGTGGATCATCTTCGGTGCTCAAATTGATAAAAAAACTATCTGAGAAACGCGATGACCCATTTGCGGCTGCCTGGTTTTAGTATTTTGTGCATTGAAAATGAAGTGACTGAGAGCCTGGACATAGAAGAGATCATTGCCAAATCTTTGTCCATCAAGAAAAGAAGGGGTCTTACTGTCTAGGTTTTGTTGTTCAGCCACAGCCAGTAAGACGTAAAAGTAATATGAAAATAAAAGAGATACATTTGTATTTTGCATTTTTCATCCTTGGCCTATTTAGCCTACCTACCTCAGCCTATGTTTGAAAATTGCGTAGCGTTCTGATTTTGAACGTTCACTTGTATATAATTATCGATCACTTCATAAATTTGGGTTTACTGAAAATTTATGGGTAAGGGGGTAAGGGCGCAAGCAGGTCCCTGCGGGGAAGCTCGCTGAAAAATAGCTACGCCACTGCAAACGGAAGACGTATAACTTCTCATAGCGGTTTCACACCCGCTGCTCTCTAACTATTCGAAACTTTCATCAACCGGGAAATGTAGCCAGAATATTCTAGCAATAAGACAATGTGAATCAGACAGTAGCGTACTATGTACCATTTGAGTTCGCATAGATGCTCTAGAAAATGAATATTTTGTCGAGTGGTCAATACTTTGACAGTTTCTTGAAAGTTATCATTGGTATTTGGTGGATAATCCGTTAGTACTGAAAGTAGGTTTCCCCACAGAGTAAAATAGTTATTATTAACGTTACATGGCCGATATGTAGCAAATAACGGATGAGGTTGAATATTGTAATCCAAAGAGCAGCCGAGGATTATAACAACCATGAATGTGAAATTGAAGAAATTGAGGCTTAAAATCAAATTTCTTCAGAAATATTGGGAAAATCATGTTCAGCGACTGTTGATTTACTGCCGAAAATAACTCAAGAGCGATATCAAGAAGAATATAAAAATTTTGAAGAGTGGCGTAAAAACAAGAATGTAAAGTTGGTTAATAAAGATGTATTATTAGCTTATACGAAATAAAAATTAGAAGTTTATTCTCCCAACTCGCTGTGGACCAAGATTTCAATGTTGAAACTTGCTCTGAAAGTTTATGACAACACTGACATTTCAAAGTTAGTTATTTCAAATCGTACACCATATTAGAGTATTACCTACAGAAATGATATTTTCAGATTTGGAAAATTATTTTTGTTCTTGAGACGAAAGTTTTATGGATACACACCAAAGAAAGCAGAAATCTTGTCTGAAGAAGGAGTAACTGAGTTTTTGTTGGAGGCAGATGATCATACATGGTTGCTTGAAAAGGTTGTATTAAGTGTGGTATTTTTGGCGCGTAGACGTGACGAACTTGTTAAGCTGACTGAGGATGATTTTGAAAGCACCAGTATCAGAGTTTTGGTTACGTTGATTGAGGTATATTAAAAACAAAAAGAAAAGGGTATTTGTCATTCTGAAAGAAGGACTTCCTTTTGATGCCTATGGTTTATACCAAAAATACGTACACTGGGAGAATTTTTTCCGCTGCCACTAGCGGCAATTTAATTACCGCCCGTTTTAACGGGAATTTACCTTTGAGTGGAATTTTGCATACCACGTGTTATATCACCTTGGATATTTACTCTGAATAACGCTGTGCATTTCTTCGATGTAACTTTACGTTGTGACATAATTTTACGATAGAACTTTACATTGTTATATTACTTCACAACAAAAATTTGCATTAGAGTTTTACATTGTAATATTACGGTTTGATTCTCTAACGTGAATCATTTGCACTGGAATTTTACATTGTAATATTACGATTTGATTTTCTAACTTAGACATATTCAAGAAGAACCCTGAAATACATCGATTTATGTTTTCGAAAAGACACTCTGTGACATAAAAAATGCCCCCTTCCACCCTCCTCAAAGTGACAGCCACCCCACCAATTTTTTATATTGATATAGGGGGTCAAGTGTATTCAATTGTCATTGCCATACAGCCATGTCTATTCTTTTGAATTTTTGCATCATAACAAAATTACAAAATTACCACGAATACTATTGAATCCGCTGCATATTCAATGCACCCTAATTTTTTTTGGTTCATTTACCAACTGTTTGTCATACGTGATACACGGCTGTATAGACAATTGAATACCCTTCAAAATGCCGCCTATTTCATTTAAAAAATTTGGAGGGTGGTGGCTGCCACTTTGAGGGGGGTGAAGGAGCGGCGATTTTTTTCAGGTCACAGAGTATCTTTTTGAAAACATGAATTGACGTGCTTAAGAGGTTTTCTTGAAAATAGATAACAACGTAGAAAATCAATTTATTCGTTACTTTAAGACCTCACTGTATATTTTTTATTGTATAGGTAGGTACATTTTGTCTTTTATTCAACACACCATAGGCGTATCCATCAATTTGAGAAATTCGTCTCCAGATCACCAAAGCACTTCATTATATTATACTCGATTTACGTTTCGCTAATAAAACTAGCATCATCAAGACTGATAATGTCCTCCAGATGAGTATTTATAGCAATAAAGGGTTTTGGTGAAGTGGAGATATATTGCTCAAATTTTTTAACGTTGAACGTTTCCAAAATCCTCAATATTTTTCCATCCACTTCTATACCTTTATTAACCACTCTGGCTGAATGGCAGACAGATTGACCCCGTATTATCTGGGTAAGAATCGTCTAGCACACTTCATGTATGTACTAGAAAAAAATCATTGAATCTGTGGCGTTCAGTCGTAAAACAAAAATTCTATGTTTTATAAGTATAAACAGATTCTGTCCTTGTCTTCATTATCTTACGATATTTCGGTTAATTATGTACAGCTCTCTTTAATAATTGGAAATAAAAATAAATTTCAAACATAAACTGAATATTTAATTCCCATAATGCAAAAAACTGAAAACATTTTCGAATAATACATTGTATATCATAAACTAACATTATTAATATATTATAAAGATTTATGGACTGGTCTTCCTATTCAGTGCGATTGTCCTAAAAACAAAAAAAAGTTGTATTATACAACAAGCCACAGGCTTTCCATCGTCTTGTTAATTCTTGAAACAGGGCAGAGACTAATAAAATTCAATTTTAATTTTCATAGAATATGGACTATTATTCGACAGCTAGATGCTTTCTATTCGGGAAAATGTCATTTTACAATGATGGAACAAGTACCTACTTATGGAGTTTTTGGTGTACGTAGTTTTTTTTTAAGAATTTGAGTTTTTGGGACAAGTGTCACAAATTAACTCAGCAACAGCGAACATTCTCCAAAAAAAGTAAGTATAAGTTAAGAAAAAACGACCGAAGAATTTATTGGTTTCTCCATAATTTGGGATTCATAAATCGAAAGTTTCACGTTTCAAACCATGTAATAACCTTTCGAAATCAAAAGTTTTGAAGTGATTGAGTCATTTTTCATATTTAGGTACTTAACTCAACATATGATATCGGTATTTCCCACAAAACACATCGTGATTTTAAGGTTATGTTTCTCAATTTCATCAGATATTTAGATATTATGAAGAAACCTGAATGCAATCTCGTAAGTATCATGTGATGATTTCAATAAAGTTCACTTACCTTGTATTCATGATACAATGCACAAAATAAACTCATTACTTATTACTTGCAATATCTCTATACCTCAGTTGGACACAAAAAAGAATGAACAGGAACGTGTAGGAGCTGACTTTACCATGAGGATGCGTAATTTTGCAATCAACTCGAAAATTTACGACAAGACGGATGTACATTTCAGTTGCAGGTATGGATGTTCTCATAGTTGAGGGATATTCACACAATTATTTTCAGTATATCGAAGGAAATTTTACGCGCTGAATGAAATATCATTTCAAGTGCGTATAGATACATCCTGTAGTTTAAAAATTGAACGATAGAAGTAAGATTCCTACGAATCTGAAATAGTGTTCCACTCTAAGCATTGAAAATACATTGCAAATTTAAATCAATTTTCTCAGTGTAGATTTGCGGCCTTCAAATTTGGAATATCGGCGATTCTTCATTGGTTATGGAATGGTAGATGTGTAAAACAAGTTGTGGGCATTGATACTATCGGAGCTGTTCCAAAGAAAATCGCATCATTTTCAAAGTTGGAATATCCTCAGCTCTACACAGGGCACTCGTTTCGCAGATCCTTGGCTTGTAGCAAATGGTGGCGATCTGCTATCGGTAAAAGAACTTGGAGGTTGGAACTCCTCTGTGGTGGCGGAGTCGTATATTGAAAAATCAGTTTCGAAGGGAATGAAGATAATGAGACAAATATTTCATAATTAAGAGGCCACACCGACAACAAGGTCAAATACTGGTGCTGTAGGTGGTAAATCTCTCATCGATGGAATAGAAATTTCAAATAATAGCAATTATCAATTAATTTCACAAATTTATAAATTGTTAGTATTTATTTTCTTTGGCGTTTTGGCATCGACTTCTATGGTCATTAGCCATGTGTTATGGGTAAGCCTTGTTACTAACTCCATACGCCACCTTAGGAGCAGCTCTGTTAATTGGAACGCAACAGTGAATTGTGCAGGACTCACCCCAGTCGAGCCACGAGATTTTAATAATTTAATAGGTCAAATTAAATTAAAAAATCCCAGCTGCAACTGGGGCTCGAACTCCGGAACTTTCGACTCAGAGTCGGACGCTCTAACCACTGCGCCACGCCCCGACACAATTGTTAGTATTATAATAATAATTGTTATTGTGAGCAGAATAAAGTTTTGAAAAAATAATTTGAACCAGTGATTTCTTAACTGCCGCCGGCCGTTAAAAAAATCTTAACGGACGGAGTATGTTAAAATTAACCTTTCAATTGTCATCTGAATGCCATTAAATCAAAATAACAATATGGGATTAGGAAAAATAAATAATAGAAACATTCATCTTTCCGCTCAAAATTATTTATATCTATAGTCAAAAACACATCAGCTGCAATCCCCATATTTCAGACTTTTGGACGTAAACCTTCGCGAATATGAAACTTCCACAAAACCAAGGAGAAAATATGGAAACATGACTCCCTTTTAGTTACAGGAAAACATACTACAAACAAAATTTGTATCTGTCCAGTGGCGGGAAGGCAGATTAGGGGTAGGTACCCATTTGCTGTGCGACCCTGTTTGAAATTACAAACAACTGAAAAGCAGCAACATTATAAACTAAATGCTATCAAATGGCACACCAAGTAACATAAGGAAATGCTGAATAATCACAATCACCGCGGACCGTATTTCTTTTTTAGACAATATATTTTCGAACAAGAGGTTATAAAATACAATCATTCAAATAATGAAATTCCCAACAGGACCCTCCTTATCCATCTATTCCACCTAGAGCCATCTGGAAATTAATCACTTTTCATTCCCCCGAATTCCTAACATTATCGAATTTCAGATTAAATCAGAGTCCTTCCTGGAAGATCTCAACAACATTTTGAATTCCGGAGACGTTCCCAATGTCTACCAACCCGACGAACTGGATAAAATCTATCAGGGAATGAAAGGAACGCTACAAGAACTGGGATTAGCAGCGACAAAATCCAATTTGTTCGCCGTTTATCAAAAACAAGTGCGATCTAATCTGCATAGCGTGATTACTATGAGGTGAGTTTTTCGATCAAGTGGCTTATGAAATACTTCAGATTTCTTCGTGTACCTTTCATACAGGTTGACTGTTCACTAGTTTTGTGCGTCTATTTATAGTCCAAGATACCAGGGACTTCAGGCATAACTTATTTTTAAAAAGATGAAGACTTAGGTTCTGAGTAGTGTCTCAAGTACTTTAAATACCTGCGTGCTTATAGAGTTCGCTCTGTGACACCTGGGCAGGTACCAGGTGAAAATGGTAACTAAAAATAAGAGTTATAATAAGGATGGATTTAGCGAGGGGCTATAGCTACCTCCGTGGCGACGTTAGTTGTTGCCTTGTGAGTACAAGGTCTTCTAACCGATGCCACAAATGTGTGGTTGGCTTCCTGTTGTTGACTTCCTTTGTTTATATTTTTACATCCAAGTGTTGTACATCTTCGCACTTGATTTTACCGTACTGAAGAGAGCTTAAGCTCGAAACACGTGTCTACGGTTGCACAACATTTTGAGGGTTATACCCACTGAATAAAATTTATGTAAAAACATTAATAACAATTAAAATTTTTAAAAAAAATATGTCGGATGCAGACAACACTTGTAGGATACCACGAGGAGCGTGGGAGCAGGGAAAAATTATTGGGTTAGAATTTAATAAAATTATTCATATGTCATATGTGAAAAGTCAAAGTCAAAATTTCATAGAAGTTATGGAACGAGGGAACAACTGGCCTGACCCGCTGGGGTTTCTAGTACAGTTGCAATTACTGCTGAAGAGGAGATATAGTTATGGATTTCATGTAATTGTTGAGAACATTATTGATATTATTCGAAAAAGTTTTTTGAATTAATGTGGAAATTGTGGGAAGTAAAAAAGTGTAAGAAATACCGAATGAAATTGAGTAATGCCAAAGGATATATTCATATACAGGGTGGGGCACCGAAAACAGAACAGATCGAATATCTTCAAAACAAATGTGTTGTGAAAAAATTGCAAAAACACGTCGATTTTTAATTCAAGGGGACATCTTCCTATCATAACCTCAACTGTCATACCTCGTTCCCTACCCCTTGGTCACTATCACCCAACCAATTTGAATAGGGAAAGTAGTAAGTGTGCCATGTCAATTTTCGCTATCTATCTTCTTATTTTGGCGCCCTCTTGCGGAAAAAACAACTGTTCCATATTCCAAATTATGATACTTCATTTGCAAGCTAATTGAACATAACTTCGGTGACAATGCATTGTGGAATTTTTCTAAGAGAAAAAACAAAACTTCTGCTCCATAATGGCGGGCAAGATTTGCAATTATGGTCCGATTTGATTCAAAATTATGTGGTGATTTTCATTGTGGCGCCCTCTTGCGGGAAAAACATCTATTTTGTATTCCAACTCATCATATTTGATTTGAAAGCTAATGTGAACAAGTCATGAAAAAAATTACAAAAATTTACATTGTATGAACTTAAAAATGGAAGTGTTCTCCTTTCATTGCAATACATGAGTATCAGTTAGTCTCGAAACGTTTTCTGGCGTTTTGAAGCATGTCTGGGGTTATTTGAAGAAATTCGGTAATAATACGTTGACGTAACTCTTCTACTTTTTAGATGGCCCTACAAAAAGTAATTAAGGGGGATAAATCTTCTTCCAATACAGTGTCTAGGTAATCTTTCAACCAGGTACTGACGAACCGCTATAGCAAAATGTGATGGAGCTTCGTCCTGTGGGAATATTAGATGATCCTTGAGGTATCGATTATCGTTTTCTATTATGTCTGTTAACGTTGGATCAACGGTATCTTCAAGTAATTCCAAATACATGTCCCCAGTCAAACTACCCGGTAGAAAAAATGGACCAAATATCGCCAAATATTCTAACCCAAACGTTAAACTTTTGTGGGTATTGCGTAGGTATGTACTTGATGAAACACTCATGGATTGCAATCTGACCAGTACCGACAATTATGTCGATTGACAGTCTCGTTGAGATGAAAACTGCATTTATGAGAAAAACAAATGTTGAAAAGGAAATTTGGATCTTGTATAGCACGTTCACTCAAGATTTCACAAAATTGTATGCGACAATCAGTCATCTTCGTTGAATTCCTGAACAATTTTAATAATAATAATAATAATAAATATACTTTATTGTCAAAAAATTATTCATTTTGTAGACGAAGCATGGTACAATATTGGAATCGATATGACTATATACACATTGGTCAAAACAAAAATGTATATATGGACAATATAAATAAAAATGTAACGGTTTAAATAACATTAAAAAAATAATGATAAAATGTATAAAAGTATATAATAATAATAAATATACTTTATTGTCAAAAAATTGTCAATTTTGTAGACAAAGCATAGTAGGTATACATTAAATATTGTGATAAGACGATATACACGTTAGTCAAAACTAGACAAAAATACACAAATATGGTCAATAGAAATAAAAATATATATATATATATATATATATATATATATATATATATATATATATATATATATATATATATATATGCTGAATACTTATATAATACGAAATGGTATATGCTGAATACAAACATAGTCCAACAATTCCTCATTACAGTGTGAAATTGCTCCTGAAGAGTATGTTCTCCAATTGCTCCGAACTCCCTGATGATCTAAGAAGAGTGAAATAGATTTTTGTCGACCAAAATGTATTGGAGGCCTAGCGAAAGAGATGCAATTCACGCATCAATGGAATGAGCGATTTTCTGTGTGTGATACTGCTGAATAACATTCTCCCTTATCTCATCATAGATAAGAATATCTAATGGAAACTGGACATTTAATAAATAATCAACTATCTGAATGAATTTTATTTTTATATATATATAATGAAATAATTATTGAAGAAGAATTCTTCCTCAAAAAACTCCTTTGTACTGTAGTATGGTCTGGAGGAGAACAATTCTTTCAGGGCAAGTCTGAAGTGATCATATAGAATAATCTCCCTTATATGTTTTGGTAAATGAATGAACATTTTACGTCCATTATAGAATATTGAATCTTTCAACAGATTCGATTTTGGAATTGGAAGATTTAGTTGGTTATTACTGGTTTGACGTGTAACATGATGAATCGGATTACTACGTTTTGATTTTATATGGATGGAATCTTGCCGCGAGTACAAAATAATTATTCTTGTGCAATAAAATTTTGATTCAGTTACACACAGAATAACCTACGTCACACATCTAATGAAAAAATTCTATTTTTTTTTAAGCGCATTTGTATAAAAGCTTTTTTCATGAATTTAATCATCCTCTTTAGTGAAAACTTGTAGAACCCCCACATGCCAATTTAGAATCGAATCGAACCACAGTTACAAATTTTATCCGCCATATTGGTTTTTTGCAGTTACAGAAAAATCATCTTGTTTTTTTGAATTGACAAACAAATCAGAATTTCTGAACCTGAAAACAACCACATATCAATTTATGTATGTATGTATGTATGTAAAAGGGGTGGGTTGGCATTGGATGAATCCATTTGCCACAGACTTTTGTTAGCTTATAGCTTTAGAGATCTAGACCAATATTTTCCAAAAATGTTACCAAAATGTCAAATATATTATCTTTATTCTGCATATTGAGTAGATATGTTATATTTAACGGAAATGAAATAGTATGTATTTGCAGTAGATTAAGGAGTCGTGTTATTTCTGGAGTGTGATTCAAGCAGGAAAAGAATATGTGATTTAAGTCACAGATCGATGAGTCATCGCATGTGCAATAAGGTGTTTGGGATAAACCGATTTTATATAAATGGGCTGGAAATCTGCCGTGATTTAGTTTAAGTCTTGTTATGGTGACTGCTTTTTTCCTGCTCAGAATGTAATCTGACAGGTGTGGAATTCTCAATGGTAATGTGGGATGTATGAGTGTGTACTGATTAGTGGAAGTTGTGGTGAAGTCCTGCCAATGTCCCTCCCAACTTGTTCTCATTTTGTTTTTTTCTAGTTGGACTATATCATTATAAGGATGAGTTTCGATCATGTTTGTGGAAGACGTTGCTATTTTAGCTAACTTGTCCGCTATTTCGTTTCCCAATATTCCGCAATGGCCCTTCACCCATACCATGGTAATGTTCACATTTGATTTTGATAGTGTTGATAGGAGTTGCTTTATGTTACATAAATGGCGAGAATTGTATATTTTATAAAAATTTAGATTGTTCAAGGCATTTAGTACAGATTTAGAATCAGACATTAAAACTACATGTGTTGTTACTTTATTTTCATTTATCCACTTCAGAGATTCTTCAATGGCTATCATTTCTGCGGAGAATACCGAACAAATATCAGGAATTTTACCGGAATAGCTAAATTTGGTGTTAGATATATAAAAGGCGAAGCCCGTTCCATTGCCTGATTTGGATCCATCTGTCTAGATGTGGAGGTGATTGGTATAACATCTCAATATGGATTGAAGCAGTGCTTGGTTATAAGAATTTATCTCGTTATATTCAGGGAATATAACAGTTGTCTTGAACATTACTGCCTCTAGGTCGAGATTAAATATTGGGAAACATTTCAGTTGGTTACACAAGTATGTGTTTGTATCTGTAAAAGCATCAGCCAACAGAGGAGTTTTCTTCAGATTCCAATATTCATAAGTGAGATTTCCAATAGATAACTTACAGATGCCCCTTGCAAGTGGGCCATCCGTGGAGAAGGATTTCAATTTGATAATTTCTTTCGATGCTAGATAGGTGCGTCTTATTCCAAGGGGCGGTTCTTGAGCCTCAGTTAAGAGTGCTTGCACGGGTGATGATTTCAGTGCTCCCAAACTTATTATAACGGCATTATATTGTATTTTGTCAATCACGCTGAGATGACAGTCCGCTGCAGAACCATACAAAACACTTCCATAATCTATGATAGAGCGAATATATGCCCTATAAAATTGAAGTGCGATATTAGGATCTGCACCCCATTTAGTTTTTGTTACACATCTTAGCATGTTGATTCCCTTTTCGCATTTAACCTTGATGTTTTCTATTTGTTTATTCCATGTCAGTTTACAGTCCAGGACTATTCCTAGATATTTATAGTGTTTTTTGACAGGAATGTTCAGGTCACTCATAGTGATATAATCAGCTGTGTGGAGCCTGTGTCTCGTGACGAAAACGGCTGCAGATTTTTCGGGAGACATAGCTATATTGTGTACACTTAACCAATTTTTCAGGCAATAAACAACATATTTGAGTTCCCTCACACATAAACCGAAAGATCTCTGTACAGTATAGAAGCAGAAGTCGTCAGCGTACTGTATACATTTTATGCTATCATCAAAATATTCAAGGAGTTCTCGGGTATAAATATTGAATAACAATAGGCTCAGAACCGCTTCTTGAGGTAGACCCTGATTCACCCATCTAGGGCCATGTAGATTATTAATTTGGTCCTTAATATATATATTTCGATTTCTGAATATGTCAACGATATTGCCTGATGCTTTTGAGCCAATATTCAAGGAATGTAACTTTTCTGATAGAATGTTCAAGTCGACTGAATCATAAGCGCCTTTTATATCGACGAATAAACAAGCCAAATAATGATTATTAGTGAATGTGTTCTGAATATCAACCACCAGATGGGAGACCGCTTCAATCGTACCGAAGCCTCTACGGAATCCATATTGAGTTTTTGGTAATTTTGAAAAATGTTCGAAATACCAATCTAACCTAGCCTTGATCATCCTTTCATACGTTTTTGTCATGCATGACATAAGTGATATGGGGCGATAAGATGAGATCAGATTGGGGTCCTTATTTGGCTTCTGTATCAGGATGACTATCATTTCTTTCAGCTGTTCCGGTAAATCACCATTACTCCACCAGTTATTATATAAATCTAATAATTTGGTTTTTGCGCTATTTGTTAGATTTTTTAAAATATTGTATGTGATCATATCTTTACCTGGAGAGCTCTTGCGGGTTATATTTAAAGCCGATTCTAACTCTGTGTAACTGAATTTTTTTGCAACAATTCGTTACTTTGTGATGGGAGATTTTGTGGAACATTGGGAACGGTATCTGGTGCAAAGTATTTTAATAATTTTTCAATTGTTTCTAGGGGTACATGAGATTTGCCAACGAATTTTTTATTTGAAACTTTTTTGATGAAGCTCCAAATCTTACTGGGGGAAGTGTTTTTATTAAGATCATTCAAAAAACGTTTCCAACTTGCTTGACATTTGGTTTTGAAAAGGAGTTTTGTTTGAGCTTCCGTGTTCTTAGCATCAAGATAATTTTCCCAATTTGACGTTTGTTTGTATTTCCTATAGCTTTCTCTCCTCTTCATGACCATATGCGAGCATTCTAAGTCCCACCAGATCGGCCGAGTTACTGAAGGTAAAAAGGGTTTGTTTATCAACATCGATTTACATAATGCACCATCAACAGCATCTAAAAAGTTCATAAGGGTAATTGAGTTTGACTGGTCCTGATGTAGGAAGTTATTGTCTAACTCTATTCGAAACAGTAACCAGTCTGCAGATTTTTCGTTCCATTTGGTGGCTGGAAGAATTTTTTCGGGGCTGAGTTCGCAATTGTATTCGATTACAATTGGGAAGTGATCAGATCCCATCCGATCGTCTGAGACAAGCCATTTGATTTTACTTATTAGGTTGGGAGAAGCAATGGTCAGATCAACAGCAGAAGGACCTTGATTTGGTCTACTGACCCGGGTAGAGGACCCATCATTCACAACTACAAGTTCGTTACTATCCACAGCACTAATCAAACGATTACCGTTCCTTTGGTTGAGAGAAGATCCCCACAAAGTGTGATGGCAATTAAAATCACCACAAAATATAGTATTTTTGGGAAATTGTGAAAACAGTTTTTCCCAATCACTGGCACTCACGTCTGTGTTGGGAAGTTTGTAGACAGACACAATTGAAAGCTTGGGTTTCTCTAAATATACTGCACATACTTCTATTTTTTTGTTGAAATTTCTGGAGATATTGACATTTTTGTAAAGTTTTTTCCTATCAGAATAGCAACACCACCTTTTCCATCCGTTCTGCTGTTTTGAACGGTGGAAAAGCTATTAATGTTTATTGAAGTTGTTTTGAGCCATATTTCCGAAAGAACAAGAATATCAAATGGATTCCTTGATAAAAAATTCAATAAATTGGGTTTTCGCTTATTATAGGATAGAACGTTCCACTGAAGAATTTTGAGTGCCTTAGTAGCTGGATTCATCTCCACTTAAACTGATTATTTCTGATGATTTATCAATTTCTGTTCCAATTATAGAATTTACTATATCCCTAATGTCAGTTTGATTTTCCAAATTCTTATCATTATTATCCCCATTATTACTACTTGCAAAGTTTTCTTGAATATAGGTTGTTATACCTGCAATTAATTTCTCTTTATAATGCATGAATTCATCCCTATAGGGATTTGGAAGAACGGTTTTCTTTTCTTTTTGGACTTGGAATTTTTTTGTGATTACTGGAGATGCAGGAGGGGAACGCAATTTTCGTTTTTTATTTGGTGAAGGAGGTCTTGAGGGTTTATTCAAGAAAGGTCTTGAAGAATTTTGAGATGGAGCGTATTCGGGTAGTGGGTGAAAGTTATTTGTATTGTTCAATACAGAAAAACGATTGTTCGTCGTAATTTTTGCATATGAGGGATTATTGACAACTTTTTCAGCATCTTTAAAGGAAATATTTCGAGTGGCCATTTCTTTTTTAATTTTATACTGATGCGAATACATTGGACAATTCTTTGAAATCGAATTATGGTTATTAGTTTCGCAGTATATACAGAAGGGTCTAGAAGCTTCGCAAGCATTGTTAATATCATGAACGTCACTACATATTTTGCAACGTTGTGTTTTAGATTTACAAAGTTTGGAAGTATGCCCGTAACGAAGACACTTAAAACATTGCACAACTGGTTGTATATATGGATCTACAGTGAAGTACGCTAGGTTAATTCTCACTTTTTCAGGAATGCTGTTACCTAAAAATGTGACTATTATCATTTGCCTATCAACCAACCGTGATGTACCATCTTTTTCAACAACCCTACGTTTCATGCGTTGAATTTCTGTGATTTTAGAATTATCTGTTTCTATGTTTTCCAGTAGAAAACTTTCGGTGAAAAAAGTATCGACTGAACGTATAATACCTTTTCTATGATTGAAAAATCTTGGGATGAA
Organism: Chrysolina oricalcia; assembly: GCA_944452925.2. Lineage (NCBI taxonomy): Eukaryota > Metazoa > Arthropoda > Insecta > Coleoptera > Chrysomelidae > Chrysolina > Chrysolina oricalcia. The sequence goes on from OX101827.2 coordinate 36,157,648, forward strand.
TGCTATCAAATTATTTTTTGTAATTATATCATGCAGAACTAATAAATTGGCGACTGAATAAGATTTGAATACAATCTTTACTCTATTCACCCCTACGGAAATTATATCTATGACATCATTTTTAAATGTACTTTGTTCTAGGAGATAATAGCCAATTTTCATCGGGAAAAGTCTACCAAAGTTTTTATTCTGATGTTCTACATAAACGAAATACGGTCCCTTATCCGCAAGAGAATATTTATTTGTGAAATCGAAAGAGGAGAGATCTTTAAATTCACTAGGAAGTACATTCTTATCAGGCGGATCGGGCGGTTTTTTGCCGCCCGTTTCTTCATCCATTTTTTTAGAATTGAGTATGAACAAATCTTAATAAAAACTCACCGCAATGATTTGGATGTATATCAACAATGTTTTAGGATACTTATCTAATAATACAACACAGCACTGTTATCACAACTGAAACACTCTCGTATAGGTCTAGACAGGTGGCCTGCCGATACGAAACTGTCCATATCAATTCATAATCGATCTATAATTGCAAATCTTGTCCGCCGTTTTGGAGCCGTCATTTTGTTTTTTCTCATAGAAAAATATCATAATGCATTGTCACCGAATTTATGTCAAATTTGCTTGCAAATGAAGTTTCATAATTTGGAATACAGAATAGTTGTTTTTCCTGCAAGAGGGCGCCAAAATAAGAAGATAGGTAGCGAAAATTGACATGGCTGAATTCCTTATGAAATTACCTTTTTAATGATGTGTCACACTTATTTCTTTCCTTATTCAAATCGTTTGGGCTATAGTGACCAAGAGGTGGGGGGAGAGGTGTGGCAGTTGAGGTTATGATAGGAAGATATCCCTCTTGGATTGAAAATCGACATATTTTTGCATTTTTTTTTCACAACACATGTGATTTGAAGATATTCAATCTGTTTCGTTTTCGGTGTCCCACCCTGTATATACTCTGTAGAATATCACTCTGAATTCATTGAAAATATGAACAGGATGTTCATAAAGTCAGTTGTGGAATCATCTGCGACTGAAAGTTGGAATTTATTAGCTATTTTCCATCGTACAAGATAACCTCTCTTGGAAGGGATTCATGTTTTAAAGAGAAACATTCTCAATTGAAAATTGAATCAATACATGACTCTTCTGAAAATGGATAAACCCTACGATAATTGAAGTTACTTTTTGTAATATCTAACAGAAAACAACTACTTCCCCGGCTAAAGCCACGCTGGACATTGAACTACATCTGATAGATATTGAGAAAGACCCTATATAACTTGAGAGAAAAAATCTGTAAGTGAAAATTTGCATTTTCATTCAGATAGTTGATTATTTATTAAATGTCCAGTTTCCATTAGAGATTCTTATCTATGATGAGATAAGGGAGAATGTTATTCAGCAGTATCACACACAGAAAATCGCTCATTCCATTGATGCGTGAATTGCATCTCTTTCGCTAGGCCTCCAATACATTTTGGTCGACAAAAATCTATTTCACTCTTCTAAGATCATCAGGGAGTTCGGAGCAATTGGAAAACATTCTCTTCAGGAGCAATTTCACACTGTAATGAGGAATTGTTGGACTATGTTTGTCGATTATTCAACTATGAGTATGCATTTCAGAGCAAGTGAGACATCCATTGTAACTCGGTTCCCATTCTTAAACTCATAATCTGTTTCAGTCTACTGTGTTTGTGTATGCGCCATGTTTAAGAAAGTGTAAGGTGAATTAATTTCATTCTATTTAAAAAAAGATATCAGTTGTGAAAATTTCAAATAAATATAATTTCAGTAGAAAAATATTCAACTATGATTAATTATCGAAATTTTTTGATTATAATATCTGAATCACCTCTATCGTCGTCATAATAGTCATTCGAATTTTCATCATTAGGCCAATCATGAAACTGTCCACTCAAGTCATCATCCTCACCATCGTCAGTTATATTGTTGAATAATGCCCAATGTTGAATAAAGAAATCAACGAGGGCCTTTTTTAAACGGATAGTGTTCTCGCGCTCATACTCATAGTTGAATAATTTTCGTTTTTAGGGGATATTTGGTCATAACAACATGTCTGACTGATCGAATATAACTTTGTAATAGTTGTCTTGATAACATTTGAAAATTATAAATGTAAAGTTCATTTATTATTTGTGGAGCTTTAAAGCGTCTGACCAAAGTTCTGGTCCATGGAAAGCATCTGACACTTTTCATATTACTCCAGGGTGATATTCTACAAAACATATACGAGGATGTATTGATATCTAGTTAGCCTAGACCAGTTCCCTGCATAAACAAAATATTGCGTTACCATAGCAACGAACAATAACTTATTAGTAGTGTCAGTGTAAAGTTTGACTTTAAAAAAGCTGACAAGATTTGTAATTATATTTGAGATATGAAGATTTCTTTTGTTGTTGTTGTTGTTGTTGTTGTCAATACTCAGTCTTTGCATCAAGAAAGCTAGCGATCGATTTTCTCCAGTATTGTTGACAATTTTCCTTCCAATTTCTTTAACAATTTTGAGACAATTCAGTCCAAATCCTCCCAGAGTATCAAATACCAAAGGTGAAACAATGTAATTATTTTCAAATGACTGGTATTTAATTCTTTTTCGTTCTTCTGCACGTTCTGCAAATTTTCTGGGTGCTATTATGGCGGTCCTTACATTCGAATTCGTAAAGACATCCACACATGTAACATCCCATATCATTGCCTTTCCTCTTGACCATGGTATCAATGTGGTACCATCTGGTCGTTTTCTGACGTCATCAAAGGAGGTTTCGTTAGGTTCTAACTCTGATGGAATTTCAGCTGATACCAAAGCTCGCTTAATGGTGTCGTTAAGTTCATGATGGCGGGAAAGGCGCCCCGAACTTCAAAAAAGTAAACCAGAGATACGCTATAAATTAAAAGAAAAAATATGTCCACCGATATTGTGAAAATCTAAAAATTAGAGTATTGAGCCGTCATCAAGTATCTGTATTTAAAAGGGTTAAGAGGTAAGCTGATTTACGAAGATATGCTTAATACCCTTGGTGATCAATGTCCTTCGTATGTGACCGTGAAAAATTGGACTGCAAGCTTCAAAAGAGGTAAATTTTCCATTGAAGATGATGACCGATCGGGAAGGCCAGTTTCTGTGTCAGTCCCCGAAAATATCGATGCAGTTCATGACATGATTTTAACAGACCGTCGAATTGGGCTGAAACGGATATCTGAAGCAGTGAATATTTTATACGAACGCGTTCATCATATAGTTCACGTCAATTTGGACATGAGAAAAATTGCTGCAAAATGGATCCCCAAATGTTTGAATGTTGACCAAAAGCTTGCAAGGGTAGTAGCATCGCGTTCGATCTGTGCTCGATTTGAAAACGATGTAGACTTCTTAAACCGAATTGTTACTATGGATGAGACTTGGGTACATTTCTACGATCCAGAAACAAAGCAACAATCGATGGAATGGCGACACTGCGGTTCTCCAAGACCTAAGAAGTTTCGTGTCCAAAAATCTGCTGGAAAAGTTCTTGCTTCAGTTTTTTCGGATTGCCATGGAGTAATCATGATTGATTTTTTGGATAAGGGTAGAACAATAATTGGAGATTACTATTCGACATTACTGACCACTCTACGGGATAAAATTAAAGAGAAAATACGTTGACAGCTAACCATAGCTGTTTTGTTTTTGCAGGACAACGCCCCTGCACACAAATCTCATGTTGCCATGCAAATAATTCGTGATTTAGGGTTTGAATCACTAGAACACCCCCATTATTCACCAGATTTGGCTCCGTCCAACTATCATCTCTTTCCTCAACTGAAAAAAAGTTCAAAAGGTCGTAAATTTCCTTCAACGAGGAGGTAATAAAAGCTGTGGAGGTCTGGTTTGCAGAGCAAGAAGATATTTTTTTTTGAAAGGTCTAGAGACGTTGCAGATTCGCTGTAATAAATGTATCCAATTAAGAGGAGAATATGTTGAGTAATAAAATATTTTGACATTGAAATTTTGTTTGGTTCTATAGTAGGCTAATAATTTTTCAATATATCCTCGAATATGAAAATCAGCCATACAAATTTGAGTTTAGTAACTCTTATTTTTAGTAACTTTTCTCACCTGGGACCTACTCAGGTGTCACAGAGCGAACTCCACAAGCAAGCAGGTATTAAAAGTTCATGAGACACTACTCAGAAACTTTCTTCATCATTTCAAAAATATGTTATGTCTGAAGGCCCTGGGATCTTACTCTATTATGGGATATAACATAGACCTCGTTACCAGAAATATGTTTTTTCATAGAATGGTGATTTATTGCCATTTTGACCGTGTGCAACATGATGCCGTGTACTTACCAAAATCTGAAACATATAGTAGAAGCTAACAGTAGAAGACTTATCTCAATATGCACCGTATGTAAATAATAATAATCTTTATGGACCCCAAGAGTCATAATTGTTTATAATAGGCTCTCAAATCTATAACTAAGACAATAAACAATCAAATTTCAAGTTTAAAATGTTTGTGTCAGTTTAAAAAAAGTTTCATTGTAATGAATATTCCTTCGAAAGGTTCTTTTGTATGATATTTTTCAAAGTTTTGGGCATGATATGAAATATCAATATCCCATTTTTTTTTTCAGTCCTATTGGAGAAATATTCAGAGCACGATTACGCCAGTTTCCGGCCCTAGTCAACTGCTGTACTATCGATTGGTTCAGTCCATGGCCTGACTCTGCTTTACAGGTTAGTAACTCAATCCTCAATGGATCCAAGATTTCTTCAAGAATCTTTCTGAAGTGCCTTAATAATTTCATTGAATTCTTTTTGTGTTCGTCAAATTTAAATTCTTCCAATATCTAATGAAAATTGTTGAATTAAAATGAATAGACACTTGGAGGAATATCTGTGTAAATCAAATTTGTTATATGAAGAACAATATGGATTGATTCAATGTAATACTGAGTCTGCTGCAGTAGATATGATATCCAGAAAAAAGTAAAGTTAGATTCTACTTGTCTTAAAACCGCGATTTGACATTGTAATAAGTATACCAAATTCTTTTGGTAAATTGATATTGTAAATGAGGAAATTTTTTCATTTGGCTCAAAGATTATTCTAGATAAGAAAAAACCTAGAAGGCATTTATCAAAAGTACATTTAATTGGGCGTATCAAATGTGGTGTTCCACAGAGATGCATACTTCATTCTTTTTTATAATATATTTTAACATGATTGAAAGATTAAATCAGCAGAAAGTTAACATTGAACACGATCTTCAAATTTCGTTTCATTAGCTATTCACCTATATAATATTGGTAGATTTATCGAAATTTTCAATTATTTGTATTCATAGAAAGTACTGAAGAAGATTCTGTGAGAGCAAGAAAATTCAACAATTCACGAATTCAGCATACTAGCAATGCAAATAGATTCACATATCGATTCAATCATATCATTAATGTAAGAAAACAAATAAGATGTCCTACAACAGTATTTAACAATTACTCATTTCAGGTTGTTTTCTTCACAAATTGCAATACCAGATGTCAGTTCGGGGCTCAACCAAAATTTTTATTCTTGAAATTGCAGACTTTGGAAAAAGCTGTGAATTGCTTGAAAGCATTTGGAACTTGCTCTTTTCAAACTTGTTATCATATAACAAATGTCAACATTTAATGGTCACCAAATGAAAATTCTGTCTTCAGAGAATATCTGATAGTAATAAAATGAGGCAATGGATTTGGTGTCTGACAATATGCAGTGTTTAAGACTATATTGTTCTTTCATAATATGCATTTTTCTGCTGTTCGTGAATAAAATGACCGTTCTCAGTAATTGGAATATTGCAGTTCGTATAGGTGGTACCAAGTATCAGGATATACTCTGTGCTGATGCCTGAGTAGGTAACAAATACAAATTCCTCAACCATATAGTTAGTTCCTGCATTCAATTTTAGATAGAACTGTGCCCCTCTGTAGAAAGATATACAGTGACAGTTGGGTTTATCAACGAGAAGCCAAACATTACTGCCTGTGGCAGAGCTTGAAATTTCTCTGTAATCGCATTTTCCAATAATTTTGCACTCCTCATCACTCGTTCTGTTGCTGACATTTGCGCTTCATCAACTATTTTGTATTTTTTCCTTGGTCTAGCAACTGAAGCGTCTCTTATGATTGATGGCTTTTCAACAAAATTAATTGGTGTACTTCTTCTATCATTTCATTTTCTGTTCTTTGAGGAGTGACATTCGCTGGATTGGTCGAGGTGGACTTGTTCGATGGCCTGCTCGATCCCCGGACTTGAACCTAATGGATTATTTTCTACGGAGTCATGAAAAATCATGAGTTCACACTACTCCAGTGGAACATGTAAATTCGGATAACTGCTGGTTGTAAGTCGTCAAGAAACGACCCTGCTGGTTCAAAAAGACTTCGGAAATTTTTTTCATTTCTTCATCCTCGCTGGAGGTGATAATAATAACGTTTATTCATAATTCAATGTTACAAGTATGAAATAAATGTATGTCAATTTCCTAAAACATATAGTTATCAAAGTGTACAATGCTTCATTTGAGAAACAATTAGGTATAAAATTATGAAAGGGAATATTTATATGATTATTATAATTTCTAAGACGAAACAACATGAACAGTTGAATAGTGTCAAACTAGTATGAGACTGATCATGTTAACAGTTTCTGTTGATTACGAACCGTTACATTAAATTTTTGATCATAAAATGTTGTAATTGCCGAAAATTTTGTCCGCTCTGTATTTTCGAAACAAATAGGCTTTTCAAAAATCATCATCGAACAAAATGATCCGTGGAATTACCTCTTGAATTTTTACCCTGTAATTATCAAACACCCCGAAATCCCCGAGAATCTAAAATATACAGGGTGTTTCAAATTCGATCCTCACCATTGCGATCTCGGAAACCATGAGAGATACAAAAATGGTTAAATTGGGGCAGAGTTCACCTGGCTAACAATATGCCGTTGAGAATGTTCTGAAATTCCGAGTATATCCGGAGATATCTGGAAAAAACAGAAATTTCGCAAAATGGTTTTTGTTTTTTTCTGGCTTTATTTTTCTAAGGATTCGAAAATAAATTGCACTTCCATTTTGCCACTTTTTCCCTGCTACATAATGGTGTTTTCAGATTCGCTATCCGACGTTTCGTCTTCCGGCCACCACCATCAACTTTATTTTTACTCATGGGCGCTACATTGGATTCTTTCAGTTTTGAATAGAACCAGATTTTACCTTTTCAATGATGCGTCAAAAGTTATCATTCTTTTTTTCAAAAATTCAGAGATATTGAAAACAATGTATTCTTATCATAATAGGCTTTGACTTTGATGTTTCAAAATTTGACTTTCAATTTGTTACACTCAGGGCCAGTTTTTCATGTTCCAACTGAGCTCCAGATAACTAATAGTTTAGATGGTGAACGACATTCTTCAAATGACGTTTGAAGCATCACATTCTGAACTATTAGTTAGTTATCTGGAGTTTAACTGGAACAAGAAAAACTGGCCTCCAATGACATTTTGTTATTGTACAAGTCATTTAATTTTTGGCGAAAAATAGCTTTCACGAATAAAGAAAAAAGAGATATAATACAAATTTATTACAAATATAATAGAAACAGTGTTAGGACATCGGAAATCAGGGTCATGGAGATAAAATACCTTGGGATTATAGGCCAATAAAATAATTATATTTTGAGGAATTAATTTCCAGCAAGCTGGAAATCATTTAATTACCTTCATTCGGTCCCAAATGCGTGTAATCTAAGTTTGCACCATTCCAGGAGTTGAGCTTAACTTTTGATAGCCAAAAAGCCGTCAAATTTTTGCACTTTTTTTATTTTTTTGCTTATAGCTGCAAAATGGTTCATCGGTCGAAAAATGTCATTCTATTCAATAATATAGAAGGCAAAATTCTGCGTCGAATGACATCTGAAAACATCAAATTCCGTTTAGTAGTATAGCCGAAATCGAATGTTAAAAAAGAAGAAAATTTCGTAGTTCGGTGCTAGCTTACATTTTGCGGCTTTCCAAGACGACATATCTTGAAAACAGATACTCCTATTGAAAAAACCCATAAAATAAAAGTTGTAGAGAATAAAATTTTACGTTATATAGATAGATGTCCAAATGTTTAAGTTTTCTTGATTTGTCCAATTATCCGGATATCTGAATGCCCGGTTCAGCTTCGGTCCCAAATTTTCAATAATTATTTTTCATCTAGTGCGCGAAATGCTACTTTGGTGATCGAGAGCTGATTTTTTTAACGAGGCGCAGCCAAGTTAAAAAATAGTCGAAATCACCAAAGTATTTCGCGCACGAGTTGCAAACAAATTTTTTTTTACAAACGCCAAACAAAATTCATTGTAAATAATAAATAAAATTAGGTAGTGTAAAATTTTGTCACAATTTGAAAAAAGTTTAAAAGCCTTAATTATTGTTACCTAAACATTCAGAAACAAATGATTCCATGGATTTTTTGCATTGAGTACCATAAACGATAAAGGTTGAAATATAAAAATCCCACATAGTTTACATGCAGTGTGCAAAATACCTATTTCGCAATAGGTGCCTATTTCGCACAATGCTTTGCTACTTCGCGCACGGTGTCATGGTAACGAAGGACAATGAAAAAAAGGGTCACTTCGTACATTGTTATCAATGCGTGCACCTTGTCATTTATTGACGTTTGTAGAAAAAAGTCTATTTTTTTACTTTTAAGTTCGTGTCTCTGTTTTGATAATTACAGAGTGAAAAGTTGATTATACTTGAAAGGAAGTGTTCTATTGTTGTTCTATTATCTGGCGTGTTCAACACCTACAAACATGAATGACCCGAAGTGTTTAATTAGTTACAAACCATTACATGATGAGGCCTTAACTACAGTAAAAGAACGAGGAATAGAAACATTGATAAAAAGAAGTATTGCAAGGAAGGATGAGAAACACCTTCAACTTCAAGGTCTTACTTCAGTAGTGATTCACGAAAGTTGCAGGAAAATATATTCAAAGGAGAAAAGAAGTGAAGAAGAAAACCCCAAGAGGCATAGAGAGAGGGTCCCGACTTTTGATTTTAAGAAGAGATGTGTGATCTGTGGGGAAGACGCATCACAGGAATTTGTGGCCAGAGAAAGCAAGAAGCCTCTGAAGAGGCGAGTTACCGTGCAGTATGTGTCAACAATTGAGTTCAAAAATTCCCTCTTGGCTGCAGCTGAATGGTGGCAGGATGAAGAGGTACTTGAAAGAATTCGTCTTGAAAATAATTTAGTTGCGGTAGAGGCCAGATACCACCGCTCCTGCAGTATCAAGTTTCTGAAAAAAGATGCAAAAACTGGATCGTCAGTTGGTCGACCTGAAGATGAAGATGTGTCTCTGGCATTTAACTATATTTGCAATTACATCGAGGAAAATGAAGACCAATGCCAATTTACTTTGTCAGAAATTTTGAAAGACTTCGAAGGCTTTATCCCGACTCATAAATCCCTGTTCAAAAAGCTGAAAACAAAGTATGAAGACGACCTTATTATCACTAGCGGAAGGGGTAAAAATAAGCCACCGGTAAAATGCTTTCGAAATACAGGTTACAAAATTTTAACTCAGGCTTGGTATGACTCCAGAAATGTCGACGAAAAAGAAGAGCGACTTCGCATAGTGAAAGCAGCTGCTGCCATTGTCCGCGAGGATATTAGGTCAGTGTTTTATCCCCTTGATACTTACCCCAAAGTGGACGAATTTCTGAAGGACGTTGAGAATGACATTCCAGAAACCCTTAAGGTGCTTGTAGGGTCAATTGTAAACACCAAAAAGGGAAAAACAACTTCCGCTCGGCCTAAACAAAAAACGAAAACCTGTGCTATTGCTCACGCAATAATTAATGCTGCGAGACCGCGGTCCTTCCTGTCGCCACTGCTCATAGGACTTGGTGCAACGCTTCATCAGAAGTACGGATCAAGAGAACTCTTGGATGTGTTGTCAAGTCTTGGGTTTTCTTGTTCATATTTCGAAGTTCAACTGTTTCAAGCATCTGTCCTTCAAGACCCACCGCAGGTCGTTCTGGAAGATTCTTTTAGCCAGTGGGTGCGTGACAATGCTGATGTTAACGTAGACACGATTGACGGCTCCAACACGTGGCATGCTATGGGTGGGCTCCAATGTATAACCCCTCACACCTCAGCCTGGTCAAAGGCAAGAATTGCAAGATTGAAGAAGGTACCCAAAGCCAAGGCAACTGGGGCAATCGGAAGCATACCCTTGGTCACGTTTCAAAAAACCGAGCAGGATGGCCTTAAGTCAATTTGTATCTATGATATGAACGTACGATACCCAATCGATGTGGTAAAACCTTCAGTCAGCGACTTCTTGTGGTTGTATGGGAAATGGAGAGACCACCCGAACGTTCCAGGGTGGAACGGATTCATGGAAAAGATAACCTCTGATCAGCCATTTCAGAAATCTCGTACTTTGTGCCTACCATTCCTGAATGCACCTCCAGGAAACCCTGACACTATATACTCTGTACTACTTGATTCAGTTGAACGAAGAGGTGATAAACAAAAATGCTGCTTCGTGACGTTTGACCAGCCTCTGTATTACAAAGCCAGAGAGATAGTGGCTTCATGCAATTCTGAATCTCCATTATCATCAGTGATCGTACGCCTAGGTGGCTTCCACCTGCTGATGTCTTTTATGGGTGCTATTGGATACATAATGGACGGTAGTGGGTTGCAGGATGTTCTTAGCACCATTTACGCAAGACAGTCTACAGAAAAGATGCTAACGGGGCACGCATATTCAAGAGCTGTTAGGGGTCATATTTTAGTTCACCAGGCATTGGCAAGAACTGCTTTGTCAACAATGACCATCACTGACGACAATAATCAGGCAATATTAGATACGTTAAATAATATAGGGGCTCCAAATTTTCCACAACATCTGGACCAACCAGCGCTCATGAGCATTATGGAACAATTCTACAAGAAACTGTCGGAGCTTGAACAGAATGGACCTACCGCAAAGCTGTGGGTGCAGTATTTCCACATGGTGTCCATCTTCAAGCAGTTCATAGAGGCTGAGCAAACTGGCAATTGGCATTTACATCTACAGTCGGTGCAACGGATGTTGCCGTACTTTCATTCGAGCGGTCACTTCTTATATGCCAAGTCATGCCAATTGTATCTCCAAGACATGATAGATTTGGACCAAAAGATCTTGCCTGATGAATATGACAAATTTGTGAACCAAGGCTTCTTCACCATCAGAAGGTCTGACAAGTTTTGGTCTGGTGTATTTACTGATCAGACTATTAAGCAGGTCGTCATGAGGTCTCTGAAAGCCCAAGGTGGGCTGTCACATGGACGAGGCATAACGGACAGCACACTGGTGACTTGGGTTGCCACAATGCCTACCATCATGGAAATTGCCGTACAAGTGGAAGACTTTTGTGGCGTGAAGTATGGTACTTCAGATCAGCACGTAGACGCTAGGTTCTCAAGGGTACAGAGGGACGATGCAGATATTGCGATCCTTCTTGACTGGTTTTCATCCCACGATCCCTTTCCACTAGGACAATTTGTGATGTCCATTAGCACAGGAGTAACTGGCGATGAGAAAATTGACTGCCATGAAGCGTTTGAAAAAGGAATTCGGAGTATTGCTAAAATTATTGGCAACGACTTCAGTACTGTCAAGTTTAAACGAAAAAACAGAGTTGTTCCTCTTAAAAGTTTCAACTCAAAAGTAAAAATTCACGGCGAAGATATACCAGTTAACCCAGAAACACTTTTCCGACGCATAACACTTCTGAAAAAATCAGAGAAACAGTGGAAGAATTTCTTTGAGTTTGAGTTGGCTCCTTATCCCCTTTCCATCTTTGATGAAACAGGAATGCGAAAAACAAAAAAATCTGTGTTCTACGATTTATTTTCACCAGTGTCTGATCCACCAAACCTTGCAGATAGTGCAATTGTAATTGATGGTGGTTTTCTTTTACATCGAGTGGTTTGGCAATCCAAGGAAAAATTTTCAACAATTCTCTTCAAGTATGTGAACTACGTTAAGAAATACTACAATCCTGCCAGTACAACTATCGTTTTTGATGGTTACCCTGATGCGGCATCAGTAAAGAGTACCAAATCAGCTGAGCGGCTTCGCCGTAAAAGCAAGTACTCTTCTGCAAATGTGGTGTTCACTGAAACGATGAATGCAACCATGCCGAAAGAACAATTTCTCTCCAACGACAATAACAAAGAACGGCTTATTTTTATGCTGCGTGAAAAATTGGTACAGCATGGGTTCAAAGTAAGGCAAAGTGTTGAGGATGCTGACACCCTCATTGTCAACACTGCCATTGAATTGGCAGGTAATTTTGCGACGGTCATCATAATCGGGGAAGACACCGATTTATTGATCATATTAACTGCCAAAGCACCAAATTCATCCAACATTTACGTCATGAAACCTGGAAAGGGAACCTCTCAGAACACATTCTACTCTCCCAAGTATTTCAAGTTCTCGTCTGTTGTCAAACAGAATCTCCTGTTCCTGCATGCAATCAGTGGATGTGATACAACCTCTGCATTCTATCGCCAAGGGAAGTTGAAGTTTGTCAAGCTTCTTGAAAAGAACACGACATTACAAGAGACTGTCAAGGTTTTTCATCATGAAGATGCAGATCCTGAGGTTCTCTGTTCAGCAGGTCAACTGTTCTTGGCAGCCCTCTATTCATCTAAGGCAGATGAGACCTCCTTGGACCAAATCCGCTACGAGATATTTTCCAAATCCGTAACAAAGCCAACTTTCCAGCTGGCCTCTCTACCTCCAACAAATGCAGCCGCCGCCCAACATATTCTGCGGGTGTACCTTCAAATCCAGGGCTGGTATGATAGATCAAATGATCCTCTGAGCTGGGGTTGGAGGAGGACAGACCTTGGTCTTCTCCCCATCGTAAACACAAAGGATCCAGCTCCACCTGAAATTCTCAATACTGTGTCCTGCAAATGTACAAAGGAGTGTACAGGCAAGTGCAGCTGCCGAAAAGTAGGCATGAAATGTTCAACAATATGCCTCAACTGCAACGGCCAGTCATGCTCGAATTCAGAACAATTCGAGGATGAGGATGTGACCTTCATTGCCGTAGAAGCAGAAATAGGTGAGGATAGTCCCTTTGAAGATGATCCAGATGAAGGGGGCCTCGATATGCAATCGCGCCGTCTGAGCTTCTCAGATGAAGGACCATCGACATCAAAGAAAATGCGAACATGAATGCTGCCACATTTTGTGTTGCATGCCTATTACATATTGATTTATGCCACAAACTGTTCATCAATGCAGTGTTTTCGTTCCTTCATTGCACCTTAACTATTAGGAACTATGATTATGAAATTTTATTCTCTACAACTTTTATTCAATGAATTTTTTCAATAAGACTATCTGTTTTAAAGCCGCAAAATGTAAGTTTGCACCGCACTACGAAATTTTCTTTTTTTTAACATTCGATTTCGGCTATACCTCTGAACGCAATTTGATGTTTTCAGATGTCATTCGACGCAGAATTTTGTCCTCCGTATTATCGAATGGAATAACATTTTCCGTCCGACGCACCGTTTTGCAGCTATAAGCAAAAAAATAAAAAAAATGCAAAAATGTGGCGGTTTTTTGGCTATCAAAAGTTAAGCTCACCACCTGAGATGGTGCAAACTCAGATTACACGCATTTAGGACCAAATAGAGGTATTAAAACGATTTCCAGTTTGCTGGAAATTAATTCCTCCGGTTTTTTTCGATTTAATTTTATTAGCCTATTAAGTTTGATTGTGAATTCACATTTTCTCTGCAAATTGATGAAATTGTATCTTCAGCAAATAGGATGATGGGCTTTATTATGAGAAGTACTAGGGAGTTTCGCAATGTTGGGACAATTCTCACATTGTTCTATGCGTATGTGAGGTACAAACTTGAATATGGGACATTGATATGGTATCCTTTATACAACTCTGATATCAATTCTGTGGAAGCTGTTCAAAGGAAATTCTTGAAATACCTGCTATTCAAACAAACAGGAACGTATCTCCAAAGAGGGATCGATAATTCAATCCTTCTGAATCGATTCGATGTAATTTCTTTGCACACTCGTCGTATCCTTGTTACAATATCATTTCTCTACAATTTACTGCACAATAGTATTTCCTGTGCCCCACTTTAACAAAAAATTAACTTTCATATTCCTCGCCTTAATTCTAGAAGTGAGACGACCTTTTATTGTGAAAATATTCGAACAAATGTTATGCGCAGGGCACCAGTGTCGTTAATGTGTTCTAATTATAATTTGGTCTGTGATATATGTGATATCAATGTGAGCCCTCTCAAATATATTTTGGAATGTATAATCAATAGATCATAAACTCCTCATTGTTTCTTATTTCAGTTTTTTTAAGCAGTGTCGTTCAATATATAATCAATTGTTTATTTACATGCACGTATATACATATATTTATATTTGTCGTTTTGTAATTCGCTATGTTAAATATTACCTTCTAGCATTTCCTGTAATTGGGTGTATACCTGTTGGAAATAAAGAACTATCTATCTATCTATCTATCTATCTATCTATCTATCTATCTATCTATCTATCTAGCTATCTATCTATATATCTATCTATTAGATCAAAATCTCACCGAGTTTGGTTCATTTGGAAAGCCAATGAAAAAATACGGAGACAGAATCAACAATCAAAATTTAATTAATGAGGTGTGTATGAGGTAAATTAGACATTGTGTCCTTTTCAATGAAAATAGAACTTTGAATAAATGAAAATAATTAACTAAAATGTGAAAACAAAAGTAAATCACAGCAAATGCTCAAAATGCTGGCCTTCTTCATGATAACACAAATGTGCCCTTCTTCGAATATTATTCACTGCACGATTAATTTCCCTCCTCAATCTTGCGAACCCTCTAACAATGCTGTGTTGAAGGTCCTCAATATTTTGATATTCCCTCTGACCATAAACTATATTTTTCAGTGAACCCCATAAGAATGTATTGTAACATTTGAGTCTGGAGACCTTGCTGGCCACCTCACCGGCCCATTATTCATAATTAGATACTCGTCTGGTAGTGTGCGGTGGAGCACAATCATGTTGAAACCAGATGTTAATATAGTTAGCCAAAGGTAGATTATCCAAATGGTTTTCGAAAATCGACATTAAAACCTGGTGATACGTTTCTCCATTCAGAATTCCGTCGAATAAATAATGAGGACCCAAAATTCTATCTTTGTAAATTCCTGCCCACACGTTAATACTGAATCGTAGTTGAGGTCGAATTTCTCGGAACTGCTTGGGGTTGTTTATGCTTCAAATGTGTTCGTTATTTCGGTTGAATATCCCACAATTCGCAAAAGTGCTTTCATCTGACCAAATTACATTTTCCAGGAAAACAGAAAAATCAGGGATCACCTTCATGCAATTTTTGAGATATGTGTATTTTGTAATATTTTAAACCGCTTTTTTGAGATGTCTCCAAGCACTTGTATGACAAGTATTAATATCGAAGGATATTTGACGTGTAGAATTCCCCGGGTTCATGTTCATCTGCAAATTAATAATTTTTATTGAAAAGGACACAATGTCTAATTTACCTCATACAAACCTCATTTGTCAAATTTTCTTTAGTTTCCTGGTCGATTATCTCCATTTTTTTTCCACGGCTTTTCAAATAAACCAATCTTGGTGAGATTTTGATACAATAACTTGAACATAGTTCGATGTGGTTGTCGTCTTTCGTGATACAAGTTTAAATATATTTCCGATGTCATAACATTGTTTCTATTATATTTGTAATGAATTTGTATCATATCTCTTTTTAGCAAATCTGAAAACACTATTATGTAGCAGTTAAAAAGTGGCAATTTATTTTCGAATAATAAGCCATAAAACCATTTTTCGAAATTTCTGTTTTTCCGGATATCTCCGGATATACTAGGAATTTCAGAACTTTCTCAACAGCATATCGTTAGTCAGGTAAATGCGCAACTTTGCCCCGATTTAACCATCTTCGTATCTCTTATAGTTTCCGAGATCCCAATGGTGAGGATCGAATTTGAAACACCCTCTATACTAACAAAAATTTAAGTGTGGTTTCGATAAATTTTGTCTATTCAGGGAATCAGTTAACTGTTTGAATATGAGTAAGGAGGTCAAAGGTTCAGTCCCCACTAGAATCACGACGATTCTACTCAATCGTAGAAAAAATCGTGTATGGAACTGCTATCTTTACGTTATCCTACTGGTCGTACTTAATAATGCGTTTGCAGCTAGCATTATATGATCTTTGAATCATTTCATTTCAGTCTGTGGCGTTGCGAATCTTGAAAGACGTAGAAAATTTGGAAGTATCCGGAAACGTCCTACAGGGTATTTATTATCTTTGAATCATCTCATTTCAGTCTGTGGCGTTGCGATTCTTGAAAGACGTAGAAAATTTGGAAGTATCCGGAAACGTCCTACAGGGTATTTATTATCTTTGAATCATCTCATTTCAGTCTGTGGCGTTGCGATTCTTGAAAGACGTTGAAAATTTGGAAGTATCCGAAAACGTCCTACAGGGCATCGTGGTGGTGTTCCAGTACATGCACGCAAGCGTCGTTGAAGCAAGCGAGATGTTCAAGCAGGAACTTTCCCGGTACAATTATGTTACCCCAACTTCGTACCTGGAACTCCTGTCGAGCTACACCGAACTGATGAACAAGAAGAAAGGTTCGCTTACCGAAGGGGTGGGTCGCCTCAAAACTGGTGAGTTAAATATCTCGATTTATAATAATAATAATATAGTTTATTCATAAATAAATACTTATACAGTGACCGCCAAAAAGTATGTACCATATGGAAAAAAGTTTATCATTAGAGTATTGGAAAAATATTTCTAGGAAAAAGTTTGTGCATGTCCGATAACCTGAAATTGATTTTAACACATGTCTCGTGATTACTAGTATAACAGCAAACTGGAAAAAACCATGAAGATACCAATCTGATCTCTTTACAAAAATCAAAGTTTTTTTTTTCTAAATGGCTTGACTATGGTGGAACATTTGTATTTTGATGATAATGACTAAACTTTCTGATTTTCTCCGCACCAGATGACACTAAATTGGAAAAATTGGTTTTGCCAGAACCCTCGCTGTTACATTGGTTCGTATCTAACAGTTATATCAGAATTTCAAGACTGTTGTGGTGATATAGTAGTGTAGAAACATTCTGGTTGGTTTCCTGATTTAAGGTTCATATAAAGTCAAATACTTCGCATTTCTGAACTGTAAGATGTCACTGACAAGATATGTTTTTCATACCATAGTTACAGCGATCTTTCATAATATTTCCATATAAATTACAGTTTTCTGCAACGGTCAACCCTACTGCTAATGCATTGTTGCCAAATCTCAACATTATTCGGAGTACTGCGAAATAGCTCAAAGAATTATTAATTATTATCTGGTGTGGTGTGGTGTGGAATGTTGTGATGTGTTGATGTGGTTCAATGCATTATATAGCTATATTACAGATAGCCGGATTACTAGTAATAATGATTATTATCACAATTGTTGTTCGTTGTGGAGATGATTTTGTGATTTCTTTCTCTTCAATAACGAATTATTCATTTACTATATTATCTACATTAGAGATATAGAATATAAATAATATGTATAAGGCGAAGGGTAGTCTTGACTGACTAGTTGAGGAAAAATGCGGATGACTGCATCCTCAATGCAGTCAAAATACTGGGCTGTTCAAAATAATACTCTTTGTTATTTGGTTGAGCTTTCGAAAATGTTTATTTTCTTTATCTAGACATTGATCATGAGGTTTATAGTAACAAGTCGACATTGATGAGACACATAAAAAGTCATGATTCATGATAGTGGAAAACACTCAATTCCTTTTTTATTCATTATTATAATTATTTCGGTTCAAACTTTCGTATTATATTTTTTCAAACTTGCACACATAACGCAGTATGGAGTGTTGAGTATGAGCAATGAGGTCTCCATCCAAGACAAATCTGAGGGCGCGCGCAACAAATTTCCTGAAATTTGTTGACATAACACAGCAAGGTACATTGAAACCGAATAATGGGGCCCCTGAGGTCTGCATCTGCAAACCGGAAGCACTACACCTTTCACCAAATTCAAGGACAATACTCTTTTTTCTCTTCTGTTCTTCTTTTCCAGCTCTCCGTATAGGCTTATTGTTCAGTGGTTTACAAAATATTTCAGTTTTACAGTTTTACAGCGACCTCTACAGAGCCTTGTCAGTGAATTTAGTGGAACTAACAGAGCCTCTAGATTTTTGTTGGGTGTAAACCTAGGGAAAATAATTTTTCGAGATCAGTTGAGTCCTGTCTGTGAGTTTGGTGGAATTCACAGTGCCTCCATAATTTTGTTTGGTGGACACCTCGTGGACCTCGTTTTTCGAATACTGTGGGCCTCTGCTGAGTCATGTCTACGAATTTGGTTGAATTTGGAGTGTCATCGCTATTTTGTTGGCTGGAGACCGCGGTGACCTCGTTAATCGAATTCAGTGGCCTCTGCCGTGTCTGTGAATTTCGTGAGATTTGCAGTGCCTCTGGTTTCTGTTGAGTGGAGACCTCGGAGACTTCATTATTCGAATTCAGTGTTCCTTGCTGTGTCCTGACTGGAATTTTCAGGAAATTTGCTGATATTTTGAATCGCAAAACATAAAACTTATTACTTAAATACTTCTTCAATTGTGTCCAAGGCTCCAGGCGGACCAATCCAACATCCAACTGATGAACTGAAGTAACTTTTATTTTCCAAAAATTAAACAAATTACATCGGTTACCGCTGTCTAGAACTATTGGCAACGCTGTACAGTAAATATGACAGTGAGAATAATTCTGTGCAATACCTTGTGGACAGTAGCAGAACTATTTTCATCTTTTCGTTCATGTACTACAGAGAGTTCACTTACTGGAGCGATTTACCCTTTTTTGTCCGAGGTTTTGAAAATCATTATTAAAAATATAAATCGTTTGAATTTATGTCTGAAAACTAGTATGAATAGTTCCTTAATGTTCAGTCTTCTAAATTTCATATAAATATCACTTGCAAAAGCGATTCTTCACAACTATCTTTGATTTTCCCAGGTAGCACATCGTATCGGCTGAATCTTGGTTCCATATTGGGCCAATATAGATATAATGTAAATGAAAAATCAGTATTGGTCCAATATGGGTGAATTTTCAAAAAACAATATTGTATTAATAATATTGGTGGAATATTGGTTGAACTAGTTTTGAATATAGATTATCACATAAAATATTGGGTCAATATTGGTTGAATAATTTCTACCGATATCGATAATACAATATTGGTTATATATTGTTCTCCACATCTAGAATAAATATTGCAATCCAAATATTCCAGTCATATCGATTATAGGGGAAAAAAACTATATTGTATTTCCAAGTTTGATAGCAATTGGTTGAATAAAATTTCCACTTTATTTGACAAATTGTAATAACTCATATTGAGTCAATATTGGTTCAATAATATATATTGATATCGTTACAACAATATTGTCTTCATATTGCTCCTACATCTAGATTGAGATGAAATTTGAATATTGGCCGAATATTCAATGAAACATATTAAAATTATATCATGATCAAACCTGGATGAAAATCCGCTTGGTGGCTCTACATATAAAACGTCTTCTAAAACCTACGAAAGTATATTAAATACTTCTCATAACTTGTTTTCAAGACATCTCACTCAGTGGTTGTGGCAATCAAAAGGCAGCCTCTGGTGTTACCTTCATCAAATAAAAGACATTTAATAATTTACCAAGGTATATTGACATCCTCCAATATATCCAAATGATATTGTACCAATATCGATAAATATTTTGAGGCCATTATGCTTCAAGAATATTTCACCAAAACTATTTTTGAAATATTTAAACAATATTCGAGCAATATCGCAAAATGTTCACATTTTACTTCTCGACAATATAACTTTTGAGTAATGTGCCAATATTGTCGGAATATTATATCAGCGATATTGTACCAATATCGCCGAATATTTTGAGGCCAATATTAGTTCGAGAATATTTCGCCAATATTATTCAAGTAATATTGGACCAATATCGCCGAATGTTCACATGTTTTTTCTCGCCAATATTGCATTTCAAATATTTCGCCAATATGTTCACAATATTGTACCAATATTTTACCAATATAGGTGTGCTACTTGGGTTATAACAAGATTTTCAGAATTTTTTTAAATTGTGAAGGAACGTTGAAGTTGAAAATTCTGAAAAAAATCGTGATTATTTTTTATTTCGACATTGATATGTTGTGATATTTGAAATGGAATCTGATGAGTGATTTTTGGGAAAACTTAAAAAAACCTCTAAAAATTAGGTTTTTATTGTTTTCCTCGAAATTTGTTAATCAGATTTTCTTCTACATCTCTCTAATTATTCAATTCGAATTCCAAAATAACTCGAATTTTTTTCAGAATTTTTAAACTTGCCGTTAATTTTTTCATGGGTTTATATGAACCTTAAATCAAGTTTTGATGATAATCACGCATGAGCATTTCACTTCGAACATAAACTTGAAAATAGTGCATCAAATAGAAGATTTGCAAAGTGAAACGCTCATGCAGAATTAACATTCAAACTTTTGATCCGAAAACATGATGTTTCTAGATTGCCATATCATAACAGTAGTTTTGGAATTCTGTTACATACGAACCAATATAACAGCAAGGGTTCTGGCAAAAACATGAAATTAGTACCATCTGGTGCGGAGAAAATGAGAAAATTTTGTCGTTATCATCAAAATACAAATGTTCTACCACAGTCAAGCCATTCAGAAGAAAATACTATGATTTTTGTAAGTGATCGGAAAATATTTTTAAAAATCCAATTTTAAATTTTTCCGATTTATTGCTTGAAACTCCAAGCAACTTTTTTTTTCTCCACCCCCACCCCTGGATTTTTGGTAGACAATTTTTTTCTTGTTGTCATGGTTCCATCTACTAGCATGCTGAATTTGGTGCTGTTACAACCGATCTTCGGCTCAAAAATAAATAATCTTTTCCCCAGAACTGTTTCTCCAATACTCTAACAATAAACTTTTCCATATGGTACATTCTTTTTATAACTATAGAAGCGTATGGTATATTGAAATGAATAAACTGAAAAGAAACTTCACAAGTAACCTTGTTGTAAGGTAAATTATTCAATTGAAGAACAATTTTAAAATTAAAAATCATTTTTTCATTTCCAATCTTATTTGTGAATAAATTTTTGTCTAATCTGGATATTTCAGAGTTTTGTGTATTGTGTATTGAAACAAAATAAAGAACCCCGCCCGAAATACATGGGATTTTGGTTGATTGCGAAATTCAATGTGTCGGTAACACTTTAAATGGACCATAATCAATTCGTAGAAACAGGGTAATTTAAAAAGTATTCACAAAATCAGAAAATTAAGGTAATTTATCACAAATTGAAACTATTTCTAGTTTATTCTCATGATTTGGCTAGAACATGTCATGTCATGCCTTTGGAAACGCAACACTATTGGGATCTAAAACAGTTTTTATATTACCAGGGTCATCACAAACGTACTTAACATATACAATTACAACAATTGTTAATTTCGCTTATCAGAATTGAGATTTATTCCAGTTTGATTTCGAGATTTTTTGGCTGAGTAACATCGACCATTTAGGGCCAGTTTTTCATGTTCGAGTTAACCTTCAGATAACTAACTAAAAGTTTAGATGGTGAATGGTATTCTTTGAGGGCCAGTTTTTCATGTTCCAGTTGAACTTCAGATAACTAACTAATTGTTTAGAATGTGATCCTTCACAAGTCATTTAATGAATGTCGTTCACCATCTAAACTATTAGTTTTCTGGAGGTTAACTCGAACATGAAAAACGGGCGCTAAATGATGTTGGGAGTATCACATTCTAACCATAAGTTAATTAATCTGGAGGTTTAGTGGAACTTGAAAAACCGGCCCTTACAAAAGCCACGGTATTTTAATGCAAGCAATATTTCATCATATCGGGGTAATCAAAAACGTATCATATATCCTATCGAAGTTTTTAACTTGATGTGTATGTAATAATAGTTGAGACTCACGAGCAGCGACATCTTGACCACGTTCCAAAGTATTAGTAGAAGTGGTTCTCTGACAACAGTTTTCCAAGCAGAGGTGTATGCCATGCTGGAGGCAACCAGAATGGAAGAGGTGAGGTCCGGCCCAGAGAGACATATATATGTCTGCTCGGACAGCCAGGCCGCCATCAGAGCTCTGAATGCAACCAGAACCAGATCAGTACTGGTTCAGGAATACAGAGATGCCCTGAAAAGAAAATAACGCTGATGTGGGTCCCGGGCCATGAAGGGATTGAAGGCAACGAGCAGGCGGACCAGCTAGCCAAGCAAGGAGCCGGGCAACCCTACTACGGGCCCGAACCCGCACTCGGCATAACAAGGAGACAAGTAACAACGGCACTGAATGAGTGGGCCGTTGATACATTAGGAAAAGAGTGGAGAAGGATAGACGGATGCAGGCAGTCAAAGCAGATGATATCGGGGCCCGACATGGCAAGGACGGCCAAGATACTGAAGCTAAGCCGCAAAGAACTCCGACTGTTGGTCCGACTGTTGGTCGGAGTTCTTACCGGCCACTGCGGCCTCAGGAGGCACCTGGCTCTCATCAGAGTTGAGGCAGACCCACTATGCACGGAATGTGGGGAAGAGGAGGACTCCTTCCACTTCCTGTGCGAATGTGGTATTTATGGCAGGCTCAGACAAAGCGTCTTCGGAGCTGCCACTATTAAGGAGGAAGAATTGCACTCGTTGCAATGGAAGGACATTTCGACTTTCATAAGAAGGTCGAAGAGGTTCGAGCAGGTATCCGACATGGGATGAGTGAAGATGCCGGGGATTGCGAAAAGGGCCCACTGGGGCCTAGTCGCTGACGCTTGCGTCCCCCACCCATTACCATTACCATTAGTAGAAGTGAATTTTATATTTTCCATAATATACCGACTATAGCTGAGGTGCCAAATGGCATTTGCTATATGGCAGCACATTCCCACCACCCTGGCACCCTATCGACATGTGCAGTAATACCCTGTTATTTCGTTCGCATACATATCAAATCTCATGAACAACTGATTTTAGTATTGTTTCTATGACTGGAAAATATTGTGATTCTAACAAAACCAGTTTCTCGTCTATATCAATGCATTGTATTCCATCCTGGTCCATTTTATTCTGAATATATAATGGAGACAGCCGCAACACCCAAAAACTTTAAAAGTTAGATTTTTAATGGCATCGAATTCTGAGAAAATCAATCTGATTCCCGATGAAGTTTTGATCGAATTATTTCGTTCTACGTAGTTCTTAACGTGGTTTTCTTCCAAAGCCTTTTGACGCATCACGTTAGCTAACTCGACTGATGTGGCACCTTGCATCATGGTATAGCCTACTTCAAAGATATATTTTGAATGATGAATCTCTCAAACGTAGGTATATAAAATCTGCAACTACTAATATTTTGGAATGCGTTCAAGATGTCACTGTTCGTGAGGCTGCTGAAGAAAAAGATGAGCTTCCTGAAATAGTCTGACGTATTAATACATGCACATCAAGTAGGCTTTTCACATATCAATGTTAGAAGTTGAAAACAAATGGTCCTTCAAGGTTGAAAGACTAAAATGAATAACTTTGGAATAGGATATATTCGAGTACTTTTTCGAATACCCCGGTATGGTGACATACTGTGCTGGTATTATAACAGTGTTGGTTTTCCGAACGGCCAACATTACTTTTTCAAAAAATCTTGAAATCAAACTAGAAATAATCTCAATTCTGATATGTTAAGTAAACATCGTCGAAATAGTATAATTTGAGTACGTTTGTGATGAAGTATAGTGAGTATGTGATATAGCAGCCTATATATATATATATATATATATATATATAAGTGAAAATAGAGTATATTTCGTTTAAATTCCGAGAGTTCTAACCTTTGACAGCTGTTTCGTGCTAACGCACTCATCAGAAAGGATTTATGGAGCTCTCGAAATCAAAACGAATCCACTCAAGAATTAATACCGTGAGGCAAGACAGAATATAACAGGAAGTTATTCAATGACATCTACAGTCACTAGTTGAAACTTAATTTGACACGAACCAAGGAATCCAAATTCCTTGGTTCGTGTCAAATTAAGTTTCAACTAGTGACTGTAGATGTCATTGAATAACTTCCTGTTATATTCTGTCTTGCCTCACGGTATTAATTCTTGAGTGGATTCGTTTTGATTTCGAGAGCTCCATAAATCCTTTCTGATGAGTGCGTTAGCACGAAACAGCTGTCAAAGGTTAGAACTCTCGGAATTTAAACGAAATATACTCTATTTTCACTTAGATTATGCTTGCGTTCCTCATAACGTATTAGAAACTTGATTGAACCTTGGGTTGGTCAGAACAACGAATTGTTGGCTGCCTGTCAATTTGTGGACAAACCTCTACTTTTGGATTCCTTGGTTCGTGTCAAATTAAGTTTCAACTAGTGACTGTAGATGTCATTGAATAACTTCCTATATATATATATATATATATATATATATATATATATATACAGGCCGTTTCTTTTATCATGTGGTAACATTGCTATATTCTAAACCGTAACAGATACGAAGACGATTAAATGGGAGAAAAGGTAACTATTGTGGAGAACAGTACAATGCTCAAAGAAAATTTACAGGGAGTCTCGCCCTTCCCGAGTTATACAGGGAAAACTAAAAATGCTGTTATTTGTTTTTTACGAATAGAATTGTTATTTCTGAAAATATAAAAAAATTGAAAAGGAAAGTTTTAATGTTTTCTAAATGTACTATAAAAATGTAACGATGAATCTTTGATTAAACGTTTCGTGTCAACACGGCCACCATCAACATTTCTTTTCAAATACGGACCTGTCTCTTTTAGTACAAATATTGATAAAGCCATGAAATCACAATTCAGTGGTACATCACACTTGATATTTTTAAAACGTTTCATTTAAAATAACTAACATCATCAGTGACAACAATTTTTAATTACGGTCCTGTCGTTAGGCCGTTTATGGATTCCACAAAACCTAACTCTCCGATATAAAAATTATCAGTGACGCTTTGAATAAATGTATCTATTAAAATTATGTTTACACTATAATAAATAATATCTGTAGTTTCAGAGACGAACGATAGCAATTTACCTCGGAAATAAACTTACTTAAGAGTAGAAGAAATCAAACAAACAGAAAACAATTTATTTCATATTGAATTTTTGAGTGAAAATAAAACCAATACAGAAAATGAATTCTTCATGATAACCTACATTAAATGCTCGAATTGCCGACCTCTTTGTTGAATGCACATAAGTTGTCTGTCCATACAATTTCTGTGGCAATTTTCTAGCATGATGGGTGTAATGCTATTACATGCATCTCTTATTTTTTGTTTGAGATTATCGATATTTGTACTAGTTGTCGAAAAAACTTTATCCTTTATGTATCCCCAGACAAAAAAATCTAAAGGAGTCAGGTCTGGGGATCGAGCTGGCCAGGCAATTGGTCCATTGTTTCCAATCCATTTTCTTGGGAATATTGCATCTAAATGTTCCCTTACTATTGCTGCATTATGGGGAGGGGCACCGTCTTGTTGAAAATATTGTATTTCACGGCGGATGTTCAGTGGCAATTCATCTAAGTAGCCATCAAACTCATTGGATAAAAAATGTAAGTACATTCCACCATTCAAATGCTCGTCGTAAAAGAAAGGACCTAGTATGTTTGTTCCCAAAATTCCCAACCAAACATTTTTTACGAACCTTTCCTGGAAATTGGTTTCTCTATGTAAATGTTCATTTGTATTATTCCACCTATAATGGATGGCAATTTCTCGTAAAGAACAATCTTGATTAGAAATATTTTTGTAACTGACCAATCCTAAATTGAAAAAAAAATATTTTCGTCACTTTGTTAATCTTTATGAAGTAATATTTGCTTACCTAAAACATTTATTTGGTTCCGCATACTTCCAGTAACAAAACATTTTCTAGTTTTATTTCTATCAAATGCACCACAGTCTCTCAAATTTCTTTCTAATCGTCTAAACATTTGAATGTTTGGAATACGACGATTTGGGTATAGCTCACCATACATATTTTTTGCCAAAAGAGGATTTCTATTTGATTTTGCATAAGCAAACAGCATATCAGTCCTTTCGTCATTTGAATACATCTTTGATATGACTGAGTGTATAAACGACTGACAGTTCTTAACACGTATCAACAACTCATTTATTTGTCCTGCCATAGAAACCAAGCAAAGCCTACTTGTTTAAAAATGGTAAATGAAGTGAGATGCTATTCAATTGTACCATATCACACAATAGTCGTATTTTGACCAAAAACTAATATTTTCGTTACTTCCAGGATTAAGAATTATAGAAATATTCAGTATGATAATTGATTCAGAAGAAATCAGCCTTGAAACAAGGATTTCTGTAATACAAAAATGCCCAAGAAGGAAAAATACGAATGTTCGTTGTGTTGGGGTATCTTCTCATCGAAATTATTGGGTGAAGTCTGAAGTATGCCAATAGTTGAATAGGTTTTGAAGAAATCAAAATAATTTACAAAAGAACTAACGACAGGACCGTAATTAAAAATTGTTGTCACTGAGGATGCTAGTTATTTTAAATGAAACTTTATAAAAATATCAAGTGTGATATACCACTGAATTGTGATTTTATCGCTTTATCAATATTTGTACTAAAATAGACAGGTCGGTATTTGAAAAAAAAAATTTGATGGTGGCCGTGTTGACACGAAACGTTTAATCAAAGATTCATTGTTACATTTTTATAGTACATTTTAAATACATTAAAACTTTCCTTATAATTTTTTTTTATATTTTCAGAAATGACAGTTCTATTCGTAAAAAACAAATAACAGCATTTTTGGTTTTCCCTGTATAACTCGGGAAGGGCGAGACTCCCTGTAAATCTTCTTTGACCATAGTACTGTTCTCCACGATAGTTACCTTTTCTCCCATTTAATCGTCTTCGTATCTGTTACGGTTTAGAATATAGCAATGTTACCACATGATAAAAGAAACGGCCTGTTTACTCTTTTAGATCATAATAATGTTGCGTTTCTGAAGTCATGACATTTTTGATCCGAATCACGGGAATAAACTAAAAATAGTCTCAATTTGTGATAAATTACCTTAATTTTCTGTTTTTATAACTACTTTTGAAATCACCCTGTTTCTCCGAAACTATTCATACGAGTGTTTCATTGAATTCCGCAATCAACCAAAATCCCGTGTTTTCCGTGCGGAGTCCTTTACCAATTAATTAATATGCCACAGATATCAGTGAACTGAAGAAGGTGATAAGATCTTTCAAAAATAAAGAGTCTTCAGGAATTAATGAAATATCAATAAAATCTTCCCATTGAAGCTCTTCATGCTTTAGTTGCGGTAATAAATCAATCCTTCCTAAAAACATCGGTCGTTATTCCACTTCACAAAGGTGGAGATCCAGAGGATCCCTCGAATTTTCCCCACATCCCTCATTCCTTCGCTAGCAAAGTTGGTAGAGAAACTGGTGAAAAATCGTTTAACTGAATTCTTGTCACAAAATAATATAATTAGTAGTAAGCAGTTTGGGTTCCAATCTAAGAAGAGCACACATGATGCCATATTCTCATTCATATATGAAGTATATAACAACATCAATACTAGAGATGTGGCTGCAGCAGTTTTTTGTGATTTATCCAAAGCTTTTGACTGTGTGAATCATAAAATTCTGCTGCATAAGCTGCATCATTATGGCATCGGTGGAAATACTCTTAGATGGTTTAATTCCTATCTCACAGGTAGGAGTTAAATTGTTGAGTCTACAACGACCTCGTCGCCAGCTGACATAAACAGCGGAGTGCCACAAGGATCAGTACTAGGCCCTACACTTTTTCTACTGTATATAAACGATTTGGCTTCTATAGACATAAAAGGCCAATTCACGCTATTTGCTGATGATACAACGATACTGTGGACTGATAAAAAAGATTCTGATCTTCATAAAACTATCTGCTCGGATATTAGTAAAATCAAAGATTGATGCGACTCTAAAACTAATATAGTATCATTCCGATGTAGTATTGACAACATACCTCTAACTTCAAATCAAAGTTTCATTGAGAATAGAACTAGCGCCAAATTCCTCGGAGTAAATATAGACAACAAATTAAAATTTGATAATCATATTGCAGGTCTTAATAAGAAACTTTCTGCAGGATGCTATGCAGTTAGAGTTACTTCGAATGAATTGGGCTCAACTGCAGCAAAAAGCGCTTATTAATAGAGTCACACTTACGATATGGAATCCCATTCTGGAGCGTTTGTGGAAACACCCAAATAGTGTCGGTTTTTGTTCCTGCAAAAAAGAGCACTTGTGCAAAGCCAAACGACGGGACTCTTGCAGGCCTTTATTTGCTACGAACAAGATTTTAACGGTTTCAGAAACAGTTTGTCTGTTACACAAACATAAAACAAATTTTCCCTCTGCCACTTCTACCTATGCCACCAGACATTTCAATGATCTCAGACTACCTTTACCTACGTCAACCCTCATTAAGGACTCGATTGTGTATAATGGTCTCAAGATGTATAATCATCTACCAGATTACTTGAAAACTTTGGATAACATTCGTTTCGGAAAAGCACTAAAAAACCTTCTCAGTGTTAGACCCTATTATAGTCTGCAGGAGTTTCACAACGACAGTTTTTGTAAATAATTTTATAGTTTTAAACCTTTATACTCTTATCTTTTTTATTGTTATTGCAGTTTACCTAGTTTTTTATATAATGTTGTTCTATGCCCTACAATGTTAATTTTATCGGTATACTAACTGTTTTGAAATATTTTTTAATGACATCATTGTTATTGATTTTGCAGTGTACCTAAAGTTTTCAATGTGTTGTTCCATGCCCTATAATTTTAATTTTATCGAATAACCTTTCTTCAATCATAAAACTACTTTGTCAATAAGATTATCTTCTTTGGACAATAAAGCATATATTATTAATTATTATTCATCGCATTATGAGAAATATTTCTTCGTGTGGTTTTCCACCAGTGTTTTACTTCCTTTTGTAAGAATACATAGAGCCGAGGGTCCACCTTGTGCCCTCGGCGTCGATCGAGGAGTGCCCGCGGCGATTCCAAACACCTTTGGTTGAAAGCCGTGGGTCCTCGTCCAGTCAACATGGTAGCGGCTGGAACGTCACGAACGGTCACCCATCTAACGTAGACTGGAGGGATCCAGTCTGACATGGGTATGCAGTATGGGTGAAAACGACTGCAGAGGGCGACCCATCAACGTAGTCGGAGGAATCTGACTAACATGGGTACTTAGGGGAAAGGGGAGCCCCGTCAAGGCAACTTGATGCCCTTCCATAAGGTGTTGGCCTCTAGGACGCGGGGGTTTCGTTGGATAGGACAATGGAAAACAATACCGTAATTCGGTAGAGGTCAATGCCCTCACCCTTAGGGTTGGGGCGGGAGGAATCGCCCCCCTCGGCGGGTGAGCAACGCTAAATTTGCTCGGGCACTGACACTGCAGAGCCAGTAGTATGCTTCAGCATACGGCCTCACCATTGGCAATATGCAAATGGTAGTTCGACCCGTGTCGTCTTCGGACTGCACAGGAAGAAGCGCGTTGATTTGGCGCATCTAAATCTCCACTGCGTCCGCAGCCGCTAAGCAGGAAGGACGAAAGTTAGGAACTGCGGGCGGTGGTGGGGCGTAGTGGGACCCGGATGGCGATCCGTAAAATAGTTAACTATTGTTGTTGTAGTGAGAATACATATATTTAGTCAATTCAATAATATCGGTTTCTTTGAATTCATTACAGTCTATCATCTGAAGAGAGTATAGATAAGTAGAATAAACATTTGTTTGAAAGTGGTTGACAATGTTTCACTTTGAGTTAGTTATTCTGGAATTTCGATGTCTAAAAAGGAACAAAGAAAAATTAAATTTTCTGCAATTTTTATTCACGACGTTACAACTGTCAAAATCAACAGTCGTTATCGAGTTTATAAATGCGACAGAGTTGGGTCGGATACAGGAAAAAAGGATCCGAATACCGGATATACGGATACTTTTAATGTATCCGCATACTTTTTAAAAAATTACGGATACTTTCACCTAAAAATGTACTCGGATACAAGTATTCGGTTACTTTTTTTGGATACTTTTTTCGGGTACTTTTACGGATACAAGGAAAAATACTAGGCATGAATATCAAAAACAAAAAGTGATAAAAAAAGATAGAAAATAAAAAAAAGAAACTTAATAAACTGTTTATATTTATTTTGTAAACAAAGAACATTTCAAGTTAAAAATATATATTTTTAGCTTTTAGACGCTAGATGCTGAATCCGACCGTAAACTGGGTTGGATGAATCATCGCATTCATCGTTCAATATGTAGTTCACACATAGCAATATTAAATTTTTTTGCTGAAAAAATACAGAAAGATAGTAAGACTTTAGGGTAATTACTGAACAAATAACCTATTGCAAATGGGTCATAAATACTTACAGTAATATTGGAAAACTGAAAAACAACAAATTATAACGAATATTTCATTTTCAATTATACAGAGTTATTAAAAAATGGATACAAAAAAATTTCACAAATGAAATGAATTTTATCAGGGTTCTTTATAAGGAATGGATAATTGATATGGGAATTATGAAATGGCCACGCACATACGACATAGATTCTGATTTAACGACATTGATTGGTAATTGGTATCTTGTACCGCCTTACCTCACCCCGTTTTCGAGGATGCTGAACTTCGAGTTTGGGTGTTCCAACCCCGTAAACGGAAGAAAACAAGCCCCAATTGGGGTCTACTGCACATTTTTGATATATGAGGCACTCTAATAACTCATTTTTCGAGGTTGCAAAGTGCTAAAATTGTATTTCACCGTTTTCGATGATGCCCGACAAGATACGCCTGCATAAAATGGGGCTGTTTGGCCTGGTTCTCACTCATCGAATAATTTAAAAGTATCCGAAGATCGAAAAAAGTATTCGGTATTCGGATACTTACACATTTGGCGACGGATACTGAATACAAAATTCGAAAAATATCCGAATACAGCTTTCGAACACACATAAAGTATCCGTGTATCCGAATACAGAAGTATTCGGATACTACCCAACTCTGAAATGCGACAATCTCAAGGATACTTCTTGTATATGCTATGGCTAATTTTGTGTCATTAGCCTAGGGGTAATTTGCCGGTGTTCAGGTAAGCTTGTTAATTACAGTGCCGGGCCCCTCCGGTGCAGCATTGTTAATTCTTATCACAATTTCAAAGATAAGTTCAATTAATTAGTGTCATGGATCAATTGAAATTGCAATAAGAATTAACGATGCTGTACCGGAGGGGCACGGCACTGTAATTAATCAGCTAACTGAACACCGGCAAATTACCCCTAGGCTAATGACACAAAATTAGCCATACCATATATAAGAAGTATCCTTGAGATTGTCGCATTTATAGACTTGATAACGACTGTTGATTTTGACAGTTGAAACGTCGTGAATAGAAATTGCAGAGAATTGAATTTTTCTTTGTTCTTTTTTAGACAATGAAAGTCCAGAATAACCTTACTCATAGAATGAATAATATTATTAATTTCAGGACTTGGAAAACTGCAGAGTACCTCAGCCGAAGTGAAAGTCCTGCAAATCCAGTTGAAAGACATGAAGCCAGCTTTGGAAATTGCCGCCAAAGATGCTGATATCATGATAAAGAAAATAGCCTGTGATACAGTGAGTGTGGAACGAAAGGAATGAATGAGTTGAACATGACTGAACCAGTGATGTAGACGGAATTGCTTTGAAAATTATAAAAAAATTCCTGAATTTGAGTAAATCATGACACCTTCGCTAATATCACTTTTGGCGAAAAATATTCGAAAATTGGTTCATTTGAGAATAACCAATTAATATTCATAACTCAATGAATGCAAGTGTACTGTGTTAAGTACTGTCATAGAAAAACTAACTTTTAATAGCAAATTTTGGAAGATCATATACAGATGATAATCTAAAAAACGGAGGATGAAAACAGTCCAATTTTTTCGAGTCATTCGTGAAGTACACTGTATGATAACAGGTTTTGCGCAATTTCTGTTACACCAATTTGAAAGTATCACAAATCCAATCACGAATCAAATTTAATTTTGAAAAATAGCTTCGTCTTTTGGATTTTTAGATTTGAAAAAAAAATAAGGCTTTGCTGTTGTAGACACGGTTTCAAATGTATTTATAAAAATGTTCAAATTGGACAAGTAAACATTCTATGGTGTCCCTCTTTTAAATGCGTCACTCTGTATCAAAAGGTTTTCTGTTTCAGTAATCATTCAATCCTATTATTATGTGTATCAGGAATAGGACCGAGGTGGTATCATTAAAATTGTTGTTTTTCAGGTAGTTGCAGAAGAAACGAGGGTTATCGTAGAAAGGGAGGAGTTTGAAGCAGCAAAAAAAGCTATCAAGACGCAAACCATCGCAGAAGATGCCCAACGAGATTTAGGTTTGTTGTTTGAAAAATGACATTTCCTCTCTTCAATTTTATACCTTCTCTTATCATTGAATCACTATCGCCTGAAAAAGCTTTGCAAAGTTATGTAAAGCCAATCTGATCGCTTGGTAACGTAAGAGGAATTCACTCATCTTATCAAGTGTTATAAACGTCTTTTTAGGTACTCGTTTTATCGTGTTTTATTATGATTTTATTTTTCATAGAATAACTAATAATTTTGAAATTCGTGTTTGTCTAAATAATAATAATTGATAATTTTGAAACGTTTTGTTCCTCGGTTTTAAGTTTTTAGTTTCTAAATGTTTTTGCTCGACTCTACTCTTTCCTCAGGGGCGAGTTCAATAGGATTTGCCTAGTTATGTTGTTTGTGAATTTATTTCCCAATAATAAAATATCCAGACCATCCCGTGACAATATTTAATTTTGCACACAAATATATCAGATTTTTACAATTTTGGAACTATACAAGACTTCAATTATATATTCTAGTCTTTCTTACCTACTAAGTATTTTCATTTGAGTACTATTTTTCTATATGAAATTTTTAAATTTGTTGTGCTTATCAAAATTACGTACAATCTGACATTTCTAATTCATGACTGCCATCTATTTTCAAATGGTTCGGAGTCATCTCTATATCGATCATGGAAACCTACTAACAGATATGGCTGTTTCTGCGTTAGTTTCGACAACAGATTCTTTAACAGAATTTCTGTCTTTCTGCGATGCCCATGAGAGGGCCCACACGCATGTTTCGTGAAGTTTGCTAGATTAATAAATATTGATCTAAATCTACGTATTCTTAATTTCTACAAGTTGAAATTACTTATAATACTAATTTTCTTCATGGAATTCAGAATTTGGAAAGTTTGTACCACTTAAGCGAACACACACAGCGTTTATAATATAGAGGAAACCTCAAAGAAAATTCAAGAGGCCATAATGACCTTGTATCAGAACAACTGTCCCCTAAAATGCAGACAAACTAAAGGAAAGGTGAGCTGGTGGACCACCGAACTCACTAAACTCCGGAAAAAAACACGCAAACAATTCAATAGAGCGAAAAAAACTGGTACGTGGGAGGAATATTCCAAAACACTACAGGAAAACAAAAAAACAATCATAGGGGAGCAGAGGAAAGCATGGAGTAAGTTCTGTGAGAACATAGAACAAACCTCAGAAAGTGCCTGACTCCACCGCATACTCTCCAAAAACCCCATAAACCCAGTGGGGACTCTCAAAAAACTCACTGGAGGCTATACAAATACCGGGAAAGAAACAATTGAACTTTTGCTCAATACCCACTTTCCAGGATCTACCATTGTCACAAATCCCAGCATTGAAAACCCTGTCAACCCTCAACTAAGGGCGAACAGGGCTGACTGGGAGATGGCAAAGCGGATCGTAACATACCCGAAAGTAATATGGGCAATAAACTCTTTCAGCCCATATAAATCGCCTTGACCAGATGGAATATTCCCTGTCCTACTACAGCAGGGAATTGAAGATCTAGCACCAGAACTATGCAGACTGTACAGGATGAGTCTAGCACTTGGCTGGATACCACAAACCTGGAAATCTGTGAACGTGGTCTTCATTCCGAAACCTTGCCGAAACTCATACGACCAGGCCAAGGATTACAGACCAATAAGCCTATCATCCTTCCTCCTGAAAGGACTAGAAAAACTGATAGACAGGGACATACGGGAGGCAGCTCTCATAGACCTACCATTACACATAAACCAGCATGCCTATCTAACAGGAAAATCGTGCGAGACGGCCCTGCACCAATTGGTGTCAAGGCTGGAGAACACTGGCGAAAAAAGAAATAGCACTATGCACTTTTCTACTAGACATCGAAGGAGCCTTTGACAATACATCCTTCGAAATTATGGTCTCAGCGGCCAGGAGGGGAAGCGTTGATGACACCACCTGCAGGTGGATAAAGTCATTGCTCCAAAATCGACAGGCCCATACCAACATGTTTGAAGACTCTGCGAAGCTAGAAATTGCCAGAGGAACCCCACAGGGAGGGATACTACCCCCTACTGTGGGACATGGTAGTTGACGAACTTCTGGAATCTTTGAACAATCAGGGATACTACTCCCAAACTTATGCGGACGACATAGTAGTCCTCGTACAGGGAAAGTATGCCCAAATAACCTTTGAGCTAATGCAAAATGCACTGAGGACCGTAGAGGAATAGTGCAAAAGAGAAGGACTCAGGGCAAACCCCAGCAAAACCACACTCATTCCCTTCACACGCAAAAGGATTCAGGGGGACTCAAAGTCACCCAAGTTCTTTGGCGCAACACTACAAGTTGCTGATCATGTCAAATATTTAGGGCTGTTCTTGGACAAGAAACTAACCTGGAACATGAATCTACAACATGTAGTCAACAAAAGCAAAGCATCGTTCATGATGTGCAGAAGAGCTTTTGGAAAAACATGGGGACTGAAACCGAAAGTCATGCATTGGCTTTACACTGCGATCATAAGACCCAGAATTACATGCGGTTCACTTTTGTAGTGGCCCATGATGAAACAGAGACAGTCGAAAACCAACCTTGGTAAAATACAGAGGCTCGCCTGCCTGTGTATCACGAGTGGTATGAATAGCACTCCAACCGCTGCTATGGAAATTATCCTAAACCTCCCACCTTTAGACATTACAGTCATGGGGGAGGCGAGGATGAGTGCATACAGACTTGGACAAACAGGTAATTGGATAACCCAACCACAAACTGGGCACACCAAAATCATTCATGAAGTCAACATTACCGAACTGGAAATGATTTCAGACTACATGCTACCAGAATACTCGTACGAAAAACCATTCAGCTAAAGTGGAACGATTGGGACTCGGGAGTAGAATCACTATCATCTGGAAACATTATCTGGTACACAGATGGTTTAAAAACAGATGAAGGAGCAGGAATATACGGGGTGAGGCCAAAAAGGAACGCAATAGTCCCACTTGGTAACAACACCACAGTATTCCAAGCAGAGACACATGCCATAAGGACATGCATACAGATGAATCTAGACCGTGGGTATGAAAGAAAACACATCCACATTCTATCTGACAGCCAGAGCGCTATAAAAGCTCTGAACTCAATACAGATAAAGTCTAAGCAAGTCTGGGAATGTCTTCAGGGCCTCAATGAACTGTCGAATCGCAACAAGGTTACACTTGTGTGGGTGCCCGGGCATAGGGGAATCGAAGGCAATGAAAAAGCAGACCAACTTGCAAAGAAAGCATCTGAATCATCATTCACAGGTCCAGAACCAGCGTTTGGAATTAGCAAAACCCGATGCGGAAACCTATTCAATGAGTGGAAGAAATCAAAACACCAGACGTATTTGGACCAAATCGAAGGGCATCGACACAGCACAGCAATGGTGAGGCACCTGAGCCAAACACTAACGGCTGACACACTCAACCTTAACAGATCTAAGATACGCACGATCACCGGCTTACTAACCGGACACTGCGGCCTTAGAAAACACCTACACACTATGGGAATAAATAGAGAAACCGTGGACTGTAGACTCTGTGGTGACGAGGAGGAAACAGCCTCTCACATCATATTCGACTGCAACGCGCTGTTCAACAAGCGCAACAGAATATTCGTACAGATCAACCTAGAAACAGGCATGAATCCGAAACACCTAGTAAATAGACTAATGAACCGGGTGAAAAACACAGGTCTATTTAACTGGAACCCCTGACAACAGGACAATACAATAGACCCCAGCTGGTCTCAGTGTTAAGGGAAACCACAAGGTAAACCCGGTATCTCGCTCGTCAGCCTTCAACCAACCAACCAACCAACCACTTTGGAGATTTGCGCAGGTAGTGGGCATCTGTTCTTTCTCGAGAAGAATTTCTCAATGTTCAGGCAATTTGCAATGAAAAAACGGTGAAATGATGCTGCAACAGTTCCACTTTGCGTTCTCACAATGGTATAGATAAGTTTTTTGAACACCCTTTTTCTCGAAGGTGTCTGAGACGCTGACTGGCTTGAGTCAAAGTCAAAGTGAAAATATACTTCAATGTCAGAAATTTTTCAAGTAATCGACAAAGCTTTCAAGTATAAATACAAATGTAAAATGAAATAGGTATGTGTTTTATATACCATAATGGTGATAATCTCCACTATCTGTATTTCTGAATTTCTCACTTTACAACACTTTTCAACGTTAAGAAATTCACATATAGTTGTTGGGTTAGGTCTTGGAAAACTAATTTTGTTCAAACTTGTTTCACCGTATCAATCTATATTAAATTTTTATTTTTTATTTCCAACAAATCTTTTTCACAACTGCCGGCTTCCCTTCACGTTCTAGCCTTCCTTTTCATCAACAAGTTTTCTGGCAACTAGTCACCTTCACTTTGTTTTCGTATCATAGAATATACGTACCTCACGTAAATTACTCCTTTTCATCTAGACTGTATAATCTTTCAAAAAAGAACGGGACCGTTTATTATTGGTTGTCTGATATACTCTCCTTACTATTTCACTGATGAACATCTGTTGAAGATTTTGGACCAAATACACCAAGATCCCAAAATTCAGGAAATTATTCTTTTTAGAGCTCATCTCCAGAAGTACACCAAGCAATAGAGCATAAATGTGTGGGTTCTCAACAAAAATACTAGTAGGAAACCGACTATGCCATCTAATGGTAAATCGTTGGTAAAATCTGTAAATAAAAAAAATTCAATGTATGCTGAACTATTTAAATATCCCGACAATGAACAACTACGACATGAGTACAAGGAATACAACAAATTCCATCAAAGTTAGAACCTAACGGAACCTCCTTTGATGACGACAGAAAACGACCAGATGGCACCACTTTGATACCATGGTCAAGAGGAAAGGCAATGATATGGGATGTTACATGTGTGGATGTCTTTACGAATTCGAATGTACGGACCGCAATAATAGCACCCAGAAAATTAGCAGAACGTGCAGAAGAACGAAAAAGAATTAAATACCTACCAGTCATTTGAAAATAATTACATTGTTTCACCTTTGGCATTTGATACTCTGGGAGGATTTGGACCGAATTGTTTCGAAATTGTTAAAGAAATTGGAAGGAGAATTATCAACAATACTGGAGAAAATCGATCGCTAGCTTTCTTGATGCAAAGACTGGAGTATTGAAATTGTTCGTGGTAATGCGTCGTCAATTATTGGTTCGATGCCTAGGAACGAATATTTAGGAGAAATTTTCAACTTGTATTTTTTTTTTGTTTTGCTTCATTCGGTAAAATAATGTACTTCAATAAAAGTTTAAAAAAAAAGGATACGCTGAATAAAATATTGAAAAATCGGAAAAAGCAATATTACAAATCTCGGATTGAAGAAAACAAAAATAATCCGAAGAAATTACGGGGAAATATAAATGAAATGTTTGGCAGTAAGAAATTGAGCGATATTCATAGACTGAAAGATGATAAAAACTGCATTGTCGATGACGACAAACAAATAGCAAATATTTTTAACAAGACTTACATCAATATGGGTAAGGAGTTGGCAAAAAAAATTACAATGAATGGTACCGAAAGGATCAGGGAAAAAATCACAAATAATTCAATATTCATTAGCCCAACATCGGAAAAGGATGTTATTGAAGTTATTCATCAATTAAAAAACGGAAAATCACCAGGAATTGACAACTTACGATCAAAGTCACTCAAAGACATTGCACATCACATAGCAGGACCACTTACGTATATCATCAACAAATGTATTGAAACAGGTCATTTTCCTGATCAATTCAAAACTTCGGTGGTGAAACCAATCTATAAAAAAGGGGATACAGAAGCTAAAAACTACAGGCCAATATCGCTCATACTCAAACTTTGAAAAAATATTCGAGAGGATTATAAAGAACAGATTGTCCAGCTACTTGAATAAGTACGGACTGCTTTCTGATATGCAGTTTGGCTTTAGAGAATGCAAATTAACACAAGATGCATAATAGAGTTAACCAACAATATTTATGGAGCTCTAGATGGAAGCAAACCGTGCCTAGCTGTGTTCATAGACCTTGCAAAAGCCTTTGATACCGTAAGCTACAAAATACTACTTTCAACACTTCAAAATCTTGGAATACGGGACAAATGCCTCGATCTGTTCAAAAGCCACCTTGAAAACCGCCGACAGTGTGTCAAAGTGAATGATACTCACAGTGATTTCAGATCAATCCACTGTGGGGTGCCTCAGGGAACCGTTTTAGGACCACTGCTCTCTTCGCTTTACGTAAACGACCTATTCGCAATCCAGTGTGATGGAAAAATAATCAGTTTTGTGGATGATACCGCCATATTCTATAAAGGGGGGACCTGGGGCGGTCTAAAAGATGATGTTGAAAGGGATCTTTTGTTGATCAAAAACTTTTTCGATTACAAGTTACTTACAATCAACTTTGAAAAAACATTCTTTTTACCTTTCACAATTTATGAAAACGCACTACCGAATATGCAATTCCTCTCCCTAAATAATCATATACAAATATCGCAGGTTAAAACTGTCAAATATCTGGGAATAATGCTGGATACGCATTTACGATGGGCAGACCACATCAACTTTGTCCTAAAGAAATTACGTTTTGTCCTATACAAATTCCGACAATTAAACGATATCCTTGAGCAAAAACAAAAAAAAAGGCACTCTATCACAGCCTCGTTGAAAGCCATCTAACGTACGGTCTACTGGGATGGGGAGGAGCATCTAAATATCATCTTCGCCCACTTGAGGTTATCCAAAGACGCTTTCTCAAACTGATGCATTCAAAAAATTCAAGATATCCAAGTGATCGTTTGTATGCTGAATCAGATTTGTTAGACTTGAGACAGCTATATTATAAAAATAGCAACATCAGACAACACAAAAACAAAAATGATCTTGCAAGGCTCACACACTCCTACCACACTAGGAGGCACATTCCATTTCAGTGTCCTTGGACGCACAAATCTATTGGACAGAAAAGCTACCATTATTTAGGTCCAAAGTTATATAACACTCTACCACTGAATATTCAGGAGAGTCGATCAATTTTTATATTCAGGAATCACCTGAAATGTTATATAAAAAATTTGACCACGGAGTTCATTCACAATTTGTTCAAGTAAACTTAAAAAAAAAAGTAAAAGTAAAACACTATTAAAAAAAATTCTACAGTATTTCGAGCTATAAGTTTAATAATCACTTCAAACTCCCGATTTTTATACAAAATTTTTATCACTTTTATGATTATCTCAAAATGCGTAAAACAAAATTCTACAAGAATATAGTTATTAAGTTTTAACTTGCGATTATTCAAGGATTAATGAGTTCAAATTTTATTTTTGTAGTGTCTAGTTTTGACTATACTTTGATTTGTAATGTTAGGAAGAAGTGTATATTTTAATTTGTTGTTCATATCTTACTGTATTGAAACTTTTACTTTTATTGTTTTTACATGTTCCCCATAT
The DNA here is from genome assembly GCA_944452925.2 of Chrysolina oricalcia. Taxonomy (NCBI): domain Eukaryota; kingdom Metazoa; phylum Arthropoda; class Insecta; order Coleoptera; family Chrysomelidae; genus Chrysolina; species Chrysolina oricalcia. The sequence continues at coordinate 36,197,906 of OX101827.2, forward strand.
TCACTCATATATATATATATATGTGTGTATTAAACGTTTAGGTTAAGTATATTTTTGCTGGCTCACGTACGTGACCATCTCACAAATAAGTGAAAACTTCAGTGAGATATTTTTGTGTTTATATTGCTGAAAGCTGTCAAAACTGTTTTTTTTTTTCATTGGTGTTTTGGCATCAACTGCTATGGTCATTAGCCATGTGTTATAGGTATTGTAAAAAGTTTTTGCAATTAAACACTATTCTATTCTATTCTATTCTAATGAAAGACAGTCCGTAGTTATATTGTGTTTTGTTTTCGACTCGCAACTGTCATTACGAAAAAACCTCATTTATATTTATTACAAAAAAATCATCAAACGATAATTTGGTGGTTCTGATCAAATTCAATAATGAATACATAAATTACTGTACGATACAGAAATTTTCAGGACTCTTAGATGATAATTTATCATGGGTAAGACATATAAAGAACTCAATGAGGAATATCTCGCCATTAGTTGGAATTATTTTTAAAATTCGAAATTTGCTTCCTCTCAAATATCTAAAATCCATATATTTTTTGTTGGCATACTCTGAATTTCAATATAGTGGTGGTGTTCCCTCTCATCAGGAATGATTTGCCGATGGCAGGGGGTATCACCAATATACTTTTTAAGTATTAATAAGGACCTCGCACTTTTTGCTATATAAAATGGCGTTCTGTCAAATGATCCAAATTTTTGGTATTTTGGAGGAGCCAATCTCTCTATGAAAAATGTCTGGGCCCAACTCGATCCTATGACTAGTTTTAGCAATACAGGGTGCTAAAGTTAGGAAATTACGACTTTTCCCCATCTTGTATCTTTAGAGAAAATCAATATATTTGAATTTTTCGCTTGCAGTATTTTAAAAATTTCCTTTGGCAACTATCCCCCACAAAAGAAAAACTCAAGAACTCTTTACCGTTACAGGGTGATTTCAATTCAGACTCTTGTGATTTTTCGAATTTCGAAATATTGATGCTATATGGTTTGGATAAAAATTATCACAGCTTATTTTGTTGTCGCTTCATGTAATATCATCCCATGTCTCAATCATACAAGGCGTTTCACGAATGCTGAGGTATACCGTAATCAATTTCGCTTGAGTTTTCTTATCCTCCTTGTATGTTTGAGTTGATAAATTGTATTCATTCCAGTTTTTGAAGATATGTAATTGTGGAAACTATAGCATACAGGATGCTAGTGTTTCCAAAACCAATGTTAACCACACGAAAATATCGGAAAACCACATTATTTCTCGTGATATTGAAAATTATTGATGAATCTAATTACCTACCTCGTTTTTACCGTTCATGCTCCTAAACTAGGTATGTGGCCTATTTATATTTTATCGCTTCGAAATATTGAGATATTTTTCAAGAGAACAAAACTATATCAACTACACGAATTGATAGCGTAATAATGACGAGTCATTTCACATCATATATCTAATGATTATTGTTCACTCAGTCTGTAACAAAAATCAATGCATTATATTTAATAAATTGGGAGTTTTATATCTGTGATATAAATATAATAGGTTTGCGGCATATAGACAGATTTTTAAAATTCCAGAAAAAACATTCTTCTCGAGCAGGATTCGAACCCACGACCTCCAGATTGCCGATTTGGTGCTCTACCAACTGAGCTACCGAGAAGACATGTGTTCCATCTGCAAATCGGGATATCTTTTTTTCCTAGAATTTTGATGTTAGTAATTACCAACAAACTACGGCGTTTGTAGGTGTTGGAAAGTTAAATGTTAGTGGGGAACTCATGATATGACGTTATTCCGCTATCATTTCGTATAGTTGATAAAATCTGGTACTCTTGAGATATTCCTCAATCTTCCGTATCGAAAAAAGGAAAAAAACACACATATATTTCAGAAACATGAACATTGAAACCAAAATAATTAGTTTCACCAATAATTTTCAATACCACAGCAATCATAAATGGAAAGAGAGAATCATCACCGATTTATGCATTGTTTTCTGAATCCTTCAAAAACTAGTCATAGAAAAAAGCTGAAAAATCTACAGCTTCTAAATAACAATATTTTGAATAGAAAAATGAACAAAATATACAAACCTAACGGTCATAATTCAAAAATACAGAGTAATGAAAAATAATGGGGTTTTCTGATATTTTCGTGTGGTTAACATTGGTTTTGGAAACACTAGCACCCTGTATGCTCTAGTTTCCACAATGACATATCTTCAAAAACTAGAATGAATACAATTTATCAACTCAAACATACAAGGAGAGAAAGAAAACTCAAGCGAAACTGATTACGGTATACCACAGCATTCGTGAAACGCCTTGTATGATTGAGACATGGGATGATATTACATGAAGCGACAACAAAATAAGCTGTGATAATTTTTATCCTACAAGTGTTTCCAAACCATATAGCATCAATATTTCGAAATTCGAAAAAGAATCTGAATTGAAATCACCCTGTAACGGTAAAGAGTTTTTGAGTTTTTTTTGTGGGGGATAGTTGCCGAAGGATATTTTCAACATACTGCAAGCAAAAAATTCAAATATATTGATTTTCTCTAGAGATACGAGATGGGGAAAAGTCGTCATTTCCTAACTTTAACACCCTGTATTTCGAAAACTAGTCATAGGATCGAGTTGGGCCCAGACATATTTCATAGGGAGATTGGCTCCTACAAAATACCAAAAATTTGGAACATTTGACAGAACGCCATTTTATATAGCAAAAAGTGCGGGGTCCTTTCCATACATTTTTCAACATTATCTTCAATACAATGAAGCTTTGTCAATAAGTTTATCATCAACTTCCTACAATATAGCATATTTGACTATGACTTTGACAGTTTGGGGCACTGCTACGAACTATTTGCTTAAACATTCGTAATCATTACAAAATGAAATTATTAAATGTATTTTTATACTTGATTATCAACTACCAACTGTAAACTTATACAAATCAAGAAAAATACTGGATATACATTCGCTATACAAATTGAAAATTTGCACATGTATTCATCTTGTTAAGAATAACATGAAACATTCCACTTTAATTTTCAAAATTATTAATGACCAACACAATCACTTGACCCGACAAGCCCAAAATTTATATGTTAACAAAATTAAAACAAATATTTATTTGCTTCATGTGGATTTTTTTTCCCTATTATAAACTGTATGTATGTGTCTTGGGAAATTAAATTGATATTGAATATGTAACAATAATAGCAATTTACGTAACAAGTCCGGAAAATACTGTTTTTTGGACGAGCAGACCAATTTCTAGAACGAGCATTAGCGAGTCCTGGAAGTCTACGAGTCCAAAAAACTGTTTTCGGACGTGTTGCGTACACTATTTTTTCTGCAACCATGTAGAATAACAAATCAACGAGACGCATTTAGGGTCGGTATTATAAAACTATTTTGACAGACAACTAGAAGTTAACTTGAGGAATGACGTCACATCTTACAGTTAACTTCAAAATGTAGGAGTTAACTTTATCGGGAGGACGTGGTATCAGTTAAAGTTAACTTTGTAGAAAATGGTGGTTTTCGACAGTTCTTCTGTCAATAATTTAGCATAAAACTCAATTTGATTGTTTTTTTTTCGCAATAAATGTTAGCAAACGATGTCCTGGTTATTTTCGAGGAACTTTTAAGCGGCGATGAAGGAGATGCTGTGATTATCATTGAAGGCCCTCGGGGTCGAAGTATATTTAGAAATCGGTTAAACCATTTTATCTTGTGGAACGAAATAGAATTTGAAAATAAATTAAAACGGATTTCAATCATCAAGATAGTCTGAATGCTTGTTAAAGGGGCACATAGAGAGGCAAATATTTGCAAAGACCAACTAATAAGTCAACATTTCTAATAGTTCCAATTACTTTGCAATTATAAGTATTTTCAATGTTAGAAATAATCTACCGCCAGTAACACGTTAATTACACTCAGATTTAATGAAACATGTTTATTCTTGGTAGTGATTGGAGATTTTGGAGGATTCTTAAATCTATTAATAGCAATTTTACTATTTATTAGAAATTTAGAAAATGTCACAGGAAAAAGTGCGATAAATTGTAGGTTACATATTTGCCTTCTCCTTCTTTTTATTTCAGAAATGAGACTTTTATAAAACTGCCATTTTAAAGCTGAAGTTAACTTGACTGTTAAAATTAAAGTTAACTTCGAGAGATGTTTATAATACCGGCCCTTAGTCTAAGAGACGAAGAGAGGTCGATCTTTACCCATCTGTTAACAAGATGAAACATACTTTTTATGAAGTTACATAAATAGACGAATACGCCAATAATGGGTTGACTATTAAAAGGTGGTCATGACTATTTTCAGTGAGTTTCAAAATTTGCACCATAAGGAAACTTTTTTATTATCGATTTGTCAGAAAATTCTATTCCTCATAAAAATTGATGCATTTTGGAATACTTGTATTCGAGTTATCAAAATTCTAAAAATTTCCAAACATTGTACAGGGGGAACGAAAAATAGATTTTGATCAAGAGTTAACTACCCTGGCTGTGATTCCAAATTTGAATATTTCGAACATTTTAGTTCGTATTTGTATTATATATTGAAATTCGGACAGAAGATAATTACCAACAGAAACGTTCAAATTCTTATTTATATTCATATTTATATTAAAATTCGAGCACTTCCCGGCCTAGAACGGGAAGTACGTACTTCCCGGACTAGGCCGGGAAGTGCTACTTTCCCAAAGAAATAGTGTCCGGGAAGTAAACACTTCCCGGATAGTTGCCGAAAAAATGGATATTGAAAGAACAGAGAACACCTCTAGTAGTTGAAGCTTGGAAAAGAATAGATCCATACAATAGACATATTTACAAAATTTATATTTTACCTTGATATAGTTTTCCTTTGAGATATTCACTTACCTGCCTATTATTACATTGAAAATCAACAAACAGGATATAACCAGCAGGAATACTTTTACTCAATTTTTGAACGATCATGAATCACAGTATTGTTTTCTGTAGATATACTGACTCCTCGAAAGCAAACAAGGTTGGATTTTCAATAAACATACCTCAAGTAAATTACTGCTTTTCATCTAGACTGCATATGCAATTTCAAAAAAGAACTGAATCGATCGTTATTGTTGGTTATCTAATATAATCTCCTTCCAATTCCATTGATGAACATCAAAGACTTAGGACCAAATACGTCAAAGATTTGGCGGGCAATTTTGTAGAAATGATAATCAGTTTCGAGATTCCGATATAAGGCCGGCCACTCACGAACACTTTTAACTATCAGTTTCAACCGTGCAGTTTAACCGATAGTTTTTACTGTAAACTGAGATGTACACAAACGTGCAATTCAATTGTGCAGTTCAATCAAACAGGTCAAAGCAGTACCAAAGCAGTACCAAAGCACCGGCTTGTAAATGCTGTCTGCGTATGTTCCAGACTTCTTTGATGCCTCAAACTTTCTTTTGATTTTTGTGAAATGCTGACCTCAGGCTATTTATTTCTGCTTTAAATTCTATTTTTGTGGCACCAGGTTCCAATTCCCCCGACTTTTTTGCCAATTCATTGTATGCTACATCCTTTTTTGCACGATCATGGTAATCGGCAGATTCAACTTGCCATTAGCTATATAGCTCGGTGAAGTCAACAATAACTCAACTAAACTGAGAAGTATGGAAAATGCCAATTCGAACACATACTTAGTTCAGTTTGTCATTTCAGTTAAAAATATGAATAATTTAATTTCTCTCAGTTAAAATGTACAGTTGAAAAATTGGAGATGAACTGTGACTAAAATAGCCACACACGTACAGTTTTAACTGACAGTTATAACCGCACAATTAAAACTGACTGTTAAAACTCCACGTGAGTGGCCAGCCTTATAACTGCAGTACCAACACATTTTGAAGTTACTTCTAAATGAGAAGCAGCCAAAGTATCTGCACAAGTAAAATCCCAAACTGGTTTACCAAAGGACCCCGCAAACTCCTTATGGAATTTGGGTCCCGGTGGATTTTTTTGAATTTTTGGTATGATGTAGTCCATGTAATTCTCAACCAATGTTACCATTGCGCCAACCCAAAAAAATGAACAGTTTTGCTGCTAGGGGGCGTTGAAATCACCCCTTGCGCAGATTAGACTATTTATTTTTGAACCCACTAACAATATTTTCACTTGTTTCATTGTTGCTAATGTTGCACAATATTGTGCTGTTTTATAAAAAAAATTCTTACCCCCTCCCCCTTTACCCCCAACTCCTATTACGGACCGCAAAAAAAAATTGTCGAGTGCCTTCAAATGTTTTGTCGAATGTTTAAATATGCCTAAATAAGGGAAATAGCAGTTTTTTATGATTATCCCCCCACCTCCCAAATGACACAAAACGAAAAAAGTTCGGTGGATTTTTCAGAATTTTTGATATGATGCAGTTCAAGTTATTTTGAATAGAAATAAATCGGGTGACAAACCCCAAAAATTAACAGTTTTGATGCTACGGGGCGTTGAAATCATACCTTGCTCAGAATAGACTATTCATTATTATAGGCGGAAACAATATCTCTACGTAATTTTGTTTTATTTTATGCCGAACAATTGTGTAAACTTTCATAAATTGAAAATCTTAAACCTCCCCCTTACCCCCAACCCCTATTTCAAAACACGAAAAAAAATAATTTCTTGCTCAGAATAGACTATTCATTATAGCTCTACGTATTTTAGTTTACATTATGCTGATCAATTCTGTAATTTTTTATGAAATGAAAATCTAAAACCTTCCCCTTACCCCTACCCCTAATTTATAACACGAAAAAAATTTATTCCCGGCTGCTTTATCAAAATAAATGTTTTAATCAGCTCAAATTGAGGAAATCGTACAGTTGTTTAATTTCACCTTTCCCTCCTGTCATAAAAATATTGGTGGAGTTCGCTGACTTCTTAGTAGGGCCTAGTTTATGTTTTTTGAATATCAGTCAGTTGGGCGAATATCTTGAAAATAAATAAAAATTAGACATCCTCAATTTGAATTTGAGGTGGTGCCTGAATTATTTTTTTTCGTGTTTTGAAATAGTGGTTGGGGGTAAGGAGGAGGTTTTAAATTTTCAATTTATAAAAATTTACACAATTGTTCGGCATAAAATAAAACAAAAATACGTAGAGTTATTGTTTCCGCCTATAATAATGAATAGTCTATTCTGAGCTAGGTATTTTTGTGGTTTGTTACCCGATTTATTTCTATTCAAAATAACTTGAACTGCATCATATCAAAAATTCAGAAAAATCCACCAAAATTTTTTCGTTTTGTGTCATTTGGGGGGTGGGGGGATAATCACAAAAAACTGCTATTTCCCTTATTTAGGCATATTTAAACATTCGACGAAACATTTGAAGGTACTCGAGAATAATTTTTTTTGCGATCCGTAATAGGAGTTGGGGGTAAAGGGGGAGGGAGTAAGAATTTTTTTTATAAAACAGCACAATACTGTGCAACATTAGCAACAATGAAACAAGTGAAAATATTGTTACCGGGTTCAAAAATAAATAGTCTAACCTGCGCAAGGGGTGATTTCAACGCCCCCTAGCAGCAAAACTGTTCATTTTTTTGGGTTGGCGCAATGGTAACATTGGTTGAGAATTACATGGACTACACCATACCAAAAATTCAAAAAAATCCACCGGGACCCAAATTCCATAAGGAGTTTGCGGGGTCCTTTCCAAGGGATAAAAGTCATACCAAAGGGACGTCAGATAATATTATCACTAGTAATATTCATTTGTTCGTTGCAGATGAGGCCATGCCTGCTCTACTAGAGGCCGAAGCCAGCTTGAAATCCCTGAACAAAAACGATATAACGGAGGTGCGGTCAATGAAACGTCCTCCTGCTGGAGTAATTTTCGTGATAGAAGCCATATGTATTGTCAAGAATTTAAAACCAAACAAGGTAAAGTTTCCATTTTTCGCAATGGAGAACGTACACCCACGTGTATTTTTCAATGTTTGGCTCTTTTCAAAAAATCTGTCAGATTGAGTTCAATGTCCACCATGGCCTTAGGCGGATAAGTAGATGTTTTCTGTTAGATATCGTTTTATCGTAATTTTTTCCCAATTCCTGAGGAGACTTGTGCGAGCTGAAAATTACCTTTTAATGTGCGATCCCAAGCATAGCTTGCCGTTGCGAGGAAGGTGACGGCAGTTGAAAATTCTGCTAGCACTGGCCCGGTTCAATCCCGGTGTACAATTTTTTTCAGGTTCACATACCCTATTGTGAAGCAAGTGCGATGTGAGTTGCCTAGATGTCAATACAGACGTCTAGCTAGTGCTTGCTCGGAGTGTGCACCGACCACCCGAGGTGGAACTGTAGGTTTGCTTTCCAAGTTTTCCTACAGCTGAAAAGTGAATACGTTACCAAAAATCAGTAAGTCGCCCCAGAGCACCACGGCAAAATAGAAATAATAGCCGTCCTTTACCCGCACAGGCTATGTTTTTGGGTACACTCTTAGAGTGTTTATGAGGAAGTATTATTATTAAAACTCCCGTGTATCCATTACTACGTTGGCGATATTGGCCTTTCAGGACCATATCACATATTTTAAATTTTTCGTGATTAACTTTTAACTGCTATGGCATAGCCGAACACAGAGGCGTAGCCAAGGGAACGGGGGCAGAGAAAACCGCCCCCCCCCCACCCCCGAAATCTTCCAAAGTTTCGACGATTTGGCAATTTGCCATTTTGTGAAATAAAATGTACTATTTGGTATTAGACTTTTTATAGACCAACTTCGGCACGTGATAAAGTGGGCGTGTCTTCTTTGCTTGAAGGATATCCATCCAAACTGATTCCATGCATTTTAAATGGACGAACGTGTTTCAAAGTCTTTTTCCAAGTTTTAATGTGTTATTTTCATTAAAAATTCAAAGGAACTCATGTGAATCAGGATTATAAGATCTTGGAGAATGTCCATGATCAAAAGTAATTGGAAATGAAATCAAATAAATTAATAAGGGGATTTTTAATCCAATTACATAAATGTGAAGTACCTGAAATTTTACCTAACCATATTAAAGGAATAATTATGTGGCTTAATTATGTTTCAATTATATCTTTGAAATTAGATTCATGTATAAGTGTGAGGTTTCACATAATTATCATTCTAATAATGAAAATAATAATAATAATTTATTCATAATATCCCAAGAAACAGGTTTGTTATGGTAGGGATACAAAATAATGATAATAATAACAATACCTTACAAAGGTACAGAAAAAATAATATACAATTGATATAAATTCAATTCATAAAAAAAAACTTTAAAAAAAGGAAAAGTTATCCATGTCAATTCAAAATAATTGGACGGAAAAATAAAATAAATTATGTAAAAAATCATTTTAGACTAATTGACGAAGAAAATGGGTTTTTATTCTATTTTAAAAAATCGCCACTTCTGTAATTTTTTTTATTTCATTTGGTAGTGAATTGTAGATATCTATCTATCTATCATGGTATATCGATTTTTTTCCAAAATTACTTCTGAAATTGCTGAGGCTTAAACAGTTTGCTTGTCTTGTTTTTTGATCATGTATGTTATTGATTTCGATGAAATTTAAATTAGAAACTTTCTGTTTCAATCGAATAAAGTGAATAAATGAACAAATTTTTACTTTATAAAGGGAATTCAAATTTAGTAAACTCTTAGGTTTATATAAGATTGCTGTTGGTTCTAAAAACGGTAAGTTGTAAATACATTTCAAAGATTTATTTTGTAATTTTTTTAGAGGTTTCAAAGCTGAATTATTAGCGGTTCCCCAGATTGATATCAAATACTGTAGGTTAGAATAGATAAGACAAAAATAAATAGTTTTAAGGTATTTGATAGGCACAAATTTTCTTATTTTGAACAGTGCACCAATGACTGGATTGACTTTTTTCTCAATTTATCAATATGATTGTTCCATGATAGTTTTTCGTTAATAAGAAGACCTAAAAATTTAGTAACTTTAGTATATTTTATAGAGTTAGATCCAAATAATAGTGGATGAATGAAGTTGTTTGTGGTTGATTATGTAATCCAGTCTTCCGCATTAACCTCATCGTCATCGTCATCATCATCATCATTCATTTTGAATTTGTGTTGATGAAGTTGAATTCTATTATTTGAGAGTCTCCTTTCTTGAGTTTTTTTTTTCGTGAATCAGACATTTATTTATTTATTTATCAAATGAATACCTTCCAGTCAGTGAGTGTTACATTTTTGTCGTTTCTGAAAGACCAATGGCAAGTGAACTTTATGTAAACTTGGATAAAGTCCTTGCTCAAAGACATATGGAAAAAGTTTCATTCATAGGATATGAGGACTCATATTGTATGGGAGGAATATTACCGACCTGCCACCAGTACTGTATCCAGATATTGTCCATATTTTAGGTTAGTGTCTAATAAATCTGTTCTTATCTTGGCTAGATCATTTTGTTTTTTTACGATTGTCATACCCTGACAGAATCCTATAAAATCCTACTTTATCTCTGAGTCCATTACGCCACAATTCACCACCATACAGAGAAATGAGGCATTGTATAACTAAATCAAAAGATTTAACTACTTTAACTAGAACCAAAACACATGTAAAACATACAAGTGCCATCAAGATTGTGACATCAGCCGTAGATGGTCTAAACTGGGCCCTCACAAAGAAAAATTCTGGCACGCCCCTGGGCCCAATTTTTTTTTTATATTTATTTATTTATCCCAAGAAACATTTCTGTTTATAACATAAATTGTATAACGACAATAGGTACAATTATTAAAAAAAGGAATGATACAGATAATCTGTGAAATATGATCAGAAATATGAATCAGAAAGAAACAAAAGCAAAAAACAGTCAAAGGTGTAACATTGTTTCATTATGAGAAATCATCCGTTGGGAATAAATTTTTTAGGTTCATTTTTAAATTTAGTTTTTGTCCTAATTTCTTTTATTGCCTGTGGTATTTTATTATATATCTCAATTCCCTCGTAAAAAATAGACGTTTTTCCAAAGTTTGATTTGAAACGTAAAGCGTTTATTTTATTTACATTTCTTGTTTTATGGTAATGGATATTCGAAGTATAATCAAAAGTAAGATCCGAATGTTTTTTTCCTGTATCAACATAGTGGATGAAAATTGAAATATTAAATTCATATAATGAACGAAGATTTAGTAAGTTATTACGCTCATATAATTTTTTTGAGGGTTCTAAAAAGGGCAATTTGTATGTGCATTTTATAGCTTTGTTCTGCAAAGGTGAGAGTTGTTTTCTCAGATTGTTGATATGATTGGACCAAGAGAGTGTTGTGTCGATATGTAAACCCAAAAATTTTGTATTGTTGGTATACTGAATTGGTGAATTTTTTTATTTAATCAGTTGAAATACTTTGTTTAGAAATAAATATAATTGTTGAATTCGAAAAATTCAATAATAGTTTATGTGCGAGTAGCCAATGAGATAGGATTTGAAGATCCTGTTCAATATTAGACAGAATTTCGAATTTATTCTCTGCAAAATATACAACAAAGGTAACATTTGATAAATCTCTTTACTGAAATAGCGATGAATCTCAGCCGAGGCACTATATAGATGTGAGGTTTCACTTGAAAGACGACCGAACGTTTTGAAGTCAAAAAATGAACTATGTATGTCGGTTGACTGATTTTGACTGACCGTTTCTAACTGGAAAATCTCAAACCAAACCTTCTCAGGAAAAGAGGTTTCGTTTCGTCTTGAATTCCGTAAATGAAACTGCCGAAAGATTATCCTAGGGATTTCCAATCAATTACGAATTGAGAAAACCGGCCAAGCTAGGTAAGCGTAGGTACCTATTAAATCGGATTAAAGGAAACCAATTTGTTCACTGGTTAAATGTTATGAGTTGGTAATTCCCGGTTTGATTTTCTGAGTTTGGAATACCTCGACTGGCTCAAACTGAAATATATACAGGAGATACAAAATAATAGTTGAATTTGAAATATGTGAAATATTGACCTAATTAATAATTTAAATTGAAATGTTTGAAGTACATAAGTGGGACAATTCTTCACACTTCTCCAGTGGTTTCAAACAGTTTAGTACGAGTGCTTTCTTGGTTTGATAGACTTGAAAAATTTCACATTTTTCTTTTGCATGCAGGTACCTGGAATGAAACCCGGAGAAAAAATATTGGACTACTGGGAACCCGGTCGAAATATGCTCTCGGATCCAGGAGCTTTTTTGTCATCTTTGATGAATTTCGACAAAGATTCCATCACTGAAGATATGATCGACAAACTGCAGAGATATGTGGGTGACCCTGGATTCACTCCTGCCAAAATCGCAAAAGTAATCCGTTATTTATTTATTTATTATTAATAATACTTTATCATTATACAGTGAGCATATAAAGGTTGGAAAAAATCCTTAAAAGCCTGATATCGCCATTAGGAAAAAATAGCTCAGACAAGTCGATTTTCTTTTTCAGTTTTGCATGTTTTGGTCTACTCAGACATTTGAAGACGTCATCGCTGTTTGAGTTATGACGTCATTATATATTTTTTAATGGAATTACCATAATTTGATAATACCTTTAAAAAAAACGCATTCTTCTGTGTATAGAAGTCATATTTCTTCTCATGTTACACAACCGTATTTTCGAGAAGTAAAAGAGATTTCATTCATAGTAATGTAATATTAGGTCTGTTAACGAGAACTTTTGACTTGAGGCATCCCCACAAAAAATACTAGTGGGATTAGATCAGGAAATCTAGCTGGCCACTCTAAAGTCCTCGTAGAATCAGGTGTATGAGGGAAATTTTCCCAAGTACATCGGTATCGATAGACAATCTCATACTTTGTTGTGGAGCAAGTGCGTTATGAGTTCCCAAGATGTCAATCTCGACGTCTGGAGTTTGCTCGAAGAGTGCAACCGACCACCCGGGATGGGGCTGTAGGTTTATCCGGGTGTTCCTTCAGCTGAAAAGTCAATACGCCACCAAAAATCAGGAAGTTGCCCCGGAGTGCCATGGAACATGATAATAATAGCCGTCCTCTACCCGCAGACGAAGATTTTCAGAGTGGCCAGTTAGATCTCCTGATCTAACCCCACTAAATTTTTTTTGTGGAGGTACCTTGAGTCAAAACTTTACGTGACTCAATATTACATTATTATGCATGAAAAAAAAATCGAAAATGTTTCTGAATGTTTCATTTGAAGAAATATGTAAATACAAATAGGTTCATGATCAGTCTCATATCAGTTTGATACTATTTGACTGCTCTTGCTATTCTAACATAGATATGATAATAATCGACGAAATGTTCCTTTTCATAATTTCACATTGTTCCTTAAAAAAACATTATACACTTTGATAACAATATTTATTAAGAAACGGGTATACCTTTATCTTATACCTGTAGCATTGAATTATAAATGAACGTTATTTTTTTTCTTTGGTGTTTATTAAATTCAATTTAAAAATAAAAAATGAAGTATCTTGGCATTCGGATTGATGATTGGTTGAGGTGGGAAAAATATATTGATAATCTGATTTAAAAATTATCTTCCATTATTGGAGCTCTAAGAAGATGTCCCAAATTGAATCCCAATATAGCTGATATATTTTTATATTCACATATTTCCAGTAGAATCAAATATTTAATTAATATATGGGAAACGTGTTATAAAAATAATTTCAACAAAATCTCCGCTGTATACAGGAAAGCGTTGAAAGTACTGTATCGTCTACTATTTGACACTCCAACAAATCAACTCTATTCAATGACGAACACATTTTCTTTGGAGGAGCATTAGGCAATGGACACTCTCGAAGTATTTTACCTTATTATCAATAAAATGATTGAATTTAATTTTTTGTTAACTATAAATTCAGAAATTCACAATTACATACACGACAACATAACTTGTTCCATCTAGATTCTGCAAACTTTGTAATTGGCCAGAAAAAAATCACTCCAAGGGTCTTTCAAAATTCAATGAAATACCCGAAGACTTAAATAATTGTAGGAATATCACTGAATTTGAAATAGAAATTAAAATATATTTTCTTGAAAAAAGAAACGGACTTTATTGAATTTCCTTCTTTGTTTTTTGTTTCTATGTAATTCTGAATGTTTCATTAAAAAAAAAAAAAAGTGTAAATACAAAAAGGTTCATGATCAGTCTCATACTTGTTTGAAACTATTTGACTGATTATGCTATTCGATCATAGATATAATAATAATTGACTAAATACCGTTTCATAATTTTACACTTGTTTCTTAAAACTAAGCATTGAATTATGAATAAACGTTATTATTATTATTGTTAAAACTGCTATGGTCATTAGCCATATTAAACGTTATTATAATTATTATATTAACTTATTTTTTAATCAGAAGCTGATTTCCTTCATAGCATAATATTGAAGACTAGTGATTTGTGATTGATTTTATTTATCAAAAATACACCTTCCATACTGAACAAGTTCTGGTATAAGGAAGATGATACTTTGAATATAAATATAACTTTGACAAATTCCAAAATTAATCAAAAATAACTATAACAACTTTGCATATTTATAGAATAGGATATTTGTTTCATTTATTCCTTTATTTATTGAGTAAATACCTTACCGACAGAACAAGTTCTGGTATGAAGAAGTTGTACATACGAGGATGTATTGATATCTAGTTAGCCTAGACCAGTTCCCTGCATAAACAAAATATTGCGTTACCATAGCAACGAACAATAACTTATTAGAAGTGTAAAGTTTGAAGTCAAAAAAGTAAACCAGAGCTACACAATAAATTAAAAGAAAAAATATGTCCACCAAAATTGTGAAACCGAAAATCGAAAAATTGGAGTATGGCATCAAGTACCTTTATTTAAAAGGGTTGAGAGGTGAGAACATTTACGAAGATATGCTTATTCAATGTCCATCGTATACGACCGTGAAAAATAGGACTGCAAGCTTCAAAAGAAGTAAATTTTCCATTGAAGATGATGACCGATCGGGACGGCCAGTTTCTGTGTCAGTCCCCGAAAATATCGATGCAGTTCATGACATCATTTTAACAGACCGTCGAATTGCGCTAAAACGGATATCTGAAGCACTGAATATTTCAACGAATGCGTTCTTCATATAGTTCACGTCAATTTGGACACGAGAAAAATTGCTGCAAAATGGATCCCCAAATGTTTGAATGTTGACCAAAAGCGTGCAAGGGTAGTAGCATCGCGTTCAATCTATGCTAAATTTGAAAATGATGTAGACTTCTTAAACCGAATTGTTACTATGGATAAGACTAGGGTACATTTTTACGATCCAGAAACAAAGCAACAATCGATGGAATGGCGACACTCCCGTTCTCCAAGACCTAAGAAGTTTCGTGTCCAAAAATCTGCTGGAAAATTTCTTGCTTCAGTTGTTTGGGATTGCCATGGAGTAATCATGATTGATTCTTTGGATAAGGAAAGAACAATAACTGGAGATTACTATTCGACATTACTGACCACTCAACGGAAAAAAATTAAAGAGAAAAGACGCGGAAAGCTATCCAAAGGTGTTTTGTTTTTGCACGACAACGCCTCTGCACACAAATTTCATGTTGCCATGCAAAAAAATCGTGATTTAGGGTTTTAATTACTAGATCACCCTCCTTATTCACCAGATTTGGCTCCGTCCGACTATCATCTCTTTCCTCAACTGAAAAAAAGTTTAAAAGGTCGTAAATTTTCTTTCAACGAGGAGGTAATAAAAGCTGTGGAGGTCTGGTTTGCAGAGCAAGAAGAAACATTTTTTTTTTGAAAGGTCTAGAGACGTTGCAGGTTCGCTGTAATAAATGTATCCAATTGAGAGGAGAATATGTTGAGTAATAAAATATTTTGACATTGAAATTTTGTTTGGTTCTATAGTAGGCTAAGAATCTTTCAATATATCCTCGTATAGTAATAATAAAAATTAATAACAATTACAATTCAAACACAAGTATATCATAAATAACTGATAAACAGAGTAAACATATACGATAATGATGAAACCACATTAATATCATAAATTCGTCAGCAAAGATTGATAGCAGGATGTCAATTCCGTGAGGAAATGATATTTTTTTACATATATTTTGAATTTGGAAAAACTTCTGCAATATGTTATATTGTAAGGTAATTTGTTAAATTCATCTAGAGCAGCGTGAGTGAATCTTTTTTTAGCCAACTGTAGAGGTAGCAGAATCAAAGTGAAACAAGTTATATTGTCTAGTGAGATGATTATGAATTTCAGAGTTTTTCTTCAAAATTTTATTTGAACTTTATTTTTATTTATGATATTGAATGCAATTTTTAGGGTATTTATTTTATACAATTCATCTTAAGAAAATTTGTCTCTAATTGCAAATACTTTATTAGTTGTTATGTCAAATGGGAGACGATACAGTACTTTCAAAGATTTCCCATACAATGCTGATATTTTATTAAAATTATTCTTGGAAAAAGGTCCCCAAATGATATCCCACCCTTCCCTAGGTATCCAAAGCTTGCACGTCCCTGTGTATGTGGATCCACGCCATGTACAAATACTACTTCGTCAACAAGTCAGTCGCTCCCAAAAAAGCGGCTCTGAAGCAGGCGAACGCAGAACTGGCAGAAACGGAGAGGGTTCTCGCCGAAGCTAAGGCTAAAATGAAGGAAGTCATGGACGGCCTGGAGAAGCTCCAGGTAAAGCTGGCCGCCAAAATAGCCTTCAAAGATGAGAAGGAGCAGAGCATCAATGTTTGCGAAGAGAGAATGAACAGGGCGATAAGGCTCATAGGCGGCCTCTCAGACGAGAGAGTGAGATGGATTGAAACTATCAAGAGTATAGAATCCAGTGTTATCAACGTTACAGGTAATATATGTAGGGAATGATCCTGTATGATACATCTCTCAGCATCGCAGAGCCATTTGTTTGATAAACACAGGAGTTCATGGGAATTCATCCAGGTATTAGTTTGTACTAGAGTGAATCTCTACTATTAAAGAATCTTAGTTTCTCTCAAGTAACTATAATGTTTATTACAAATTAAATAACATTACCAATGCATCATACAGGATCATTCCCTACAAATCTCCCCATCCCATGTAATCATCACTCTTGGGATGATATGGTCGAATATTTGAAATATGTGCAGTCTCTTCTTTCGAATTGTTATTAAAATGTACATAGGCCAATACACCATTAATTAATTTTGTCTTCGTCAGCTGGAAAGGACCCCGGGTTACAAATTCTCTTCCAATCCATTGATTTTTTTAAGAATGCAGTCTCTAACTTTCAACTTTGGCGGCGATAGTTTATTCCTCTTATTTGCTCTGTTTATGTCTCAAATGTTCCTCAACAGTCAATTTTTCATCTATTTCAATTTCTATCCCTAATTCCTTATCTGCCTGTGGAATTGTAGTTTTCCCATATAATTTGAAATTTAAAAAACATCCTAAATACTCATTATGAGAGAAATTGTGGTGACGAACAGCAGCTTCAAGACATTTCTTCCAGCCACCCTTATAGTTTTCGTAACATTTTATGTAAGTTTCCATTCCTCTAATAACTCTCCCTGCAAGTCCGTTACCACTAGGATGATAAGAAGGTGTATGGATTAATTTTATTCCTCTGGATAATGCCCAATCAAAAAATATTCCAGTGGTAAATGAAGACCCACAATCAATAACAATATTTGTTATCATATTCAGAAAAGAAAGCTTACTAAAAAAATTCTTCAGTGCTACACCACTTTACTTTAATGCTTTTGCGCATACATATCTTGAAGCCTCGTCAATGATCAATACACAAGATTTTGTTTGCCTATTCAAATCTGATTTTTACTTAATTCTGCGAAGTCAACATGAATCGTTTCATACGAATTTTGGGCACAAATCGATTAATGAACGTCATTTGGTTTATGCAAATACTTAAATTTCACATGCTGGCAAATTTCACAAGTTTTTATGTAGTACCTAAGATCTCCACTCGTTCCTTTCCAGAAGAATCACTTACGTATTTTATAAAAGGTTTTGAAATATCCATCATGACCTCCAGAATCAGGATCATCATGATATAAGATTAAAATTTCTTTTTTTTCTTTCGTTTTCACATAATACCTTCCATCTTCCATTTCTTCTAAATTTTCAATGTTTAAATTACACCAAAAAGTTTGAGATATATTTTCAGGTGTTTCTATGCTTAATCGAGATATTGCATCTTCCAATTCTCGTCCGGATTTATGATTAGCTTCCATGTCAAAACTGCGTAGAAAAATTTTCCATCTTGCTAGTCTATCCCTCAGGTTTCCGGTTGCCAATAGTTGTGTTAAAGCCAGATGATCTGTATGAACCTTGAATTGTTTACCTTCCACGTAGGTTCTGAAAATTTTTACGGCTTTTACTACCGCTAGGCATTCCTTCTCAGTAACAGAATGATTTTGTTCACTTTTTGAAAAAGAATAGGAATAATATGAAATAACTCTCAGCTGGTGATTTTTACTTTTTGTAATGTCTGTCTGATAAAGTATTGCACCACAACCATAATAAGAGGTGTCAGTTAATATTTCATAGTTCAACCTTGGGTCTGGAATACGAAGAATTGGTTCAGATGTTATAGGTCCTATCAACTTTTTGAAAGCGTTTTCACAATCATCAGTCCAAAGGAATGGTTCATTTTTGACAAGAAAGGCATGATTTTTAGTTATTGTTTTCAAGAAGAGAAGCCAGCAGAGCATTCGAGTGAGAAAATTGTAATTTGTGACAGACATTTTCCACATGAAGATTAATGTGAAAACGACAATAGAATAATTTGAAACCTAGTGCAGTACCAATACTGTGTCTGCGTAAACATGCATGGCGAGTGTTACAACTGTCTGCCACACCGCTCATATTATGAGTTCTAGATTTCTACAAAAAGTGCTAAACATGCACAGAATCGCCTCAGAAAATCAATGTCAATATGGAAATGCTTTTCTCTGATGGTAAGGAAAATGCTTCTGGCCTCACTTTTTCATGCACCCGCATTGTGGAAATTGCACTATGGTAATACAACCAGAAATACTAATGGACTTGCATATTTTGACATGAATCGTTCGAGCTAAGCATCCAATTTTATAAATCCAATTTGAGTTGAAATTCTTCATGATATTAGCTGAAATTAATTTTCATAGTTTTTTGTACTTTCAATTTATTTTCCAATCCAGTGCTTCCTTGAAATACGCACTGATGATTTGGGGGTGGTTCCGTAGGTTTTTGTTTGTTAACTACAGCTGAAAAGTGAATGTGATACCAAACATCAGTCGCTTCAGAGCGATAAATAATAACCGAACCCTACTTTCTGATGGCCTTTGCTGAATATTTGGGATCATAAATATGTGAAAATATGTATTCAAATCGGCTAAATACAAATAATAGGTATAAGTACAATGATGTTTCCAACCTTATTCTCCGAGATTCAGAATGTTAATCATTACAAGTACCATAATATTTTACTGAAACCGGGCCTGTTACAAAAATCACTAATGGCTCGTATGCGCATTGCGGACTAGCCTGAACTTTTCACACCACTTTTGAAATGGGGATCAGCATTCTAGAGTAAGTATATAATATACAGGGTGTTTCTTAAGTACGTGTAGAAAATTTAGGAGCGTATTGCTGACATAAATAAGAAGAAAAGTTTCTATAAACATATGTCCGCAAGTTATTCGTTTCTGAGATACAAAGTGTCAAAGTTGAATTCTTGTTTTTATTTTTTGTGAATAATTTCAAAATAATTTTGATATTTGGGTAAAGTTTGGTATCTGGGAATATTTATTATTCAGTTTGTGTAAAAAATATGTTCTTGATAGAGGTCACTGCGAGCAACTGTTTTCGAGTTATTCAGATTTGAAATAATCGATGCAAGTGATTTTAAATGACAAGATTATTTAATTCAAAATAAATTCAATTAGAAATTAGTTTGTTCACAATTAACACAAAATTTGATTTTGTCATTGAAAAATCATCCCAGATACCAAACTTTACTCGAATATCACAAATATTTTGGCATTTATTCACAAAAAAACAAATATAATGATTAAACTTTGACACTCTATATCTTAGAAACGAATAACTTGCGGAAATGTGTTTATGGGAACTTTTTTCTTATTTCGACGTCAGCAACATGCTCTTGAAGTTTCTACACGTACTTAAGAAACACCCTGTATATTTCTATGGTATGGAGTCGTTAATAATTGATACAAATCTCATATATTTGTATGGCGACTTGTACCGCAAAATGTAGCGTTACCGATCTCATCTGCGGGGGCATTTAGAAACCTGAATAGAACCTAAAATATTATGGTACTTTCAGATTTGTTTTTCAGAGAAAACTAATTCTAATGTAATTGGATATGCTATTTCATTTTTTTGTTGGTCTATATATATATTTCTTTAAAATTATTCAGTAGTTGTTTCTGGAAAAATAATAATAGTAATAGTAATGTCTTTTTCGTATCTTGCAGTGCCCTGAAGATGGCAAAATAAATTAGACAAAACGTTGGTATTCATGGTTTTTCCTAAATTCACAACCCCAATTTTAGCTGTATAGTTTTTATAGTAAATTTAGTTTTTAGTTGTAGAACAAAATTAGGTATGTAGTTCGAAGTCCAGCGTGGCTTTAGCCGAAGAAGTAGTTGTTTTCTGTTAGATATTACAAAAAAGTAACTTCAATTTTATCGTAGGGTTTTTTCCATTTCCAGAGGAGTCATGTATTGATTAAATTTTCAATTGAGAATGTTTCTCTTTAAAAGTTAGGTAGTTATTATCTTCCAGTTCATTCGGATAAAATCTGAAAAATCCCAATGCCCATGACTCGAAATTTTTGTTACAGGAGATATCCTCATCTGTTCCGGTTGCGTAGCCTACTTGACCCCGTTCACGGACTCTTATCGACGGAAACTGTTTGCCGAATGGATGGAGTTGATTTCCAAACACAACATACCGTTCACCGAAAATTGCAGCCCCGTCACCATCTTGGGGGAGCCAGTCCAAATCAGGCTTTGGCAACTAGATGGCTTGCCAAGAGATTATTTATCTACGGAGAATGCCGTTTTAGTATCATGTTCCAGGAGGTGGCCACTATTCATCGATCCGCAGGGACAGGCTAACAAATGGGTCAAAAATATGGTAATATTTTCAATTTCTTTCAGTTGGAAATTCTATACTTCAGGGTACAAGTTGTAACGTTATTTTATTTTACTATCAACCATTCAGAGTTTATCGAAATTTTCAATCATATCTTACATGCATTTTAGCTCTATTTACCCTTCCGCATTTGTTTAATCATTTTCAAACACTAACAATACCTGAATTGATATCAAAATGTTGCTTCTTCGAGAGTGTATTTACTTGCAATCTGTCACACTATATCTCAATTGAATTCGAAAGTTTCATCTACGGCACAGTCTTCTGTGTGGCCACCCCTAAAGCCTTTTTTTTATAATACTACCAGGTATATCCATGTCACATTTACGTCATCATGTTTTGGTAACGTCATATTTCAAGTGAAGGGTTATTAATTATCATTTGTAATTCAGCTGTTTACTTCCTGTTACTCTGTTTACATTTTTCATTGCACGCACTCGCTAAACGGAATAGTCCATAAACTTGTGATTGTTATGACCTCTGCATTCAGCTGGAGTAACTCGGAATGACTTCTGTTAGCTTCATAACCGAAGAGTCGAAATTGGTTATGCCATGCAGTATTACTCAGGCGTGTTTCATTTAAGGAGTGCTCCATAATATCTTTCTATCTTGTGGAAAATATTAATAAGTTGATAGTGTAATACTCTTCGAGAAGTGTACTTGGCAACAAGGCACAAGGATTTGACATTTTGACTTGAAGTTTGAAAGAAAGAAGATTAATAAGCTAGAGATGAAGCTAACATAATTTGTGGAGAGTTTGTGAAATTTCTGATTCCATTTGAATCATCCGTAAAGGAATTATATTTTGCAACTGCCAAAAGGTTTCAGTCTTCGTTTAGTCGTTTGAATTGCTTTGTATGCATATTTCTGAACCTTACCACTAGGGGGATTCTATATTACATTCAGGTAAGCCTCCTCACACATGGTATTCTTCAAATATTTGGCAGTCCTTCATGTGTTTTAGGATCTTATTAGTTAGGCCTTTGGGTACTTGACCCTATGTGCTTTCCCTAATACAGTGTTTTTTCACTTACTGGAGGAAGTTTTATGACCCTCTGTTGATGTATGATATGTCCTCCTAGTGCCAATCTTCCACCTACTATAGCCATTGAGTAGGGCATTCATATACTGGCAGCGTAAACTGGTTGTACCACCCTAGTTGACCCGATTTTGCACTCCAAGTACCACATCTAGCACGAAGTGGTATCCTACCGAGTACTGATATCCTCTTTATAGCATATACTTTAACTTGATGCTGATGTGTGGACGCAACAAGGTAAGGTGCACCATACTTTTGCGGATTCCTTGCTCCTAATCTACAGCGATAGAGATATTTTGTGTGCGATATTGGATATATTTAACCCTTTGTCTATTCACTAGAACCTGTACAATCTCACCTGAGAGCTTTGTTAAAGTTTGAAACATATTTGTTCATTGAGCTATACCTGTAGACCAGTTGTACGATTTTGATAATATTCAGTTATTTATATAGCTAGTTAGTTTTGTGTGAGTACGTACCCGTAACAGTCATTTCACTATAATCATTTTGCTTTTAATAATCATACTTCTTACAACAGTAAGCTGCTCATCATTTAGAGTGTGGTAGTTTTACATTTTAATACTGTACGTGTTATATGGGAATCAGTATAATCAATCTGTATGGTGAGCTTGGTTTCATATATCTGGCCAGTATTAGAAATAGAAATAGAATTTATTCATCACTGAAATATTTACATATACATACGAATACATAAGTACATGTAAAAACTTATCGGACTAGTCACAAAGAAAAAATTCAGGAATATACAATTTAAAACATGAGGAATATACATACAATTAGATTAAAATTCTCTACAATGTAGCGTCTAAAAACTCTTCAATGGAGTAGAATGATTGATTTATCAGATAACGAGTCAAATTATCCTTCAACACATTTGAACTCGCTGAGCTTAAGTGCGGGAATATATTCATAAGTCGGTTATAACACTTGATTCCTTGGTATATGTGAGAGTCTTGACCAATGTGAGTATGGCTGGTGGATGCTCTCACTGTTTCTCGTACTATATTTATGTAAATCATGTCTTTTACTCAGGTTACTTTCTTCTTTTTTGACATTGATGATAATCAGAAGTATGTAAAGTGAAGGAACTGTTAGAATTGAGAATTGTGTGAATATGTTTCTACAGGAGGTTCCACGAGCTACACCAGCCATACATCTTTTGCAAGATGAAGACTTTATTCATATGTACTGAATATCCCCAGAAAATCAATCCGTAGCTCAATGCAGATTGTACAAGTCCAAAGTAGGCTAATTTAAGTGTGTCTAACGATATTGTGCCCTTGAGTTGCCTGATAATGAAGCAAATTGTACTCAATTCATTTGTTAAATCATTAATATGAGGTTCCCATGTCATTTTCTGATCTATTTTGACACCCAGAAATTTAATGGAATTTACCTGTTCTACCGATTTATGATTCACTCGTATTAAAAAATTCATATCATGATTTATATTTTTTGTTGTAAATACCATAAAGAATGTTTTTGATAAGTTAACTAATAATCCATTGAACGAACACCATTTATGAAAATCATTTCCACTAATGCTTGCTCTGGTAAAAGCATTTTTTAAATTATTTTCTGATATGAGAATATTAGTGTCATCAGCATACATGACAATTTTTCGAGCATTAGGACATGAGTACACCATATCATTGAT
Organism: Chrysolina oricalcia; assembly: GCA_944452925.2. NCBI lineage: Eukaryota > Metazoa > Arthropoda > Insecta > Coleoptera > Chrysomelidae > Chrysolina > Chrysolina oricalcia. Next base: position 36,221,849 of record OX101827.2, read on the forward strand.
AAAAATTATAAAGAGAACAGGTCCCAAGATTGAGCCTTGAGGGACACCAGTATTTACATTTTTTTCTGTTGATCTATTTTCACCTAATACTTCAATTTGTTGCCTTTCTCTGAGATAGGATGCAACCCATTCATTTGCGACTCCTCGTACACCAATCCGATATAGTTTATCCAATAAAAGATTATGGTCAACTGTATCGAATGCTCTAGTCAGGTCGAAGTAAAGTGCAATGGGATTATGTTTGTCGTTAAGAGAGTTATATATGTCTGTACAAAAATCGCCTATTGCGATTGATGTTGATTTATTTTGTCTGAAACCGTTTTGACAATTAGATAATATGTTGTGGTGACTTAAGAATTTGTTGAGACGAATATTATATGCCATGTCAATGATTTTTGCTATTTGACTCTGCAAACAAACATTACGGTATTTTGTAACATCATCTTTTGTTCCCTTATTTTTGAAAATTGGTATCGATTAGGAAACCTTAAGAATCGATGGGTACTGTCCCGAAATGAATGATTCATTTACTATATGAGCCAATGGTAAACTTATTATTTCTTTTACATGATGCACAGCTTTCCCACATATATCATCTATTCCGGAAGCAAACTTCTTAGTTGTCTTCATTATATATTCTTCAATCTCTTGACTGGTGGTAGGACAGAGAAAGAAGCTGTGTTCATAATGAGGAGATAGTTTCAATTTATCAACCTGTGGTTTTGGACAAGGTATGTCCATGAAAAAGTCACTTAGAGCATTACAAATTTCATTTTGGTTCAATATTATTCTGTTGTTTATATTAATAGACCGTCAGATAGTGACAGATTTAGGTGCCCCATTTTCACATACAAGCCTCGAATAGGGTTGAAAAGTAAGTCGATGTTGAGTAAAATTAAGGGAAATTTACGAGTGGCTCGTGGGGAAAACATATGGAAAAATCAAAAAGAATTTCCATTAAATTTTCCGACGACAAAATCTACTTTTCCATTCACGCCACTCAAGCCATTATGATTTTCGGTGTAGTGACGATGTAGGTTTTCATAGTTTCGATGAGCTTGCGTGGGAAAACCTGTTAAAATCTCGATTTTTCTTTACAAGATTACAGCCTCATTTTAACCCTTTAGCCACCTTCAACACTCAAGCCTTTGATCTTCTGAAGCCAGGTTCTATTAATTAATGATTAGGTGAACACGGCTCGCGTTAAAATATGGAAAATCGAATTTTCAATGGAAAATCGAATTTTCCATATGTTATCCCCAAGAGCCACTCGTAAATTTCCCTCCATTTTACTCAACATCGATGTACTTCTCAACCCTATTCGAGGCTTGTATGTGAAAATGGGGCACCTAAATCTGTCACTATCTGACGGTCTGTAAGTTGTTTCACTGTGTTATTTATTGACTTATTTTTTGACTCATTAATTATTTTCCAGCTCTCTCTCATGAGATTTGGTGCTCGTTGTAATCTGTCATTGTTATAAGTATGTTTAGTTTCTTTTACTTTTTCATTGTAATAGTGCTTCAGATCTTATACCTTGTATGTACTGTATTGTTAGACGTACTCTTTACAATTTTTGACATCTCACATAGCATATTATGAAGCTCTTTCAATTCGGGGGAGTACCATGTTTTTTTATTTTCATTCAAATGGAATTTTCGCAAAGTGAAAGCAATGTTGTAGTGATATTTGAAGGTGGTATAGAAGTTATGGAATTTCTCATCTATATTCGATGAATTGAATGTGTCTTCCCATGTTTCTTTCTGTAGTAAAGTTTTAAAAGTCGATAGATTATTTTCTGAGATATCACGTTTGAATATTACTTCATTTTTACCTTTTTCGTAATGTACATAAAACTGGCATATTTGAAAAGTATGATCAGATATGTGATTTTCTTTGATTATTTGTTGCTCATGTTGAGAACATGACATCAATAGAAGTAGAACTTTTACTGTTAATTCTTGTTGCATGATTGATATGATTTACCATCTCGAATTCATTGAAAATATTAATTGCTTCTCTGGTATTCACAGAGTCAGTTAGGAAGTTGATATTGATATCACCACTACTACCAGGTAATCTTTACCGGTGTATATATCACATATTAGATCATACAGTTCTTTAAAGAAAATTATGATGTCACTGTCAGGTGTACGATATACAGAAATTACAAATAATTTTGATCCAATTTCAGTCAGATCTATACATATTACAGCAGCTTCAAAGTGCTTTTCTATATTATGATGAAAAGCTACTGATTTTGAAACAATAGTATGGTGTGATTTCATAAATAAGGCACTACCACCATGTTTGAAATTACTGCGACAAAAGCAGTCTATGAGAGAGTAGTTATTTAATCTGAGATTTTTTATTTCTTCATGTCTCAGCCAATGCTCCGTAATACAAAAAATATCAATATCATATTGCTCAAGTATCATTTCAAGATCAGTAGCCTTACCGAGAATGCCTTGAACATTGAAATGCATTATCTTCAGTTTCTTCTTGCATCTTACATCTCATCACAATTTATTTTGTCATGAACCACTCCCGTCTCCACTTGAGTTGGTCGCGAGCCACCCTGTCACTCTAACAGCTTAGTTGCCATCACAAAAGCCTAAAGCTGATTCAAAGTCGTGGCAAAGAACAATTTTGAAATGAATAATAACGATAGTAATAATGCATGGGATAGTTCTTCAACACCTTGGTATACTTAGTCGCGTGATGGGTATAGAGGTCCTTGATACTGAATGTTGAGCCTACCGTGAGGCGCCTGAGACCTTTATGCATTTGCTGACAGCATGTCCAGCATATGAGGTCTCAGCCTGTTGTAACGAAGCATTTCTGAGTCTCATTTTCAAGTCCTAAACAGTATCATTGATTGTTATCTCGACCATTAACCATTATATTCAACTTAATCTTGGAATTTAGTAATTTTCCTGAAATATGGAAGGTGTTGCGTATTTCTCAGGTATTCAAATCAGGGAAAATTTCTGAAATTGAAAATTATAGACCGATCACATTAATTTCGGTATTCTCTAATTTACTAGAAATAATCCTGTTCGATTCAATCTACAATCACGTACGAACGTCTCTTTCTGATTTTCAACATGGATTCGTTAAATCACGTAGCACAGCAACAAATCTGTGTCACTCAGTATATATCCAATGCTCTTGATTGTAGAAATCATGTCGATATAATATACGCTGATTTCAGCAAGGCATTTGACCGTGTATCACATAAACAATTTCTGGAAAAAATATCTTGCTTTGGAATATCGTACAAAGTACAGTTACTTCATCTACATTCATATTTGTCGAATAGGAAACTATTTGTTGAATATGATGGAGTCAAATCATTCACTTTCATGGCAACTTCTGGAGTTCCACAAGGCTCAAACCTGGGACCCTTACTGTTTTTAATCTTTATTAATGACATTTGCGCTCATATTCAATGTGAATAAACTACTTTTCGCTAATGACATGGAAATCTTCCGAGAAATTAAATCGATAGAAGATTGTGAACTGTTACAACGGGATCTTGTGTCACTTAATGATTGGTGTACTGAGAATAAACTCTTCTTTAACACATCAAATTATTCGTACGCCTTTCCATACCATTTCGAAATCTATCAAGTCAGAAAATAGATTTAATAATTTTTAATACCGACAACTTTCTGCTAGTCTTGACTTCTTATGCCAAAAATATCTACTGATACATGGAGTTTTGGTCTCATTACACTTTTTGATAGGGGATAATTTTTGCTGAAATTAAATAGTTTTTGAGCCTTCTGCAATGACGATCACCATTTTTCATGCGTTTTGCTTCGAAGTCCAACCGATATGGATGGTATAAATAGTGAAAGCACCTGAAAATCTTTCTCATTTGGTGCCGACTAGTGAAAATTATAATACGTGATAATTTAAAGTGGAAAGTTTTAGTCACTCAAGTTCCGAGGGTAAGCTGAAGTTATGCTGTATATGAAAAGGTGATTTGAAATACCCGAACTACGAATATTATATTTACTTAGAGACCGCAATTCAACAACCTCCCACTTGATAATCAAAGTATCACGTTATTCATCCCCGAATATTAGAGCTTACAGCCAGAAGTGGCAATTACGTTTTAATTCATGTACCAGAACCTTGCACTTGAATTACTGGTTCCAAAAAGGTCTGGCCGATGCGACCTTTTGGAATTCAGTTTGTGTACTAGAGTCGAGCGACTTGCTAAGGTATACAATTGAACTACCAGTCGGGTCAACCGAATAAAGTCCGTTCAGTAAAAGTTTCGAGAACATTGGACACCCTCCATCCCAGTCAATCTTTTGCAACGTCATTCAGTTATTCACAAATATGCTTTCTTGAAGTTCCTACTTATCCAAAAATTACGGCCTTTCTGCTTATCGGAACTAGTATTTGTTGGGGGAGGCCTATTAAATTTTTGGTCTTTCAGACATCTGGTATCGCATATCCACTCTCCTGTTTCTCTACCAAAGACGTACTGTGATATCTAGCCCTAAAGGGACGGAGTTACGACCAGATGGGACGGATTTCGTTTACAACTAGTACGTAGATCGCGATAATTAAATTACGTCTCTCCAGAATCCTTTTGGCATTTATATTCGATATATAATAGTCGGTGAGCCAGGAGTGGGTAAAACTAATATTGTCGTGAATTGGGGTTTATTCACGACTAACTTGGTAGAAACTGATCATTTATAAATTTAAAACACTTTAGAAAAATATAAAAACATTTGTTTTACTATGTACAAATATGAGATTGAAATTAATGAAGGAAATAATGAATTGAAGAATTAATGAACCTCTCCTAGACTAGTTATTGATTGAATAAATTATTTTAAAGAAATCTATACTTACAATAAATATTGGCATTTACATTTAAGGAACATTTTCCTTCGATCTAATATCTGAGCTTCCAAACTCCCCCCATAACTCTCACTAGCTGTGGGCACGGCAGAACTCTAAACTCGTCTACCCAGATCGAACTATCAGTGGTCTTTTTGAGAACTCTTGTTTATGTTCTGTTGAGGACAAGTTGTGTTTCAAAATAAAATATCTTCGCTCACGTACTGAATTGTAAAAGGTAAGAAGGTTACCCACGTATTGAATGATAATAAAATATTTTAATATACAGTGCGTTCGATCTATTTCCCTGAGAGCTGTTCTCAGTGATTCCGGACTAACCGTTACGAATGATGTACTGCGTCATACAAAAGTTTCAAATCGCGACCGTTACACAGGGAAACCAATTCACCTCGAACGCTTCGTAAGACGATTCCGTAAAATCAGTTGTCAGTGGCCGTATGCATAGGTATTCAATTCATTACCTTTAGCTGATACGCTTGCTTTCCTAAACGCCTGTCAAATTTAACTTTCTTTAGTGTACCAAGTGCTCATTATTTTGGGAATAAATTTATTTTGCACTATTACTCCCTATACTCTCATTCCGGGTACAAGGGAAAGTAGGGTTATATTCTGAAAACCTTTCAGGGTGAGAAGGTAAATAATTGACAAATGACCAATAATTTCTAATAAAGTTCGTGTCTACTGCCCATTTTGTTCATTAAATATCTTCTGTTCAAGGATTCCTCTATTTTAACAAGACTGAGATTGGCAGAAAAATGTTGTAATCAACTCGTATATTAATATGCGGTTGATGATAGATAGATAGATCTTTATTGAACTACGTTATGTTATAAAACATTTGTAGCAAGTCAGTTAAGTAAATACAGAAGATAATCTACATATTCACAATTAAAATAAAGTATAAATAAAATATAGTATGTGAACATTACACATAATTGGACTTTACGATGTACCAATTGTACTACTATACACATAGTGACATTAGTTAGATTAAATGAAGATTCAAAACGAACTCACACACGATATTATTTTAGTAGTTTTTTGAATGCTTATGAATTTTTAATTGAAGTTAGTATTGATGAATATAGTATGATAATGCACAAATTCTTAGTGAGAAATATTTGAAGATGATTATGTATTGAAATATGTAAGATAGTGGGATCAAATCACATCCTGGGTGGATCAGCCATGTACCCGGCGATAGTGTAGTGACACTTCTCCTGCAGTATCACTTTGATAGTGTTTTTAAAAGTGGATTGGTTTTTATTTTTTAATGTGGTAGGAAGGATATTATAAAGATCAATATTCATAGAGTTTTTGAAAGACTTATTGCATTTAAATCTTTGAGACCTGATCAGATTTACGTTGCGTGTGTTGTAGTCATGGTAATTTGAGTTAGTCAGGAGTTTTTTTTTTATTTTCATTAATTTCGAGCAGAGACTGGTAAATGAACAGAGTTGGTAAAGGCATAATTCTGAGTTGGCAGAATAATGGCCGACAAGAATCCCTATAACCCGCACTATAGATTATTCTGATGGATTGTTTTTGGATTTTAACACTTTTCCAGAGTGAGAGGAATTTCCCCAAAGGGTCAATCCATAGCTGATATACGATTGAATGAGAGCAAAGTAGGCAGAAAGAAGGGTATTTTTATCAACAAACGATTTCAGTTTTCTCAGAAGAAAATTGTGTTTACTCAACTCAGAGCAGGTATTTTCAATGTGTGGTTCCCAGCATAAACTGTCGTCAATAGTTAAACCTAAATGTTTGGCATGGTCACCTACTGTTACTTTATTATCTGTTGAGAAAATTATATGTTTTGTCTTATCTGTATTCAATTTTGATAAGTTGCTGTTAAACCATCGCTGGGCAAGGTTTTCAGCTGATTTCATCGAAGTTAATAGCGACTCGTAACTGTTTTCAGAGCTTATAAGAGAGCTATCATCAGCAAAAGCAATACCTAATGATCTCGAGCATTAAAATATCTCAATCATGAATCGCTTTCATAACTACAAAATAGCCTAGTCCAATACTGATCTATGATACCAATAACAACTCATCACTAGTGATTTTTCAAACACATTGATTGCAACTCTAGAATGCGTGTAAAAGAAGCCAAAGATAGGTATAGTACTTTCGCCTGAATTTAAAAAAACTCAACGTACTGGAATCACAAACTCTTCCTATAAATCCCATGACATCAATTTTACATGAGAGTAGTGACAGCTGGAGACTACTATCAATCGCCTGGTAAGCAGATTATACACAAAAACTGAAGAAAGAGGACACGAATAAATTTTTTTTTCATTTCGTGACACCTTCACCAAATATTGAAATACTTTCTTTTACTTTTCTACCGATTTTCAGTTTTTTCCGGATATTTCCTGAAATAGTCGGAGATGGCAAAGTTTCAAAACAGGATTTGATAAAGCACTGAAACACGTTAAAATAGTTTGGAGATCCAAATAATGGAGGTCGAATTTAAATTACGCTGTAAATGTATATCGACAAATCATATGATTACGCACAGGTATAACCTATAAAGTGCGGCTTTTTTTGTCCACCAACCCTGTTAAGTATTGAACGGTTTGACGTATGAACATGAAACGAAAACCGTTTTGAATGGTATCACCGATACTACTTTTTGAAATGAAAGACATTGTGATTGCTTGGTAGATGGGGAAGAGGGGCACATCAATTTGACACATCGTTGAAAAGATAATTAAATTTTCTTTTCAACCATGTAATCATTTAGGGATTCCGTCAAGAAACATTTTACCAAATGCAGTTGAAATAACAAGTATAAGTGAGGATCTCAATGGTACCATCATCTTGATAAATTAGAACAGTTTGATTTGGAGCAGTGGGACAAAAATATTTTTAATGGTATTGCCGATACTAGTTCTTGAGAGAAGACACTTTGCAATTACTTTGACAGATGGCGCTGGGGGCACATCAACTGGAGCAATGTACCGATGTTTCTCTAAAAACCGAGGATATCTGATACCATCTAGTTTTCATTATATTTTAACTTTCAGATTTGCCAAATATCAAAACAATCTGTTGAAATTGACGGGTGACATAATTGACTTAAATATAATAACAAAATATCTTGCCAACCTGACAGCGAAAAAACGATCACCGATAGCATGTGGAATATTGTCAATTGGGCAATGAACTCATTCTCTGAAGAGATAATTCTCTCATTATGTTTGCTGTAACGAAATATTAAACCTTCAAGGGAGACAGAGAAGTCAAGATTCCAAAAAAAATACAGACTGCTACAGTTTCTACAAATATCAAATCGGGTTATTTTCCCGAATTTGCATTGTAGTTGATCGATTATTTTTCCATTATTTTTTTCCATGATTTTCTGAACGTTGGCTATTAACTAATATATTTCAGTTCAATGAGGACAGTTATGTCTTTTTTCATTTCAGGGTAAAAGTATGGGTTTGGCAGTGTGCAAACTGGCAGACAGGGACCTGATGCGAACCATGGAGTCGGCCATTCGATTCGGAAAAGCGATTCTGATAGAAAACGTGGGAATAGATTTGGACCCGGCGCTGAATCCCGTGCTCCTCCGCCAAATCTACAACCAGAGCGGAACGATGGTCATCAAGCTGGGAGACGTCGTTGTGCCCTACGATAACAACTTCCGTTTGTTCATCACCACGAAATTGCCGAATCCCCACTACTCACCGGAAGTGTCGATCAAAGTTTTACTCGTCAATTTTACCCTTGTTCCTAGGTGAATTTGCTCAATTCTCTTTTTGCTACAACACATTGATGATTTGACAAGTATACCACTAAAATTTACATTCTTAGCCAAAAGAATGTTAGGAAATTCAAATTCAAGAAATATAAAAAAATCAAACCATGGATCACAAATGGTTTGATCAAATTTATCAAACATGGAGATAAATTTTAAAAAAGTATTGAAGAATCACGAAACTGATCAAATTTATGAAGAATATAGAAATTTATTGAACAAACTGATATTATTATCAGAATAAAATCAAAGAAGCTGACTGATGTTGGGGAAATCTAGAAAGTGGTGAATGAATTAACCGGGCAGAAACTGAAACAGAGCAGAGTCGTAGAATTATTTGAAAACAACCAAATTATTACGGATGATTCAAAGACAATAGCAAATATTTTCAATTATCATTTTTGAGATGTAGGATCTGAGTTAGTTGATGAAATTGACGAAACCAATAAATATCTATTCATCGATAATTCCTAAAACTTAAATAATATATTTTGGTTGCCTATCACAGAAAATTAAACTTAACAAATTAATTTAAAAATTATTCTGCACTAGCCCAAAATGAATGAATAATAAATTATGGAAGATTATAGTAAAATACACGTCAATACTCCTTGAATATACTTCCAATATATGTTTAGCCATAGATATTTTACAATTTTTTTTGAAAAAATCGTTTGTTACTCCAATGTATAAAAGAGGAGATAAAAGATATAGTAATAAGTATAGGCCTATTTCTTTAATTGATATCATTGCCAAAATTATGGAGAAATATATCTAAATATACAGATTATATTATATTCAAATCAATTTGGATTCAGAGAAAAGAGGGAACCGAGAAAACAATATTCAATGTTACAGAAACTATTCATAAATCGTTAGATGATCCAATGAAAACTACCGGAATATTTTTGAATTAAAAGAAAGCGTTTTGATACAGTTCCACATACAATATTATAATAGAAATTAGAACGGTTTGGCATAAATCTGCTTAAAACTATCTGAAAGAGAACAAACTATTCAGATTGATCATATCAAAGTTCGTTGACAAAAAGTGAAATGTGATGTTCCCCAAGGGTCAGTTCTTGGACCTATAATATTTTTGATTTATATCAATGACTTGTTAATAACGGAAATTACAGATAGTAGTAGTAGTTCTTGGGAAGGCCTCAACCGCAGCCAGGTAAGTAGGCCATCATGGACCCATTCTTCCATCCCGTGCTCTCCGCTTATCTACATTCATCCTCCTAATCTTCCTTTTCGAACCTTTGTGACCTCCTAATGGAGGTCAGTGTGTCCAACCCCTCAAGGTCGATCAGTTCCTCTTGTTGGAGTTTCTCAACTCCGAAGGTTCCAAATCTCAGTCTCCCATACACCTCACACTCGTGGAGGAAGTGGGATGAAGTTTCTTCGTCTTCTTCGCACTTGCGGCAATTGGGGCTGTCTTCTATACCTATAAGTGAAAGGTATCTGCCTAACATATTATGTCCTATTAGTATTCCTATAAGGCTTAGTGCTTAGCGGTTTCTGCCTAAGAGCCATGTCGTTCTTGACTTACTGGAACCGGCCACAAAGTCTTTCGACTGCCTGCAGCCGGTAGTATCCCTCCAGAGGTTATTCAGCTCTTCTTTCACCAACTCGTCGAGGGCTGAAGATATTTGGCTTCTTGCGATGCCTAGTACAGGCTCCGGCCTACAGAATGGTGGATCCGGATCTGGCAAGTCCATCTGCCACCTCAATTCCGCGCACCCCTCTGTGACCCAGGACCCATACCAGCTGAACTTCCTCCGTTTCAGCTAGCTTCTCGAGCACATCTCCGCATTCCTGTACTAGTGCTGAGCTTCGTTCAGGATGGCAGATGACTCTGAGCGCTGCCTGACTATCAGAACAGATATAAATTCTCTGCTCGGACTCTTCTCTCACCTCTCACCTCGTAGCTACGGTTAGGATGGCGAACACTTCAGCTTGAAAAATTGTTGTTCATCTACCCAAAGCATATCTCTCTCGTACCTCTCTTCCCTCCTAGTGGATTCCTGCACCCGAAGTCTGTTTGTCAGTCAGACGCGAACCGTCCGTATAACATATTAGGCTTTCTGTGCTAAACTCCACCGTGTTTCCTTCCCACTGTTCCCTGCTATGAGTAAACTCTCTATTCCATCGCAGTCTGTCCCGAGCTTTTCACTCTGAGGGCAGAGATATGGATCTCCTGCTCCGCCCACTTCGCGATTTCCGCATGACCTACTACTATCACTTCTTCGTTTATCCAGACTCCCGAGTCCCGCATCCTCAAATAGGCTGCAATTGCCTCCCTCTTGATCCAGACTGGAACCGGTGGCAGCCTCAGCAGTACCTCTAACACTGCCGACGATACAGTATCAAATGCTGAAAATGATTGATATTGTTAATACTATATTGATACCAAGAAACATTTCTGTTTATTGAGGGATATAAAAATACAGTGTCGTCCGCTAAGTGTGCAACAAATGGGAAACTTGTTTATTATCGATTTCTCAAAAAAATTTATTCTTGACAAAAGTTGATGCATATTCCAAAACTATACCAAATGTACCTGAAATGACTGTATGACATACACCATACAGGATAGGCCAAAAAATATAAAGTTCGTTCAAGAGTAAATAAGTACCCTTATTTCAAAAAATATAGAAATATGTTGAAGAGAAAAGTTGCTTAGAATTAAAAGTTATGTTCAGATACGAAGTCATGGCCTGCTATTCAATTTTTTTTTTCGTTTGGAAAATATTGAATTGCCCCCGTATGATACATATTTTTACTATTTTGATGTAATATGTATGTGAAGTAGCCACAATCAAATCAGTTGGGAGTAGTTTTTATCAAATTGTATTTGTAAAATTTACTTGGATTTGTATTTTTTTAGGTGATTGTCAACTTCATGTTTGTTGCAACGATATTTAACAGAACTCTAGAATAAAACAAATACTCTTTTTAACGAGGCAAATAGTTTACTAAGTAAATGTTCACATGAATAAACTGTCAATAAAAGTATAAAATTTCTGTTCTTCTGACAACAATGCCTCAACTAGAACAGATATTTAAAAACACTCCAAAATCTATCGCGGATAGCATTGAACAAAAAACACATACGCCCGAAAACAATACTGTAGTTTGATAGTGTGGCGTCTTGAAACTTGCCTGTCAAACGTTTTCATATTTTGTCCTTAATTAAAAATGCCTCGCCCAGTAGTATTAACGTTAATTGAAAAGGCAGAATCTGTGGTGATCCAGACAAACAAATTTGCTATTCAAGTGTAAGTAGAATTTTAAAGAATTTCAAACAGACTGGCTCACTAGAATATAAACAGAATACGAAACCTGTATGCACAGAAGAAAACCAGCTTGACGTACTTCAAGCAGTAGTAGAAAATCCTAGAAGGTCCATCCAAGAAATTAGTGATTATACCGGCATAAAAAAAACCTCTGTGAGGCGTATTCTCAAGAAACATAAGTACCATGCTTACAAACCTACATTCATTTGTACATTGCATGAAAGAGACTATGATTTGAGATATGATTTTTTCATGTGGATTCAGGGTGAAATAGAAGAACAAAGAGATTTTCATCGATGTATTCTGTTTGGAGATGAATCGACTTTTACAACAAATGGGGTTCTATCATCACAAAATTGCAGATGGTGGTCAACCCAAATTTTATCACTGACAACAAAAATCAATACTATCATAAAACAAACGTTTGGTGTGGTATATTAAATGATACATTACTAGGTCCGTTTTTTTTTGAGAGAATTTGAATGATGACAGGTACTTGAATTTTTTGGAAACTGAAATAGGAGAGTCTTTGGATGATAAGGTATTAGAAGAACGGCAAAAAGTATGGTTCCAACATGACGGATGTCCTGCCCATTCTACTAGAAATGTTTCTCAGTGGCTGAATAGGACATTTCGTAATAAATGGTTATGACGAAATACCGATCCTCGATGGCCTCCTAGTTCTCCAGACCTTACACCTCTGGATTATTTCTTATGGGGATACTTAAAACAAAAAGTCTACAGAGATAATGTTGCTGAGCTTGAAACTTCAATACGAATTCATTGCAGAAATATTCCCGCTAATGTGTTGCGATCTACAGTAAACGAATTTTATGAGCGAACAATTAGATGCATCGAAAGAGAAGGTGGACATACAGAGACGCTTCGATAATTTTTATTGTTAGCACCTGTTCAGTTACCTACTGTAAGTTTCTGTACTATCGCTTATTGGTTCTTTTTTGTTCATGGCTATCCGCGATAGATTTTGACAGTTTATTCATATGAACATTTACTTAGTAAAGTATTTGCCTCGTTAAAAAGAGTATTCGTTTTATTCTAGAGTCCTGTTAAATATCGTTGCAACAAACATAAAGTTGACGGTCACCTAAAAAAATACAAATCCAAGTAAATTTTACAAATACACTTTAATTTGATAAAAAATACTCCAACCTGATTTGATTGTGGCTACTTCACATACATATTAAATCAAAATAGTAGAAATATGTATTAAACGGGGGTAACTCAATATTTTCCAAACGAAAAAAAAAATCAAATAGCAGGCCATGACTTCGTATCTGAACATAACTTTTAATTCTAAGCATCTTTTCTCTTCAACATATTTCTATATTTTTTTAAATAAGGGTAATTTACTCTTGAACGAACTTTATATTTTTTGGCCTATCCTGTATGGCGTTTGTCATAAACATGCAATAACTTTTGTCAAGAATAAAATTTTCTGAGAAATCGATAATAAACAAGATTCCCATTTGTTGCACACTTAGTGGACCACACTGTATACACTGAATAATAATAATACTTACGAAACACAAATTGAAGAAGAAATTATACAATTGTTGGCAATTGATAAGATGTATCTCAAAGTATCAAAGCTGAAAATGATGACATCAGAAAAGATTTATTATTTGTTCTAAGCTCAGGTTACTAAGTGATTTATTAAATAAATTTTGTATCGGATTTTACCATAATTTTTCCATCCATCGGGTAGCGGGCTATTGCGACCAATCCATTTCAGTGGAAATTTTTTATTCAACCATCTTCGTATATTAGATACTCACACTTTGGAGTTAAGTCGAATGATTATTTATTGAAATAAGAGAACTGGACAACTATGCATCAATGGAACAACAACAAAAAAGCATTCAAAGTATCAGGACTCCATATTGACTCTATATGTATTATGTAGTATTCTCCTCTGAAACTATCAACTGTACTCCAGATTTTCTTCAGTTTTGAACATTTTTTTGTATATTTTGCGATATTTATTGATCATAAACAAATTCGCTATTAGTAAACTTCCTGATGTAACGAATTTTTTGAGAAATTCTTTATTCCTTGAGTTTTCCCTCAATTTCAATGCTATCAGTTAGAAATGCTTCTTCAAACTCAACAAGTATACTATTATAAACATTAATTTGTTTCTGAACATCTATTATTCAAATCTAGCTGCATATGAAAGAAGTGAAATAACTTGAAGACGGTATGAACATCTGTTAACTTTCCCATTTCAATTATAGTGGTTTACAAGATCAACTATTAGCTCTAGTCGTGATGCAAGAACGTCCAGACCTAGAAGAACAAAGAAGTCAGATCGTAGTGAGCGTGGCTCAGATGAAACACGAACTCAAAGAGATACAGGACAGAATTCTCCTGAAACTCAGCACTTCAGAAATATCCCCTTTGGATGATCTAGATTTCATCATTACTTTGGAAGCGTCGAAGGTGAAGAGTGAAGATATCGAGGTAGGCAAAATTTCATTCAAAACGACAATCTTACTTTGTTGCAAATTTCGAAAATTACATTTTGGAGAAATGACAGGAAGTTTGGAAACTGGTGATCATGGAAAAATTCTTGATTGGTTTCGATTTGTTTCAGAATAAGGTTGAATCTGCAGAAATAACACAGATCGACATCGATAATACTAGAGCCTTGTATATACCCGTAGCAAACAGAGCTCAAATTCTGTTTTTCTGCTTGGCTGATTTGTCTAACGTGGACCCGATGTATCAGTATTCTTTGGAATGGTTCATATCAATATTTATATCAAGTATGGCTGAAACTGAAAAATCTGGTAGGTCACTGAAAAATAAACATTTCTCAATTACTTGATTCCTCAGTTAAAATGGCTCTATTACCTAAAATTCAGAATAGAAAAACATCAATACATATAGAAATATATATTGTATTCCACCGATTATTTCACTTATGCTAAAATAGCGTGTTATGATTGGTTGAAATTTTTGTGTTGATAAATGAAAACATCATGTTTTCGATTTTGTAGTTCGGCTCTTGATTGGCTACTGGATATGTATATGATGTGTTTTCAATTTTGTAGTTCGATTCCTGATTGGTTATCAAAACACAAACTTAACACTAGCAAGCTGCTATAATGATAAAACACCAAACTTTGACCAAAACTAAATAAGCACTCACTATTAATTCATATCAACTTCACAATTTTCGACAAATTTTGCATACTCGTTGATTAATCAAATCACTAAATCAAAATGTTAACAAAACATAACCTCGAGCGACAAACAGTAGACTAGACTTGCAATGACGAAACTACGAATGACGCGCTCTGTCAAGTAAATGTTTTGTTAGTTGCATAATTTCAGAACTAAATGCGGGATTAATGTTCCTAGTTAAATTGAATAGTTAATAAATAAAAATGGTTTCGATTTTATTCATGAAATAATCTTAACAAATACAACTCGTGTTATCGGCGATTATCGTTAATTCCTTCTCGGTTTCGAATTAAATTATGTTGCTTTAGGCAACCACACTCGCGCAAACGCTCGTGTGGTTGCCAAGCAACATAATTTGATTCTCAAATTCAAAGGAATTGCTATTTCGATAATCACCGATACACTTGTGGTATTACCTACGAAAAGTAAATTGATCACAAAATAGTTAGCGAACAGATTCTATCTTGCTCCGAAACTATTCACAAACACCCCTTTGTATCTTACGCCCTTCCCGAGCCACCGTAAGAATTTGAGCTGATGATGAATGGAGTGCTACGAAACGTAGTGGGTATTCACAACCATCGCAAACTCATGGGACTGACCACTAGAATGCTTCAAAATTTTTGTCGGACAATGCTACCACAAAATTTTCTATATTCTGGAAAAATCAGCTGTTAAGGGTGTACATTTTATAACCATGCCGAATTGTGTCACACATGATTGCAATTTTCAAAAAATCTTCGTTGAAGTACATGCAATAACAATAACTGCGATACTATTTTTATTCCATGTAATAAGAAACATGACTATTGAAGTTTTTATTCCTTTTATGTCAATGGACCTTTACATTTATGAAAAATAAATTGCAAAACTCTTTTAAATCGATAGATTTTAGTCTAGAACGTCCATTTAACAAAGAGTTCTACTATATTTTTTCATTTTGAAAAAATATCTCATTTGAAAGTGTGCCGCTGACGTCACGTTCATCGGAAATAACCCCCACCATAATCCACGTTCCGAAACATTCAATATCGTTGTCCTCAAAAATATAGATTCTAGGTTGGTATAAGCCATTGAGAAATAATTAAAACTTCGTCACTTGATCAACTCATAGAAAAAAATCCATATATTAGCTACTTTTTATTGTATTTGTAACTTTCAAATTTCCTGAACGGACCAACCTTTCGATGAAGAACAAGCATTGACAACACCGCAAATCATTATGACAGTTCTCATGCAACAAAAGTGATCTCGAGATTTGAGGTTAATTTTTGTTTTTATTTACATTCAACATTTAACTGATAGTCTTTAATACTGTAGCGAGGTGTTACTATGACCGATTTGGTTTGAATTTATTTGTGTATTAAATATGGAAAGGCTTCGTGAAGTTTGGATAATTTACCGATGGCAGATTATGAGATGATTAACTCTTTCTATTTGACAAATCTGAATTTAATTTTTGCAATGACTAAAATTTAAAATCGTTCCTTGAACGCTGCTTGAATACAGTAACATTCAGTTGGAAATGTTCTTCACAAAACATAATTATATTTCCGCTTTATACACAAGGTTCATTCATTGCTTCGAATCTAATTTTACAATGCGCTTCAAATTCAGGAACATAGAGAATTGTTTATTAGAATATTCACTGGTGTTCATACAACCGGGTACGAAGCACCTTTTCGACATGTTCACAGTTATTGCAGGGATACAGAAACAGGAATTAGGAAAAAAAATTAGAGCACAAACAACAAATATATTTAAAAACTTTGAAAACGGCATTAACCTCAAAAAAGAAATCAAGTAGGGCCTGTTCGTGTGCAGCATACATATTTGATGGAACTGCTCTACTAGAAAGTAGGCAATCGAGTTGAACAGAGACAAATGATTCTTATTGATGCTCCGTGAAACAGACTAACGAACCCATCTGGTATCAAATGACAACTGTCATACGACACAATCCATTGTAAGGAAAATTTGAGATTCCATGGTGCACAAAGTTTATAATGTTGCCAAGTCTAGTTTTGATGAACGTGACGTCACAAAACTATTTTTCTTCTGATTATAGAGAAAGTAGTGGTCAGAAAAAATAAATAAAAAATCCCGAGTGATATTAGCGTAAACACTTTCTAATTACAGTATTCTCTCATATGTCGTAAAAAGGTCCATTGATATAAATCATTATATTGCATCTGAATAATTTTCTTATTTGATTCTTTGTACAGTTCTTCACTTGGATTTAAATAACTCCTACTATATACTAAGATTTTCGAATACCATTTCTGAAAAATCTCAAGATTTCTGAGGTGGGATTGCATGACTCCTTCCCAAGCCAGAATCCCATATTTCAATTGAGACTATATTAATGAAAAATTATGAATGTCAATGGTTTTTATATCCGTGAATAATTTGGAATACTTGAATTTTGGTACTAGACTTCGTAGTTTCCTTAATAGGAATACTACTTGTTTGTCCCATTTTAGATGTCTGTCAAGCATAATCCCTAAGTACTTCATACTATCTGTTTCTTCTCTTCTAGTATTATTATCATTATTATTATAACATATGAATTGGTAGATTATAATCAAACCAATTTTTTATTTTTCAAAATCAAATGTGGTCTTAATCTGTAATTCAATCCAGTTTTTTCTCCCTATAATACAACTGTATCACTTACAAATTTATGAATTTTACCTTGTAACAATATCAGAGTATTTTCATTTCAGTCACTCCAATAAATCAAATTCACTTCACCAACAATACTATAATACAATGAACACTCTGTATGTAGTACGGCAATTACAATTGTCAATGCGCTATCAAAATGACATCTGTCAAAACAAGATAGAAATTTGTCAATAGTTATTTTTAAACAGAAATTCTGGTCAGAACCCTTTACAAATCGAATTGATTTTTGTCTAATGATAATAATTATGAATGATTCTGGCTGCGGAAGTTGTCCGGAACGAACCAACTCAAGTTTCCGTATTTGGAACGGCCCTTCTTTTATGTCGAAAATTGAAATATGTTTTCTCCTACCTGCTCTCAGTTGTAATATTGTCGCGACTAGGACTACTAGGGTAGCATCCTGAGCCGTATAAGGGGTTGCTTCCCTTATACAAAATGCAACTTGGGGTGTAGCTACAGATGGTAGCTATAGTAAATCAAGGAGTAGCAACAGTGCATAAACATTTATTAAATAACAACTGGGATACGGGAGGAAAGACAAATATACATTTGAAATACGGGATACTCAATGATAAAATACTTAAAACAACTCTTACCTAAAACTATCACTAAACCAATACTTCCAGCTAAGGCCAGAAGGGCCTAGCCTGTGAAGCTAACTGAGCGTCAGGGCTCTCTCCTCTATGGGAGTCTATTACTAACTATCTCATCAATCTATTCCTTTTGTATTTATATAAGGAAATATGTTTTGTTCATTCGGTCAACGATTTTAGCTCGTCACGCGACTTCGCTAATTTCAATGTCGGTCACATATGACAATGAACTTCTATATCGTGGACGAATCAATAAACAATAGGATGAATGGATCAATGCACTAAAATAATTCAAATTCAACATTTACGACAATATTTTTAGAAATGAACCATCTCCTTTGTAGATGAGTTATTCATCTCGATATTCCATTTACTTGGATGTGACGAATCATCTATGTCCTATTTTGACGAATGGCTGTTATCAAATATTTAACGATCCCAATTGATGAAGTTTCCCTTTTTCTATAAGATATTGATAACTATCGTGTATATGGATTTCGGCAACCAATATTCTGAATGGATTTCAGCTATAATATACAAATTTGATATTCTTTAGAACCAGATTACTTTTGTGTCCATTCAGTTCTCTCTTATTTTTTTTTTTTTCTCTATTTATCCCTTGTTTCTCTAGCAACCCCTTAGAGATACCTTTCTAATACAGAGTATTCTTTCAATAATCACTATTCAGACTAACGAATCATTGCAACCTATAGTAATGATAAAAAAGAAAACCGATATACTTTTGACAAATAATAATAATAAATACTGAAATCAAGATTACTGTCTAGGGTAACAGTGGCAACTCAGAGCACTCTAATTGAGGTTATGGCCGTTTTCTTTCGAATACGTACTCGGTTGGAGTTTATGGTTGATGCATTACTTTTGAATCCTAACGGTATCCGGCTGAATCTAAGTACAGTCATATATGGTGGGAAAATATTAAATCCCCAGCGTGAATCCCCAGCGTGAATATGATGACTTTATGAATGAGTTGGTAAAATTGAAAATAGTTAGGGTCCTAGGTGAGATCTTGGTGCATACCAGGGGTGATCTATGCTTAGGCAGATATATTATTAATAATTTTTACTTACTGATATCTCTTAGTTATGTTACTCTCCTCCCATCAATAGACTGCCATATACATCGATATTTTGAGATTTATTTATGATTGTAGAGTTGGAAATAAGATAACTTTGAGCAAGTTTCTGGTAGAGATAACAGTAATTGTTTTATAGTTTCGGTCTGTAAATGGGTTTGGCTGTCGATTCATTCATTGCAGTCATTAGTTATTGACTGCTAGACCTACCCTATACTGATGAGGAGCAACACTCCGAAATCGATATATAGGTGGTCCGAATGTTTCGATGAACATTCCCATGCAACCAAGCAATTGCAGAGATAACCTTGTAGGAACTCTGCACGGAAATTTCATCAGATGTAATTCAATGTTCGTCGTGGCATTAGCCAGGAAAGTAGTTGTTTTCTGATGGATTTTCGACCCAACTTTTCCTATTGTATAGGATATTAGCAATGAGCAGTCCTCCGGACATCTTATGCCTAAAGTCATAAGCTCATTGTGAATTACATTTTTCTCTTCCGTTTTATAGTTATATGTTTATATTTCCCAGATAAAGTTATTTGGTCTGTTTTCTGGAAAGAAGGGATTCATTATCAATGATGAACAGAGGCTTGGTGATACTACTTTCACAATTATTTATAAAAATAAAATCAGTATACTATCTGACCTCACCTGATGCTTGTTGATATGGATCCTGTTTAGAGAATCACAACCATGAACAATTGAAGGATGTCAGGAAGCTTTGTTAACGTTCTCGTATTGTTGATTTACTTATTTATTTATAGTTAATGATACAATATCAATATATAATGTACAGAAATTAATTTATCATGAAAACATCATCAAATAAGTAATAAACTTGTCCATGAACTTGTGAATTTAATTATGAAATAATCTTATAGCAAAATACAAATGATGAATTTCCATAATGACAAAGGAAGAAAAATATAGCAAAATGAACTTAAATGTATGCCTAATCATTATTGGTCACATTTTGTGTAAATAAAAAGAATAACAAAAAGCTAAGGAGGCACCTATTAAAAACATCAAAATTCAAAATTATTTCACATACAAATAATTTTCCAATTTTTCAGAATTCTCAATCAACTAGAATTTGACCTGGAAACCTGGAAGTTATTATAAACCTTTTTATCTATATAAATGGCATGTTGTAGCATCAAAGTTGTAGAAAACTTCTCAGTTGATATCCAACCATCCATTTTATTCTTTGTTTCATATTTATGTTGTATATAATTATCAATTTGTAATTTTTTTCTTATGTAAGCTGTCGATGCTTTATAAAATAATTGTTTGACAGATAAAATTTTATATTTTGTTCAGAGAGGATTTTAGAAGAATAATTGAAGGGTTTTTTAAAATAATTTTCAATGTATACTTTTGAACTGAATTAAGTGGTTTTGAAACTTGTAATAATATATGCGAGCTACTATGAGGAATTATTTTTTGTTCGGAAACTTTCCTTAAACATGGAAATGAATATATAATTTTCCAATTGTGACTTCTGCCACAAGATTGCTACCCTTTTTCATGTCCTGATCAACCACAACAGTTCAAAATCAAATGAGACACTCCTCAGAAACAAATCTTCGATAATATTTTGTTAAATTCAAAATTTATACAATATTTAATAATTTTCATTTTACAGAAAAAATTACTGAAAGAGTGGTTACAATCAACGATTTCTTCACCTTCAGCTTGTATAGTAACGTTTGTAGGAGTTTATTCGAGAAACACAAACTCCATTTTGCTTTCCTCTTGTGCATACGCATTTTGATGGATATCAAAGAGATCAATCCCCACGAATGGCATCACTTTTTAGCCGGTGGATCCCCGATGCAGGTATTGTACTTTCGGAATCTCTTGTCGGTATTACAAAAAAAGCGTGGGGGAAACCGCTGGAGAATTTTGGTGTAGAGCTTGTGGATTTTCTTAAGGGCTATGACTCATACCGTCGCAGAGTACAAATTTACGTTTTGGCTGCCGTCTACTAAAAGTTTTAAAAACATCCACATTCGAGTCCTACGAGCGTTTGGTAAAGATCGACGATGCACGTGTTCATACCAATTAAAGATATAGTACAGACAAATTGCGTTTTAGTTTTTGAAAATGTAAGTTACTTACTTAGTATATTCACCCGTTTTTGATGTAGCCCGTCCACATTGTCGACCATGAACAAACACACTTTCAGGTAAAAATGATATAGGTAATTTACGTAGATGTAGATATTGTTATTTCTATCAGGGGTTTGATTATCAGTATTAATGAATAAGAAAGACCTGGTATAAAAGGCAAGTGTTTTGGTATATTCAAGTATTATTTTGAAATATAGTTTGATAATGTCCATATAGGACGAAACTGCAGTAGCGAAAGTGTTACAAATATAAAGTGGTAAAAAAACAGAGGAATTTTTATTTCTCATTTTCGTTAAGTTACTAAGTTTATCTTATTTGGACGTTATTATTGCCGAAGACCTGCCAAGCTATAAGTGAAGTTTTTTATCCACAAGGTAAGTGAGTTGAATAATAATTATTTTTAGCAGTTACAAAAAAGGGCTAAATGCATTTTCTTATTAACATTAAAATTGATTGTGTGAAAAAGAACATTTGAAACAAAATTATTTAAACAAAAACGCATTACGGGTAGCGACCGTAACTGGGAGGAATAAGTTTTTTCTGTTGAGAACTTCCTTACTTTCAAGACACACTTTGTTTTTTTGCAACCAATTTGTAATTTAGTTATTGTTATATTTTGAATTCAAGCAGCTGTTTACTGTATAGTAGAAATACCTGTCCTGTATACTTTAAAGAATGCTTATTAAATGCATCCAAATTAAATTTAACCAAATGTTAAAAAACTCACAGCATGTTTGACAATGATTTGTTATCCCCTTTGTTGCAGATACCATTCTGCAAGCATGAGCAGATCCAAGAAAATAATTCACAGTCAAGGTCGAGAAATTATCTATAATGTTTATAAGTTTATGTAAAGCGAGAAAGAACAACAAGCTCTAACAATTCCTCTGAGCAATCTACAAGAGAGAGTAGCTAAAGCTTGTGGAGTTGGCATCAATACTGTCAAAAAAATAATTAATGAAGGTACGGAAAAATCACCTGCTTCCACCAAGGAAGACCATAAACAAACCCTCAACTTCCAATTTGAGGAAGAAATAATCAGGAAAATCATTTACAACTATTCAGCTATTCAGAAAAGGAGTCCTTCTATGAAAAGGATATTTGAAGCTGTTAAAAATGAATAGGGTATCAATTTTACAGGCAAGATTGATTCGTTTAGAAAATGAGTTAAAAAAGTGGGATTCAGGCGGAGAAAAGCACAAGGCAATAGAAAAGTGTTGATTGAGAAATTTGACATTCAATCTAAACGGATTGAATATTCAAGAAAATTAAAAAAATATAAGCAGGAAGGTTGATCCATAATATATTGCGATGAAACTTACATCCACAGTTCCCATACGGTACCAAACACGTGGGACGATGGCAAGAATAAATGTTTAAAATTTCCGGTATCCAAAGGAAGACGTCTCATTATCTTACATGCCGGACGTGCTTCAGGATTCGTACCTAATGCTTTACTCATATTCACATCAGGAAGTAAAACAGTCGACTACAATGACGAAATTAATTCTACAAATTTCACGCAATGGTTAAAAGATAAATTTATCCCTAATGCTCCACAAAAATGCGTTTTACTGATAGATAATGCGTCCTACCACAATGTACAGGTGGATCGATCCTATTCCAAATTTTTCGTGAAAAAAAGCAGTGATGCAGCAATGGCTAACGGAACGAGGTATTACATATGATGCCAATGCCTTTAAAGCTGAATTATTTGCGTTAATTAAAACGCATAAACCAACTTATACTAAGTATATTGTTGATACGCTTCTAGCGAAACATGACACGTTAACACTACGTTTACCACCATACCATCCGGAGCTAAACCCTATTGAAAAAATTTGGGCACTGGTAAAGAATGAAGTAGCAGCCTGTAATGTCTCATTTAAACTAGGTGATGTGCGACAGCTCACAGAAGAAAAATTTCAGCAAGTGACAATTCAAAACTGGCAAAACATTTGCGCCCATGTAGAGAAGGTTGAAGAAGCATATATGGCATGAGAACACAGTATGGATGAGCTGCAAGAAATAGTAATACATCTTGGAGAAGATACTAGTGGGACTGAATCAGAACTGTCTGACAGTGAAACCGATAACGATAATTTAGGTTGCCAACCATTACCATAATATTTTAAATGCCGTATTAAAAAAAATTATTTCTTTTTAACTTTTTGTGTAAGTACCTACTTGTGAGTTTTCTTATTTACCTACTAAAAATAAATCTATATATTGAATAATAATTTCCACCAAACCAATCTTCAACCCGACCAGTGTGAACTTTGACTAGGCTATTATAGTGAAGTAGTTGAGTAAATGTTTTCGGTTTCCACTTCAATAATTTTGTGAATTGTTGCCTGAAAGCGACGCGCAGATATGTTCAAGGTCATAGCCCATAAGAAAATCCACAAGCTCTACATGCCTTGGGTATTAGTGGTATGAGTCGGGTATTAGTGGGGAATTATAAGAATTAGTTGAAAATTATTAGGTATTAGTCTAGAAGTAGGGGAATTAGTTGAAAATTATTGGGTATTAGTCGGTAAGTAGGGGTATTAGTGGAAAATTAATAGGGATTAGTCGGGAATTCGAGGTATTAGTCGATTGGCATTACAGGAATTATTTCGTTCAAAAGCCACAAAAAAAGTCTTCAACCCATGGAATCGGGAATTTCCGGAAATCATAAAACATCGGTTGAAAATCACAATTTTGTTGAATAAAAAAAAAGGTCTTCAAAGTAGTACTTTTCAAAAAAAAAAAACAAAAATTCGGATTTTATTTGCTTTTATTACTCGGGTATTAGAGGAATTATTTGGGCACTAGTGGTATTAGTTCTGGGTATTACTCGGAAATTACTTGGGTATCAGAGACATTTTTGGGAATTAGTGTACACAATTTCCTCAGCGGTTTCTCCCTCGAGAAAAAGTGTCATCGATTCAACCCTTTCACCAAATCTATATTTCAACAGGAATTGCCAAATCCGGCTCCAAGTTGGTTGTCTAGTAAGGCGTGGAATGAAATATTGGCATTGGAAGTTTTGCCAAGCTTCAAGAATTTTGTTGCAACATTCCCACATAATGTAGCTCATTACAAAAATATTTTCGAAAGTCAAGAACCTCACAGGTATGCTACAATTATTCCATCCAGTTTGTGGAGAAATGTAATATGAGTCTCTTATTCTCTGATGAAAATATTTGGCTCTGAAGTAAGGCTCTCGACGCAGTTTAAGTGTAAAGTTTCATTCATTCGCACTTCAATATTTACTTAATAAAAGGAATATGAAAAAAAAATCAATGGTGAATATAACATTTCTTACAATTATAAGAATCAGAATACTCGGAAATGAACGATTTTATGAGAGTAGGAAAGGGGTACCACTGGTCCAATTCTTCATTCAATCAACAATTCTATGTTATAATAATAACTTCATCATTACCAAGAAACATGTTATTTATACAATAACAATACTAAAATTAAATCGTAAATAGATGAAAAAACAAAAAAATGGAATAATTGTCACATCACATAAATTTTTTTTAAAATTTCATTTTATACTTTAATTTTAAAGAACATTGATGCATATTATTCAATTTGCTTGGTACTTTATCATAAATAAGCACACTATCATGCATCATATTTTTTCAAAAATTCACTCCTGATTCTATTAGTCTTCGGTTCATGAACATTTCGCCAAGAATTTTTTTTTATTTATTTTTTTTGTACATACACCTTCCAAACAGACCAAGTTCTGGTATAAGGAAGATGATACACTGAATATAAATATAACTTTGAAAAATTACAAAATTAATGAAAAACAACAATTTAAACGACTTCACATATTTATAGATTGATGGGCATCAGTATGATAGCAAATTTTGTTTTAGTTTGTTCAAGAAAATATTTACTGACTCTGATTTACTAGTATATTTCTCTTTGATTCTGAAAAAATTAACTGATGAACATACATACTCCCTGAAGAACCATCCTGCTGATAAATTTCTCATTATAACTGATTCATTGAGCGCTCTTAAGGGTATACAGCAGTTATATACAGACAATCCCATAATACTACTTATGAAAAACGAACTCTACAGGATAGAAGAGTTAGGAAAAAAAGTGATAATGATATGGATTCCGTCTCATATTGGAATCATTGGCAATGAAAAAGCAGATATCGCTGCTAAAGAAGCAATACACGATCATGGGTCAATGATGATCACCAAAACAACTCCGTCAGATATGAAAACATTCATCAAGAGTAGGATCACAAACGAGTGGCAAAGAGAATGGATGCGATCAAGTTCGAAACTAGCCGAAATAAAAACATCAATAAAACCCTGGACATATCTCCCAAAAAGCAGAAAACATCAGGTTATCCTTTGTCGACTCCGTATAGGCCACACCAAGTTTTCGCATGACTACCTTCTAGCACGTGAGGACCAAACAATTTGTGATATATGTGACACAACAGTTACTGTAAAACACGTACTTTAAATCTGTCCCAAGTTCCAAGAAGCAAGAACAAAATTTCGAATACCGAAAGAACTACATGAAACTCTCAGTGAAAATTGTAATGCTAAAAACCTCATGTCCTTTTTAACAAAAATCGATATATTTCATTCCATATGATTATACTAATAATGTAATGTAATTTAACGTAGCGCTAATAACCCTAGTAGTTGATGCGCTTATCTTTAAATAATAAAAAAAAAAACATACATACTCCTAATTCATTGAGAGAATCCAAATTCGATAAATTTTTTGGTCCATATAAGTTTTTGGTAGATTCTAGATGAGGTTATTCAGAAATAAATTTAATTAATTTGTTCAGAAGTTTTTTAAGTCGTTTTAGTACATAAGTTTTGGCAGATCCCTATGCAAACTAAAAATTGCAATCTAGAATATAAAAATCTGTTCAGGCGTGAATTACAAACAAATTGTTAACAGCTTTTCTGGATGACTTCACCGATATTGTACAAATTGAAGATACTCCATAGCCGAGATAATATTTTTATTCCTTCCCGTATAATATGACTCATTTTAACTCTTGTGTTGGATAGCTTTCAGTTTTGTATAAGCAAATTTTTTTATTCAGGTTTTTCTATGTCTAATAAAGATGTTTTTCTTTAGGTAAAAAAAATATTTGCAAAAGAAGCAAAGTTGATCTTGGGTGGCAGTCTTTTCAAATTTGGGTAGCAAGTTCAATTCCAAAAAACTTGTCTAGGTGGTATTTTTCTATACTGAAGTTACCTCACACCTATTATAAAAAAATTCTTCTCTCTGTATAATATGCGAAATTTTAATTTTTCTGTTGGAGCGCTCTCAGTCTAAGAACGAGCAAATTTTTTTATTGCTGATAACAATTTTCAATAAAATAAGTAATGAAATATTTTCCATTCGTAGACAACTTAAGCGAGCACACTGTATAAACTTTTTCAGTTTAGTTTTTTTGTAACGTTCTCGATTCAGTTCATTCGTAACGGTGTTTATTATTATGAATTTTTGTTTATAAATACATATGTATTTATGATAATTATTAATAATTTTGATATTTGTGTTTGTCTAATTCATAATGAGTAATAATTTTGAAACCTTTTGTTTCTTGGTTTTAACATTGTTTATATAGAAGATAGTCAACCTTATGGGATTATAATTGGATCAAAATGGATGCGACATGTAGATGGCGATAGTGAGCTCGCATCCAAGTCATGTCGTAACTTCAGTGATCTGGCCTCCAAGTCATGTCGTAACTTGATTGAATCAATGGGACATCATTAAAATTATGGTTTTTTGAAGGAACCTGCATTAAAATGACGTCAAATTTTCAT
The DNA here is from genome assembly GCA_944452925.2 of Chrysolina oricalcia. Taxonomy (NCBI): domain Eukaryota; kingdom Metazoa; phylum Arthropoda; class Insecta; order Coleoptera; family Chrysomelidae; genus Chrysolina; species Chrysolina oricalcia. Next base: position 36,249,351 of record OX101827.2, read on the forward strand.
GTTTGTAACTAATCACGCTAGATGACACTCGCGTTTGCATCCAACACGAATGGACCTTTCCAACACTGTAATTAGAAAGTAAATACGCTAATATCACTCGGGATTTTTTATTAATTTTTTCTGACCGCTGGTTTATTTATAGTCAGAAGAAAAGTGGTTTCGTGACGTCACGTTCATCAAAACTAAACTTGGCAACGTTGTTAAAGTTGTGCACCAAATTCTCATTAAAATATAATGTGTCGTATGACAGTTGTCATTTGATACCAGATGGGTTCTTTCGTCTGTTTCACGGTGCGATCAATAAGAATAGTTTGTCTCTGTCTAACTCATTTGCCTACCCATTTGATACAAGTGAAGCAGTTCCATCAGATCTAAACTTCAACGAACACTACCTTGATTTATTTTTTGAGGTTAATGCAGTTTTGAAAGTTTTGAGAGCTTTTGTTGTTTGTGTTCTAAAATTGGTTATCAATTCTGGTACCTCCAGTACCTGTATCCCTGCAATAACTGAACATGTCGAAAAGGTGCTTTGTACTCGGTTGTCTGAACACCAGTGCAAATTCCAATAAACAATTTTTTTATGCACCTAAAGATGAAGCGCGTCGGAAAATGTGGTTCGAAACAGTGAATAAAACTTTTGTGAAAAGCGGAAATATATTTTTTTGTGAAGAACATTTCCAAGTGAGTACTTTACGTTATGTTATTATTGTATTCAAAGCAGAGTTCAAGGAATGATTTTAAATCTTAGTCATTGCAAGAAAGAACAATTACACAAATAAATTCACACCAAATCGTTTATGATAACACCTATCTACACTATTATCGAATTTATCAGTTGAATGTTGATTGTTGAATGTAAATAAAATAAACATTAACCTCACATCTCCATATAACTTTTGAGAATTGAGAACTGTCATTACGATTTGCTGTGTTGTCAATGCTCGTTCTTCATCAAAAGGATGATCCGTTCAGAAAATTTGAAAGTTACAAATACAATAAAAAATAGCTAATATGTGGATTTTTATCTATGACTTGATCAAGTGACAATGTATTGATTATTTCTCAACGGCTTATATCATGCGAGAAGTTATATTTTTAAGGAGAACGGTATTGCCTGTTTCGGAACGTGGATTATGGTGGGAGGTATTTCCGATGAACGTGACGTCAGCGGCACACTTTCAAATGTGATATCTTTTTAAAATGAGAGAAAAATAATGGAACTTTTTGTTAAATGGACTTTTCAGACTAACAACTATCGATTTAAACGAGTTTTGTAATTTATTTTCCGTAAATGTAAAGGTCCATTACACATGCATTGACTAACTATCTTACTTCTATATAAACAATGGTTTTAAGTTTTAAGTTTATAAATGGTCCTGCACGACTCTCGACTCTTAACTCAGGAGCAAGTTCCACAGGATCGGCCCGGTTATGTTGTTCTTTTCTGAAAGTAAAATTACAATATTCAATTTTACACAAATAAATCAGTTTTACATATTTGGTAAATTTTGGACCAATCAAAAAAATTATAACTATTCTAATATTTCTTACTCAGTATTTTCATGAGTACTCCTTGGTAATTTGAAATTTCTAATATTAGTATTTATTGAATTTATCTTCAGTCTGACATTTTTAGTACATGACCGCCATCTATTTCCAAATGGTTCAAGTCATCTTTTTATCTATCATGAAATTTTACTTCCAAATCGGTCTTTTTCTGCGTTAGTTTCGATCACAGAATCCCCTTTATCACAATTTCTGTCTTTCTGCGCTGCCCATGAGATGGCGCACGCGCATGTTTCGTGAAGTTTGCTAGATTTATGAATATTGATCTAAACCTACGTATTCTTGATTTCTTCAAAATAATGCTACAAATAATACTCATTGTCTTTATGAAAATCAAAATTTAGAAAGTTTACATCACTCAGGAGATTTGCGCAGGTAGTGCAAATCATCCTTTTTTGGAAAAAAAATCTCAATTTTCAGGCAATTTGTAATGAAAAAACGGTGAAATGTTGTTGCATTAGTTCCATTGTTTTAAATCGATGTATGCGATACATGAAGAAAATCCATGTTAACGTTTATGAGAAAACTCTAATGTTGATTTTCACAAAATTTTTGGTTTACAAAACCACGATACATATTTCGCCAATATATACTTCTTATATACTTCTGCTTGAAGAAGCAATTGTATTGGCAAATCATATATAGCGGTTTTGTGAATCAAAAGTTTTGTGAAAATCAACATTTTATCATAAACGCTTTAGTTCTACTTCGCGTTCTCACAATGGTATACATAAGTTTTTTAAATACCTTCCATTTTCATCAAAGGTGTCTGGGACGCTGACTGGCTACTGTATTTCTGGATTTCTCACTTCACAACACTTCTTGAAGGTAGGAAATTTACATGTAGTTGTTTATTCCACTTTCCACAATCTATACTTTAATTTTGGATTTCTAATTTTCAACAAATCTCTTTCTTATCTCCATGTTCTAGCTATCTTTTACTTCAACACGTTTCCTAACAACTAGTCCCATTTATTTCATTGTCGTATTGTAATTGTTCAAATGAGTAACAGCTATTTTTGTAATCTGCTGGGTGATTTTATTATTTTTGCATAAGGCATTGTGAAATCAGCTTTTTCTTTGAATTTTTTGTAACTGTGTGCTTTCAAATGAGTAACTAGGTGTTTTGTCAATAAGACATTTCAATGATTTTGAACTTTACTGTCTGCTAAGGTGTTTATTTTCATTTTTGAGTTCATGGAATGTCTTGAAATTTACTTTATTTATAAAGATTTTATAAAAATCGTACAATATTTATGTTAATGTGAGTATTCATTCGTATATAAACTGGAGTTATTAATCATAACCTAATATTCAAGTGATGAATTATGCTCTACTGTATCGAATGTTGTAACTGTTTCTAGATATACATATAGACAGTATATCTTCGTTTGACGATAAATAAATTAAAAAGATCAGCTGTATGGGATTGCGTCCTGAAATGTTCCACTATAATTCTGAAATCTGTTTTCCAGATATCCCTTACCGGCGACACTGGACAAGTCACTGGACGCATTTCAGAAAATCGTGGTTCTGAAAAGCCTTCGACCAGACAAGGTGACCAATGCGATGCAAGACTATCTTTCCTCAAAACTGGGCCAGCAATTCATAGAACCGCAAAGTTCGGACTTGTCCGCCATGTTTAAAGAATCAGGTCCGTCTGTACCGCTCATTTTTGTCCTGTCAACTGGTACTGATCCCGCAGCGGAACTGTACAAGTTTGCAGACAGGATGAAGTTCACCAAAAGGATGTTCTCGATTTCTCTAGGACAGGGCCAAGGACCTAGAGCTGAGAAGATGATCTACAGTGGTATAGAAGTGGGATCGTGGGTGTTCTTCCAGGTAATAATAACGTTTGTTTATATATAAATGATGAAAAGGATTGGTCCCAAGATGGATCCTTGTGGAACTTCACAGATGACAGTTTCTCAGTGCTGCATTTGTCTCTTATGTAGACGAACTATTTTCTACTTGAAATATAATTTTGGAACCGTTTATAAACAGGACCTCTTATAAATATAATATTCAACAAATTTTCGTGATGTACGGTATCAAATGCAACATTCCTTATATATCAAGTTGAAATTGAGTGATAACATCTAAGACAGCTGATTCAGTATCACTAGACTTTCGAAAGCCGTATTGTCCACTATACAACAAATTTGATTTTTCCAGGTATTCCAACAATCCGCTATGCATTTCTTTTTTTATAATTTTTGAAAGAACTGAAAGAACTGAAAGAATGGAGATGAATCTATAATTTACCATTAGATATCACTTGTTTCGAAAATAGGTTTTAATTGGCTATTTTTGATTTTTCAGGTATAAATCCTGATGAAAAAGTTGAATTTATTAACTCTTAACTGGTAACGTGCCGTCTGTGAGACTGCAGCCATTTTTATTTTCGAGATTTTTCTGAAACGGTTTCGCTTTTCTGCGAATCACGCCACCTAATCTATTAGCTATTAATTGGTGCCCCACCAATTATCCAACTGGGAGTAAATTTAGGTAAAGGACGATTGAGAAATATTTAGTATTTAGTTGAGCACAGTCCGTGAGACGGCACATTTCCGTTTAGGTAAGCATTTCTCGCTACACAAAGTTATGGCATGTCCGTCAAAACGGATAGGTACATTATGGGGATGAAGAATATGATGACACTCTTTTATGTTGGTATAACGAGACAATTTTTTTTAATGATTTTTAATTTTTTTATGAGTCTTTCTAAAATCACTACCAATTTTCGTTATATTGAAAATGATTATTGCGAAATTATTTTAGATCAAGTTTTTTCGTTATTTTATGCAATATTATTTCAAAGGAATGCGTACTTAAGTGTTCGTAATATATATTTTGAAAAAATTATTATTTGGGAATTTTTTGTTTTGCTTCCAAAAAGTGCCAGTCTCACAGCCTGCACGTTACCAGTTGTGTTTCAAAATTCCACTTTACCAGTTAAGGGCTAATTTACTCATTATTGGAGCAAGTTCTGATTTCACCATCTTTACAATTTTTGTGTTGATATCGAATCGAGGTGAAACAAGTTGTTCTAGTGTGATGACTATGAATTTCAGAGTTTTTCTTAAAAATTAAATTTGATTTTAATTTTTTATTTATGATTTGAATGCAATTTTTAGGGTATTTATCTTATAAAATGCATCTAAACGCAATTTGTCTGTGATTGCAAATAGTTTATTAGTTGGTAAAGATGTCCTATACAATGCTGATTGTTATAGAAAAACTGAATATTCGCCAAGATCTGACTAAATAAACTTTTATTTCGATTTTATTTCGACAGCTAATGTTTGACAACTTCAAAATTATTAAAAAATTAACAATTACATTATGTTACTCGATTTTCATCGACATTATCTCCCTCAGTATTGATACTTTGGTCATCAATACGAATGTTGAGACGATGAATATTCCTTCCGGTCTCTTATATACTCCTTGAGATGTTCGTACTTCGACAACTCTCACGATATCATCGGACCCTTTATAGCCATTTTCGATGACGCCTAGCGGCCACAGTCCTCTCGGTATATTTGGTTCTTTGATAACAACAACTTCACCTTTTCTCAAATTCTCATCATCTTTCGTCCATTTTGAACGCCCAATAAGTGAAGGTAGATATTCGCGTAACTAATCCAGAAAATGTCTGCGAAATATTGAGATATCCTCCATTGCTTCCTAAGTAGAAGATCGTTCTCAGAAAAAAGTCCAGGTGTGATAATATTTGCTGATTTTCCGATACTAATTATTTTTGATCCCCAAATGTTTATCAAATAGGTAATACGACTCAGTATGTGAGAATATAGAATCATGTCTATAATTTTTTTATCAAGTTTAGGACATCTTCTCAAAGCACCAATGATTGTCAAAAAATTTTTAGTTAAGACCTCAGTATGTTTTTGCAATTTCAAATATCCATCGATCCAAATACCAAGGTACTTTATTTGTTCAGTTCATTTCAATAAATAATTTTTGATATTGAGGTTAAGGGAAATATTCTGTTTGTATTTCTGCTGTAAAATTATATATTCAGTTTATCAGTATTTATCGATAAAAGGTTTAAAATATTTTCAAATCTTCATTATTGCTGTTTTCTAGAAAGAGAGAGTTTTTGTTTTCATCATTGCATATTCCCAAAAATTTTGTTGTTTCTATTTTTTCCGTTGAAAGCTAATGAATTTGCAATATTTCTGGATTTTCTATTTGAGTTAACTGAAATGGAACATATCATGAAATAAATGTCGACGAGACTCTTGATAATAACTTTATTATTTTTGTATGATTTGGAATCATTTCATAGTGGAATTACAATAAACATTTGAAATTCTTCAGAGATCTGATTTTTTTAACTTTTGTTTTACACTGTAACATTATTTTTATTTCTTGTATTATAGATATGATTATTGTTCGTTTTATGTTCATAGATATGAATCTATTGTGTTGTCTTGAAAACTGACCATTTATTTTGTTCCAGAATTGTCATTTGGCCCCAAGCTGGATGCCTCGTCTAGAACGCATAGTAGAAGCCATTTCACCGGACGTCGCCCATAGGGATTTCAGAATATGGCTGACCTCAACTCCTTCCCCGCACTTCCCCGTATCCATCTTACAAAAAGGCAGCAAAATGACCATAGAGCCACCTTCCGGCTTGAAAGCGAACATGATAAGAGCCTACAGAAACGAAGTTTCCGATCTGACAGACTTCATGCAGTCGGAACATCCAAAATCAGCCAATTTTAAATTATTGGTGTTTTCGCTGTGTCTGTTTCACGGGATACTTTTGGAGAGGAGAAAGTTTGGACCCTTGGGATTCAATATTCCGTACGAATTCACTGACGGGGATTTGAAAATATGCATTTCGCAGTTGCATATGTTTTTGCTGGAATATGATGAGATACCCTTCAAAGTTCTCACTTACACCGCGGGTCATATCAATTATGGTGGAAGGGTGACTGACGATTGGGATAGGAGGTGTTTGATGAATATTCTGGCGGATTACTATAAAATGGAGGTGGTCAGTGACAAGTTCGTATTCGATAAAGATGGATATTATCATCAGGTATTCTCAATGTTGATAAATTAAATATTTTTCTAACGTTGGCTCTTTTGATTCGGATATTAATGATTCATACTGATGTACCACGACTGCATTGCCAACTTGAAAGTACAGTAACCAGAGATTCCTTCTGCTCAAAAAATTGGAAGTCCATGAAATTTGGTATGAGCTTGGGTTAAGGTATTTGGAACAGTACAGTATGCGCCAAAAGTTTTCTGTTTGTGACCCATTAGACATATATCGATCATAAAAGTAAATTTGGTGTTCCGACCACAGAGTACACCAACTAACAAGAGGCGAATTAAAGCGGTTTTCGTGATCACAAATTTAAGAGCGCATGCGCGATTTAATTAGTTTAACTGTCAGTGTCAATCAGCCACTTGCGGCCTCATAATTGTACCGCATTGTTGCCGGTTTTTTAGTAATTACTGGTATTTACCGTTATAATAAGAGGAAATATCTGAGCTAAGATCATCAAAATAAAAAACGAAAATGTTATAGGTACATACCAATATAATGAACTCATCAAAATCCCATCAGACATTGCAGGAAATGCTATCCTAAAATAATGCATTCAATCAACTTCAAGTTTCTCCAGTAATTTCATATTGACCTGTAGGCAACACTGTCTATTCATACAACAACAAACATTGTCAAAGATTAGATTCTCGTAGGTAATACCACAAGTGTATCGGTGATTATCGAAATAGCAATTCCTTTGAATTTGAGAATCAAATTATGTTGCTTGGCAACCACACGAGCGCTTGCGCGAGTGTGGTTGCCTAAAGCAACATAATTTGATTCAAAAACGAGAAGGAATTAACGATAATCGCCGATAACACGAGTTGTATTTGTTAAGATTATTTCATGAATAAAATTGAAACCATTTCTATTTATTTTCTATTCAATTTAACTAGGAACATCAATCCCGCATTTAGTTCTGAAATTATGCAACTAACAAAATACTTACTTGATATTTCAAACATCCCTCTATTTCAGTTACCAATGACAGAGCGCGTCATTCAAAGTTTAAACTGGCATTACTCAGGCTCTGCTAAAGGATTTTGAAAAATCAAACTGGGTATTGAAGGGTAAGACTTGAACTTTCAGAATCCTGGGTGTAAAATATGGAATACATTTTTCCATCACCCTGAAACTTCTATGAATTTCCGCAACTATTGGGTTTTCTAGTACAATTGTTTGAAGGACCTATATATCAATATCTCATGCAGTCCCTTGGCAGTCCTCTGCCCTACAGATCTCGTTTTTGAAAAATCAGTCTCTGACATTCACTGAGTAAACACACTTTTTTGTGGTTACAATTTTTCTACTTTTCGAGTGTTTTTCAGAAGTGAAAGATGGTTGCGAAAATTTTGAAAAAAAAAATCGCATTTTTTCGGTCAAAAAGTGACTGGTTTTCAAACGCTTCCCCCCTTCCTTGACCTTTACCTTGAGAAATTTTGTCAACTACATCCAGGCGACTTGGGGCAACACCAAGGATAATATTTCATACCCAGCAGACGGTTCCTTTACCTGTCAGTAAATCATATAGGCAGCTCTCTAACTATAAGCTCGGTCTTCGAGAAGCGTTAACTCTGCAACTCTGAGTCAGCAGTGTTTGAGCACAGTTGACCAGGGTCAAGCGTTTTTAAGTTTTTAGGTTCAGCGTGTTAAATTTCATAACCATCTTTGAAATCTTCTGTGGCATTCGTTATAGGGTATTTCAATATTTGCTCTATTTTTGTCCACTTTCATGGTCTAAAAACATTTCAATATATTACAACTACATATCATACAATTTGAAAAGCTGAAGTTACCTTTTTAAAGTTGGGCATTTTGTCAGTCAACTTCTGCGTTAGAGGCAGATTGTTTTTCAAAGGCCTGGAAAATCACGAAAAATAATCCGGCAATAATACTATGCACATGCAATCTTCACCCGATTTCAGCCACAGCGTCCTTTTTCCTTCATAAATAGAAATGTATTGTGCCATCACAAGAATCTCTTGGGATCTGCTATCATTCAGATTGGTACAAACAGATATTCGTTTTTTTGCAGTGAGAACAAATGGTATTTTTCCCTTTACCACACACACAATTAGTATTAACACTCCTAGAAGCGCATTTCGACCAAAAAACTATTTTGATTTATTTCATTAGCTTCTTTCTTCTGTTGGTATTCAAACCTAATGAAAACTTTCTGATTTCTCAATAGTTGCCGGTAGCAACGATGTTCATAGACTACTTGGAGTACATCAAAACTTTCCCGATAAACGATGATCCGCTGCTATTTGGAATGCATCCGAATGCAGACATAACTTTTGCCCAATCGCAGACCTACTTATGTTTGGCTACGCTCTTGAAGCTGCAGCCGAGACAAGTTGGCGGTGCTGCTGCCAGCCAAGAAGAAGTCACGTCAAAATCGGCAAGGACGATATTGGAGCAGCTGCCGAACTTATTCGATTTGGATGCGATATCGTCTCAGTAAGTACTTTTTCATGTAGTAAATAATAATAATAACTTTATTATTCCCAAGAAACATAGGCTGCTTATACTAGGAAAATATTTAAAATGAAAAATAGTATTATAAAAAAAAGTAATAATATAATAAATTGTCAGATTCATTTTTTAATATATTGTTTCAATTTATAGTTAAATTTTAAGGAACATTTCATGTTTTTTAATGTGCTTGGTAGTTTATTATAAATGACTATACCATTATGAATTATACCTTTTCTTCCAATTTCAGTCCTGATTCTATCAGTCTACAATTCATGAATGTTTCTTGTTCCATGATTATGAATTGGAATGTTGTCATGAAGATTCAAACTTTAATATTTCTTTTTTATTCTGCTAAGATGAATAAATGAACATACTCCCAAATTATAAAGAGAATCCAAATTTAATAAATTTTTTGGTCTATATAAATTTTCAGTAGGTTCTAGATGAGGTAATTTGTAAATACATTTGATTGATTTGTTCTGAAGTTTTTTGGGTGGTTTCAATACAGAAGCTGTAGCAGATCCCTATATAGAAACTGAATACTGCAATATGGAATATATGAAACTGAAATAAATGTTCATCAAAAGTTTTCTTTCTAAGTACCCTCAAATTTTGTAAAGAATGCCAATTATAGGTGATAGTTTTTTACGGATCATTTCTATATGTTTTTGCGAACTGAGGATTTCATCAATATAAAGACCCAGAAATGTTATACAATTTTTGTATATTATATGATTATTTTCAAATTCTATAGGTGGAAAGGTATTTCTCATTATTTTTGTCGATTTGAATATGTATGAGGATTTAGAAAAATTCAGTGTTAATTTATGAAGTTTTAACCATGAGAGTATTCTAGAAGTATCATCATCTGCAAATAATTTGAGAGAACCTTTCAATTTCAAAAAAGAAATGGAATTGATATAAATAAGGAATAGCACAGGTCCTAACACAGATTCCTGTGGTACACCATAATTCGCATTTTTATGCTGACTCTTATTTCCTCCAATGCACACATATTGTTTTCTATTGGTCAAAAAGTTTTCGAACCAATTGAAAACGTTTCTTCTGACACCAATTTTATCCAATTTTCTCAATAAAATCCCATGGTCAACAGTGTCGAAAGCCTTACACAAATCGAGAGACAATATGGCACATTTTGGACCACCATCAATTTTTTTTTTGTACAAATGATATTACATCTTGTGCCGCGCTTTCTGGTGTCTCTGGATCTACGGAATCCATACTGATTATCAAATAAAATATTTTTCTATTCTAAATACTCATAGAGCCTACAATTAACGACTTTTTCTAAAATTTTGGAAAAAATTGGAAGTATGGATATAGGCCTAAAATTATTTAAATCAGTTTTTTTGCTATTTTTAAATATGGGTGATACTAGAGCAATTTTCATTTGATCTGGTACTATTGCCAACTCAAATGATTTTGAATATATGTAGGTTAATATTGGTGCAATTTCAGATTTGACAACTTTTACAATTTTAATAGGCTGTGAACTAAAGGGGATGAGCCAAACCTATGATAACTTCCACTAGTTTTCTTTGCGTATATGTTTAGAGAGAATATGGAAACACGGCAGTTCAGATATAACCAATCAAAATCTATTCTGATAATAAATTCAGTCTTCACACTAGACAATATCAATAAATCTATCAATAAATCTATCAATAAATCAATCAATAAATCGATCAATAAATCAATCAATAAACCAATCAATGAGTCTATTAACTAATCAGTCTATCAATCATAGTTATCGACCATAAAGCGACTATTAATAATAACGTTTGAATCATAAATCAATGATACATGTATAAAATAAAGGTATACCCATTTCTTAATTTTAAGAAACAATTGTAAAATTATGAAAGGGTATTTGTCAATTATTATTATATCTATAATGGAATAGCATGATCAGTCAAACAGTATCAACTGATATGAGACTGATCATGAACCTTTTTGTATTCACATATTTTTTCAAATGAAATATTCAGAATTACAAAGAAACAAAAAAAACAACAAAACAAAGAAGGAATCTTAATAAAGTCCATTTCTTTTTTCGAGAAAAAATTTTTTTATTTTGATTTTAAATTCAGTGATATTTCTACAATTTTTTAATTCTTCACGTATTTCACTGAATTTTGAAAGACCTTCATGGGTGAATTTTTTCTGGCCAATTACAGAGTTTGCATAATCTACAGTGCGTTCATAAAGTGTGGAAACGCTCTATTATCTTACGAGTTGATTATTTTCGGAGGAAAAGCTCGGACAGGTCGATTTTGTTTTTCAGTTTTCCACCCTTTTTTAGAAAAAAATAATTATTTCCCCACCACCTTTCAAGATATGACGTCATCGATATTTTTTTTAATTGAAATGGTATATTTTTATGTCAAAAATTGAAATCCTGTATTTTTCTGAGTTCAACCATACCACATACGTCATATCTCACAGTTCGATTTACAGTATACCGAGTATAAAGGAAAACAGTGTTCATATTTCTCAACATTCATTTCATTATTCATTTTGCAACGTAAACCTAAGAACTACTCAGTAGTTGGTACGAGTATATTGCTACACTTGAATAGTAGGCTAAGCAAACATATGAAAGCCCTTAATAGAGCGTTTCCACACCAGTGCGTTCATAAAGTGTGGAAACGCTCCATTATCTCACGAGTTAAATATTTTCGGAGGAAAAGCTCGGGCAGGTTGATTTTGTATCTTAGTTTTCCAACTTTTTTTCCTCTACCACTTTACAAGATATGACGTCATCGATATTTTTTTAAATTGAAATGGTATAATTTCATATCAAAAATTGAAAGCGCATATTTTTCTGAGTTCAACCATACCACATACGTCATATCTTACACTTCGAATTACAGTATTCTGAGTATAAAGGAAACCAGTGTTCATATTTCTCAACATTAATTTTGCAATGTAAACCTGAGAATTACTCAGTAGCTAGTACGAGTATATTACTATACTTGAATAGTAGGCTGAGCAAACATCTGAAAGCCCTTAGCAACCAGACAATAAGTTCTTAGTTACCATTACATATGTCATTATTCTATTGATTTGTTGTGTAGCATATCGATTTATAAGTCTGCAATAACTTTCTTAAAAATATTATCCTAAAAGCAATTATTTGAAATAACGATGGTGCTGTCAGAAAAACAGAGAATAGAAGTTCTAATGATCTTAGGTTACGGCGATCGTAAAAGAAGTATGGCAGAAGTATGCAAAATCTTCAATGAAAAATATCCCAATCGAGAACCAATAAACAAATCGACGGTGAGCAAAATATCACATAAATTCAATGAAATTGGCAATGTTAGGGATAAGCCTAAGAGTGGCAGACCTACCGTTGCAGAAGAAACTCAATGGAATGTATTACTTGGAATTGAAGAAAATCTTCATTGTTCAATTACAACTTTATCTGACAACAATGAGATCTGTCGTGGTTCTGTACAGAAAATTCTTAGAAAAGCTAAATTACATCCATATAAAATTAAACTCATACATGAACTTAATGAAGACTACTTCGATAGACGCATGGAGTTTTGTGAAATTATGCAAGAAGTGTGCAATCAAAATAATGGGTTTGAATTTAATGTCTTATTTTTAACTTTTTTTACAAACGGTACTGTGAATACACAAAATTGTTCTTATTGGGCAACAGAAAATACCAATTGGAAACCCAATATACCCAAAAAGTAACTGTGTGGGCTGGGATTCTCAGGAATACCATTGTAGTACCATATTTTTTTGACGGTATTGTGACAAGTGGAAATTATTTGGAAATGTTACAAACTTATGTGGTTCCTTATTTAACTGAGACATTCCCAGACATCAACCAACCTGATCGAATAGTTTCTTCTATTTGGTTCCATAAGGATGGAGCAGGTCCACATTATGCTCGAGTTGTTAGAGATTTTCTCAATGAAACGTTCCCCAATCGCTGGATTGGACGACGCGGACAAATTGAATGGCCTGCTAGGTCCCCAGATTTAACTCCCATGGACTTCTTTCTCTGGGGTTACTTAAAAAGTAAATTGTACATAAACCGATCCACCAATTTGGAAGACCTTAGGGAGAGAATTCGAACTGAAATTCAACTAATTACACTAGAGGTGCTGTCTAACGTAACCCAAGAATTCATTAGACGTCTTGGATATTGTCAACTGACCCAAGTAGCTCAATTCGAGCATTTGCAGTAGATCTCTTATTTGTTTATTTTCACTACTAACCTATGATATTTTGATAGCAAATAAATTATGAAATGAATGTTGAAAATATGAACACTGGTTTCCTTTATACTGTAAATCGAACTGTGAGATATGACGTATGTGGCATGGTTGAACTCAGAAAAATACAGGCTCAATTTCTGACATAAAAATATACCCTTTCAATTAAAAAAAAATATCGATGACGTCATATCTTGAAAGGTGGTGGGGGAAATAATTATTTTTTTCTAAAAGAAGGTGGAAAACTGAAAAACAAAATCGATCTGTCCAAGCTTTTCCTCCGAAAATAATCAACTCGTAAGATAATAGAGCGTTTCCACACTTTATGAACGCACTGTAGATGGAACAAGTTATGTTGTCGTGTATGGTAATTGTGAATTTCTGAATTTCTAATTAATAAAAAATTAGATTTAATCATTTTATTGATAATAAGGTAGGATACTTTGAGAGTATCCATTGCATAATGCTCCTCCAATGAAAATGTGTTCGTCATTGAATAAAGTTGATTTGTTGGAGTGTCAAATGGTAGACGATACAGTACTTTCAATGCTTTCCTGTATACAGCGGATATTTTATTGAAATTATTTTTAGAACACGTTCCCCATATATTAATTAAACATTTGATTCTACTATTATGTCCTTAAAAACATGAAATGATAATTCTAAAACTGTAAACCATCATGAGCTCATAATCTCTGATCGTATCGATTATAAAAGTTGTAAACAAAACTTAAAACAATTAAATTGGAATACGTTGTACGAAATAATGAATGACTCCGTACTTGTTAATTAATTTCTCTCATCGAAAATTTGTGAACTTATAAAAGACAGTTCTGTGACAGTCAAAAAAGGCAAATTGATTAAAAAACAAAGATTGGGTTACAAAAATCATTTAAGAATTCAATTATCAGTAGAGACCGTTTATTCAAAGAATATCAAAAAAACAAAAACAATTTGGAATTGAAACAAAGATTTATCACTCGTAGGAATAAACTCAATATATTAATAAGAAAAACCAAACAGAATTATCACAGCATCATAGCGCTGAAATAAAAAAAAAGATTAAAATAATTTCAAGCAACTATGGAAAGTTATCAATAGTGTGACAGGAAACAAAAACCAAAATACTCTTACAGTGTTCTGAAAAAGGACAATAAGCAAAACATTCGCAATTTTAATCAACAAAGTAGGACCAGATCTCGCAAAAAAGATAAAAACCATCCTCACCTCCATCTGTAAAAATTAATCATAACCATAGAAGGAATGATATGAAAAATCATAAGGCACCTGGAGTCGACGGCATAACATCCCAAACCCTAAAAGTAATAGTTAGGGAAATGTCTTCATTTGCCATTTGTCATCAACAAGTGATTTGAGAAGGTTATTTATCCTCCCGAAGATAAAATATCTAATATCAAACCACTCCACAAATCGGGTGATAAACAAGTTATTTCAAACTATAGGCCAATATCTTTGATTGAAAGCTTTGCAAAAGTTTTCCAAAAAGCCATAAAATCTCGGCTGGAATTATTAATGATGAAATTTGAGTTGTTAAACGAAAATCATTTTGGATTTGTTTGAACCTTTGAAATCAATACAAAATTAAACGATTGAATGTAAACTTGTACAAACCAAGAAAGCTTCGGATATATATTCCCTATACAAATTGAAAATTTGCACATTCATTCATCTTGTTTAGGATAACATGAAACATTCCACTTTAATTTTCAAAATTGATAATGATCAACACAATCACCTGACCCGACAAGCCCAAAATTTATATGTTAACAAAATTAAAACAAATATTGTAAAGAAATCAATTTATTTGTGTCGGAGGTTAGTTGGGATTGGGATCAGTAAAAGTTGAAGAAAAAAACTATAGTTTTCTTGCCAACATTTCGAATTTAATTAAATTCATCCTCAGGGCTCTGTAACAATGGTTTCTAATGAAATTGTTTTATTTGTTATATTTACTTGCCGCGATGTATTGTAATATATGACGATTATGTTAAAATGTTTGGAAAGCACTCACCAAAAGTAGTTCTTTCCTTAAAATTATAAAACATAGTGGGACGTGACAGATACAAAACGAAAACGAAATCAAGAGGCACAATAAATAATACATATATTACTGTAACGAGACAGGCTGAACACTGAGTTAAAACTCCAAGATAAGGAAGGAAGTTAGAGGTAAAAAAGTATGAAAAATATAGAACTATAAAAGGTTTTTTCCTATTGATAAGAGAATAGGTAGTATGTACAATAATGATAATGATAATACTTTATACTTTATCTCGGCATTTGGCTAATGAAATTGAAAAAGGCTGTATTTAGTCCATCTATATCTCTTCTAGTATTTACGCTGGCATGTTTTAGAATTTGGATAATTTCGCTTATGAGTCTTTAGGAAAGATATGGTTGAATATCTAGGACAACTGGGTTTGTGAAATCATAATTATGGTTATTTTCTCTAGCATGCTCGATTAGAGCAGTAGGGTTAATAATATTGAGTTTTTTGTGTCTATCTCATGTTCAGACATTCGTTTCTTCAAGTACCTTCCAGTTTGTCCTGCCTAGCACCTAGAGGGGTTTTTTCTTTCTGTCGCGAAAAAAACCTTTTTCCGACAGTGTTTTCATTTGTAAATGCAATATTAAGTTGTTCGTTATTCAAAACTGTTGCAATTCTTTCCGAGAGATTTTTGACATATGGTATTTTGTTATATATTTTTCATATTATTTTTGTTATATTATCTGCTACGTTGAATGATTTATTCTCGTGAATGATTCTATTGACTAATGATATGGGATAATTGTTCTTGACTAGGTATTGTTTTATTAATTCTAAATTCTTTTTTAAAAATAATGTTTGTTGAATTTCCCGATTCACCATGAACCGAAGATATATTCAATTGAGAATCGGACTGTATGTTGAGAGGGATTGATCATGTAATAGGTATCAAACACTTGCGAGAGAGTTTAAAGTTGTGTACCTTTGTCTTGTAGATCTGATGACTGCAGCTCTTGCGGGGTAATAGCCGGCCGGTGTTATCGTCGTCCAACAGGAAACCAATGATGTACCGCACACAACACTAAATTGTTAGTAGAAAAATTGAAAATTGTTGATTGTGGTTATCAATTAGAAAGCATTCACGAGCATATATGGCTGCCTCGAACGCTCGAATTAATAAAACAATACCTAGTCAAGAACAATTATCCCATATCATTAGTCAATAGAATCATTCACGAGAATAAATTATTCAACGTAGCAGATAATTTAACAACAACAATACGAAAAAAATTTAACAAAATACCATATGTCAAAAATCTTTCGGAAAGAATTGCAACAGTTTTGAATAACGAACAATTCAATCTTGCATTTAGAAAGGATAACACTGTCGGAAAAAGGTTTTATTCGCGACAGAAAGAAAAAACCCCTTTAGGGTTAGGGGAACAGGGGGCACGGTGTTACACGGGGCACATTAAACTACGCGCCAACTTTTTAAATTTGAACTGAAAACCGTCCCGCCGTCACTGTCGACACTTCCCATCATTGTTTGATACCGAGCCTGTTTGTAGAACACTAAAGTGCATTGAAGCTGAAATATAACCATTTTCAAGTTTTTTTAACAGCAAAGTAAGTATATCATATGTTTAAAAATATGTTTTGTTGGTCTGTAGATAAATATTACAAGTTGTTTTGATATTTGGAACCATAAACACATTAGTTAGCTACAAGCTCACAATATAAACATAACCTTAAAAAATTGTCCAATGTCAGAATTGATATTTGAATAAGAAAACGGCGTTTGGGGCACAGTGTTACAACTGATAGAGGGGTACAGTGTTATACTGTTTTGTATGTGGGGCACACTGTGACACTTACTTTTTTAATTAGAAAACATTGAAACTCGTTAAGTCGGCACCTACCTATATTACAATCAATTGAAGGTATATTTTTATATTCTTTTCAGAACTAAAATGGTACGTAATAGAAATCAGACTCGAAAAATAGCCGTTTTTACTGAGGATATGATGGAAACTGCAGTTCTAAATGTTGTGAATAATGGGTGGTCAGTAAGGGCAGCAGTAATCCAAGCCAATGTAGTTCATATGACTTTAAAAAGGTATGTTGACAAATATAAAGCTTTGTCTGAAGAGGAACGTACACATTTTCGATTTACGCCCAACTATGGAGTCAATCAAGTTTTCTCTAAACAGCTAGAAGACTTATTAAGAGATTATTTGATTACAGCTAGTAAAATGCACCACGGCTTAACTAGGAAGAATGTAATGCAATTTGCGTATGAACTTGCGGTGGAAAATAATCTGAAATATCCAACATGTTGGAATACTCAAAAACAGGCAGGGGTGGACTGGTTATATGGTTATATGAAACGATATCCTGAATTATCTATACGAAAACCTGAGGCAACCAGTCTGAGTCGTGCAACCAGTTTCAACAAAACTAATGTTAACGAATTTTTCGATAACCTAGTCAAGGCTTTTAAGAAATTTCCTAATGGTCCAGCTCCAGAAAATATTTATAATTTAGATGAAACAGCACTTACTACCGTACATAACCCTCCCAACGTCGTAGGACCAAAGGGATTAAAACAAGTTGGGCAGGTAACTTCTGGCGAAAGAGGTGTGTTGGTGACGGCATGCTGTTTTATAAACGCAATAGGGAATTCTGTACCACCTTTTCTTGTATTTCCCAGAGTCAATTTTCAGGACAGAATGTTGAATGGTGCACCTCCTGGATCTGCAGGGGCAGCCGCCAAAACAGGTTGGGTTAACGGTGAAGTTTTTATTGATATATTAAAACATCTACAACGTTTCACAAAATCCTCATCAGAATATCCCATACTGCTAATTATGGATAATCATGAGTCGCATATTATAATTGCGTCATTGGAATTCTGCAAGTCTAACGGAACTATACTACTGACTTTACCGCCACATACAAGTGGTAAACTTCAACCATCAGATAAATCGATGTATAAGCCGTTAAAAACACATTTCAATAAAGATTGTAATGACTGGATGATAATGAATCATGGAAAAACGATCATCATATACCAAATAGCTGAGCTCTTGGGAAAAGCATATCATCTCGCATTCATTCCAAATAACATTACCAGTGGTTTTAGGTCGACTGGCATTTGGCCATTGAACAGGCAGATCTTTTCAGATGAAGATTTTCTAGCATCTGCAGTAACAGGTAGACCGCCTCCTGTACAGCAGATCACGAACGAAGCAGATGAGATACCAGTACAAGTTACTATTGGAACAGCTGAACTTGAAGCAGAGTTTAACGAAACTCCCGAGACACCACAGCAAGTCCAGGATAAACAAACTGAGAAAGTGGCCTCATTTCAGCTTCCGTCATGTTCAACATCATCAGAAATGCCTTCTACTTCGAGAAAAGAGTCCTAATTAGTTTTGCCACAACAAGTTCGTCCTTATCCCAGAGCAGAAGCTAGAAAGGAAAACAAAGGAAAGAGTAGAAAGCGTAAAAGTGCAATCTTAACAGACACACCTATTAAAGACGGAATAATAGCTGATTTAAAAATTAAACAAGAAAAAAACGGAAAAAAGATGTCTAAAAAAAGTGGTCGAACAAAAATGTCTACTTTACATAAACGGATGCAGAGGCCAACATCAGCTTCAGAAGATGAAGTCTCGAATATTGAAAATGAAATCGTCGCAAAGCGACAAAAATCAATGAAAAGAAATGTTTTTCAATCAAAGAAACCAAATATTAAAGAAATATCCGATTCAGAAGAATCTGAAGGATCTTACTCATGCGCAGATACTGAGTCCAGTATGGGATCTTTTATAAGTGCAGATGGAGATCCATCAGAAGCAAATGACGATGATAACAAGGAAATTAACATTGGAGATTATGTTCTCATTAAAGAGGGTGTTTCTAAAGGCCTTGTCCATTTGATATGTTAATAACAAAACCGAAACTACGGTGAACGTAACGTACATCCGCCGTTTGTTTCCTAAGTTTATATTTGTTCCTGCTGATTTAGACTATGTTTTTGATATTTCCCAAGTTTTTATGAAATTACCAGCCTCCAAACCTTCAGGCCAGACAGCAAGAAGAAGTGAAATGTTAGTTTTTCCGTTAGATTTTCAGGCATACTATAATGTATTAAAATAAGTCTTATTTGGGTAAGTACTATGTAAAGTGTTGAAAAATAAATTTTCCGATTACAGCTTTTCACTTATCTCCTATTTATCCCTCAAGTAACGGTGTGCCCCATAGCATGCAACACTGTTCCCCACTAACGGGGCACACTGTTACAATTGTAGTTATACATAATCATTGTCCCAGTCTAGAAATAAAAGTTTTTCTTTCATTTGATTATCCTGAGACATGGTCCTATCAGGAACAAATCATTTGGTATCGGAAAATTCACTGTGAATAAAATAGCGCCAGAGTAACAAGAAAAAAATATTTTTGTGTAATACTGTGCCCCCTGTTCCCCTACATTCTAATGTTATCTACAAAATCGATTGTAATAACTGTAATAAATGCTATGTAGGACAAACTGGAAGGTACTTGAAGAAACGAATGTCTGAACATGAGAGAAATAAAAAATCAATATTATTAACCCTACTGCTCTAGTCGAGCATGCTAGAGAAGATAACCATAATTATGATTTCACAAACTCAGTTGTCCTAGATATTCAACCATATCTTTCCAAAAGACTCATAAGCGAAATGATCCAAATTCTAAAACATGACAGCGTAAATACTAGAAGACATATAGATGGACTAAATACAGCCTTTTTCAATGTGATTGGTCAAATGCCGAGATAAATTATAAAGTATTATCATTATCATTATTGTACATACTACCTATTCTCTTATCAATAGGAAGAAACCTTTTATAGTTCTATATTTTTCATACTTTTTTTACCTCTAAATTCCTTCTTTATCTTGGAGTTTTAACTCAGTGTTCACTCGTGTTAACTCGTTACAGTAATATATGTATTATTTATTGTGCCTGTGGATTTCGTTTTCGTTTTGTATCTATCACGTCTCACTATGTTTTATAATTTTAAGGAATTTAACTCGGAAAGAACTACTTTTGGTGAGTACTTTCCAAACATTTTAACATAATCGTCATATATTACAATACATCGCGGCAAGTAAATAAAACAAATAAAACAATTTCATGAGAAACCATTGTTACAGAGCCCTGAGGATGAATTTAATTAAATTCGAAACGTTGGCAAGAAAACAATAGTTTCTTCTTCAACTTTTAGTGATCCCAATCCCAACTAACCTCCGACACAAATATTTATTGGATCACCAACTTATCAGATTTTGAAAATCAATTTATTTTGATGGTGTGAAATTGTACAATGAACTTCCAAATTGTTTGGTAAATTGTGATTCAAAAATAATCTGAAGAAGTACTCACTCTATTGAATCCATTCTAATTCCGAATCCATGATTTTATTTATCAATCGATTCTCAATTTTGTATTTAACTTTATGTTATTTGCATTGTGATTTTTTTCTTCTTGTAACCTGTGTGTTTCTTGGGGAAAATAAATTGAATTGAATAAAATAACCGATCAACGGAAGATGCAATTTTATCCTTGATATCTAAAATGTATGAAGCCCTGGATAACAGCAAACCTGCATTATGTATATTTCTAGACCTTTCCAAAGCATTTGACACCGTAGATCATACACTATTATTGTGGGGAGCCTTGCAGAATATGGATTGTAAAGGACGTGTTCACGAGCTTATTGAAAGTTTTCTCTCAAAGCGAAGAAATTGTATAAATTAAGGATAATCAGTTATACCAAAAGAGTTGAATGTGGAATACCACAAGGTACCGCATTATGCCCAGTTCAATTGATAATCTATACAATAAATATTAGCACCAGCGGAAAAATCTTCAGCTTTGTTGACGACACTGCACTACCTACTACATACTGCCGAAACATGGAATGATCTGAAACGGAAAGCTGAGAATAATTTACCAAATTCATATATTGGTTCAATCATAGATTGTTGACCATCAAGTTCAAAGAAAAATGGCATTTTCACTTTCAATCTACGTGAATGGATTACCTGACTTCGATATACACTAGATATTCCATATAAAGATCAAAATATTGAAATAAAATTCACAGATAAAATTAAATATCTACGTGTCACAATAGTTCGCCACCTCAGATGGAATATTCTTATTGGTCAAGTCAGTAACATGCTTTGGACAATGATAAATAAATTTGAATGGATTGCTAAAGTAATGAAATTACTTCAATTGAAAATGGTATATTTTGCGCTCTATTTTGTATTCTAGTGTATCTAGGACTCGCTTCAACATATCTGGAAAGGATCAATATATTGCAAAAGTATTTTCTGAAAGTTATTTTAAAAGCAGAATACTGGATCCACGTCAGATATATTTCTATAAATTGTACTGTCAAAAAAACTTAAATAAATTCTTGATTGTTTCCCACTTCCATGAGACCAGGATTGAAACCAATAAAAACTCCGTTTTGGCAACATCAAATAAAACTGTTGTTCAAAAATGTTACACGTTTCTTGTTCCTAGAGTATTCAACTATCTGCCTCAACATTTGAAAATTATAACTCACTATAACCTATCCCAATCGAAAATTAAGCAATTCATTTCAACAGAAGAAAAATACACCATATAATAATAATAATTTCGTATATTGTTTTTTATTTATGTTTGTACATCACATTCTAATTAATATTAAAACTGGAAATGGACACTTGATGTTTACATTACTATAAGTGAAATCGGTACATCTAACATTGTTTAGCAGACACCCTCCATTATGATGTTTTGTACAGCCTCCTGGCTTTGCGATTTTTGGGAATAAGTAATAATAATATTAACATTTATTCATAATTCAATGCTACATGTATAATAGTAAAGGTAGGTATACCCATTTCATAATAAATATTGTTATTAAAGTGTTAAAGTGTACAATGGTTATTTTAACAAAAATATTTATTATGAAATTAGTGCTAAACATTCTAAATATGTTTTATAATAATGTTATGTTAGCTGAAAATAATTCTTTATTGAATAGTTCCTATACAATTACAGTTGCACAATTATACAATCAGCAGACAGCCATTTAGGCTTTGCGGATTCTGTTTATTTATTTGCTATACTGTTTATGTAATTATTTTTATGAATTGCACAAATAAACATTATTATTATCAATAAATCATCCCTGTCAATGTCGATTGTACTCAAACTTCTTGAAATTTCAGGTATCCTGTGCGTTATGAGGAATCCCTGAACACAGTCATCATTCAAGAAGCCATAAGATACAACAAACTTCTGATCGTCATCAAATCGACTCTCAACGAGCTTCTAAAGGCGCTGAAGGGTTTGGTGGTGATGTCGGAGGCTTTGGAGAGAATGACGCTCAGTTTGTTCAGTAACATTGTACCCGCATTGTGGGCTAGCAAAGCGTACCCTTCCTTGAAACCACTAGGTAACTATTGTACATCAATTTGAATTGTCAAATGTGATTTATTCGTATCGTATCATTACTGCTACGAATTCTTTCTGGCATCTTCAAATAAATTATGATTCTTGATACAGAAATTCTCACAAGACTTACAAACCATACCATAATTAATTCTGATGATGGACGGAGTTCGCCAAAACGTCGGGAATGCTCGCAACATGACTCTATATAATTTTACACACAGGATAAACAATCAAATAAGGAAATGTGACGAAATGAAGAAATTACAAAAGAAATATAACAAAATCAATCCATGGTTCACAAACGGTTTGATCAAATCTATTAAACAGAAATAAATTAAAAAATATAGTTTTAAAAAATCACGAAACTATTCAAAATTATTGAGAAAATCATGAACCGAAGAGTAATGATAAAATATGTTTTTTGTATAAAGGACAATATGGTTCCCGAAGATCTAGTGACACTGACAGCCGTATGCATTGTCAATTCCAGCGACTCGCCAGAGTTTCGCCGCTCGCTTCAAAAGAACTATAATGCACAGTCGAGCTCAAAAAAAGTGGTACATCGCCAGCGTTTTGCCAAAATGTGACTTATCGCGTAGTTGTCACTTTTTTGGAGCTCGAATGTGCATTATAATCCTTGTGTGGCGAACGGCGAAACTCTGGCGAGTCGCTGGCGATTGACTATGCATACGGCTGTTAGTCTGCCATGTTGGATTTGATTACAAAAATTCAACAAAACCTAGAAGGTAACTTCCATTTGATACGGTAGATCACGAAATTTTATTATATAAATTATTCAATATCGGGATTAGAGGTCATGTACACGAATGGTTCAAAAATTATACGAGCCTACTATAGAACCAAACAAAAGTTCAATGTCAAAATATTTTATTACTCAACACATTCTCCTCTTAATTGGATACATCTATTACAGCGAACCTGCAACGTCTCTAGACCTTTCAAAAAAATGTTTTTTCTTGCTCTGCAAACCAGACCTCCACAGCTTTTAATACTTCCTCGTTGGAAGAAAACTTACGACATTTTAAATATATTTGGCGAATAAGGGAGGTTTTCTAGTAATTCAAACCCTAAATCAAGAATTTTTTACATGGCAACATGAGATTTGTGTGCAGGGGCGTTGTCCTGCAAAAACAAAACACCTTTGGATAGATTTCCGCGTCTTTTCTCTTTATTTTTTTCCCGTAGAGTGGTCAGTAATCTCCAGTTATTGTTCAACCCTTATCCAAAAAATCAATCATGATTACTCCATAGCAATCCCAAAAAACTGAAGCAAGAAGTTTTCCAGCAGATTTTTGGACACGAAACTTCTTAGGTCTTGGAGAACCGGAGTGTCGCCATCGATCCATAGTAACAATTCGGTTCAAGAAGTCTACATCGTTTTCAAATCGAGCACAGATCGAACGCGACGCTACTACCCTTGCACGCTTTTGGTCAACATTCAAACATTTGGGGATCCATTTTGCAGCAATTTTGCAGCAAATGTCCAAATTGACTTGAACTATATGATGAACGCATTCGTATGAAATATTCAGTGCTTCATATATCCGTTCTAACCCAATTCGAGGGTCTGTCAAAATCATGTCATGAACTGCATCGATATTTTCGGGGACTGACACAGAAACTGGCCTTTTCGATCGGTCATCATCTTCAATGGAAAATTTACCTCTTTTGAAACTTGCAGTCCAATTTTTCACTGTCGCATACGAAGGACATTGATCACCAACGGAATTAAGCATATCTTCGTATATCTGCTTACCTCTTAACCATTTTAAATACAAGTACTTGATGATGGCTCGATACTGCTATTTTTCGATTTTCACAATTTTGGTAGACATATTTTTTCTTTTAATTTATTGCGTAATTCTGGTTTAATTTTTTGACGTCAAACTTCACACTGACACTTCTAATAAGTTATTGTTCGTTGCTATGGTAACGCAATATTTTGTTTATGCAGGGAACTGTTCTAGGCTAACTAGATATTAATACATCCTCGTATATCTGGGAGAAAACAATATGTTTGTATGGCGAATGGACAAAGTTTGATGGGAATATAACATGTGGAGTACCACAAGGTTCAATTCTTGGACTTTTTTTTTCTTATTTATTTCAATTCAATATCCAATCTTAGTTTGCATGGTGAACTCAAATTATTTGCGGATGACAAATCATTAATTTATATTGGGAAAAATGACAATGAAACAATCAAAAATATTCAATCTGATTCAAAAATAGTTTCGCTTTGGTTAAACAATCATAAAATGACATTGAATATTGATAAATCTTCCTTCATGTTTTTGTCAAAAAGAAAATCCTGACATATTGCAAATTCATTCGTTTTCAACGGAAAAAATGTAAAATAATCAGAAACAACAAAATTTTTGGGATTATACATCGATGAAAACCTTTCTTGGAAAAGCCATATTGAAAATCTTAGAAAAATAATATCTCCTATAATTGGTTTTTTGTTCAAAATTCGATATTACATTCCTTTGAAATATCTAAAAATGATATATATATATATATAATATATATATATATATATATATATATATATATATATATATATATATATATATATATATATATATATATGAAAATAGGTAATTCGTGACTGACAATAACTGTAGAATTGAAAATATCTTGAGGTTGCAGTCTGATATTGGATTTAAAGAAAACTCTTTGTCATCTTGTCAAGCTTTCGGAAATGTTTATTTCCTTCCTCAGGACAACTACAAAAGGACAATTTAATAAATGGAGAAAAAATATTGAATCTACTTACATAACTTGAGTAAAAATAGAAATTAGCATCAAAAAAAGAATGTTGTATATAAAAATATTAGACAGATAAAATTTTAAATGAATGTCAATCAACTTCAAAACTGATGAGAAACAATCAAGTAACTCTACTGGGTATATCAGCATTACTATAATTTTTCAACTTATCTCTGTTCAGTTTTAAAATATAAGTGTAAATTTTACTCAAATTATTGAGATCAGTTTTTTTATTTAGTCTGTTACTCTCTTCATTAATTTGCAACATTTCTAAAAATGTCCTTTTAAAAATGTTGTTTTCTATTCCAAGTACACTAACATCATCAAAACTCATTCGATGGTCAAATTGATTAACATGTTGAGCCAATGCACATGAATTCATATTTCTTTTACAATCACTTTTATGTGATGTTATTCTACCTTTCAAGAGTCTAGATGTTTGTCCAATGTATACTTTATTACAATCGTTACAAGGAATTTTATAAACAACATTATAATTTTGGGTTGTTTCTAGAGGTGTTTTCAATTTTGAAAAAAGTTTACTAATAGTCTTAATGTTTTTTTGTCCAATTTTGATATTAGTTTCTTTAATAACATTAATCAATTTAGGTGTTAATTCTCTAATGTGTGGTAATGATCAGTATTTTGTAATTGATTGAGGATATTCTGGAGAAACATCTAATGTTGCCTGAGATGTACTACTTTCATTGAAAAGTAATTTGTTTACCAATTTTTTTGGATATGAATTTTCAATGAGAATATCTCTCAGTTCTTTCAGACACTCAACTTTCATTGAGGGATGGGTAACTTTTACAACTCGCAGTTTCATGTTATTAATCATGTTAAACTTCATTTTGGTAGAATGATAAGAATAATAATTGATAAATCTATTACTACAAATAAATTTTCTGTACCACCTAGTGATAATGTTATTATCTGTTGTTCTGATAAGTGTCATATTTAAAAATTGAACACAATTGT
Organism: Chrysolina oricalcia; assembly: GCA_944452925.2. Taxonomy (NCBI): domain Eukaryota; kingdom Metazoa; phylum Arthropoda; class Insecta; order Coleoptera; family Chrysomelidae; genus Chrysolina; species Chrysolina oricalcia. The sequence continues at coordinate 36,276,025 of OX101827.2, forward strand.
TGGATTCTTCTTCTATTGTAAATTGTATATTCTGATCATAACTGTTAAAAACTCTCAGTATTTCTTGTGTACCATTTTTAGAAACAGAGAGAATCAAGTCATCAACATATCGTTTGATAAATGGTAATTCGAAACTAAGTTTAGGAACAGAAATTTCTAATAGTTGGTCAAGTACGTAACTGGATAAAATTGGTGAAATACTCGAACCCATTGGTGTCCCGAAAATTTGTTTATAATATTTTAAATATTTTTAGAAAACCTTAAGATTATTCTACTAAAATCCTCTTTGAACAACATAAAATTTCATCATTTGAACAATTATTTTATAAAGCATCGACATCGACAACTTACATAAGAAAAAATTTACAAATTAATAATAATACAATCATATACTTATGAATTATAAATTGAATCATTCTTTTCAGGTGCATGGGTAACAGATTTGAAAGCGCGTGTCCAGTTTTTGAATAAATGGGTTGACGAAGGAATACCTCCTGTTTTCTGGATATCTGGATTCTATTTCCCCCAAGCTTTTTTGACTGGAACGCTTCAAAACTATGCCAGGAAATATTTAGTGTCTATCGATACTATAAATTTCGCTTTCGAAGTAAGTAAACGTAATTTACGTCAAAAAGATAATGATGTCATTGGGTGAAGAATTTCACCGTTGCCAATATGTGCAATACTTCGAAATATTTATAGATTTTGTAATATACAATATAACTCACTTGAGTGAGGATGGCATTGATTGGCGACAGGACTGAATAAGTGCAAAGACAGGAAGACATTTGAGACAAAATATTTTATCTCGTTCTAAGTTTATTTGAACCGGGTCGCGAACTGAACTTTGGCAGAAATCATACTGGTATACAGTTTTTTTTTGTTTGTACGGAATTATACAGCATTCTTACCAGCAACGAAGCTGGTAAGTGACTTTTTGGGTTATAACTTTTGTCCAAAATAGGTATCGTAAAATGTCATACTTACTTAATTTTTTGGTGACTGTTGGCGGTGAATTTGAAATTTTAAATTCAAGCTTGGATTCATATTAAAATAATAATAATAATATAAGTTTATTCATAAATGAATACATACACAACTATAAAGTGTAGAATACATTGTATGAATAAACTGAAAATAAACCTTACTGAGTAACCTTGTTGTAAGGTAAAAAACTATTCTACTAAAGAACTATTTCAAAAATGACAATAATTTTTTTTTTCATTTCCAATCTTATTTCTGTTTTTTTTTTTTCTAATCTGAATATTTCAAAAAAAGTTTACGTCGAAACTCCCCCATTAATTAATACTATTCATCAAATTATGAAAAATATGTCTTTCTGTAGTATTCAACCAATCTTTCACTTCATTTTTGTAAGAATACATGGACTTAGTCATTTTAATAATATCTGGTAGTAAGTCAAACAATTTTGGGATAATGTGAATGAAATTTCTTGTGCCTATTATTATATTCAATCTAGTTTTAAGTGTGACTGCTCTTTTATACCTCGTCTCATAGAGATGATCACCAAAATTGATATCCTTTTTATTTTTGAAAATGTGGATTAGAATTCTATACATAAACAATTGCACAATATCAAATTTTCTACTTTTTTATATAGAAGATCGGAAGAAAACAAATGATTTTGATCATATGTTATTTTTAAGAATTTTTTTTGAACCACTTCCAAGTTATAAAGATGACCTTTTTTAACACCACCCCATCCCAGAATGCCATAACTCAACTGAGATTGTACTAAGGAAAAGTACAACATTTCAAGGTGCTTCAATGAGAGAAATTGTTCAGGAAACTTGAATTTGGGTAACAGATATCTCAGTTTTTTAATGACAAGAAAAATATGTTGCGGTTTTGTTCGTTCCACAACCAATGCAATAGAAATTTTAGTGGTGACAGCTGGATGCATATTTAAGATTTCAAAGATTTTTCGTACGATTGGTTAGTAAATAGTTATTTTTCGATTGGTTGAGTAAAATTAGTGTTTGTTTTAATGGCACATCAGAGTTTTGAAATTGAATTCTCTCGAATTTTATACACAAAATAGAAACAACATTTTTTGTACAACTGTGAATGTGAATTTACATCGTCAGAAATATATTAAAAATAAATACTTCCAATACATCTTGACGTGGTTTTTTGTATAATCGACTGTTGTCTTGAAAATGTTATTCAATGTTTTCAGTAAAATCGTATTACAAAATTATTATAAAGGATTGAAAAAAGATCCTAATGATAGCGAATTGAAAGATACGTATAAAAAATTAAAAAATGAAATAAATACTTGTTGCAAAAATTCAAAAAAAATAAGTTAAATAAACAATTTGAAAGTGCTGGGACAAACCCTAAAAAAATATGGGAAGTGATTAATAATAACATTGGAACTAATAAGAAAAAAATGCAAATACCAATCAACCAAATTATGAGTAAGACCGATGTACTACTGAATAATGCAAATGATATATGTAATGAATTCATTAACTTCTTCACAGAAATTGGTTTAACATTATCTAAACAATTCAAAACTGTATTGAAAAATTTGTCATCATGTAAAAAGTCAATTTTTTTGAAGCCAGTTTCAGATGAAGAAATTAATAAAATAATTATGACTCTCAAATCGCATACAGCACCTGGTGAAGATCAGATTACTTCAAACAATTTAAAAGATATTGTTGATCTAGTAAGCTTACCTTTATCCTTAATTATTAATAATTGTATAGAAACTGGTACTTTTCCAGACTATTTGAAGAGAACAATTTTGAAACCTATTTATAAAGGAGGTGACAGAAAAAACATTTCAAATTATCGTCCAATTGCACTTTTGAATGTGTTTGCTAAAATTTTTGAAAAAGTGTTGAAAATCCAATTAGTTGATTTCATCAATGCTAATATTGGTTTTGATAAATTTCAATATGCATTCCAACAACATTCCAATACCCAAACAGCAGTTACTGACTTTATAAGTATTATTCATGAAACTTTAGATTCAAGTAATTGTGGTGTTGCAATATTCATTGATCTTAAAAAAGCTTTTGACACTATCAATCATACAATTCTATTAGACATCTTAAATAACCTGGGTATAAGGGGACATGCATTAATATATTTCAAAATTATTTCCGAAATCGTGTACAATATGCACTTATTGACCAATATAAAAGTTACGAAAAAGTATCAACATTTGGAGTTCCGCAGGGTTCTGTATTGGCACCAATTCTTTATTTGATTTATGTTAATAGCATTATGAATATCAACCTAATTGGTACGCATTTGTTTTTTGCTGATGATACTGTACTCTATGTTCAAATGTTCAAACCTTAAAAACAAATTTGGAAAAAAATATTAAAACAATTGAAATATGGTTAAATGAACTTAATTTAACTATTAATTCAGAAAAAACTGTCTATATGAGTGCGGAGTGAGTCCGTCACTGTCTATAGAGAATGGCGGCCATGACTACGTCACATATCGTCAAAAATGTTATTTCATCTTTTTCTATTAGTGCCACCATTGTCTTATGGGGATTAGACTCTCCTAGTAAGATAACGTTGAATCTCTTTGGTTTATGACCACTTCGAAATGCATTTAGAAAGTCGTACCTACCTGTCATATTATCTGTCCATTTCAAGGAAAATATATGTGTTCTAAAATGTTCAGATGTCCGATCAGATTTCGTGCTTTTAAGTTCACTGTTTGGCTCAATATGAATGATATTGAATTAATTTCTCAATAGAAAAATTGGGCTAATTTCAGGTTATGAGAACACATGTAACAAGGAGACCAGAAGACGGTTGTTGTATTTGGGGTCTCTTCTTGGAGGGAGCTCGTTGGAATCACATCCATATGATACTCGATGAATCCAATCCGAAGGAACTTTATACGGGTGAGAATACTCTGATAGATATTGTATGTAGGACAGTTTATATAAAAATATATCCGAAATTTACGAATATTGGAGTGGCACAGAGTTGGATATATATGATTGAGTGAGCCCTTTTTACCTTATTATTAGATTATTCTTTTGTCTCCACACGCTATTTTGGTTAAACAATGTTTATGTCATCCAGAATTATTAATTATATAACCAACAAATAATCTAGATGTCACTATATAATCAATATCCAAAACCAATATTAACTGAATTCAAATTAATTGTAATTCAAGCAAGTAGTATTCACGAAAAAAACATCATGTTTACAAACACCAAATTTGTACGCTTGGTATGGTCAACCATCAATAATTCTTCAAATGCGTTATAATGTCTTCCCAAGAGTTGGATGGAAACAAATTCAACATGGCCTGAACACAAAGACGTTATTTTTTCCAGTCTTTGATGGAAGTCATCCATATATTCAAGCGGACTTCTCGTATAATTGTTGGACGACAGTCGGAAAGAGATGGATATAGGACATTTTTAGTGAAACGTCAGTAGAATCAAATAAGTTATAATATACACATAGTGTATTTCATTTGAAATTACAATGTTGATATCAGTTACAAATAGATTTGGCAACACTGCTATCGTGAACATATTTTCACGAGCTAGCATCAGATCGCACTGATCAAGCATCACAAAATTATAAGTACAATAAGTACCTATATGTTTCTATTCGTTCTTCAGAAACGTCTTATAGTCCATCGATGTCAGATATTTCAGTAATGTTTTTTTCTTTTTTGTAACATTTGTTCATTAATTTTTCTTCAAATAAGAATATACATGGTCCTGCAACTGCGCTCCGGTGGTCCATATAGCTTATAAACGGCGCAACTTAAAAATTTCTTTCGAATACGAGCATGTTTCCCTCTTGAGAGAGTATCTTTGGAAAATATTCCGAAGTTTACAAGGTAGCCCAGAGAAGTGCACCAAACCAAACTTATATTTTTTGTAATGGAACACCCTATATTTCATCACATGGTTGAATGGAGCTTACTTTGACCATTAAAAAAATATATGGTCATGTATGTTCATCAACGTTAAATCCGGAGATATATCGATATTACATCAAAAAACATAAGGTATTCAACACTCTGACTCCTCGTGGAAAAATAATTCTAAAAACTTATGGGAGGCGAAATGACTTTCTGTAACATGACACAGTTGAAATTTCAATACTTTTTGTGTACCGGATAGGTCGGAACGCAAATAGAAAGATATCTTGTTTTTTCAAATGGAAACCCATATATTCAATTTCAGTAATGGAAAGGCCATACAATTTCCTTTCGAATTATATATACACGTGGTATTTACTTCACCGTGAAAATAACGTAAATTTCCGATTGAAAAATCCAAGATACATTTCAATTTGCTTTTCGATCTATCCGGTACAGAAAAAGTGATGAAATTTCAACTGTGTGTCTTCTTACAGAAACTAGACCATATTTGAGTCATTTCGCCTCCCATAATTTTTTAGAATTATTTTTCCACGTGGAGTTACATAGTGTTGAATAATTTATGTTTTTTGAAGTAATATCGATATATCTCCGGAAATAACGTCGATGAACATGCATGATCCTATATTTTTTTAATGGTCAAAGTCATCTCTATTCAACCATGTGATGAAATATTGGGTGTTCCATTACAAAAAATATAAGTTTGGTTTGGTGCACCTGTCTGGGTCACCTTGTATACTTCGGAATATTTTCCAAAGATACTCTCTCAAGAAGGAAACATGCTTGCATTCGAAAGAAATTTTTAAGTTGCGCCGTTTAGAAGCTATGGACCACCGGAGCGCAGTTGCAGGACCCTGTATATAATCAAATATAAAATATATTTATTGTCAATTCGAAAAATGAAGGTAAAAGTAAGTAATGATGAGTTATAGGTACCTACTGTTGATGGTGACTCACTCTATAGGCGGTGGCGAAAATGTTAATGAAACATATTGAAGTCATAATGTCGGTACATATTATTGCGACACCCTAGCTTTCATTTGCCTAATTACTATCTCTATTAAAAAAATCGAGAATTTTAAGAAGTGTCCAAGTATTGAATAAAAGTTTGGTTTTGTGGAGACCATAATAATATATTCGTTTCATGACATAGCTTTTTGGGAATTTACCCTTCCGAAGTCTGGAAATAAAAAATTAGATTCTAAGTACTTATATAAATCCCCGGTTTCTCTTTCTAAACCAGATTATCATAGACATATAATTCAGATATATTAATGGCCTCAGTACATAGTATTAAGTATCCTTATACAAGACTCAGTATAAATCTACTATCATTGTTTAAATAGAACATAGTCAATGCCTGTGGAAAAGGTATTGGACACAAACGCGAGTGTCATCTAGCGTGGAAGGGTTACAAACATGAATATTTGACGTCATTTTAATGCAGGTTTCTTCAAAAAAACCCTGATTTTAATGCTTTTCCATTGTTTTAATCAAGTTACGACATGACTTGGAGGCCAGATCACTGAAGCTACGACATGACTTGGATGCGAGCTCACTATCGCCATCTACATGTCGCATCCATTTTGATCCAATTATAATCCCATAAGGTTGACTATCTTCTATATAAACAATGCTACTATTATAAAATTGAAGAGGGGGATCATGCTTGTACCATTGCCTAAAGAACAACTTGTACATTTACATTGTCATTTCAATATACAACCTGCAAGACTAGTCCATAACTCGAGAAAAGTACTAGTCGCGACATCTATCGTGGAGTAGACGAATTACAACAAGGATACAGTCATTGTCTAAAGAAGTAATACCGTTGTATGAGGATTACATAGTAATATCACCTTATGGACGTTTCATTGGAGACAAAAGGAGACTGCGTGTAGATGGCAGCATCGTCGAGGGAGACTATGGAGTTTCATTGGTCAGCTCGAACAGCCATTTAAGTCGAGATTCGCTTGCCTCGACTCACCGCGCTTGGGTAAAATTATTGTTTTGCAGGTCCGCAGTCACAGATTGTTTCAGTTCCAGTCGTATTTATTTACTTGTTGGACGAATTCGCAGTATTCATGATGAATTGGTGTGATCAGGCGTTTGTCTTTATACAGTTCAATAGTGACGATTGTATAGATTTCAAACTGATTGCAAATCTTTGCTGAATTATTTATAGGGACGGTCTAGCGACTTTTTTATGCACACAACTACACTTCGTAGGTAACAATAATTAAAAATTTCGGACCATGAAGATTTTCAAACGATTGAATAAAAGTTTATGTAAAAGGCTGGAAAAATTTTGGTAACTCATGCAAATAATACAGATATATTACAATTTGGAAATTATTGATAGAAACATTGATATTCAAATACTGTAGAAAATGTCAAAGTATATGAAATCTTGTAAGCAAACAAAAAATGTCAAACTATTAAAATCGCAAAACAGTGATATTATTATGTATTATTGTTATACAGTGACCGCCAAAAAGTATGTACTATATGGGAAAAAAGTTTGTTATTAGAGTGTGGGAAAAACATTTCTGGGGAAAAGTTTGTGCATGTCCAATAACCTAAAACCGATTTTGACACAATGTTACGTGACCACTAGTATGGCAGCAAAATGGAAAAAAATACCATGAAGAGGCCAAAAGTGGGCAAGATATCGAGAAAAATTATTTGGAAAAGTTGCTTGGAATTTAGTGTTATACTCACAGTCGATTTTCAAGCAATGAATTGAAAAAATTTAAAATTGCATTTTTTTGGAATATTTTCCGATCTCTTTGCAAAAATCAAAGTTTTTATATGAATGGCTTGACTATAGTGGAACATTTGTATAACGATGATAATGATAAAACTTTCACATTTTTTTCATTGGTTTATATCTAACAGTTCTATCTAACAGAATTTCAAGACTAGTGTGATTATATGCAATCTGGATACATCATGTTTCTTAATTATAATCAAGTTTCAATGATAATTTTATTGTGCATGAGTGTTTTACTTTGCACGTAATATTTAAGCCTCTTAAATTTGACGCACTATTTTCAAGTTTATGTGCGAAGTGAAACGCTCATGTACGATTATCATGAAAACTTGATTGTAATCAGGGAACCAGAATGTTTCTAGATTGCCATATCATCACAATAGTCTTGGAATTCTAATATAACTGTTAGATATGAACCAATAGGTATCTTTACATTCACGCGCAACCTCGCGCGATTGGAGCACCACGTTCCAATCGCGCGCGAAAGAACATCAGTCTAAATGCTTAAATAATCATTCGGTTCCTAGACGTGTTTAAAACCTGCATGATAACGCACGTTCTTTCCCAAGTGATTTACTGCAGTTGATTTTTTTAAGTTGTTTTCACTTCCACGTGGTCAGTATATGTTTAAGGGAGAAACCAAATTCATCAAAATATACGAAATTATTCTGTATCCATTCGCAAATAATGTTCGAAATCCATTGGAAATTTATCACGCAACTCATTCATCAAAGGCATATGCCCATATTTGTTCCAATTTTCCATCCATGCTTTTACCCGATAACTCATTTTTTGACGATTATTCAAAGTATTCAGATAGGCCAGCCACAGAGCTACCTGTATCTTTCGTTTTCGGTGTTTAATTTTGTTCATTTTGGTGAAACCGTCTATAAAACTGTTGAACTTTTTAACACCCCACGAGCCACGACTAGCTCGAGTGAAACTTGACACTTTTTGAGTTACACTAGCATTTTTATCCTCTACGATTAACGCTACAGGCCAAAACCACGCGATTTTAAGGAAACAAATTGGACAACGCGACACTCTTAGCCACGCGAAAACACGAGCGATTGGAACGTGGTGCCAATCGCGTGTGATTGCGTGTAAATGTAAAGGTTCCTAATGTAACAGCGAGGGTTCTGGCAAAAACCAATTTTTTCAATTTAGTGTCATATCTGATGCGGAGAACATGAGACAGTTTTGTCATTATAATTGAAATATAAATATTCCATTAGTCAATCCATTCAGAAGAAAAAACTTTTATTTTCGTAAAGAGATTTATTGCTTGAAACTCTGTGTGTGAGTATAGAATTAAATTCCTAGTAACTTTTTCAAATTACTTTCATCGATATCTTGCCATCTTACCCCACTTTTGGCCCCTACATGGCATTTTTTCCCAATTTGCCGCCATACTAGTGGTCACGTGACATTTGTCAAAATTAATTTTCAGGATATCTGACATGCACAAACTTGTAATAAACTTTTTTTCCATATGGTACATTCTTTTTTTGGCGGTCACTGTATTTCGAAATTTGTGTCTGGTCTATATAGTCTATATAGTAATAGATGTTTCTTGAACAAAATTTTATAAGGCAGCATTCGCTGAGAGGATTTTTCTCTCTTGTCGCTCGAATGCTTGAAAATGGAAATATGTTTCAACAAGTTGATATCTTTAGCAGCTGAATAAATGCTATCAAAAAAGGACTGAGTCACATATACAGGGTGGGGCACCGAAAACGAAACAGATCAAATATCTTCAAAATGCATGTGTTGTGAAAAAAATGCAAAAACAAGTCGATTTTTAATTCAAAGGAGACATCTTTCTATCATAACCTTAACTGTCATACCTCTCCCTCCCCCCCCCCCCCCCTTGGTCACTATCACCCAAACCATTTGAATTGGGAAAGTAGTAAGTGTGACACATCATTGAAGAGGTAATTTCAGGAGGAATTGAGTCATGTCAATTTTCGCTACCTAACTTTTCATTTTGGCGCCCTCTTGCGGGAAAAACAACTGTTTCGTATTCCAAATTATGATACTTCATTTGCAAGGTAATTTAACATACTAACTAACTAACAGGGCAAGTTGAATGAAATCTTTTGAAGAATAAAAAAATTGAACATTGAATAAACTTGAGGATTGGAAAACCTTGAATAAATTCGAATCCAATCATTCCAAACTGCATCAATTCACAGTAGATGCTCAAAGACTTTGCCATGGACTACCATACATGAGTTAAAGTTAGTATCGAAACGCTGTCTGACGTTTTTGAGTAATGTATGAAAAAAATTCCAATTTCTAAGTTCATACAATGGTAATTTTTTAATTGTTGTTGTTTTCGTGAATTGCTTACATTAGCTTTCAAATTGAATATCATAAGTTGGAATACGAAACAGTTGTTTTTCCCGAAAGAGGGTGCCAAAATGAAAAGTTAGATAGCGAACACTCACATGTCTGAATTCCTATGGAATAACCTTTTCAATGCAGTGTCACACTTAGTACTTTCCCTATTCAAATTGTATGAGTGACGAAGGGGTGGGGGGAGTGGTGTGAAAGTTGAGGTTATGATAGGAAGATTTTCCCCTTGGATTAAAAATCTACGTGTTTTTGCATTTTTTTCACAATACATGTGTTTTGAAGAATTCGTTTTCGATGCCTGGTCGAATCGAACCACAATTACAAATTTCGCCCACCATCTTGTTTTTTGCATCAACAAAAAAAACATAATTTCCAAACCCTGAAAATCCACAGATACTAATTTTGATTCGAATCGGATCATAATTACAAATTCCGTCCGCCATCTTGGAGCGACCATCTTGTTTCTTTGCAATGACAGAGAAATCGTAATTTCTGACCATGGAAACCACCACATATCAATTTTGAATCGAATCGGACCATAATTATTGCAAATCTTGTCCGCCATTTTGGAGCCGCCATTTTGTTTTTTTCTTTTAGAAAAATAACATAATGCATTGTCACCGAATTTATGTCGAATTAGCTTGCAAATGAAGTATCATAATTTGGAATACGGAACAGTTGTTTTTCCCGCAAGATGGCGCCAAAATAAAAAGTTAGGTGGCAAAAATTGACAAGGCTGAATTCCTTATGAAATTACCTTTTTAATGGTGTGTCACACTCACTACTTTCCCTATTCAAATTGTTTGGGTGGTAGCGACCAAGAGGTGGGGGAAGAGGTATGACAGTTGAGGTTCTGATAGGAAGATGTTCCCCTTGGATTCAAAATCGACGTGTTTTTGCATTTCATTCACAACGCATGCGTTTTGAAGATATTCGCTCTGTTTCGTTTTCGGTATTATTATTATTGTTTCATGTACTTTATTGGGTATATATCTATTCTTAGTTTTAAGATTTTATACATTCATTTTTATTGCAACAAATTGTAATTGGGATTACCCGTTGAATAAATATATAAAATACTTGTATTATCGATTTCATTGAAGTGGTCACTGTGAAATTATAGTTTATCATTTGTAGAGCTAGAGGAACTTTATGGCTATATTTAACCCAAGATTGGGGCAAGGGATGAAACTCGTCCGCTATTTTGATGTTATGAATTTACATTTTCGCCAGAAATATGAACACCTGCCAAATTTTGAGTTAATTCGAAAACTGCTAGTAAGTCAAAATCCACTTCCAAGATTTAACGCAGACAGACATACAGTCTTATTTGAATAAATGCGCGTAAAATATGCATATTCTCATCATCTACCATATCGATTTTGGAACCATCATCCCAAATTTTATCAAAAAACACATATCCGATCCCAAAAACCCCCACATACCAATTTCAAATTGATCGCCCGCCATGTTTTTCCCTTATAAAAATGTCATAAAGCATCCTCACCTGAATGACGATCAACTGTCATATTTAGAGTCCATTGATGATTAGATTCTGTCAGACAGGTACTTAAAGAAACTTGACTCACAAATTCCAATGAGTTACATTTTTTAGCTTGAATAAAATTCCTGAATGTTGACAAGGGTAATATTCTCAATTGAACATAGAGAAACAACTCCTAAGCAAATGGAAACAAACCTACAATAAAAATGAATGAATGCATTAGCCGGGGAAGTAGTTGTTTCCTGTTAGATATTACAAAAAATAGCTTAATTTTTATCGTAGGTTTGTTTCCATTTCATCATGTTCATAATTTCTTTAAAAATCATCATTCCTGAATGTGTTAATGACAGAAAATTTTATCGACTGTAGTTTATACAGCTCGACCTTGCTCGACTAGTAAATCTCTTGGATGTCAGTCAGTTCATATTTGTTTAAATGAACGGATACGTCAATAGGACAGCAGCGACAATTTAGTAAGTTGGAGCAAATTGATATTCCACAAGACAACTCAGGGAGTTTCCAATCACGTATAATATCAAAATATTATCACCTAATGCCATTCATCGAAATTTTGAACCCAAGTATCCGAATATAAAATTCTGTTAGCTATTTCATACGTCTGAACGTGAATAATGTTCAACCCCTCAATAAGTCCCTGTTTAAATTACGTTCCATCAAGTTGGAATTAGGACCGTGTAGGGGTCACTACTGCACGGATTGAAAAATTCGAAGTTTCCACATGTTCCTGGCAGATGGCGCTGAAAATGGGCTCCAATAGATGATACACTGGCGTTATCCTACTATGTAATCCTCATACAACGGTAATACCATTGTTTATATAGAAGATAGTCAATCTTATGGGATTATAATTCGATCAAAATGGATGCAACATGTAGATGGCGATAGTGAGCTCGCATCCAAGTCATGTCGTAACTTCAGTGATCTGGCCTCCAAGTCATGTCGTAACTTGATTAAAACAATGGAAAAGCATTAAAATCAGGGTTTTTTGAAGAAACCTGCATTAAAATGACGTCAAATATTCATGTTTGTAACTAATCACGCTAGATGACACTCGCGTTCGTGTCCAATACTTTTTCCACAGGCATTGACTATGTTCTATTTAAACAATGGTAATACAGTATTCTCGCACGAAGGGACATTTCGAGAATTTCCTCCACACTAGATCGCATGCAATGCAATGATCCAGATTGGGTATGCCGCGCTCCTAACACAGTACCCATTTTTTTTTCGGGAACTACTCAGTATTCCAATAGTAAAATTCTATAATATCTTCTTACAACTTTCAATTAAGCTATAATGGAACTCCGTTATTCAGAACATGATATATCAAATGTAGGAATGTGCCACAAAGTTTAATCCTTGGGCCATTGTTATTAATTATTTTTGTATTTGTGAATGATTTTAGTCATTGAGTTCATAATGGCGCAATTGTACAGACAGTTAAAAGATATTTCAATAGTTTCGACATGTTGTGAAATTCTGAGAGACTCAGGTATAAGGGGACTGATTCTCATTTATTTTTCAGAAATGCCTGTCGTGTGGCTCAAGCCAGAAGAACTTCACCAGAAGCCAGAAAACACATACATGTGTCCAGTTTACAAGACACTCACAAGAGCGGGAGTTCTTTCTACTACAGGGCACTCGACCAACTACGTTTTAGCAATAGAAATTCCTAGTCTAAAATCTGAACAGTATTGGATCAAAGGAGGAGTCGCTTTGATCTGTGCTCTTGATTACTAGTTTGACGAATTTGTTGATAATTGTAAAGATTTATTTATTTGAAGCGTATATATTTAATAAACCCAAGATACTCACAACCTTTTTAAATTTCTTCCATTTTACCTGAATAAGCACAGCTTATTAGTGTAATGTATCGTGGATTTGAGTCCTTCATTGTAAGAGCTACATGAGGAGTACCCCACGGATCCATCTTGAAACCGCTATCACCTCACTAGTTTATCAATATTATTCTGAATATTCTAAATTCAAATACTTCACTTCATGTAAACCTTAAGTTATTCAGGTTGGTCCCAAATTCTTCAATAATGATCTATTTTGTCAAGTTCACGGAAAAACGATATTCTCCATGGCTATGACGTAGTAAAAATAAAAGCCACTGAATTGAAAGTTGCCAAAATTAAATTTCTAGTTGTAATAAATAAATGAAGTAAGGGCGTTAATAATCACATTATATGTATATTAGAGAGACTTTAACTTCTCGTTAATAATCACATTATATGTATTGGAGAGACTTTAACTTCTGCTATTTCAAATATTTCAGAATCATTTGTTTTGTACATGTTTTTAGAACCCACAAATTTAATACAATATACCATGAAATAAATATTACCGGTAAATTAAATTTAAAAACGAATTGAAGAATTAAAAAAAACTATTGGATTATTTTTAGATTTAAAGAAAGCGTTTGATACAGTTTTACATAAAAAAATTATTATCTAAATTAGAACGGTTTTGCATAAGAGGGATCTGCCTAAAACTATTTGAAAGTTATTTATTTGAAAGGGAATAAACTGTTCAGATTGATCATATCAAAAGTTATTCTGGAAAAGTGAAATGTGGAGTTCCCCAAGGGTCAGTTCTAGGACCTATTTTGGTTTTGATTAATATCTATGATTTGTTTCAAACGAAAATTAAAGGAAATTTGTTTAATTTTGCCGACGAACACTATATATAGCTAGGTAGTGGGACTACCTGGGAATAAACAGAATCAAATGATGAATTTGATTCAATTTCAAAAAATAATCTCAACCACGATTTACCGACTTTGAATTTGGAAAAAATCTCATTTTGTGACATTCACATTGCATGAGACATATTCTCAACCAAAAAATTGAAGATCCATACTATTTCATGCTTAAAAATGAAAAACATTGTGCCAAACTTATTTCCAAAGTTGATGTTATAAAGTATCTAGTGTTTACTTAGATTTCAAGCTCAAAATATTCTAAACAAAATGAAAATTCGGGATAATTATTATAAAAGATTGAAAAAAGATCCTAATAACAGCGAATTGAAAGATACGTATAAAAAATTAAAAAATGAAATAAATACTTGTTGCAAAAATTCAAAGAAAGATAAGTTAAATAAACAATTTGAAAGTGCTGGGACAAACCCTAAAAAAATATGGAAAGTGATTAATAATAACATTGGAACTAATAAGAAAAAAAAGCAAATACCAATCAACCAAATTATGAGTAAGGCCGGTGTACTACTGAATAATGCAAATGATATATGTAATGAATTCATTAACTTCTTCACAGAAATTGGTTTAACATTATCTAAACAATTCAAAACTGTATTGAAAATTTTGTCACCATATAAAAAGTCAATTTTTTTGAAGCCAGTTTCAGATGAAGAAATTAATAAAATAATTATGACTCTCAAATCGCATACAGCACCTGGTGAAGATCAAATTACTTCAAACAATTTAAAAGATATTGTTGATCTAGTAAGCTTACCTTTATCCTTAATTATTAACAATTGTATAGAAAATGCTACTTTTCCAGACTATTTGAAGAGAACAATTTTGAAACCTATTTATAAAGGAGGTGACAGAAAAAACATTTCAAATTATCGTCCAATTGCACTTTTGAATGTGTTTGCTAAAATTTTTGAAAAAGTGTTGGAAATCCAGTTAGTTGATTTCATCAATGCTAATATTGGTTTTGATAAATTTCAATATGCATTCCAACAACATTCCAATACCCAAGCAGCAGTTACTGACTTTATGAGTAGTATTCATGAAACTTTAGATTCAAGTAATTATGGTGTTGCAATATTCATTGATCTTAAAAAAGCTTTTGACACTGTCAATCATACAATTCTATTAGACATCTTAAATAACCTGGGTATAAGGGGACATGCATTGAATATATTTCAAAATTATTTCCGAAATCGTGTACAATATGCACTTATTGACCAATATAAAAGTTACGAAAAAGTATCAACATTTGGAGTTCCGCAGGGTTCTGTTTTGGCACCAATTCTTTATTTGATTTATGTTAATAGCATTATGAATATCAACCTGATTGGTACACATTTTTCTTTTGCTGATGATACTGTACTCTATCACAAATCTAAAAATGTTCAAACCTTAAAAACAAATTTGGAAAAAGATATTAAAACAATTGGAATATGGTTAAATGAACTTAATTTAACTATTAATTCAGAAAAAACTGTCTATATGATATTTAAAAAAAAGAATATGGAAAACATCAAATTAAACATTATAATTAAAAACAGAACTATTGCTGAAGTTGAGAAACACAAGTATTTGGGTCTGATTATTGACAAAAATTTAAATTTTGAGAGTCATATAGAGAAAATGAAAAATTCTATTATTCCTCTGATAGGAGCTATCAGAAGAATACAATTTCTAAGAAAAAATATTCAATTTTTAATATATAACGCACATATTATCTCTCGAATCAGATATATGATCACAGTGTGGTCATCATGCAGTCAAAAACAAAAAGAAATTATTTATAGATTGATGAATAAAGCAATAAAAGTAATATTTGATAAACCTTGGGATACACCATCTTCAGATTTGTACAAAAACACCAATAATATGACATTGAATCAACTTATTAAATTTGAAAAAGCTAAATTTGCATTCAAATTAACCAAAAATATTCAAAAAAGTAATACAACAATTCAGAAAAATTCCAAATTACATAGTCATAATACTCGGATTTTGAACCACTTTCACTTGGACAATATCCATTCCAACAAAGGGAAAGCAAATCCAATTTTCAGCTCTATAGAAACATTTAATAAATTACCAGAACAAATAAAAAATTCAAAAACGATAACTTCATTTTCCAAAAATTTGAAAGAAATGTTACTATTGAAATGATGTTCATAAGAATACTACAAAACTTTATGAATTATTTGTATTATTTGATAATGTATTAGAATTAGATTACTTTATTTTATCATTGATGTACATTCAACCTTCCTTATACCAGAACTTGTTCTGACTGGAAGTTATTTATACAATAAAAAAAAAGTGGCATAAACAAATCAATGAATCATATACAACATAAATACGAAAAAAATAATAAAATGGATGGTTGGATGTCAACTGAAAAGTTCTCTACAATAACTTTGATGCAACAACATGCCGTTTATATAGATAAAAAGATTTACAACCAATTGCGTTTCTTCAAAAAAATTGTTTTTCGTGATTAAAAATGAAAACAAATACTGGCTGATGAGAATAAAGAAAATGTAGAAAATTATTTGTATGTGAAATGATATCAATCCTGATCTTTTAATACATACCTACTTAGTTTTTTGTTGTTTTTATGTAAACAAAATATGTCAAATATTATGGATGTAAACATTCAAGTTGATTCAGCTATTTTTCTTCCTTTGAACATAAATATTATTGATATTCTGTGTTGTGATTTATGATTATTAATTCTCATCAACAATTTCACATGATCATGGATAAGACTTTAACTTATTTGATCATGTTTCCATGAGAAATTTATGTCTATTTTATTTTCAACAATGATTTTAATTTAGTTCATCACTGCTAGAAATTGGATGAATTGATAAAAGAAATGTTTATATTTTCAAACCAAATAAAACTCATAACTTGTTTTACAAAGGTTTTTTGGTTAACTTGTATAACTATTACAAAAACATATGACTTTTGAGGAAAACTGTCAACAATGCACCATTACTAACAGAATTATTCTCCAAGGCGCAACCTAACACCACAGGTACATTCATCAAGGTACCTGAAATAACTTTGGGATATCTTCTGCTCTTGTTAGAATTATATGTGAACAATAAACGTTTACTCAAATAATTTTCATGAAGAGAAACATTACCTACTTCCACGTAACTCTGTTTATGATTGGAGTACATCTGAATTGACAGTCTGAGACTCTCAGCTTTCTCCAATTGTTTGGCTGGTAAGAGAGTTAAGCGAAAGTGTAAACCAAGGCGCTCATAAAACTCAGAAACTTCGCTAATAATAGAATCTAATATCTCGTCTTCATCTGAAGTAGCAATAAAAATATTCAATACAGCCTGTTGGCTCAAATTAAACAAGCTAACAGGCAAATCTGTATTCACAGGTCCATACTTCTTGCCAATTGAGAAATACTTCAGCGGAAGACTTGTTTGCTGTATTGCATGTTTTGTGAAATACGCCATGAAAGGATATAGTGAAGCTGAGCCACAGAGATGCAAACGATTGATGTCACTCTCAGAACCCTCTTCTTCTAGTGTGAAAACTTGTGAGTTTTCACCAGAACTACCATCACAGCCTTCAACAACTACACTACGGCAGAAGTCAGGGTTAGAGAATTGAATGTATCCAGACTTCAAAAGACAATGCCTGAAATAGTTCAGGATACACATCTCAAACAGTGCGGCATCAGATTTGAAATAACAAGCCAAAGGATTAATGTAATGCAAATAATTTTTTGACTCTGCAATATCAATATGGCTGTCAGAAACTTTACCAACAATTCCGAAATCTGGGGTATGGTATACTACAGCTTCATCTTCAGGTGTTTTTTTGTGAAGCATGTTTGGTAGGCCTAGAACTTTCAACATGGTACCTTCCTCAATCTCATAGAAAGCCTCCTTGAGGTTTCTAAGGTCGTCTTTCACAACTCTGGCATGCAGTTTCAACCTTTCAATTTCCACTTGATTTGCTGTTGCATCTTTCAGCAAGTCTGCTATGGTTCGGCCCATTTCTGATCTGGTGGTTTCCAGGGTATGTTTACGAGTGCTGATGGTTTTGAAGAAATTCCATCTTCCTTCGACTTGAACAATATCGATTTCTAACCCACGTTTTGCTATATTAACTTTTAAATTTTCTATGCTTTGTAATTGTTCATCAAAATCTATTACAGGAGTTAACAAGGCATATGTTTTTTGAGCTTTATCCCCAGTTATGTACAGAGCAGAAGAATACCACCTTATTAGAGAGTCCTTAAAACTATGGAGGATACGCTTTCTATAATACATCATCATCAATTTTCATTTTTTTTCTTGATTCTTCAGGTTCAGCTTCTTTATCACCTTTTGTTATTGTTTCAATATTCCTTTTGACTGCAGTTTTCCAGTTGCCAAACCCAGCTGCCCTCTCAGACTCTTCAATAGTGTAGGGCTCTAGTTCCAATGCTTTCAACCTTCTCTTGTGGACTTTAGTTCTGAAATGGTCTTGCAAAGCAGTCACGTTTATGAAATATCGTGCACAGTGGACACAGTAATGTTGTGCAGCTCCTGGTTTGTCAAAGTCAACTTCCTGATTTAATAGAACCTCTGAATTTTCGGGTTGGATATCTTGGTCAATCTGAACAATGAAATTATGATGAACTTTTTATTCAAAGGAAAACAAGGTGATGTTATATTACCTGATCCAAATCTTTCGTCCTACGCTTTATTCCCCATCTTCTCTTCAGATGAGTATCCCCGGCATGTGTCTTTTTTCTTCTATAAACCATTAGAAATCAGTAATAAAAAATAAAAAATAAGTGAATATACAAACACGTTAAAAATTAATATTTGAGGTTAGATTTATTTATACCCACACCTCAGTATAGGCGGCAGTGTTGCCAACAGGCCGTCACAGATTACAGAAAACAGTTTTCTGTAAAGACTTGTTCATACCCTTGCGAAGTTCACAATTTCTCTGCGAATAAAATGACTGCCGACATGGTTCTGAATCAACGATTGGTCCCAAGAAGACTAAAAACAAGGAGTGTTTGATTCCCATAAGACAATGGGGATACTAGTAGAAAGAGATGAAAGAACATTTGTGACGAAATGTGACGCAGTAATACATGTCATGGCCGCCGTTCTCTATAGACAGTGACGGACTAGCTCTTGGTATATGAGAGTTACTGCTGACAGTTTTGTTGCTTGATTCGAGTTCGACTCTGTACTCATACCCAAGTACGTCACTATGACGCGTTGATGATACAAGTTTCTGATTGGCTAGAGCTTATTAAACCCTCCTTGTTTTTAGTCTTCTTGGATTGGTCCGGCATGACTGGCAGCCATTTCATTCGCAGAAAAATTGAGTTTGAACAAGTCTTATTTCGCTAGTAACTTATGAAGTGATCTCACCACAGACCACCTACTTAGGTGGTCTGTGAATTTCACAAACCAAGAAAAATCGTGAAACAATAATGAGCAATTTTTATTGAGTGAAATCTACGCACGTCATAAAACTTGGTCAATTTCTGTTTTCAGCGTAGGGATCACGAGACTCGACTCGATCAAATCGACTTAACACGTGATCGCGTCTATAAAGTTGTTCACGAACGTTGATTGAATATGGAATCGAGTACTCGATTCTGCCTAATTCTTTAGTTAGGATAGCATATACCATATTCGATCAACGTTCGTGAACAACTTCATAGATACGAAAACGAGTTAAGTCGATTTGATCGAGTCGAGTCTCGTGATCCCTATCCAGTTTTAGTACAAAGAGCTGAGTATAGGACAGCATTAAAGATATTTTTGTAGTTTATCCACTTATGAAATGGAATTGGATGTAATATTCGTTAAATTCATTTCCGCTAGATGGCACTTCAACGACACAGGTATTTCCACTTCTTGCACAACTCTCTGCAGCTAATTCAATTTTCAGGTTAACATAATTTGAAAGTATGCACACCATCACCTATGTATGCATTGCCATGTGCCTTGAATAATTTTGTTCTTGAATGGAAAATACTTCAAAGAAACTTCGTCTGTAGAACGATTGATGCATTGAAACAGTTAGGAAAGACGCCTATAATAATGGAAGTTCTGACTTCTGCCGCCACCATAGTTCAAGATATTTAGTATATCACTATACGCTTATGTTCTTTTATATATCAATTATACGGATACGGTTAAAATATGTACTCCACCATTATCTAAAGAAAATAAATAATGACTCATCCATACCATTATACTATCGTCGAAAAAAACTTACTTTATATGATCCACCATCCACCAAATAACTACAGATGTTTTGCTCAGGGCCGCAGGGCCCAAAATGACCATATATCTATTTAATAGATATATGCCAATGACCCAATCATACCCACATAAATATAAGTTATGTGATCATACCATTTCCATCCAAAAACAAAGTTATGAAAAAAGTGGCAAGGCCTTTGCGTCTGATGAACTCATTTGAACTTTTCACATCTCCAGAAATTCATTCAATTTTTAAGGAGAATAAAACTGATAACACTGTGATCTCTTGTAATCTTATGGAATTTCGGAACTGACCACAATATAATATACTATTGTTTCTTGCCGAAATTCTGATCACCATCTAGCGGGGACAAACTCATTTGTAACTGGTTGAAGTTGCTACAGATTTCTATAAAAGGATATCTATGAAGTGTGGTTCTCAGGCCTCTACCTTTACGTCGCCAACAGTAGATGGCGACAAAATCGCCAACTGGGTCGATGACGGCCAAGGACAAGGAGACTAAAATTTAACGAGGAGTGTTTGATTCCCATCAGACAATGGGGACACTAGTAGAAAGAGATGAAAGAACATTTGTGACGAAATGAGACGTAGTAGGACGTGTCATGGCCGCCGTTCTCTATATACAGTGGCGGACTAGCTCTTGGTATTTGAGAGTTACTGTTGCTTGGTTCGAGTTGGACTCTGTACTCATATCCAAGTACGTCACTATGACGCGTTGATGCTACAAGTTTCTGATTGGCTAGATCTTATTAAACCCTCCTTGTTAAATTTTAGTCTCCTTGGGCCAAGGAGACTAAAATTTAACAAGGAAAGTTTAATCCCCATAAGACAATGGAGACACTAGTAGAAAGAGATGAAAAAACATTTGTGACGAAATGTGACATAGTTGGACGTGTCATGGCCGCCGTTCTCTAAAGACAGTGACGGACCAGCTCCTGGAATATGAGAGTTACTGCTGACAGTTTTGTTGCTTAGTTCGAGTTCGACTATGGATAATAGAGAAAGCCTATGTGATGCCAAAAAAAAGAGCATCGACTTCGAATTGAACGCTGCTGAATTAATGCGCTTGCGCCAGACATTCCTATTCAAAGACACTATTTTGCTTTTTCATCTCTTTCTAGCGTGCATGGTTCGGCAGCAAAAATTATCAAAGATATGAGAAGCATATCTTATGTGGTGCTGATTCGGCAAATTCCAACATATCCTCATAATATGGATAAGTTTACAGCGAGCAAGTGTAGATTTTGCTAATTATAAGAGAGCGGCACTATATGGGTTTTATTACTGAGAATATTACACATTTTATAAATTTCTGAGTTCATGCCTGACAGAATTTAAGATCGCCGCGTTTTACTTCGAGTTCGTGTTCAGGAGGCAAAAAATACATCACTAATAACATTGTTTACTAGAAAACTATTTTTCTCGGCGGTTATGAGGCCGATGTGGAACGAGATTTACCTTTTCAAACAATTGTCCGTCACATACACAATCCATATTTCTTCAAGTTTATTGAGTTTTCATCCGTTTTTGGCAGAAAATTGATTGATGAAACTCTGGTAGCAGGTAACAAACAGACATTTTATTATTAGAGTTACAAATGGATCAATGAATCGTTTTTTTAATGACACGAAGTTTAAAATTGACCGTCTTGCATAATTCTCATTCTTCATTTATCCACATTATAGAAAAATGTGAGCCCATTATGGTTGAAAATGTCAAAAGAAGCATAACCTTAAAAATGTATGACATTTCTCGTGATTCAGAATTCGGCATGCGCAATAGTTTCCCAGCGTCAGTTTGAGAAAAGGTAAGATAGATATTTTTGGCTTCAATTTGATTACATTGCGTCTTATGGAGTGTTATCAATATTTGTAGTTAATAGATATATGGTTCGACTCTGTACTCATATCCAAGTACGTCGCTATGACGCGTTGGTGCTACAAGATTCTGATTGGCTAGATCTTATTAAACCCTCCTTGTTAGTTTAGTCTCTTTGGATGAAGGCAATATATTATGGAACATCGAACACAAAACTACTTTCTTCAACCAGAGGGGTACCCAAAACTAATCACAATTTGAATTAGTTTTCTTCATATAGATGAATACTTCCCAGATTTTGAATTAGATCTTAATCAAACAAATGTGAATTAGTGCGATATGATAATAATATCAAACATGATGAGATTGAATGATGGGTGTGGAGATGAAATATGAAAATGAAATATAATATGGCATTAGTGTATGGGTTTGTATACAGATCATCTCACGATGAAAGTAACATAGGTAGAATTAGAGCAATTGATAATTGTCCGGCCTATTTTCAAACTTTTCCTCAAATAATACTTTATTCTGACGCAATATGTAAGTCCTTGATTCTCAGCAATTTCGTAAACCATGTTCAACAAATGTTATTACGTCTTTAAATGAACTACCTATAAGTGTCTTTGCAAGGTGTAATTATTAGCATATTGTTTATATAGAAGTAAGAAAGTTAGTCAATGCCTGCTTAATTGGTGTTGGACTCAAACGCGAGTGTCATCCACAGAACTCATACTTATATCTTATGACTAGTATGAGTTCTGTGGTGTCATCTAGCGTAATCAGTTACAAACATGAATATTTGACGTCATTTTAATGCAGAGGTTCCTTCATAAAACCCTGATTTTAATCAAGAAGACTAAAAACAAGCAGGGTTTAATAAGCTCTAGCCAATCAGAAACTTGTATTATCAACGCGTCATAGTGACGTACTTGGGTATGAGTACTGAGTCGAACTCGAATCAAGCAACAAAACTGTCAGCAGTAACTCTCATATACCAAGAGCTAGCCCGTCACTGTCTATAGAGAACGGCGGCCATGACATGTATAACTACGTCACATTTCGTCACAAATGTTCTTTCATCTCTTTCTACTAGTGTCCCCATTGTCTTATGGGAATCAAACACTCCTTGTTTTTAGTCTTCTTGAATTTTAATGCTGTCCCATTGTTTCAATCAAGTTACGACATGACTTGGAGGCCAGATCACTGAAGTTACGACATGACTTGGATGCGAGCTCACTATCGCCATCTACATGTCGCATCCATTTTGATCCAATTATAATCCCATAAGGTTGACTAACCTTCTAATCTTCTATATAAACAATGTTATTAGGATGTCACGATGACAGTTATTGTCATTATGAACAGCGACACCGAAAATGGCGAAAACTGTTTAGGAGTTAGACGATAGTTAATTGGTCATATCCTCTCCTATGTTCGCAGTGCTGTTAGATGATCTGATATGCATGGTCAAGTGAAAAGGGTGATCAACACTTGGTTGGAAGTGAATAAAACAACAAACAATAAACGAAATCAACTACAGGAAGAAAACTATATAAACACATTTAGGGCTTTGTTAAAAGACTATGAGATTTGAGAGAAACATCTAACATGCTGAATGTTTCTCAATTATTGGTTTCATTTCCAACCAAGTGCCGAACATCATCTCTTTCCCAGAGCCCGTTTTTTCAATAAAAAGAAAAGCTTCGGAATTCGCATTTTATTGTCTCGGGAAGTGTGTGTTCCATGAGGCATGGTATATCCTGCAGAAATTGAAGAAGATCAACAAGTTCTACTTAACTTTCCCTCGGCATTCACGATATTTTTCGATTATTTTAGGAATTTTCTCTTATTCTTGAGTGCCGAAACATAAAAAAATGTCGTGAACACTTTTTTTTTTAATTTATTAGGTTGAACCTATACCTGAAATTTAGTGAATTTATTCATAGAAATACTGAGAAATTTCGCATAAGCCGAGAACGTTGATAGTGTAGGGCGCTTCGACAGCTTCGAAATGAAGGTAGCTTTTATTCAAAATTTTGAATTCATTTTGGCAGGTGCACTCTTTAGCTTACCCTGTAAGTAGTGTCAATTTTCCTCTTGCAGAGTTGTTGTCTTTACTTCACATACTCTCACAGCCCACTCATCAATTCAAACCTGGTACGTTCATTGATCCTGTATTTTAGTTCTCAGCAAAATACTATGCAACTAGCAATAATACAATGAAGCAACTAGCAAAACAATGAAGCAACTAGCAAAACAATGAAGCAACTAGCAAAACAATGAAGCACCTAGCACCCTCGGCATAAAATATAACATATTAGGTAAGATTATGTTCTCAGTTAATTTATACTCAACGAGATCGTATCACAGACCTCATAAAGGTTTCCTCAAACCAACGTGGGAACGCAGGACGGGAGCGGGAACGTGATGAACGCGCGACTGAATTCGATAGGATATATAAAAATGCATACCGGTGCGATTATTCGTATTCAGCGTAACAGCGAAATATGTTTGGTTCGCTACGTGCACTGTTTTTCTAGCAATTTGCACAGTTCCCATTTTCCGTTCCTGCTCCCGCTCCCGCGTTCCCGCTTTGGTATGAGGTCTGTGGATCGTAAAGGTGTTGATGGACAAGTAAACACACGAAAGAGGCACTGAGTAATGCAAATTTTCCTACACATTGGCTGAGACATTCGGTTTATTTTGCATACAAACGAAAGTGCATTATGAGCGTGTTTCAACAGTGGCGGTTCGTTTGTTGCGCTGTTCTATAAAAAAATATTCTTGCAGGAAGCTCGGATGGAGTAGGGACTGTAAGTTTTAAGTTTGCAGAAATGGTTCAAGGTTGCACAGATACTCTCTATTCTCAGGGATTGTTTTGGGGGTTGGCTGAATGATACACAGGACCAGGAGTTCCAACAAAGCTTTATTCTGGGGGGTTGATAATGTACGTTTTCTCGATATATTTTCTACAACTAAATAAAATGTTTTAACACCCACTTGTAGATGAACAACTGAATGATAGGACCCTTCAGGGACCAGGAACAGAAAACTGGTACATTTCCTCATGAAATAATTAATGCTTACCTACATAAAATGACCAGGCATCAAGCGCAAACGTCGTGTTGTCCGCCATTCGATAGAAACCAACAAGGCTCAAATTTATCAGTGTATGAAAATTCAAGAAAAAAGATAATGGTGTAAATCTGACGTGATTTTAGCAGTATCGTCCATCAACTAATTTCCACAGCGCTTGAACAGCTCAAAACTTTCGATAGTGAAATAAAAAGTTGTTATAAAAAGTGTCCTGTTTTTATATCTCCCACTGAAAATATCTTACCAAGTGCGCGGGTTTGAATTTGATATTTCTGCAACTCACAATACACACTCGGCATCAAAAGTTGCCTAACTATAAGGGAACTAAATTAAATTCTCGTTAATAGGTTATAAGCTCGATTTTGTCTGATAGACAGAACCTTGGTGTTTTAAATAAATAATGTCTTTATACAAGTGTTGAATTGAATTCCCACAAGTGGTTTCAGCACAAGGTTTGCTCATAGAAATAATGGGATTGCTGCAGTGGGGTGAATTTTCTATTTATAAATTATGTGTGCAGCCATTGTGATAAATTTCCGGTATTTTCAAAATTATTATTTCAGTTATAACCCCTATTCAAGTAACCGCTGCTGGCGCTGTCATAAAGCTAGTGGGCTGGGGTTCCCGGTTCCCTAGTTGCGTAGGAAAACTATTAATTGTTTGCATTATTATAGAGCCAAACAAAGCTTTCACATTTGAGAGGGTATGCTTGATAGTATATCTGAAATCGTTGATTATAGTGACTGATTTTATTTGAAATTAACAATATTCCAGGATTTGTCGAAAATTGTGAATATGAAATGAAATAATAGTGAGTGCTGGTCACGGTTCTGGCCAAAGTTCGGTGTTGTGTTATTTCTGGAACAGGAAAATATGATGGCAGATTGCTTGTGGTGAGTCGATAATTTTTTAGGGGGATAGAAAAACGAAAACACGTTACACACTTACAGGTAGGTATCCAAAATATACCTACAATCAAGAGCCGAAAAATCGAAAATATGGTGGTTTCGATGATCAACACAAACATTCATACCAAACAAAATTCATTAATTTTTTAACATGACTAGAATAGACATATTCACAATCTAGGATCAATATGATCTCTCATTTCGGACATGATTTTGTTCGGTATTTTAACCTCTCCAAATAACCTCTTAAAATAAAAAACTGTAAATTCCCGGAAATTTGTAGATTGGTAAATGAATCAAATTGCTCTGATAAAAGTAACTGCGTTTACAAAAATCATTTGATTCTGTCATCAGTAACGTGTCGTATTCTCAATTCGCCTATTAAAGGAATACCCGAGGGAATACACCTATATCTTATTATTATCTCCAGACATACAACAGGTAATAAAAAATGTCAATTGTCACTTTTTGGAAGGTTAATAAATTATCACCTGAGTAAATAAAGAAAAAGAAGGTATCATGAGCCTGACTCACTTTCTGTACCAAAACTACCAAATGAAAAATTTAATGATATACTTGATCGACAAGCGTAAGGATGCCTCCGAGAATTGGTTGCGCAGTAGACAAAACCCTGGAGTGGGGCAGGAGCTCAATCGCTCTGCCTTATTAAACAGTAGTCGATCTTTGTCGCACATCTACTCACGCTTTCTATCGTTTGCGCATCTCAGAGACATCCTTACGCTTGTCGATCTGTACAGTTTAGGTTCCGATATTACTGAACAGTACTGCACAGTAAATGTGGTCTCTCTCTCTTGGTGGATTTATAAACTCAACTAAACTAAGAATTAAATTAACAACTAAGAATCAGTGTTTTATAAACTTTCAGCTGTCAATTAAATTAAGAATTAGCAACTAAGAAGATGGTTATCTTTTATCTTTTCAACTAAGAATGAATTAATTGTCTTAGTTCAAAATGGAAACGGGCATGAATGTTTGAAAATGAATTTGTTTATATTTTGCAGTGATTTGGTCGAATATTTTCTTGCAATAACAATATAATGGATCGAGAAGAAATGTTGACCAAGACGGCTTTCATTATAGTTGTAACGATTTTCTCCACATGACATAATTCTAAATTTCTTAGTTGACGTTTATAAACACCTTCTTAATTGCTTATTGTTGATTCTTATATTGATAATTTTGAATTCTTAGTTTAGTTGAGTTTATAAATCCACCATCTCCGCATGGAAACTATAGGGGGAGTACTGTTCAGTAATATCGGAATCTGAGGTTAGAAGTTCAAGAGTTAAATGTAAAACACTGGGAGAATAATATTGAATGAAAAACTATATCTTTCACATAAAATTTAATAGAACATAATAAAATGATGACTTTTGAATTATAAAAACTTTTTTGTCTATAAAATCGATTATTAAATATTCTCTCTGCTACTACTATACTTCATAGGCCTCCGCTTTGCATTCCTCATCTAATTCAGCAAAATGGGCTCAAAATCTCTTCACCCGTGTGTTTGATCTGATTGAGTCCTTGTACAGATTCTGAAAATATAATATAGTCAGTAAAGTATATTGATCTTGATGATATACCTATTATCAAAAAACATCAGGTGTATGCCCCGTAACAAGTAAGTAAATTATTTCCGAAAAATACGTTACCACACTTGCCATATAAACTTTTGATCATATTATTTTGACGGAATGGAGGTGAATAGAAAATGAAATTAATAGGCATATTTGTTATTTTAACCAATAAGATGCCCTAATTTTTACTAATTACCATGGCAATTTAAAAAATTTCCGGAAATTTTTCCGTGGCGCCACGATATTTAAGTAAGTGGAAATTTTTTGACAGTTAAAAAGGTAAACATATGATCTACAATCATTAAATATACCTACCTGTGAATAATGCAAAATTTCTATAAGAATTGAAATTATTATTTATTATTCGCTATAAAGTTTCATTAAACAGAAAACACAAATTTGTTTAATTATTATATGCATTAACAATTTATATTTTAAAAACGTAGGATCTACAAACATAGTAAGATTTAAATAATGCTCGAATTCTAACCCATCCTCTCTTCTTAATGGCGAATAGGAAGGTGACGAATTAATTACATGTCTGTGTTTTAAGACATATACCTATGTAATTGTGATGTACACGTAATTGTGATTATTACTCATGCATGATTAAGGGAATAAAGAATCCCAGCTCTTGACTCAGTCGGCCCAGTCAGTCTTGATACGGACATCGACGGAGTTGAGTGCGGGTACAAATCTAGAGTGTTAGTGTTATTCCAAATACCCGAATACCTGAAGTGTGTACTAAGAGTGACTATTAACTACAGTGAACACCACATTGGCGACGAGGATAAAGCAAAGAAAAGGGCTGTAAGTACGAAATGCATTCATTGAAAGAAAAATTTTGATAAGTATCATACTGATTGGTATCTATATCTCATGTAATGAGACAAGGAAGCCAAATCCCGAATGGTAGGGCTGAGGTATTGATAAAGCAAATTGCACAAAGTACCAAAGGTACTGAGGTGTCGGAAACTCGCACCTGTGGGAAAAAATAAATTGTCTAAGGTGTCGAAAACTCGCACCTGTTGCAAATTGCACAAAGTACCGAAGGTACTGAGGTGTTGAACAATCGCACCTGTTGAGAAAAAGAGTAACTGAGGTGTCGAAAATTCGCACCTGTATGCAAATTGCAAAAAAAAAAGTACCGAAGGTACTGAGGTGTCGGAAACTCGCACCTGTGGGAAAAAATAAAGTGTCTAAGGTGTCGAAAATTCGCACCTGTGTGCGAATTGCAAAAAGTACCGAAGGTAGTGAGGTATCGGAAACTCGCACCTGTATTACTAAGGAGTCGAAAATTCACACCTGTTAGCAAGTTGCATGTAGTACCAAAGGTACAGAGGTATCTCGCAAAATCGCAAAATCGAAAAATAAAAAAAAATAACAAACTGTTTGTTCCAGAAACATGGCAAACATTCCTGCACTGGAAAATTTTGACTGTGATGGAGATGCCAGCTCTGTAGGATTACAATGGCAAAAATGGAAAAGGGCCCTTCTAATATACTTGGATGCTGCTAGCATCACTGACCCACTCAAGAAGAGAGCAACCCTTTTACATTTTGGAGGGTTGGCCTTACAAGAGATTTTTTATAATCTTCCTGGAGCAAATGTGAACCCATCTGGTAGTGAAGAACGCGATGTGTTTCATATCGCAGTAACAAAACTGGATGAATATTTTGCCCCTAAACAAAGCAAGGTGTATGAACGGCACTTGTTCAGATTATTGAAACAAGATGATAGTGAGAAATTCGAAAAGTTCCTGGTGAGGCTGGTGAAGCTGAAAAGTGTCAATTCAAGGATCTAGATGAACAGCTTATTGATCAAATAACGGAAAAATGTTCATCACTCGAACTGAGGAGGAAAATACTAGCTGCAGGCGATGCAATAACCCTGAATACAATCATCGCTGAAGCTAATTCCTTAGACACCATAGAAAGACAACTGTCAGGATTCATCGATAAACCAACAACCAGTGTAATGAACACCGTTAATGCCCTCGCATCACAAAAAAATTATAGACACATTCGGCCGAAATGTTCACGCTGTGGATCACAGGAACATAGCATCAAACAAAGATGTCCTGCTATAGATATTACCTGTGGAAAATGTAACTTCAAGGGCCACTTCGCAAAATGCTGCAGGTCGAAACGAAAGTTTCAATCTTCGAGCAAACCAAACTTTCCACCCAATAAAAGATTCAAATCAAAACCGAGACCAGAAGCAGAAGATGTCGATCTTGTTTCAGAACCTGAAGAAGCAGAGTACGTGTTTCACATCGATAGTGATGATACGATCAACTGTGCAGTAGGTGGGGTGAATATTAACATGCTCATTGATTCAGGTAGTAAATCTAATATTATAGCTGATACAACTTGGGAAATCCTAAAGAAAAAGAAGGTTATGGTATCAAATCAAAATACTAAGCCTAATAAAATTCTATTTGCTTATGGCTCAAAAAATCCCTTATGCATCGTTGGTTCATTCGAGGCCACTATCAAAATAGGTTCTAAACAGAGTCAGGATACCTTTTACGTAATAAAAAATGGCAAAAGGAACTTGTTAGGTAAAAATACTGCTATTTCTTTAGGAGTTCTCAAGATCGGACTAAATGTGAATAATATAAATACTGAACCGTTTCCTAAATTTAGAGGTATAATAGTTCGTATCCCTATAGACAAAACGGTGAGTCCTGTTAGTCAACCATACAGGCGAGTACCTATTCCCTTGGAATGGAAAATAAATGAAACACTTAAAGAACTTATTTCATTAGATATAATCGAAGAAGTTGAAGGTCCTTCGGAATGGGTATCACCTATGGTACCAGTTTTGAAAGAAAATGGCGATATAAGAATATGTATAGATATGCGTAAGGCTAATACCGCAATACTTAGGGAAAATTATCCGCTCCCAACAATGGATTCTCTATTGCCAAATTTTCGTAAAGCAAAATATTTTTCTAGATTAGATATAAAAAATGCTTTCCATCAAATCGAAATATCGTCAGGGTCAAGATATATTACAACATTCATCAGTAGCAAAGGTCTCTATAGGTACAAAGGGCTTCTCTTCGGAATTAACGCAGCTCCTGAAATATTTCAAAAAATTTTGGAGAAAATGTTACTACCATGCGAAGGCACAATTAATTTTATTGACGATATACTTATTTTTGGTAGTTACGAAGAAGAACATGATAGACGAGTTAAATTCACAATGGAATTACTATCTGAGAATAACGTGCTACTGAACAAAGATAAATGCATTTTTATAATGAAAAAAGTCAAGATTCTGGGGCATACATTATCACCAACAGGGATAAGACCATTAGAGGACTATATTAATGGTATAAAATCGTTTAGGACACCCTAAAACGATTGACGAAGTTCATAGCTTTTTAGGACTGGTTAACTTTATCGGAAAGTGGATTCCCAATCTTGCCACTTTGACTGAACCATTACGGGTGTTATTGAGAATGAAATTGGGTAAACATGTTAACATCTTAAAACATTGGGGTAACGATCAGGAAGATGCATTCAGAAAACTCAAAGAATTCTTAGCGAATATTCCTACATTAGGATACTATGATCCGAACGACAAAACCCAAGTCGTGGCAGACGCAAGTCCAGTGGGGCTAGGCGCTGTGCTGATACAGTTTGACAAGAACGGTCCCAGGATAATTGCTTACGGTAACAAAAGTCTTTCCGATTCCGAAAAGCGTTATTGTCAAACTGAAAAAGAAGCTCTTGCACTCTTATGGGCAGTCGAACATTTCAAAATTTACTTGTACGGTAAGGAGTTCGATCTTATTACAGACCACAAGCCCTTAGAAGTAATTTTCGGACCAAGGTCACGACCTTGTGCCCGTATAGAACGATGGGTACTGCGTCTGCAGTCATTCAGCTACAAAATTCTATATCGTCCTGGAAAAAGCAACATCGCTGATCCCCTGTCTCGTTTATGTCAAACAAATTCATGTACTCCATTTGGAAGCGATGGTCACATTCACCATATTGTCGAGTACTCTCGTCCAACTGCTGTTAATTTACAAGAAATACGTGAATCATCAGAAACAGATGAGGAAATTCTAGGAATAAAGTCAGGCATTGAACAAAATGTTTGGGGTGAGACAGTGAAGCATTGTCAAGTTTTTCAGACAGAATTTTGTTTGTGTGAGGGTATTCTATTAAGGGGCAATAAAATCGTTATACCGAGAATCTTGAGACAAAGAGTTCTAGATGCTGCACACGAGGGACATCCGGGTATTGTGGCTATGAAAAGCAGACTTCGTACCAAGGTGTGGTGGCCTAAAATTGTTAAATCGTGCAAAGGGTGCACTCTTGTGTCGACACCAATGGCTCCTAACCCGATGAAGAGGAGACAAATTCCAAGCGGGCCATGGATAGATGTTGCCATTGACTTTATGGGGCCACTACTAAATGGTGATTATATTTTCGTGATAGTTGACTATTTCAGCCGATATAAAGAACTTAAAATCATGAGATCTATCACGTCAACGAATACAATCAATGTCTTAAAGGAAATTTTTGCTAGGCTTGGGTTTCTAGTTTCCATAACATCCGATAATGGAACACAATTCACAAGCAATGAAATAAAAGCATTTTGCATTGAAAATGGTATCAAACTATATCACACTATACCCTATTGGCCTCAAATGAACGGCGAAGTTGAACGCCAGAACAGGGACATTTTGAAAAGACTCAAAATTAGTCAAGCTTTAAAGAAAAACTGGCAACAGGAACTCTTGGATTACCAAATGATGTACAACAGTACTCCCCATACTACGACTGGTAAAACTCCATGTGAATTATTTTTCCGTCGTCAGTTTAGAGATAAACTTCCGAGCTCTACTGATACGGAACATATCATAACGGACGGTGAAACGATAGATAGAGATCGGATTCAGAAAGAAAGAGGTAAACAACTCGAAGACCGCAAGAGAAAAGCTACAGATAACATAGAGATAGCAGTGGGGGATAAAGTATATCAGAAGAATCTGATAAAACCGAATAAAACCACGCCAAACTTTGATTCGACACCCCATACGGTCATAGAAAAAAACGGAAGTGATACGTTAATCAGGGACGATAACTCAGGAAACGAATATCGGCGGAATATAGTCCATCTGAAAAAAGTAGAAGAAACCTGGAAAATACTGAATGATGAACCTATGGAATAAAAAAAAATATATAAAAAAAATGAAAAAAAAAAAAAACAAACCGAATGGAAATATGATGTTGTACTCGGTATGTATTGATTATGACATTCCAGACAAAATGTATTCTTATATTTTAGTTTACTTAAATATACTATGATTTCAGGTGATCCATACCATCAAAATCCTGTCATCTATATGGTTAAATTTGTATATAATATTTATTGGAAAAATAGTTATTTTTGTTGATGTATCTCATTGTATTATTTAGTAATCATGATTTTGTTATTGTTATATATATATATCCTAAATAGACTTTCGTATTTCATATTAAGACATACTGGAAAAAAGGAGAGATGTGATGTACACGTAATTGTGATTATTACTCATGCATGATTAAGGGAATAAAGAATCCCAGCTCTTGACTCAGTCGGCCCAGTCAGTCTTGATACGGACATCGACGGAGTTGAGTGCGGGTACAAATCTAGAGTGTTAGTGTTATTCCAAATACCCGAATACCTGAAGTGTGTACTAAGAGTGACTATTAACTACAGTGAACACCACAGTAATATTTTGAAATCATTTTGTTCAAATCTCTTTTACGCCAAAGGCCATATTTACTTGACATCTGCAGCAGACTTTCTTGGATTTTCATAAACAAACCATTCGACTCTAACGCTTCCTGGTCGCAATCTTCCATTAAATTCGTTAAATATATTAATTTTGGATGACATATTTGCACTTGACTCAACTCTTTGCAGCATTTACATAAATTGTACTTTTCAAAGCATTTCATTTTTCTCAAATTGTTTAACGCAAATGCTTACAAGAAATGTTTTACATAAGAATGTCTTCGTTTGCTGGTTTACTATACAGTAACTCAATGTAATTTACCAATATAAACCTCATCTGTCAAAAGCATGGCCGCCTATATCACGGCCACCTACTGCAACAAATCAGGTTGATATTATATTTTTTACATTAGAAGTGTTACGGATTACTTTAACAAAAAATACTTTTGTACCACCTTTAGTAACCTAAAATTATGGAAGGGCGATAGACTAATACCCGAGGGGGAAGTAACTAGCCATTTTTTGTACACCTAATGAAAATAATGCAGTATTTAACTCTAATGAAAAATAATTACTATTAATGATGTTATACTATTCATCGGAAAATCACTGATTAAAATCCGCGTCTGCTCAGCGATCACCGATGCGATTACTTACCGATTGTCAGACGGCATAAATTTGCCAACTTGGAACCGAAAAAAATCATATCACGGATTCCCAGAAACATAGATTTCGATTTTAAGTTGAATATGAAATGATTAATGAAGTAATGAAAATGTTATGATGTACACCTAATGAAAGAGTTACTTCCCCCTCGCTAATACCCATCTGAGTTTTAGCATTTGGTGTAACTAAAGTTGGTAATATTTTTTATTTAACGATGGTGGACTTGACAAGCAGTGAAATTAATTTAAAATGTCAGATTGGATTAATCCTTTTTTTCCAAATTATGGTGGGTGTAAAATTTTCTTATCGAATATCACGCAAGCTTAAACTATTCCTGGAAATTTTCTTTCGGGCACGAATATTTTAAGAAAATGATCCCTCGTCGCTTCGCGACTCGGGATAATTTTCGAAATATTTGTGCCCTCAAGGGTATTTCACTCTGCATTTTTGAATCAATTCAAATATTTTTTAGATGTACCATTGGTGAAGAAGTGACGTCATCGATATTTTTTTAAATGGAACCATATGTCATGTTTGATATCGCTAAATAAGTAGCTTGTTTTTTTCTCATTTTAGTAGTACCAATATTATTTTAATTCTGTCGATAGGTACAATGTGTTTCGTATTTGTGTGTCCACCTCTGTAATTCACTTACCTATTGCTTAATTTGTTCAAAATTTTTCTCAATCGGAAAATGTAACCAGTTGGATATTCTAAGCGATATGGCAATTTGATTCAGACAGTGGCGTACGTATGTATAATTTCCTCAGAGGCTTATTTTTCGAAGAACATTTGTAGTTATTTTTCTATAGGATAATCGAAGTGCCCTAATCCTAAATTTTTCCTAAATAGAAGGTAAGAGAAAAAGACATTTGTTTCAATAGTTCAAAATATTACTATTTTTAAATGAAAAGAAGGACAGCATATATAGAGCGGCTATTTCATTTACTCATTCATTAAGTAGTCCTGAAAACTAATTTTTTATTCGAACCCGTGATATTAGATGAAAAACTATTACTTATTTTAGGAGACGACTGTTAATTGTTAACATCGTATGTGGAATATTTTAATGAAACAACTATCAATGTAGCACATATAAAAAAAAAATTATAAAAACTTACATACGCCACTGTTTGCATCAAATTGCCATATCGCTCAAAATATCTACCTGGGGCTACATGCTTGAGATTTTTTTTTAACAAATCAAGCAATAGGTTAGTGAATTACAGAGGTGGGCACAAAAATACGAAACACACTGTACCTATCAATTGAATTGAAATAATATCAGTACTACTGAGATGAGGAAAAAACAAGCTTTCTATTTAAAAAATGCCGATGACGTCACTACTCCACCAATGGCATATTTATTTTTTTTTGAATTCATGGAAAGGTGCAGAGTGAAATACCCTTTAACTTTTATCCGAACTTTTTTTCGATAGCCCTCATATTAACTGATAAAAATGGGCGGGTCCAAACATTTGACTAACTCTGTATAATAGTCAAAGGATAGACTACTCTTGTATGAGAAATTATATTTTCATCAGATCTTTCTTATAGTAATCAGCTTTCAATATAGGTTATTTTATTTCATTATCGAATCTAATTTGAACCCATTCGGAAAGTTATAAAAAAATTATATCTGGCGATTGCTAAACAGCTTTTCCGTCTTTTGTTTCCTCTGAAATTGAAACGAAATATTTGAAAAACTTTTAAGAAGGTTTCAGAATTTCGGAAATTATATTAATTATTTTATGATGGTTTATAGAGTTTGGTACTTACCTAAAGCTATACCTAGATATTTCAGATCATTGCTTGAAACTAGCCATTTAATGGTCAGATTTTTTTTTAAATTGCGCATGATATCTGATACTTTTCCATAAATGATCTCCTTAATTACAGTAGACCATCTGACCACTAAAAAGTGACTATTTGCTAATCTACTGGGATTGCACTGATAATTTATTTATT
Organism: Chrysolina oricalcia; assembly: GCA_944452925.2. NCBI lineage: Eukaryota > Metazoa > Arthropoda > Insecta > Coleoptera > Chrysomelidae > Chrysolina > Chrysolina oricalcia. Next base: position 36,312,371 of record OX101827.2, read on the forward strand.
TACATCCAGCAGGTTAAACCCATTTACAGGAAGTACATGATTTATAAACAAAAGGTGAAATACTTAATTAGGTAATGTCACATGTAGATGTATAAATTGATTAATGTTCAAGAAAAATATGTCTACATTACATAATTCATTAGCTTGTCTACACATTGTGTTAAAAGGAGAGTGAAAGTGGTGAAAAGAATTTGGTACATTCGAATGAAAGGTTAAATTAGATCTAGACGTCAATCGAGGTACATTGAAATTAATGAACGACAGTAGCGTATTGGAATCAATAAGATTGTGAATGAGTTTGAATATGAATGTGAGATTACAAATTTTTCTAGTTTTGCATAGTGACTCGAATTTAAACTCACTGAGGAGAAGATCGTAATTGTAACCTCTAGTAGGATAGACTCCGTGTTTCTTCATAAAACAATATCTGAGAAATTTCTTTTGTACACGTTCAATAGTAGCGATCGATCTCTCATGATTCGAATTCCACACAGAACTGCAATAACTGAGTTTACTCCTTACAAGAGAATTGTAAACGGCCTTTAAAGCGTCTAGAGATTTTATTTCTCTGCAATTGCGCATCAGAAATCCCAACGACTTAGTTGCATAAGATGCGATGATATCAATATGAGAAGTAAACGTGAGTTTACTATCGAACAATATTCCTAGATCTTTGAACTGAGTAACACGAGTGAGATGAGAGATCAAATGCATATTAGAAGTTGTATACAGGTATTCTATAGGATTCGTTCTTCTGGTGTACGTCATAACCTTGCACTTAATTTATTTTTCACACACCAAGCATTGAGTGCATTGACATCATTTTGCAGAGAGATACAATCCGATTCATCATCAATAATTCTGTATATCTTCATGTCATCAGCATATAGTAATTTCTGTGATTGTATGGACGAACAGATATCGTTAACAAATAGAAGAAATAATAGCGGACCTAAATTCGATCCTTGGGGAACACCGGAGGTCGCAGAAAAGATGAACGACTTAACGCCCTCATTTTCAACAAATAAACGCCTGTCCATTAAGTAAGACTTTAACAATTCTTGAATTGCTTGTGAAATTCCAAATGTGGGTAATTTATTCAATAGCTGATGATGAGAAACACGATCGAAAGCTTTGCTGAAATCCGTGTAGATAACATCAACCTGTTTTTTGGTATCTAGTGCACTAGAAATAAATTGAGTGAAAGTACACAGGTTGGTTGCAGTGCTTCGACACTTGACAAATCCATGCTGAAACTCTGAAATCGACCGACAAACATGTTTGTAAATCGTGTCTGAGAGTATAATCTCGATTAACTTTGAGAAGGCCGATATAATTGCGATGGGTCTGTAGTTTGTAATTTCGGTTGCCACTCCGGATTTAAATATCGGACAGATCCTAGCTTTTTTCCATAAATTTGGAAACTGTTTGGTTTTTATAATCATATTAAAAATAAATAAAAGCGGGTTCACAAATAGTTGTATATGATCTTTCACGAGCTTAACTGGAATATTGTCCGGACCGCATGTTAATTTGTTTTTCAATTTTTTTCCGGCGATTAAAATCTGATCTCGGGTAATTAAGTTGATGTTGAGGTACTGACGGGTTATTGTATGAATTCACATTATTTTCGTCGTCGTTATTTGGAGGAAGATAGACACTTTCAAAATATTTAGCAAATACATCAACGACCGATTTCGATGTAGTAAAGAATTGATTTTCATATTTCATTCGACCAGGTATGTTCTTTTTGGAATTGATGAAGTTCCAGAAAGCTTTTGGATCTTTTTTGAGGGAATTTTCGGAATGTTCAATGAATGTTTTATGTGCTAACTCAATTTCTTTCTTGACTGTGCGTCTGGCTCGTTTCCAACGTTCCAAGTAAAATAAATATCTGTTTCGCCTATACATCTTCAAATAATGATTTTTGATTTTCAGTTGACGAATTATTGATGCGGAAAACCACATTGGATACTTTCGTGAACGACATTTCTTCAGAGGAGTACACTCTCTGATGATATTCTGAATTACTTCATTGAAATATATACAAGCATTATTCACATCCGAGGTGGAATGAAGCATATTCCAATCGACCCCGTTAAGTAATCTAAAGAACTTTTGAGAGTTAATTTTTTTGAAATCTAGTCGCTTTTCTTTGGATAAGAAGACCTGTTGCTCACTGGGTAGTAAGAGTGTGTTGATAATAAGAGCGGGATGATGAGAGTCGATAGCTACTAAAGGATCGTCGTCTAAATCAACATTACAATCAACTTCACCTGGTGATAGCACCAAGTCCAGTATCCTGTTGTTACTATTCCTAATTTTGTTTTTTTGTGTGAAATCGCATATGTTAATGAAGCTGTTATATCTAGATAAGAGAGTAGACTCAGCGTTTGTGTCATAAAAATTAGCTAACTCAGTTATATTGAAATCACCAAGTATCAAAGTATGGCGAGATTCGCAAAAATGTTCAATACATTCAAAGAGTTCGTCGTATTCATCGAAACTTGTGTTTGGAGGAATGTAAACTACAATAACATAGGTTGACTTCTCAGGATGGTTGAAAATCTTGATACATAATGAATCAGCTCTTCTTACAGGAAAAAACAAGTCATGTTGTTCAGAGTGACAGATATTGTTATCAACTGCAAGTAGGACACCTCCACCCCTCGATCCATATTCACGGTCCTTCCTATAAACAGCGTAATTTTCTGGAAAGAGTTCATTGTTGAGTACACCGTCCCTCAGCCAGCTTTCAGTAACGGCGATGATGTTGTGGGTTGATATAATTTGATGATGAAATTATTTCGTTTTGGTATTCAGGCCTCTGCAGTTTTGCTAGAAAATCGAGAATTTTTTGGGACATATGTTATTTCTGCTGGATGCTACTGTTGGTTTTTTGATATAATAATTGTGGGAAGACCATTTTTGTATTTGATTTCTAAATGAGCCTCTCCATTACGCTTGCGTTCCTTCAGCTGGTTCAAGATGCTCATGTAGTACTCACATTGTAGCACAGTTTGATCTGGTCTGAAATACATATTTTTATATTCCTCGATTGTCTTGAGCTTTTTATTAGAGGCGATGAGGGAAGGAACCAAACCATCGCCTTGAATTGTAATTTTAACAGGTCTACATTTGATTGAATCACCCCGTACAATCGCTCCTAATCTAACTGGCTTAATCTCTTCTGCAGATAAGGTCACTTTTGTATTCAAGGAATTCACCATACTCGTGTGATATATTCGGAGAGATGTGCAGCGTTTTCTGGAATCCCAAAGATGAGTATATTGTTTTCCCTGCGTTTAATTTCACTGGCTTCTGCAAGCATTGTCATTATATTTACGGAGTTCCCAATAGATTCTTCCTTTTTTGTCATCTCTTTCAGTTTAACATTCCTTATCATGTTGGTTTTTTACCGAAGCTAGTTCGGTTTTAAGATCTTCACTCTTTTTTTCGTAGACATCCAGTTTCTCATTTAAAATGTTCACCACGCCAGCTGATACAGGATCTCAGTTGTCCTTTGGTCACAAGTCAGCTCTAAACTCATGAAATGATGATAACTTCTTGATTACCTACTAGAACATATCTTCTAACTTAAGTATACGAAATGGGATACTAATCTACCATAAGTTAATTACTTAGTAATTCAAAGCAAAAGCTATAGTTACTGTAATTTACTGGGAGATATATTCTCACTTATGTTAGGTCCCTAACTAATTTTATCAAGATATTTATGGCCGATTTCACCAACTAATTCCTAAAGTCAGGAAATACCTAAATCGAATTTAGAAATGCCTAAGTGCAATTTGCGTTCCACCAAGCGTTAAGTGATGTTTGAAAGTGATAAGAAATATTTAACGTAGGTAGTTCCTATCACTCTTAAGCATTATTTAACTTGTGGTGAAACACAAATTGCACTTTGATATTCCCAAATCCGATTTAGGTATTTCCTAATTTTAGGAATCAGTTGGTGAAATCGGCCATAAGTGATTCAATTGTGAATACTCATAAGAAATTATTTATTTACGGCACAAAACAACTTAATTATGGTTGGTTTACCAATGAACTAGTGGCCATCTTTTCTGGAAAACCCAGTACAACCTTTTCCAAAATTAGGAATTTCGGAACTTGGTAGAATCTGTTGGTATTCAGTATGGATGAATGAAGAAGCTAATGTAATTCCCCATTATGATCATAACAAATCCAAGTTATGTATGTTATGAAGTATTATTATGAAAATGGAAATGAAGTAGCATTATGAAAATTTTATGAAAATTGAAAAAAGGTAATGAAGAAGGGAAATGAAAATATGTAAATTTTTAATATTTTTATTGGAACAAAACTGTTGTGCAATCTTTTGGAAAATTCTGCGATTATACATTCAACCTTCCTTATACCAGAACTTGTTCTGACTGGAAGTTATTTATACAATACAATACATAAAATGTCAATAAGTACTCTAGAAATGTTAGGTCAAAATCCAGATTCTACATACCAAAAATAACAACAAGTGAAATAAATCAAACTAACACCCACTATTTACATAACTCACAACAGTAATAACAGTATAATTCTACGAAAGCGTAGAAGGGCCACAACTAATTTTATTTTCATTTCGAAATAAATTCCGACTTGCAACTCGGAATTCCGACTTGCAACTCGGAATTCCGACTTGCATCTCGGAATTCCGACTTGCATCTCGGAATTCCGACTTGCAACTCGGAATTTGGATTCATTTACAACTTTCTCTTTCGAATTGAATCTATTGTTTCGAATATGTTGATAATAATAATAATATAATATACAGGGTGTCCCACGAAGATTATGACAGGGAATATCTCGGAACTTGAAAGTAGTGGAGAATTGTAATTTTGGGGTTCTGTATTGAAGCAATTGGTGCAGTTTTTTTTGATATTATGGTACCCAATGAGCTTTTTGTTTTCGGTCACGTGACATCAGATTCAAAATTATTAATGCGACAACCTGTATATTTTGGCATTTTTATGTTCCTCCTGATAAAACAATTTCAACGAATTGTCATACTTGTAGTCTGAAACGATTTTTCCAAGAAATACAGGTACTTTAATATCCTTTGTCTCACGACGTTTTCAATTATAATAATTTGAATAATATAATATACCGGGTGTCCCAGAGCTTTCAAACCAGCAAATATTTCAGTTATTTACAGAAAATAAAGATTTAAAAACCTTTTGTTGTACGAGATCATAATCTCTTTCGTGCAGCATAGCAAAAACCACCCACTGTCAAACAATATATATCATAGAAGCTGGAGTGGCACACAGAATTATGGGAAATGAAAAGACACAAATGAAACATTAATTTATAAACTCATCTGCGTTTTGAATAATACACTACACTACAGAAATTGTTCAAAATGTTTGCCAGCACTTGTCATAAATGCTTCAAGTCGCCGAATCAGAGCGGGAGTACAGGAAGCTATAATCATTTTCTGTATCAAATACTAAACATTTATTGTTGGAGTTTCGAGTACCACTCATTTCAAATATCCCTGTAGGAAAAAGTCCAGTGGCGTGAGATCTGGAGAACATGCAGCCCACCGAATAGGGCCACTATTTCTCATCCAACGGTCTTGAAAGATATTATTGAGGAAAGTAGTACCTATATTATGGTCATGTGCAGGAGCATCCATCATCTTTTTGCCACATTTGTTGTATTTCTTCGATTGAAGTATCTTTTAACAGTACAGGAATACAATTTTCTGAAAAAGATGCAGATCTATATGGCTGATGTGGACCGATGAGAAAATTGATTCCTCTTATCCAGTGAGAGTTGTCTTGTGACCATGTCGTTTAACAGTGCCATTATAATGGCAAGAGTTGATTGAGGAAGTTGGGATTGTCTTGGAATAAAATTTGAATGTGTGCAATGACTGCCATTCCTCTTTCGAAATAAGTAGATCTGAGTCCTTGGTGTAAATGGATTTTGGAAAGATTATACCTGTACTTTTTGCAAATTTTTACTGATCCCAATATCCACCGCCAACGCACGAACCGAAATATGAGGATGTACTTCGCGTAGGCCAAAACAATTATAAAATTTTCCTCAGTCCTCAGTGATCCCGTTCGCATTGTGTTTTCTACATGAGAAAAAGTATTGCGACCTGGTTGTCGACGACCAGGAAAGCGCTGCTTATACATCCTCACTGCGCACCTTTATTCTTGTGGCATTCACCAAAAGCTAAAATCATATCAACGTATTCGTTTGTAGTGAAGGTGAAAGGCATTTTGACATTTAACAACAGTATCACGACTGATAACAATTTGTGATCCAGATACTGAAAGAATAAAAAAACACAAAAAGTTTACATTTTATTTTCTATTTTTCTTTACCATCCTCTTTTTCTTGTCTCCACAATATGGAACAATTAATTCAGCCAAATTAATACATTTTATTATTATGATTTATCGTTGAATAAGAAATAAAAAAGATTGTGAGTTAAACAACAACAAATATGGGGGTGCAATTCAAAAAACTAAAGTTAGGGGTGATTCTTCGGAGACAATTTGCTATGGGGTGGATTTCTCTACACTATTGGAAAGGCTTGTGGTTCCCTACGACACATAATTTTTCAATTTTGTTTCCTAAGCAAATAACTGGAATATCTGCTGGCCTCAAAGCTCAGGGACAGAATTCCAAGTTGCAAGTCGGAATTCCGAGTTGCAAGTCGGAATTCCGAGATGCAAGTCGGAATTCCGAGATACAAGTCGGAATTCCGAGTTGCAAGACGGAATTCCGAGTTGCAAGTCGGAATTCCGAGATGCAAGTCGGAATTCCGAGATGCAAGTCGGAATTCCGAGTTGCAAGTCGAAATTCCGAGTTGCAAGTCGGAATTCCGAGATGCAAGTCGGAATTCCGAGATGCAAGTCGGAATTCCGAGTTGCAAGTCGGAATTCCGAGTTGCAAGTCGGAATTTATTTCGAAATGAAAATAAAATTAGTTGTGGCCCTTCTATGCTTTCGTATAATTCCGACACATGATGTAACTCGTCCACTTACAATTACCAACTCAAATGCTGGAATCGGAATGACATTATTTTTGCGGAAACGTTAATAAACCCTCCCTAACAGGTGTGGTGGTTAGTCCCGATTAATCCCGAACTGGTTGAAAATCAACAAGTAGGTGAACACGTTACATTTCCGTAGGAACACCAAGTTTGACTGCAAATAAATTTTTGTATCATTTATTTTTCTATTTATTTATTTAACGGGAACTAGCCTAATTCAGATAAAATACAACTGTGATGTAGAATAAATAGAATATTACAGTCAAGACGATTAGAGTTTATTGATAAAAGATATAGTAAAATGTGACACTTGTTGCTGAGAGACTTGAGGAGAAAGGATTGTGGATGACTATGTCTTTATTTGATGATTGTTCTAAGCTGGAATGTAAACTGACTCAAGGACGAATTGAAGAAGTCTAATTGACTGTGACTATTCGCGGTTCTTTGGATACGTGGTAAGCAGCTATTGTATCTATGATTGGTTCTGTAAAGGGGAATGTGAAAAGTACTGTTATTTCTAGTGGTACGTGAAGGCGCTTTGAGATGTATCTTAGTAACTTAGGGCAGTTTAGCGCTTGTTGTTTATGATATTATGTAGCAATATCATGTCTTTATGGCTTCTCCTTGTTGATAGTGATGGTAGATTTAGGGTTGGTTCAGTTTGAATATGGTCACAGAATAGTTTGAAGTTTACGTAATTGAAAAACTTCAATTCTATCAATATGAATTTTGATCCATACCACAGAGCAGTATTCAAAATGTGGTCGAACTAATGCGCAATATTAGATGAGTATTGATGAGAAGTCTGAAGTTGTTTTTTTTGATAAAACCTAAAAGTTTCAAAGCTTTGTTGATAGTTGTGGAAATGTGCAAATTGAAGCTAAGGGCTTTGTCAAGAGTAACTCCTAGGTATTTTATGCTAGAAACAGCATCCAAGATAATATCGTCGATGTGATAGTGGAAGATAGTTGGTGTATCCAGTCTATGGAATCTCATTATGTGGTATTTATTACCATTCATCAACATACCATTCAATTCGCACCAGTTTGAGATGTTGTTAGATCTGCTTGAATAAGGTTGATAGAATTGTTGAGAAAGGTGGTTTTGGAGAATACTTTCAGGTCATCTGCAAATAGGAGAGTTGTTCCATTGGATATCTGGTCAACTATATCGTTAATAAATATGTTAAATAGAAGAGGTCCCAAATGTGATCCCTGGGGAACACCAGATGTCACTAAAATTTCTGCTGATTTTAAGTTTTTAACTCTGACACTAGTTGCTTCCTTTGATTAAGGTTATCTCTTATCCATTCTAATAGAGGCCCTGAAATACCAAGTCATTCCAGTTTCTACTTTAGAAGCTCGTGATTGACCTATTCGAAAGCCTTGGAAAAATCTGTGTACACGGAATTGATTTGGTATCCGTTTTCCAAAGCTTCCGAAAGAAAATCAGTACAAAGAACTAAATTGAGTTCTGTAGATCTACCAGTTTGAAAACCATATTGCTCAGGAACTATTATATTACTTGAATTAAGTGATCCGTCACATTGCTTTAAAAGACCTTTGGTATAGCATTCAGTATAGAAATAGGCGGTAGTTTTTTATATCAGACAAATTACCGGCTTTGTGAATAGGTGTTATGTAACTGAGTTTCCATATACTGGGAAAAGTACCAGTGGCTAGCGACATATTGAAAATGAGATGGAGTGGTCGAGATAGTACAAAACTGCAGTGTTTCAGAATGGGAGGAGGTATTGCATCGGGTCCGGGGCCCTTTTTAGAATCTAACTATTATGCCTGTAACACATTTCTGTTGTAAGGATGATATACTTTTCAGGAACCCAAAGTTGATAAATATAAAAACACACTTTTCCAGTGCTAATAAAATGTTGACCTGACATAATACAAAGTGAATTATCTAATATTCGATGTAAACAATATTATAGCTACGAGTTCACGCTTTCAGAATTCTCATTTTTGTAGAGATAAAATGATTTTTTTAAATGCAGGTATCAATTTTCTCATCACAATCGAAAAAAGTTAGAAAAACGCTTTACTTGGACCAATTTTTCAGTGTATGTTTAAGATTTTACTTTTTTAATTGAATATTCACTTGGTAATATGATTTTATCCCTGCAGGTAAGTACACCTTCCTTTCAACCACTGAAGTCAAACAGTAGCGATTTGTTTTATGTTTTGAGTTTTTTCGACGCCACTGGTAAGTGAATGCAGTTTTACTCATTTTTGGAAACTATATTTTCTCAGATTGCATTAAAAATTACCTCGGTCACAAAAACGCATCTTCACGGCATTAACTCATCTCCCATTCATGCAAACCGAATAAAACACTGTCACGAACATCCCGGGGTATCTGACGCAAAAATTTAGGGGGTGATAATCGAGTTAGGGCAGGGAACTGCGGGAGGCGCGCTCGGGACATTTCTTTTCGTTATTGCGGTGAGTAATGCCTCCCGGTCGAACCGTTAAGATAATGGTATTATTCGTCCTTCCATACACGGCTTTTCGGGCGATGGAATATAATCCAGTCAAACTAGACATTTTCGTGATATTGCCGATGGTTCCTATTTTGGCGATCTTCACGTTATCGAAAATTAACGGGAAATCTATTTTGCGATGCTCTGGGAGAAGGACGCCTCAATTAAAAATTCTCTCTTCCTGAAATTCCCATTCTAAGTTGGAATTTTACTTCGAAATTCTGTGTTATATATCGGAAAATTAAAATTCCGATTTACAACTCTTGTAACTTTATATTAGAGTGAAGTTAGCCACAAGTTCCAGACCACCGTTTCTGCCGTGGAGTATGCATTATTCGTGAAATGCGTTTCCGCTAGATGGCGCTCAGTTTAGTAGTGATTTTTACACAATAAATAGATGTAATATTCATATTACAAAGTGGAAATTACTACTATAAGGTAGAAATGTCCAGGCCTTCCCCACTAAACATAAAATCATCACTTATACAGAATTTTTACATCACTGTGACTTTGGGATGTTATTTAGAGATATGAATAATATTACAGATACGTCGCGTCCAAGGTATAGTACTACTAGAACTATAAGGTCATAAATTACCAACCACTTGAGGTATCACTAGGCGGTCAGGCCGTTCTTTCTACGCAGAGTTGTACCTGCCCTAGCAACTAAATTTTGTTTTGTAGGTAGGTATAATGATATTAGGTTAGGAAAAATCGCTTGACCATAATTGAGAATTATTAATGTACGTATAATCTATGATATACATGGTGTTTCTTAAGTACGTGTAGAAACTTTAGGAGTATGTTGCTGACGTCTAAATAAGAAAAAAAGTTCCCATAAACACATGTCCGTAAGTTATTCGTTTCTAAGATACAGAGTGTCAAAGTTAAATTCTTATATTTGTTTTTTTGTGAATACATTCCAAAATATTTGTGATATTCGAGAAGAGTTTGGTATCTGAGATGATTTTTCAATGAACAAATCAAATTTGATGTTAATTGTGAAAAAACTAATTTCTAATTGAATTTATTTTAAATTTAAAAATCTTGTCATTCAAAATCACTTGCATCGATTATTTCAAATCTCAATAACTCGAAAACAGTTGCTCGCCATGACCTCTACCAGGAATATATTTTTTACACAAACTAAATAATAAATATCCCCAGATACCAAACTTTACCCACATATCAAAATTATTTTGAAATTATTCACAAAAAATAAGAACATGGATTCAACTTTGACACTATGTATCTCAGAAACGAATAACTTGCGGACATATGTTTATGGGAACTTTTCTTCTTATTTTGATGTCAACAACACTCTCCTACACGTACTTAAGAAACACCCTGTATAACATGAAAACATTTATAAACATCACGATAATGAATGCGATTATAGTTCAGAAAGTTTATAATTTTGAGTTGTTTAGAATTGAATTTAACATACACACATACAAAATTATTCACGATCAGTTTCACTTTCACTGTCGTCACCCAAATTGATGATAAACTTTTTTATGGGAAGTTTTTCTATATCCATATATGACTTTTCCACCTTTTTAATATGGAAAACATACTTGGCCCAGCTGCTGTCAGGAATGTTTGCAGCTTCTGTTTGAATAAGAACTACTACAGTTGAACTTAAGGTTGGAGAAGTATTATTTCTTCGAACTGTTGACTTAAGTTGATGTCCTATATGTTCAATTGGGCTAAACATACAGTGATAAACAGGAAGTCTGAGCACCATATGTCCCAAGCTTTCAGCCAATGAAACACAAAAATATCTTTTTTATCGAATAACTGTGTAAAACTTCTAGTAGCTGTTTTTTTGTGTACTACTCCTAATAGTACATATCATTATTTAACATACAGTGCTGCTTTTTTTAGTCCCCCCTGTTAACTTTTGAAGGGTTCGACATGAATAAAAAACCGTTTGGAGGGTTTCACCGATACTACTTTTTGAAACAAAAAATATGGTGATTGCTCTACACATTCTCTAAACTCGTTTATAGCCAATAAATATTCAAATCTTCATTTCTTAAGGCGCACAGATTCCATTATATTTCTGCTACTACTGAATTTTCTAAATTTAAATCCGTTTCGTAAAAGAGACTTTATCAGAGTGTCTTTGCCACACTGGATACCAGTTTCATTATTTTTAAGCCTTTGCATATTGAAATATCTAATGTGGGCACAATTTGCTCTTTATATAAAGTATTTATTGTTCTTCGAATAAGATCTGCAGCACAGCCATCTAGTTTCCTTGAACCACCAGTCTTTTCGTTTCTTTCTTTTTAAAATAGGGTTAGTTACTATTTTAAACACTGTGGAATAAGGTGTTTTTGTTAAAGAGGCACTTTCTTGCACAGCTTGATTCTTGGACATTCCACGTTCCAGAAGGGAAGTATAAACATTTAACAGAATTTGTTATCCGTGAGGGTGTAACATTTGTCGACTGGTGGTACAACGACCACCTGTTGAAGTACCACGGACGCCAAATTGTTCACGACACAAAATTCGAATAGACACAACTGATACAACGGAATATAAGTTTTGTAATGACTAAATGTTGTTTAACTTTCCCCCTTTTGTTTCTGAAATAGACCATTATCGCTATAATACATACATACATACATAGTTTATTAGTCTTTCGAAAATTTACATTTTATAGACATGTCAATTCCTAAGCCTAGACGATACAGAGTAAAATTACAGTTTAAAAGATAATTGTGACGTAAAAAATAATCATGGTTAGATGACAATGATCTAATAAAACAGTATAGAATAAAATTATGAAATCTAAAATCAAAATGAACTTAATAAAATATATGAAATAGCATTATCCAGTAGAGGGTCAAATATATAGGTAGCATCCACACAATATGATAAAAAAAGATTTATAACATATAGAGCAAATTTAGAAGATGAATTTGGATTTAGTAGTATGAATAAGTAATTTAATGGACTAAATGGAATATGGTAACCTACAGCTTATAATGTGAATTACAAATCAGACTATATATATATGACGAATGTAGCATTAGATATAATCTCGTTGACAGTCCATTAGAACTAAAAGTCTGGTGGCCAGTTAAGTAAATTTACACACATTTAAACAAGGGTTCTGAATCAACTCAGGAGATTTTTTATTATCAAATATATTCAAATACAAAACTTTCAACAGAAGCCAAAATAATGGAGAGCCTACTATTATCAAAATGCCATTTCATGAGATATTTGAACCCGGGCCTGGGAATATTTTAAGGGACACACAATTTCATTGCTTATCTGTATTCCAAACATTGGGTAATAATGAGGATCGTCTGCTATTACTGAACCATGACCTTACTAGATTGTTGGTTCTACCTTATTTTGCGCCTCATTTAAATATTACATTGTAATGTTTTATGCTAAATATATCAGATTTTGCATAACTTTAAAACATACTTACATTTAATATGTTGCTCGAAACAACATTATTGTGATGTAACATCATCGTTATTTATATACTTACATATATTTTTTATATAAAAATATGTATAGAAAAGTTATTGGGTATAACCCCCAAATTGTTGTGCAACCCCTCGCTAAATCCATCCTTATTTATATTTTCCTGGGTAGGATTGTCACACTGGTAGCTATAGCTGCCTTAGTGGAGACGTTAGTTGTTTCCTTGGCAGCACAAGGTCTTCTCACCGAAGCCACAAATGTGAGGTTGGCTTCTTATTGTTGACTTCCTTTGTTTCTATTTTGACATCCAAGTGTTGTACATCTTCGCACTTGATTTTACCGTACTGACGAGAGCTGAGGCTCGAAACACGCGTGTACGGTTGCACAACAATTTGATGGTTATACCCAATAACTTTTCTATTTATATTTTCATATATAGCCCCTCGCTAAATCCAACCTCATTTATCGTTTATATATTTATAATATTTTGTTCTGTAGTATTCCTACAGGGTGGGTCGTAAACTCATGTCATATTTATAGATTCAGTGAAAAGAAAGTGTTTTTCGATTAATATCTGAGAGCTACATCATCCTCCGACACCTGTTTCGTGGTTACCCACTCGCCAGGAAGGCTTCATGGAAGATTTCGAAATCAAAACGAATCCACGCTGAAATTAGTACCGTACGGCAAAGACAGTATAATATACGAGGATGTATTGATATCTAGTTAGCCTAGACCAGTTCCCTGCATAAACAAAATATTGCGTTACCATAGCAACGAACAATAACTTATTAGAAGTGTCAGTGTAAAGTTTGACATCAAAAGTAAACCAGAGTTACGCAATACATTAAAAGAAAAAATATGTCCACCGAAATTGTGAAAATCGGAAAATTGGAGTATCGAGCCATCATCAAGTACCTGTATTTAAAATGAAGATGATGACCGATCGAGAAGGCCAGTTTCTGTGTCAGTCCCCGAAAATATCGATGCAGTTCATGATATGATTTTAACAGACCGTCGAATTGGGCTAAAACGGATATCTGAAGCACTGAATATTTCATACACTGAAAAAAAAAGATAGGGTTTAAAGTTAATAAATATTTGTTTGGGTGCCTTTTATTTACAATGAATAAAGAAAATAATATTTTATTTCGTTCAAGGTGATTTTATTTAATATTAGTAAATGCGATAATATGATATATTAATAAAAAATTAATAGTTTGTTTGAGGTCGATATGTTTATAATTAACAATATGAATTTATTCCTAATGAAATCACTTGTTGGGTGATATTACGAAAATTGTATTCATTAATAATTATAAGTTTATTCAAAGTGAATAAGTCTTAATAATAGATAATAAATTAATATTCATTGAAAATACCGCGCTGCCATTATTATCAAATCTCCGCGATAGGTGCCGTGGTGGCTTCGCTATGATGGCCGATTGGCCACGTGTCACGTCGTACGTCTGGGTCTCTCTCGTCAACTAGTTGTTTGTCTTCAAGTCGTGTGGTGTGTGGTGCCATTTGTGAATGTTGTGTAGGTTAGGTCACGTGTTATTTTAATGTGAATAAAGTGTAACTAAGAAGACTAGAAGACTCTCGCACAAGCTCTGCTTTTGAGGGGTTTTCTCCGAAAACCTGGGAGTTTCGTTAAAACAAATTTTTTTCGTTAAACTCTAACACTTATAATAATTATATGCATGGTTTGTGCATCTAATCTACAATAAGACATCTTTTGGAAAAATCACAAGTACCTACTCAATAACGCAGTTCATCAAGGCGGTCTCGCGACAAAAGCATGGATCAGGTTCAGGAGCTGGAAAAGTTCCTGAATGATAACAGTTTTGTTGATTTGATAAATATTGATATTGATAGTTATTTGATTCCAATTTCTTCCATATTGCATTTTGTTTATTGTTTGTTATGTACAAACGTTTATTTTTAATGAATAAAACATATTAATAATCAATATGTGTTTATTGAATGGTAATGAAATATTGGTTATTAATAAATATTCTTTATTTATTATAAATAATGTTTTATTTACAGTTAAATCTATAGTTTATTGAAAATTGATTTGAATTAACTATTAATGAGGAATATTTAAATAATTTAAATGCATTATTTGTTTCTAATAAATAAACGTTTATTCCGCAATATTCGAATAAATGATTTATTAGATGTTAATTATTTTCGTTAACTATGAATAAACTGTTTTTTCAGTGTACGAACGCGTTCATCATAGTTCACGTCTATTTGGACATGAGAAAAAATGCTGCAAAATGGATCCCCAAATGTTTGAATGTTGACCAAAAGCGTGCAAGAGTAGTAGCATCGTGTTTGATCTGTGCGAATTGTTACTATGCATGAGACTTGGGTACATTTGTACGATCCAGAAACAAAGCAACAATCGATGGAATGGCGACACTCCGGTTCTCCAAGACCTAAGAAGTTTCGTGTCCAAAAATTTGCTGGAAAAGTTCTTGCTTCAGTTTTTTGGGATTGCCATGGAGTAATCATGATTGATTTTTTGGATAAGGGTAGAACAATAACTGGAGATTACTATTCGACATTACTGACCACTTGATAGGAAAAAATTAAAGAGAAAAGATGCGGAAAGATATCCAAAGGTGTTTTGTTTTTGCAGGACAACGCCCCAGCACACAAATCTCATGTTGCCATGTAAAAAATTCATGATTTAGGGTTTGAATTACTAGAACACCCCCTTTATTCACCAGATTTGGCTCCGTCCGACTATCATCTCTTTCTTCAACTGAAAAAAAGTTTAAAGGGTCGTAAATTTTCTTCCAACGAGGAGGTAATAAAAGCTGTGGAGGTCTGGTTTGCAGAGCAAGAAGAAACTTTTTTTTTGAAAGGTCTAGAGACGATGCAGGTTCGCTGTAATAAATGTATCCAATTAAGAGGAGAATATGTTGAGTGGTAAAATATTTTGACATTGAAATTTTGTTTGGTTCTATAGTAGGCTGAGAATTTTTCAATATATCCTCGTACATATTTATAGATACATTTCTGGAATTTCAATTGTCACTTTTTGGTAGCTGAATGAGGTTACCTTAGTAAATATATAAAGAGAAGGTATGCTATGAGCCTGATGCACTCTGTACCGAATGAAAAAACCAACGCTAGAAGTTCAAAAGTTGAATGTTACTAGGTGATAATTTCGAATAATAAACTTATAATAATAAATAACAATAAAAGATATTTAGTGACTATACGAATAAAATATAAACACAATAGAATGGCCATCAACCTAAACATATTTATCTCTGCCACTAATCCTTGTTTGGCCTCTGCTTTGTTAATCTCATCTAATCCATCACCATTAGTTCAACCTCTTCATTTGTGGTGGATCTGAATATGTCTACTACAGATACAGATATTTTGAATAGTTTAATTAATTCCCGAGAAAGCCTTGATGTTGTTGAATCATTTACTATCGCTTCTTCAGTACAAACATCTTTTGGAGGGAAAATTATGAGCAGAAGCTCGCGTTCCCCATTCTTTTGGAAATCCAGAACCCACTCAATCATCACTTGAGCACCGAACACCTAACAGATGATAGACAACTGTATTGCCAAATCTGCGCTAAAAGACCCGATAGAGATAAAATAACAGGTATTGTTGAAACACCTGCAAATTTGATCCTGACTTTGAAGCTCTTTAGTAGACCAAGCTATAGAGGTTTTTTCCCACACAAAATAAAAGACGCAAACGGCCTATACTACTTTTTATAGGATAGTTCGTTAATGAAAACCCCGGTTTTCGCGCCAACAAAATCGCATTGTGGATTTTTTTAAATAAGAAATAGTGAAAAAAATTTAAACTTTTTTGGTTTTTTGGAAATATCTCAAAGATTATTCAAGGAATCGTTTTACAGTCAATGGAACTTTTGTAGAGTTCTATAAAACCTACAAAATGGTTTTTCATACGCCCAGATCGGTGTATTTTTCAATGAGAAAATCCGGAAAAACTTCGAAAATTAGACCATTTTTCAAAAATTCATAATTTTTATAAATCTAAAAATGGATAAACAATATTGCAGAAACTGATAGATAAAAACTTGTGGTTCAACTCTGCGCAGGATGGTTTCTGTCCGATATGTAGTTTTTACACAATCGCATTATAAACAATTTGAGTGCAAATCTTTTTAAGTGCGCCAATTTAAGGGAAATCATCTTATTCAAATTCTGTAAACGGCATATGGAAGTAGAGATCAATATCTACAATTTGTATATTTCGGATTTTCACCTGTAAGGTGGGAAATGTGTTGAAAATGTCACTGAAATTCACTCTAAATGCATCAAAGTGCACCCGAAGTCGCCCGAACTCAACTCTTATTAACTTCAGTTCGACTTCGGGTGACTTCGGACGCACTTTGAAGCGTTTTGATCAACTTTCTGTGATATTTTCAACACATTTCCCATCTCTCAGGTGAAAATCCAAAATATACAAATTGTAGATATTGATCTCTACTCCCAGATGCCGTTTACAGAATTTGAATACGACGATTTCCCCTAAATTGGCGCATCTTGCAAGATGTGCACTTAAATTGTTTATAACGCGATTGTGAAAAAACTACACATCGGACAGAAAACATCTTGCGCACAGTTGAACCACATGTTATCATCTATCAGTTTCTGCAATATCGTTTGTCCAGCTTCAGATTTATAAAAATTATGAATTTTTGAAAAATGGTCTCTTTTTCGAGGTTTTCCCGGATTTTCTCAGTGAAAAAGGCACCGATCCGGTCGTATAAAAAACCATTTTGTAGGTTTTATAATTCTCTACAAAAGTCTACAACAGTCTATTGACTGTAAAACGATTCCTCCAATACTTTTTGAGACATTCGCAAAAAACAAAAAAATTGGAATTTTTTTCACTTTTTCTTGTTTAAAAAATTCCACAAAGCGATTTTGCTGGCGCGAAAACCGGGGTTTTCATAAACGAACTATCCTATAAAAAGTAGTATAGGCCGTTTGCGTCTTTTATTTTGTGTGAAAAGATCCTCTTATATTTATCTACAGCTTGGCCTATAGTTAGGACAGCATGTCGCAGATGTATTAAATTATTTCAACGTAGCAAGCTGGAGGAACACCCTATATCTAGCAGACTGCCGATATGAGCTTTACACAGTCATTGTTCACTGTGGTTCTGGAGTTGATTCTGGCCATTACTATACCTTGGCCAAGGACAGAACGGACTGATTTAAAATTTCGAATTGGACCTTTTATGCCCTCTGGAGACCCCATGCATCCTGTTTTACCAGAGAGCAGATATTCAAAATTCGACGGACCTATTTAGGAGTTAGCATTTAACCAATTCCAACTCTTCAGTTGATGCGGTGTTGCAGGTTTTTCCGGATTTCCCTGCAGCTGTAAAAGCGAATGCGCCACCGAATTAATTTAAGCTGCCCCGGAGCGCAATTTTTTTTATTGTTACTTTAGTTTGAATATATAATAAATACAAGATCGGTCTCAAAACAGATCCTTGTGGAACGCCCTTATTTATTGGTAGTCCGATAGACTCAGAGTTGTTACATTTGGTACTGATTGTCTTATTTTCAAGATAGGATTCCAAAAGATGTTTCACTTTACGCCTGCATCTCATTGTTTCCAAGTTTTCCAAAAGTTTTTCTTGATCAACTGTATCAAATGCCTTCTTAAGGTCAATGAAAACTGCTGACATATAGTTTCCTGTATCTAGTCCGTTTTGAATTGCTTGTACTACTTGTAGTACTGCCGCTTGTAAGCCACTATTTTCTTGGAAACCAAACTGATTACTATCAAATCCACATTTTCTAGTTATGATATTTTTCGGGATTTTTTTCTAAAATTTTAGAAAAAAATTATCAATAAAAATATCGGTCTATAATTCGCTGGATCTTGAGAATCTCCACTTTCGTATACAGCTTTTAGTGAAGCATATTTTAATTCAAGTGGGAAAATACCCAAGGTAAAATATTTATTGATCAATTTTGTTAAGGGTTCAGCCAGAACCCTTTTTAATTCAAATTATGTCTTGCGGAACGCCCTTATTTATTGGTAGTTTAATAGATTCAGTACTGTATCCCATTGTTTTCAAGTTTTCCAAAAGTTTTTTGTGATCAATTGTATCAAATACCTTCTTGAGGTCGAAGAAAACAGCACAAGGTTCCTGTATCAAGTCCATTTTGAATTGCTTGTACTACGTCTTGTAGTATTTACTGTCACTTGTGTGCCACTATCTTCTTGGACTTCAAACTGATTACTACCAAAGTCATATTATTTTCTGTTTGTAAAATTAACAACAAGTTTTTGAAATTCTTTAAAAAATAAAAAAAAGCTCAATAAGGCTATTATTGGTCTCTAATTTGCTGGATCTTCAGCATCTCCACTTTTGTATACAGCTTTTGGTGAAGCATGTTTCAATTCAAGTGGAAAAATACTCAAGGAAAAATATTTATTGATCAATTTTGTTAAGGGTTCAGCCAGAATATGTTTTATTTCTAATATGTCTTAGATCAATAATCCTCAGAATCAGGAAATGTTTTTTCTTTTGCTTTATTCTTGCTAGTACTCGAAAAATTATTGTTTATAATATTGGCTATTTCCAGGTATTCAGTAAAAATATTACGATTAATTTTCATTGATTCAATTCTTTTCTTATTTTTTCATTTAATGTTCTATGATAATGGTTGATGCATTTCTTTCATAGCTTAGGATAGAGGAAAAATTGAAATGTTGAAAAAATAATTCAGGTGAGGAGCTGTGGGCAAAACCATTCTTTGTGTTCCATTGTGCTCCACCCTCTCCTGTTCAATTATTCGCACCACCCTGTAAACGCTCCATTAGCATTGTCGAATAGAAAAAAAAATTTCACATCTGAATTTCGAGCATTCACCCGCCACTGCTAACCTATGGCTTTGACGAGGGATTCACGGACAAGAAAGTTTGAGTAAGGACTGATTACACTTTAGGGGTGGTACAGGTCACACGTCGGGTCATTATTTCAGCCGGCGGGGATCCTCCGCAACATGAATCATCCACCATCGATTTATTATTGGCAATTTATCATCGGATGGTCTAATATTATTATGATCCCTTGAATTCACATATTCGGCTTTGACGGTGGTTTCTATGCGAACCAGTGACTAGAACTAGACAGGTGAATTAATTGAGAACTTAATTGAATTCAAGTTCTGACGAGAGAGCAAATTACGGCAGATATTGGCTACAATGAAATGTGGTCACCTGAGCTTTGATGTTTGGGGTGGGTTGATGAATGCTCAATGGGCATATTGCGAATATCTTGGGTGGAACAGGAGGACGGCTCACAATTTATGAGATATGTCCAAGAGCGTAAAGGCCATCCAGGCAAATTCGAGTGAACGGTATAAATTGATGAAGGAACTAAGTTTAGTCCTCGTCATGATACCTTAAAAAAATTATTAAGTATTAAAGGTGATAATGCAAGTGATCCATCTAATTACCGCCCCATATCACTGATCCCTAGTTTTGTAAAAGTAATAATAATAATAATAATTTAATTCACAGAAAGATTGGTACAGAGTGGAATTTGACAAATGCAACATGATTGTGAATAAAGAATATACCACGAAGCAGTAGACACTGCTTGTTTGTGGACGTTTTCAACAGTGGTTTATATAAAAAACTATGCCAGATTAAGTAACTTAATAATATATAAAATAAATGATTTAAGAAATATCGATATGTACGTTGAATTTCAGGATGTAAAAGTTGCTATTACAGTGAAGTGAAAGAAAATTAAAATTCCACACTATTCTTATGAGACTAATGTTAGGATCTACTAATATTGGTTTTGAAAATAACTTATGTGAATATCTCAGAGAGAGGTATATTAAAATGTAACAATACAACATGTAAATCACACAAAAGTGCACAAAAGTGCGTAGAATTGAGAAAAAAACTTGGAGACAACAAAATGTAAGATGTGAAAATGTAAAATATAAAATAAAAAAACAAAAAAAAATATGTAGGGGTGAAGGACTGTACAAATGTAAAAATGATGGAGTGTTAAAAACGTTAGAATTCTTGATTGTCTAAAAGTAAAAAATGTGTTGTAGATGTAAAAGTGAGAGTTTTTATTATAAAATGTAGAATATAAAGATGTACCTATGATCAGTATAGAGATGTAGAGTTTGAATGTTGAAAAGTTTGAAAGTATAACAAGGTAGAATTATGGGAATATCCTTTTATTTATTTCACGTATCAATGAGTTCATGAATTATTTGCCTAGGATTTTCGAGTACAATTTTTTTCATTTGTGATTGGAATTTTTTCCTTTGTTTCTCGTTTTTCAGACTCTCTGGTAATGCATTGA
Source organism: Chrysolina oricalcia (assembly GCA_944452925.2). NCBI lineage: Eukaryota > Metazoa > Arthropoda > Insecta > Coleoptera > Chrysomelidae > Chrysolina > Chrysolina oricalcia. Next base: position 36,333,727 of record OX101827.2, read on the forward strand.
AAACTTTTGGTCCTATGTAACTATAAGTCCTCTGGCATATCGATTTGTGAACGAAAGGGATTTGGTAGAGGTTATTACGTCCTCTGGTATTCTGCTGATGATTTTTTCTAATCAATTCTTGTTTATTTATAAACTGATTTGTTGCTAATCTCAAGAAGTATATTTGCTTTATGTCCATTACTCCATTATTTTGGTTTCTAGATAAAGAAGTTCTATGGGATAACGTAATGGCTTTTTATATATTATTTTCATTATTCTTTTCTGAATCACTTCGATTTTTTTCAAGTGAACATTCGTCCCTGCTCCCCAACCGATAATTCCATATTTTAAGTTTGGTTCGAAGAGCGTATAGTTCAGCATTTTTATTTGGTTTTTTTCGAGTATTCTTCAAACTTGCTTCATCTTATACGCCACGCATCTTAGTTTCTTAAGGAGAAAGTTAATTTGTTGGTCCCATTTCAGATGACTGTCTAATTTTCTTCCTAAATATGTCATGGAGTTCGAGCAATATATTTGAAAATTATCTTGCAAACTGATTTTACTGTAGTTGGGAAGTTGAGAACTATAACTGCAGAAAAGCACATAGAACGTTTTCTGTACATTAATTGATAATAGTTTATTATCAAACCAACTATTGATGAGAGGGAGATCAGATTCTACTTTCATTTTTAATTGCGACCATGATTCCTCTTCATATAAGATGACCGTGTCATCCGCGAAACTTATGATGTTTCCTTCCGATTCCACCAATAATAAGTTGTTCAGGTATATTGTGAAAATAACTGGCCCCAACACCGTTTCTTGTGGTACTCCACATTCTACAATTTTTTTGCTGCTGTACGAGTTTTGTATTTTTACTTGCTGTGTTCTGTTTGTAAAGTATGAATCGAAGAGTGATTGTGATAGAAAAACTAGTAAAGAACCGCGAACAAATTTTTTTACTTATGAATAATATAATACTCACGGAACAATTCGGATTTCAGCCAAACAAAGGGACCAATGATGCATTATTTTCTTTCATAGCAGAATAATACAGAAATATAAAGTCAAGCGAGTGCGCTGCTGCGATATTCTGCAATTTCTCTGAAGCGTTCGATTGCGTTAATCATGACACACTGCTGCAGAAACTTGAACGTTATGGTTTTAGAGATACAAGCTTAGACTGGATTCAGATTCAGTGGATTCGTTTTGATTTCGAGAGCTCCATAAATCCTTTCTGATGAGTGCGTTAGCACGAAACAGCTGTCAAAGGTTGGAACTCTCAGAATTAAAACGGAATATACTCTATTTTCACTTATATATATATATATATATATATATATATATATATATATATATATACATGCTGAATACTTGTTTCAAGGAGCAATAAATGTTCCAGTGACTGTAAAACAGTCGAAAACAATCCTTTAGGAACTCACTATACCTTTGTATAGATTGTATGGCATATGTCCGACAGAAAACAAATACTTCTCTGGCTAATACCTCGACAGATATTGAATTATATCTGTCAGACATGTGTGCAAAGATCCTTACTTTGAAGGAACAACTTTGCAAGAGCTCTCAGTGACAGACAGCAGGACACCGCCTGATCCAAACAAGGAACCAACTGCAGACCGGTTTCGGGATGAAGTCCCTCATCAGTGCAGTCCAGGTTATCACGGTTGTATACACGCGGGGGCCCGGTGCCCGTCATCGTTCGCCGGGATGAACACTGCAATCGCTTACAGGGTCCACCACGGCAACAGATTAGAGAGCGCTCCAGAAGGACATTTCGGATGCGAAATGGTATATGCTGAATACTTGTTTCAAGGAGCAATAAATGTTCCAGTGACTGTAAAACAGTCGAAAACAATCCTTTAGGAACTACTATACCTTTGTATAGATTGTATGGCATATGTCCGACAGAAAACAAATACTTCTCTGGCTAATACCTCGACAGATATTGAATTATATCTGTCAGACATGTGTGCAAAGATCCTTACTTTGAAGGAACAACTTTGCAAGAGCTCTCAGTGACAGACAGCAGGACACCGCCTGATCCAAACAAGGAACCAACTGCAGACCGGTTTCGGGATGAAGTCCCTCATCAGTGCAGTCCAGGTTATCACGGTTGTATAAACGCGGGGGCCCGGGGCCCATCATCGTTCGCCGGGATGAACACTGCAATCGCTTACAGGGTCCACCACGGCAACGGATTAGAGAGCGCTCCAGAAGGACATTTCGGATGCGAAATGGTATATGCTGAATACTTGTTTCAAGGAGCAATAAATGTTCCAGTGACTGTTAAACAGTCGAAAACAATCCTTTAGGAACTCACTATACCTTTGTATAGATTGTATGGCATATGTCCAACAGAAAACAACTACTTCTCTGGCTAATACCTCGACAGATATTGAATTATATCTGTCAGACATATGTGCAAAGATCCTTACTTTGAAGGAACAACTTTGCAAGAGCTCTCAGAGACAGACAGCAGGACACCGCCTGATCCAAACAAGGAACCAACTGCAGACCGGTTTCGTGATGAAGTCCCTCATCAGTGCAGTCCAGGTTATCACGGTTGTATACACGCGGGGGCCCGGTGCCCGTCATCATTCGCCGGGATGAACACTGCAATCGCTTACAGGGTCCACCACGGCAACAGATTAGAGATCGCTCCAGAAGGACATTTCGGATGCGAAATAGTATATGCTGAATACTTGTTTCAAGGAGCAATAAATGTTCCAGTGACTGTAAACGATGACGGGCTCCGGGCCCCTGCGTGTATACAACCGTGATATCCTGGACTGCACTGATGAGGGACTTCATCCCGAAACCGGTCTGCAGTTGGTTCCTTGTTTGGATCAGGCGGTGTCCTGCTGTCTGTCTCTGAGAGCTCTTGCAAAGTTGTTCCTTCAAAGTAAGGATCTTTGCACATATGTCTGACAGATATAATTCAATATCTGTCGAGGTATTAGCCAGAGAAGTAGTTGTTTTCTGTCGGACATATGCCATACAATCTATACAAAGGTATAGTGAGTTCCTAAAGGATTGTTTTCGACTGTTTTACAGTCACTGGAACATTTATTGCTCCTTGAAACAAGTATTCAGCATATACCATTTCGCATCCGAAATATCCTTCTGGAGCGCTCTCTAATCCGTTGCCGTGGTGGACCCTGTAAGCGATTGCAGTGTTCATCCCGGCGAACGATGACGGGCACCGGGCCCCCGCGTGTATACAACCGTGATAACCTGGACTGCACTGATGAGGGACTTCATCCCGAAACCGGTCTGCAGTTGGTTCCTTGTTTCGATCAGGTGGTGTCCTGCTGTCTGTCTCTGAGAGCTCTTGCAAAGTTGTTCCTTCAAAGTAAGGATCTTTGCACATATGTCTGATAGATATAATTCAATATCTGTCGAGGTATTAGCCAGAGAAGTAGTTGTTTTCTGTCGGACATATGCCATACAATCTATACAAAGGTATAGTGAGTTCCTAAAGGATTGTTTTCGACTGTTTTACAGTCACTCAAAACCGCACGCGGTCCTTGAAAGCTGCATATTATGCTGCTTTATCATTGCCGAATAAATGGTATTCGTTATCGATTTATAACATAGTTGATATTTTTTGTTTGAGCGACAGGCAAGGTGAAAGTATTTTGAAAATTCTACATTTTGAAGGGATATTCGATCAGACAATTTCACAAATACATTACATTATTATGGACTAAATGCGAATTGCAGGAACGGTTCATCTTGTGTCATTAAAGTCAGATGAATAGTTGAACCGTCAAACTGACGTTTCTAAACTTACAGTGATTGTTGTAACTATGGAAGCGTATAAATAAGAAAGAGGCGAAACACCGATTTGAAAATACCACGGGCTGGAAACAGTGTTTTCGAAAAGTCCATTTCTCATTGGTTTGATTTCAAAAAATGATGGCATTTGGTTGGTTTATATAATAATGGTGCAATGGGGTATCCATTGCAGTTGACGTAAAAAAAATTTAATCATCATTTAATTTTGTGTTAGTGGTGGTAAATCACCCTGTATATGTAACTCACCTTGTTACCACAGAAATCAAGAAAGCAACATTGCCTCCGGGTAGGATTTCAAATAGTCATTGGGCGATGCGTTCCAATACGCCCCTGGCAAAACTTCAATACCCTTTCCGCCGATGGTCACGGGGTCAAAAATGTTCCGGGGCAGAATGGCTTAGTGACCTCGACCTCCGAATATTAACGTTTCTATTGCCTCGTGATAACGACTCACTTTTATCAGCCGTTCTGCTATTATGCCGTCGAGTGATGGTCCGTTAAATACTGCATTATACTTTTTATGTTGGGGTTTTACTAGTAGGAGCAGCTGATTGAAGGGATACTTTGATTTTCGCCTCGTTAAGCCTCGGCTCGGATGTCATAAATATCGTCTGAGGGTCGAAAAAATTTTGATTAGACCGACGGGATTGTTGGGGATATCTATACCGGATGGTGGAAAAGAATTGACTCAGTTACTACAGTCGATTGTTGTGGAAATGGAAAATTAATTAAATTAATACATTTTACGATTTTACTTTTACTACCCACATGATAAATATACAGGGTGATTCATTGGGGAATGCGCATACAGTTAGGGTAGATGGAAGACACCGAGGTCCTTCTAAATAACCTATATTTTATGGGACTATCGTTCTTTATTATAACCAAGATACAAGGTGATTTATTGATTTTCCCCATTTTTTCAATTAATTATAACTTATGATCAATTAATGTAACGGGGTCCGTTCAAAGAACCATGGTAGAAAAATGGACCGATAATTCTGCCTCTAAATAAACCACATTAATACTAAATTGTCTTTGCGGATTGTGGGGATGGACTAAAAATGGATTGTGTTCACTCCAATAATGAAAATTCTTTCTATTATACATCCCACGCTCCAAATAATATTTCTATAGAAGTTTGGATCTTGTCTGCATTTATTCATAAACCACCGACAAAACCTCAATCGTCTCTCAGGATCACCGGGTTCTAGTGTTTGCACTGGTCTTAACTTATAAGGAGAAATCTTATGTTTCTTCAAGATTCGTTGAATACCAGACAGTGGAACAGCTATTTCTCTAGATAAATCTCTGATTGAATTTGGATATACCTCAAAGTAGGATAAAACGTCAATTTCTGTATCTTCAGATATTACAAAACGTTTTTTAGTTCTCTTCTCAAAAACTTTTTTATTGTTCCTGAATCGACGATGAAGCACAGCAAAAAACCGCCGATTAGGTAATTCACGATCGGGGAACGAATTGCTGTAGTGTTTGAGTGCTCTTACACTATTTTTCTGACAAACCAAGTAGGAACATATCACAGTTTTCTTGATGGAAAAACGGCATTTCGAAAAATATTCGAACAGCAGTTGACAGTTACAATAATTTATGACATTGTCATGATAAATTTGAGAATATTTGACAAATAGTGTTTCAACAAAGTTTCAAGGCAACTTGATTGCTCATAAAAATTGAATTTTATCGAATCAATCACATTTTTTCCAACCACATTCATATAATCCACCAGTATTTTCTGTTCTGTACAAAAACGGCTTCAAAGTTATCATTACAGCAGACATATTTTGATTCACAAAATAAATGCGGCTAGCGGAATGGCTCTAAGATAGGAATTATCGTTTTGTACATTAATACCAAATAGCTCAGTGGTGTCAATTGAGTGGTGCGACATGATGATCACGAGTTTCACGAGTTTACATACCAGCGCAATTTTTTCTTTTTACTGTCTTATTTTGCTATTAGTAACAAAATATTGTCATTCGTATAAGTACCAAAATTAGATGTTTGGACAATCATGAGGTTTTATTCGCCAAAACAAAGAATTTTTTTGTACTAGTGAAAGAAATAAATATTTCCACATGAGTCGCTCATTTTCCACTTTACGAAAAAAGTCAAATCAGCTTTGTTGTTGAGAATGTTATAACGAATCGAAATGCATGAAAAACTATAGGGTGTTCCTTTGAAAAAAATATCAATTTATGAAATATTCGGAAACCGCGACTGTCAATTTTGTTTTCGGCATCGAGAAGGCCGTTAAAAATGCTACTAGTTTGCCCATTTAACCGAATTGGTAGCATCAATAATAACGGAGTTGGCAATGGTGCCGACTTAATTTGGAATACCCTGTATACTCCTTGGTAAAAGTATTTTTTCTTGAAAGTAAAGCTAGTTTTATATGATGTGAAAAATGTCCCAAGAAGAGCATACGTTAACTGACATTGTCTATAAAGTGTACCTGTCATTCTTAAATTCATGCCTCAATTTAAAACTTGTATTAGAGGTGTTAGAAAAAACCGTGTGTTTTACACTGGAGTAATGCGCCTTTTCCCTCTGGCAGGAAACCTCGCATGCGTCATGAAAAGTGATACTTATCTCCCAAACTAACCAAATAACTATACGAGGATATATTTAAAAATTCTTAGCCTACTCTAGAACCAAACAAAATTTCAATGTCAAAATATTTTATTACTCAACATATTCTCCTCTTAATTGGATAGATTTATTACAGCGAACCTGCAACGTCTTTAGACCTTTCAAAAAAAATGTTTCTTCTTGCTCAACAAACCAGACCTCCACAGCTTTTATTACCTCTTCGTTAAAAGGAAATTTACGACCTTTTAAACTTTTTTTCAGTTGAGGAAAGAGATGATAGTCGGACGGAGCCAAATCTGGTGAATAAGGGGGGTGTTCTAGTAATTCAAACCCTGAATCACGAATTTTTTGCATGGCAACATGAGATTTGTGTGCAGGGGCGTTGTCCTGCAAAAACGAAACACCTTTGGATAGCTTTTCGCGTCTTTTCTCGTTAATTTTTTCCCGTAGAGTGGTCAGTAATGTCAAATAGTGATCTCCAGTTATTGTTCTACCCTTATCCAAAAAATCAACCATGAGTACTCCATGGCAATCCCAAAAAACTGAAGCAAGAACTTTTCCAGCAGATTTTTGGACACGAAACTTCTTAGGTCTTGGAGAACCGGAGTGTCGCCATTCCATCGATTGTTGCTTTGTTTCTGGATCGTAGAAATGTACCCAAGTCTCATTTACAGTAACAATTCGGTTTAAGAAGTCTACATCGTTTTCAAATCGAGCACAGATCGAATGCGATGCTACTACCCTTGCACGCTTTTGATCAACATTCAAACATTTGGGGATCCATTTTGCAGCAAATTTCTCATGTCTAAATTGACGTGAACTATATGATGAACGTGTTCGTATGAAATATTCAGTGCTTCAGATATCCGTCACAGAAACTGGCCTTCACGATCGGTCATCATCTTCAATGGTAAATTTACCTCTTTTGAAGCTTGCAGTCCAATGTTTCACGGTCGCATACGAAGGACATTGATCACCAAGGGTATTAAACATATCTTCGTAAATCTGCTTACCTCTTCACTCTTTTAAATACAGGTACTTGATGATGGCTCGATACTCCAATTTTTCGATTTTCACAATTTCGGTAGACATATTTTTTCTTTTAATTTATTGCGTAACTCTGGTTTACTTTTTTGACGTCAAACATTACACTGCCACTTCTAATAAGTTATTGTTCGTTGCTATGGTAACGCAATATTTTGTTTATGCGGGGAACTGGTCTAGGCTAACTAGATATCAATACATCCTCGTATACTAATTGAAGGGGTAAGAAGCATAACAGCCTAAGTGCACTTTTTAGGCAAATCGACCTAAGCGTTGTTTTAACCTCCCAAAGTATCATTCTATCGAGTGCTAAAATTACCCAAGCCAAATTGTGTCAGGAAGTGCCATCTCTCGGAGAGGGTAAAAAGTTGTTGAACGAAAATACTGTAATAGTGGGAAGCAAAATGGCTCAAGTATCATTTAGGTTGATTTACTTCTCAACATTTGTCTGACTTTATTTATGTAAACAAATACTTGGGTATTTTTCGCCATTTAGTCGAGGTTCAAGAATCAGTCGATGTCTACTGTTTGTGCCGACTATCTTTTTCTTGCGTGTGCTAGCTAACGACATTATTATAATACCCTGTTGGAGATTGAAAAAAACACAACAGAATATGTCTGAATCAGGTTCTCAATGGAAGAATATTCTTCAGTGATTGGTTGTAATAAACGGACGGATTGAGGGATTGACGAATATTCTTCCTTATGACTTAAAACTCATGACTGCTGCATAAATCCACCATTGGACATACCAGTTCAGCTATAAAACTACCTTACAGGAGGATTTTCCATTTTATGAGTCGGAAAAATATTGGCCGTCCATCTAATAACATTACTTTGGCGTCGCTACATCCTCAAGGTATGAAGTCAAATATGAGAGATATGAAAACTTGCAACAACTGCTTGAATTCATTCCTCCGGTATATCAAGATTTTTTCAAGAATTTGCCGCACGAAGGAAAACAACCGAAGAAAAAGAAAGAATCAACACAGTCCACTGAAACCCCAGCTCTCGAACTTGATTAGGACTTCGTAGAATTAATCTCTGATTATGAATAAAGTATATATTCTCTTTTTTTGTCATTATTCAACGTTCTGTACTAACCAATAATGGATTTTTTAATTTTGATGTCTTCACCTACGTCATATTTGTACCAAAGTATCTCAAATTGCTCAAAAGCAAAATATCCCAAGTAGGTTTTTGGTAAAAAAAAATTCAGAAATAAAAAATTTTCAAATTATTTTTTTAAAACTAGAATTCTGTATCCATTACAATTCACTAAAGTACATTACGAATCATCAAGTAGTTGATAGGAATTTTCAAAATCAACTTTACTTTAAACCTCATTATCTCCAAACATACATTTAGTGACTTAGGCTGTTATGCAACTTACCCCTTCAAATAAAAATTATTGTCAACATTTTTTGGTGTTCTAAAAAGTATCACTTCACCCACAGTGAACAGTGTGAAAAACCTCAGTTTACACACTGCCGTAGAAAAATTTCTTTTTCAGGTGCGTAGAGATTTTCAGAACATATATTTCCCCTTATTCGAGACTTTCGAATGCCGGTTTTTTAATGATTGCTGCTCCCCATCGTAAACATCCCCGAGCATTGGGAAATATAGTAAAAGAAAGATATAAAGCGGCAGCATAAAGCCGATAAAGTGTATAAACGAACATCAAAAGTTGGTCATGATTTCGATAATGGCTCTTTAATTTGTCGAGGTCTGGGGGAAAATCCACCGTTAGGAAAACAATCGGAACAGGCCCCCAGGGTGGGTTGCGTCGTAAGATTTCCCAAGACGCGGCGAAGTTTCTGGTTCTCGATGAAAAGCATCAAATGCAGTTTCAGCGGGCGTAGAAAAGTGGATTTCACGGAAGATTTGTGTTGTCAAGTTGTTTCGCTCGTGCTCAGATTCACAATTATGAAAGGAAAAATTCTCGATGTTTCGGAAGGAAAAGGTCGAGTAATTTAGCGGCCTGACGAAAATATAGTCCTGCGAAGATGGGAACATATACTGTGTGTCGAATTTGAAAGTTGCCTCTTGGAATATCTCGGAAATGAAATAGTATATTATATATTACTTATAGTTACTAGTGTGCACTTTCCACACAAGTGATGTACACTATTTTTCCGACGACCACAGATAAATGCATAATTGCAAAAAAATCAATATATTTTCACTTTATTTTGAGAATTTGAGAATTTTACAAAGAAAAGTAATAATTGAACAAGATTACTGCTTAGAATTGTAGAAATTAAAAGTAATATTATCATTATTACAATTAGTAAATTGTAATGTACTTTGCAATGAGGAGTTTGGTAGATTTCTCTCTGTTATTTGTACACTATACAGGGCAATTCAAATTCGACCCCCACCATTGGGATCTCCTAAACTATAGGAGATACGCTGAAGCTTGAATTGGGGCAAAGTTGCGTATTCTGGTGCTTAACTTGGAAAATTCCGAATATTTCCGGAAATATCGGGAAAAAACTGAAAATCGGAATTTTCATTTTTATTTTTTTCTATCGTTATTTGACAACATAGCTCAAAACCAAAAGTACATTTTCATTGATACTTTTTTCAGCTACACGTTTTCACGATTTACTATCCGACGTTTCGTCTTCTGGCATTCATCATCAATATTTTTTTCTGTTATGGGCGCCATATTGTTTTTTTATACAGAAAAATAGTGATTCTCATTCTGATTTCATTGATGTATAATTTGTTATGATTTGCACTTCTTAAACCACAGATATTAAAAAAAAACAACTTCATCTGAGATGGTCATGATTTCATCGAAAAATTTTGTTTAATAAACACTAGTTGTCAGAACTCATTAAACATCATGAGTTTGCACAAATACTTCAGTCGAAATGTCCTCATTCTCAAATGAAGAAAAACGAGATATGTTGAAACTTTATTATAAATTTGATAGGAATAGTACGAAAACAACACAAATTTATTTTGAATTATATCCGGAAAGAGAACAGCCGGATATAACATTATTCGGAATTTTGGGCAAACACTTGGCTGAGTACGGTGCGTTTCAAAAAACAAGAATGAAATCATGAGATTGTAAAAAATGCTCAAAAAGTATTACAACAAGTGTTCGAAATGATGGCCTTCCTCTTGAATACATAACCGAGCTCGTCGTCTCAAATTAAGAACAGCCCTAACAATATCCCTTCTTCTGATAGACCTGAATTGCGTGATGATATTGTCTCTAAGTTCATCTACTGTCATATTCTTGCTCTCCATAGATTCTGTTCTTTAAAGTGCCCCACAAGAAAGTATTCAAAACTGTAAGGTCAGGTGACCTTGCCGGCCACCTCACTGGTCCAGAATTTCCTAACCACCTATTAGGAAATCTTTGGTGTAAATATTCGCAAACTGCTCTTTTATTATGTGGAGAAGCCCCGTCATGCTGAAACCAGCAGCTGTTATTAACAAGGGGAAACGTATCCATATATTCTTCGAATTAGTTTCTTAAGAACCGAAGATAGGTTTCCAAGTATTAGAGAAGAAATGAGGTCCAAGTATTCGGTCGTCATAAATTCCAGCCCACACTGTCAAACGAAACCGAACTCGTGGTCTGACTTCTCTGAAGTGTCGTGAATTATTTTCACTCCAAATGTGCTCATTATTTGTATTAAAAACACCACAGTTCGAAAAATTACTTTCGTCGGTCCAAATAATGTTTTTCAAGAAGTTTGTAGCGTCTACCCTATTCGAGAGCCAGCTACAAAATTCCATCCTTCTCTCAGGATCACCTGGATGTAATTTTTGTGAAATATGTATCTTATAACATTTCAAACCACTTTTTTTGAATTCCCTCCAAACGCTTGTCTGTGGAACATCCATTTCTGCCGAGACTTGATGTGTTGATTTGGAAGGATCTGCATTTATATAAAAAAGTACCAAAAATAATTATACTTCTTCGAATATGGAATGAACAATTATTTTACCTCGGCTAATAAGTTACGTCTAATATTTTGTTCCATTCTGCTTCCATATTTCATTCTTGATTTTTGAAACGCACCGTACTCAGCCAAGTGTTTGTCCAAAATTCCGAATAATGTTCTATCTGGCTGTTGTCTTTCCGGATATAATTCAAAATAAATTTGTGCTGTTTTCGTACTATTCCTATCAAATTTATAATAAAGTTTCAACATATCTCGTTTTTCTTCATTTGAGAATGAGGACATTTCGACTGAAGTATCTGTGCAAACTTATGATGTTTAATGAGTTCTGACAACTAGTGTTTATTAAACAAAATTTTTCGATGGAGTCATGACCATCTCAGATGAAGTTGTTTTTTTTTTAATATCTGTGGTTTCAGAAGTGCAAACCATAACAAATTATACATCAATGAAATCAGAATGAGAATCACTACTTTTCTGTATAAAAAAACAATATGGCGCCCATAACATAAAAAATAAGTTGATGATGAATGCCAGAAGACGAAACGTTGGATAGTAATCTGAACATGAATACGTGTAGCTGAAAGAAAGTATCGAAGAAAATGTACTTTTGGTTTTGAGCTATGTTGTCAAATAACGATAGAAAAAAATAAAAACGAAAATTCCGATTTTCAGTTTTTTCCCGATATTTCCGGAAATACTCGGAATTTTCCAAGTTCCAAAACAGTATTTTGTTAAGCACCAGAATACGCAACTTTGTCCCAATTCAAGCTTCGCGTTTCTCCTGTAGTTTAGGAGATCCCAATGGTGGGGGTCGAATTTGAATTGCCCTGTATACAGTAGTCGACTCGATGTCAGTTTCTCGAAGAGGCGGAGTGACGGTTTTCGAAGTACTGGCACCCATAATTTTATGGGCAATATTTAACCCGTTAGTAGCAGAATCGTCAATATATTCTTCTGCGACTTTGGACGATTTCCAACCCCTATGTCTTATCAGAGGAGTTAGATCTCCTCCTGCATCAACTAATAATATATAGTAGCAGAAGAACGGCGAAATAAGTGCCCTGTGAATTTTTCAGGATCCTTTAGATTTATAAATTTAGCCACTACTCTAGGTATACTTCCAATATTGTTGATGCCCACTACTTGTTTTGTGCATTTCTGGTCTATATAATTAAGAAAAAAACGTGTTTCGGTAGTTGGCGGTCTTAGATTGGCATATTTTTTATATCTGCTATAAAAGTTTCGAGTAGCGGTGAATAAATGAAATTGTTTTTTATGATGAATAATCAATTAATAATTGACTCTGTGAAAAATAAATCCGTCAAAACTTAATATTTAATGTTTATTTTGTGAATTATTTTGGCAGTGGAAAAAAGTAAAAATTTACGCATCAATAGAAATGCAGAGAAGTTTTTTGGACAGTTGTACAAAATAGCTATATTTGTCATCATGTACTTAATTTTTTTACTTTATTTATTTCAGGTAATTTGAACTTCTCACTTGAATTTGGCATTGAGGAAATGCCTGGAAAATTGGAGATTGATTACTAGAATCAAAATCTTGATATAATTGATTATCATATATCTGGTGGTTTTCCAATGAACTGGACAGATTTCCATTGTACGAGAAAACTGGCTAAGGACGTTAGCTTGAGTCAACTGGAAGCAAATAACTTTTTCTTCAAAAGAGTGAAATTAGTAATGGTCTTTTATTTTTCAATATCATCTGAATAATTATAATAAACACATTTTGCACCACAATGCTATTTTGGAAAATTGCTTCAATTTTGTCGTGACTTTCGTCCATATTAAAGCAGGCGCCCATTAAAATTTTGTCTGAAAAACCTTATGAATTCATTTATGTTGATTATTTACATTCATAAAATTGTGAAAAATCAACTCCAACGATTTTCAAACAACTTTCCGCATTGTTTTCTTCATAAATGAAAACGAACCATTTGAAGGAAATTCAACAAGCTTTCAAAATTTCGGATCGAAATATTACCACTTATATTGTGTTGGTTTTGAGACATTTGGTACTTAGCAAAAGATATCTAGACATTTCAGGTCATTGCTCAAAACTAGTCGTTCATTGTTCATCAGTAGGATCTACTTTAATTGATGCCAGATATCAGATACTTTTCCATAAATAATCTCCTAGTCCAAGAGCTAGTAACGCACGTTTCATGAAGTGGTTGATGCACCCTAAAATTTTGTGTGATAGTATCTACTGGATGAGCTGGTATACATGTGTTGGGTAGACCTACCTGGGGACACCAGGTACTGCGCATATGAGAAAGGTGTAAAAAAAAGTGTTTGATTCAGAGGTGAAGAAACACTAATTGAAAGTTAGGCGACAGCATTTATTTTCTGTATAAATAATAATTTGAAAGACAGCCGCAGTCCCCAAATCTTCTATGTTATTTATGAATAACTGGTTGAGTTCTTGCTTGCAACATGCACCAGATATACCCATATCGGCCATAACCAGTACAACCTAAAAAAAAACATAATTAAATAAATGTAAAGACTTTGTCCAACGGAGGCGATCCATAACATACCGTGGAGGTGAAATCTTACTGGGTAGGTGAAAAACTTACAGTCGAACTCCACTTCGATTGTAAGTTTTTTAAGCTTTTTTCATTTTATATCCGTCACATTTCCAGGCAGTGAATTCAGTGGCGTTAATTTTGCGGCCTCTTCAATTTCAGGTGGAGTACATTGATCATCACTATCGATCCCTGCATCCATGTTTTATGGAATTTTAGATACTATTTTCACGGTTTTGTATATCGGGTGAGTGAAATTCGAGTAGATGCATGGAGATCTCGGAAACGGTAAGAGCTACAGAGAGGGTTAAATGGAGGCAAAGATGCGTATTATGGAGCTCATTACTACGATGTTGAAAAATCTGAGCTAACCTTCTCACTCTCAGAGATATACAGGAAAAAACGAAAAATTTGATTTATGTTTTTCACTTATATCTACTTTAATACAATAAATTTCCAGAATCTGTCTGCACATTATTATTTCAAATTTCAATGGGCTATGAAAATATTGAAACGAAAGTGTTCTACAGGGTGTTGTTTTCCTTGGGCCACCCCTAACTATGAAACTTTAAATACGGACCTGGATTTTTTATCACTTTTTTTTAGGCTTCAATGGTCATATTTTATCATGATTGTGAAAACCACTTGGAATTTTCAGTCGTTTCGATGGTATCTGGTCATCATCAGTGAAAATTGGATGATTTGAAAATTCATGCGTTTCGAGACATCTCTTATTCAAATGATATCGACTTATTATATTGAGTGCATTATTTTTTCAAATAAAAAAGTACTCTCAAATGTTTGGAATATTTACATCCGAATATGTGTATCATTCTACCTATGTTCAACATTTTCGTTTTATTACAGAAAATCGTAAAAATGTACAAATCTCTTTTTCATGATGCTTCCAGTTGATCAAAACCTAACGCACATTAGTTTGAGATAAAATTGAAAGATGCATTCTTGGTTGTCTTCGAAATCCATATCGATACCTCGATTACTTGCACCGACCTGAGGATTTCTTACAGTAGGCCATGACGATTGTTTATTTGACAACTGTCATAAATTCCTCAACTATCGTTTCTGTTTCCGACTGAAAATGCCTTTCACAAGTTTTGAGAAACGTGATATGATTATGGTTTATTACAAATCAAATAGAAATTGTGATATAGCAAAAATTAAGTACTAAAAATTATATCCGGAAAGACAGCAGCCGTGCAGAAATATGTTCAGAAAATTAGATAAAAATATATGTGAGTTTGGCAGTTTTGAGAAACCCAGAAGAAAATACGGGAATAAAATGTCCAATCAAATGAAAGAAAATGTTCTGGGACAGGTATTATACAATTTTTGTTTTCAATGTTTTGAGGAAACTATTGAATACTTTTCCAGATCAGAGATAATCCTTCAAAATCAACGCGGCAAATCGCTTTAGAACTAGAAATTCCTCAGTCTGCAGTAATGAGCGCATTCAAAGGTGATAAATTCAAGTGTTTTCGGATACATTGTGCCCAGAAACTTCATCATAATGATCCGCATCGACGGTTGGTATGGTGTCGGTGGTTATCCAACAGCATCGAAGACGATCCAGATTTTTTAAATAATATCATTTGGACAGATGAAAGCAACTTCACAAATTGCGGAATTTTCAACAGAAACAATTCTCATATTTGGAGCCACGCAAATCCCAGAGCCTTCAGGGAGGTTCGACCTCAGGTGCGATTCAGTTTTAATGTTTGGGCAGGCATGTATCGCAATCAATTATTAGGCCCCTTAATCTATAATTATAATTTGAATGGCGAACGTTACCTCAACTTTTTGGAAACCACCTTTATGGGAAATTTGGAAAATATTCCATTAGCGCAGGAACAAAATATGTGGTTTCACCATGATGGAGCGCCACCTCATAACAAAGCAATTGTATGTGATTTTCTGAATACACATTTTTGTAACAAATGGATAGGAAATCAAGGAGTGGTTCAATGGCCTGCAAGGTCGCCGGATCTTACTCCACTTGACTTCTTCCTCTGGGTTACTCTTAAAGATCGTCTTTATAAAAATAATTATCACGACATCGACAATTTGAGGAATTCTGTGATTTACGAATTTTCCAAAATAACTACCAGGGAAGTAACACGCTCCATCAATAATATTAAAAGAAGAACTCGTTTATGTATCGAAAAAGAGGGCCGCCAGTTTGAACATCTTTTATAAATGGAAAAATGAATGTATGTGGTTTGTGATAATAATTGTTCTTGTTGATCAAATGTTTTTTTAACTTATGGTTTTTTGTGTATTATTGATACAATAATCCATTAAATATCATGCAAAAAGCACTTCAGCATTGCATAACAAAGTTGATAATGAATCAATATTAACCTGGCCATTTAACAGATAATAACGGAGACGTCTTACTCATGCACTGATACAATATTATTTCAACAAGAGATGACCCGAAACACGTCTCAATTCTCAAAACATCCAATTTTCATTGTTGACGAAACGACTAAAATTTCAAGTGGTAATCATAATCGTGATAAAATATGACCATTGAAGCCTAAAAACAAGTGATAAATAATCCAGGTCCGTATTTAAAATTTCATAGTTAGGGGTGGTCCAAGGAAAACGACACCCTGTAGAACACTTTCGTTTACATATAATTACAGCCGATTGAAAGTTGTAATGACAAAGTGCAAACGGTTTCCTGTATATCTCTGAAAGTGAGCGGGCTAGCTCAGATTCTTCAACATCATAGTAATGAGCTATATAATACGCATCTTTGCCTCCATTTAACCCTCTCTGTAGCCCTTACCGTTTCCGAGATCCCCATGCATCTACTCACCCGGTATGATAAGAATGATGTATAATTATGCAAAACTGACACTTCTAAAGTTTATCTGACGTTCTCGCAATACTGATTTCAAAGCATACTTCAATTCCTTTATGTAATACATATAACTATACAAAAATATAAATAGAAAAGTTATTGGATATAGCCCTCAAATTGTTGTGCATAGGAAATTCTATCTGAATTAGATTTCTTGATGTTGGCACGAGCAAATTCAACTGAGATTCTGCATTCTGTCTCAACGACTAGAGTAGTTCCTCCAATCCTATGGCTTTCAAGAAGTTCAGGATATCGGATGGCTTCAAGTTAGATATATCGTCCTCTTCTATTTGGTGTTCTCCTAGATATCTTACCCTCGGATTTTGCAGGTTAATGCATTCTTAGATGATCTGGATAGCGATCTTTTTCACGAAAGCTGCATTCTTCTTCGACTAATCCAAGTTTCTTATGGCGTCCTCTCAACCGGTAATGCCCTGTTATAATTTTCGTTAGTATTCTGAGCTTTTTTTTTCTCCTGCTGGTGCAGTCATTTGATCTCTTCTGGTTGTAGTTTCCCAGTAGTATCTTGGCCTCCTTTCGATTCTATCCAGAATTGGAATCTTCTGTTTTTTTGATGGTTGTAGATGATGTAGTAACTTGATTACTTGCATTTCGTACTTCCATCGTCTTAATGGTTGAGAAATTTCTACTCCTTTCAATATTTCACTAAGTTTCAATTAATTGTATGGTGTAATTATATTCTAATTACGCGTGGTCTTGTGGCGCGCGTGTTTTTCGCGCTTTTTCTCCCCCCAAAACGGTCTCCATACGTTTTAAATTTCCACGCCCGGTTGACAGAAGGCACCATTGACTTCAATACAGGCGGTTTCAATAAATTTGCGTTTGAACCAATATTCCTCTCTATGAAGAACACTAGCCTCGTTCCAAACAATTCGGTGGTGCTCTGTCCATGCGTAGTCGGCCAGTCTCGATTTAGATGTTTCCCCCCGTTGAGATCACTTTTTGTGTTCAGCTATTCTCACAGATAATGGTCGCTTGATCTCTCCGATATAGGAAACTCCACATTCACATGGGACAAGTGCAATTTTTGCTGGATTCTGTTTTGTTCTCTGGTTTCGTCTTGGTGAAGGAGCTTTGTAAGGTACTGATGGATTGAAAGCAACTCTAAATGTATTTATTTCCGATCCTTCTGATCTTCTCGGAGATACCCCTGATGTATCTGGGTATCCCCACCCCTGTTTACAGGAAGAAGACACTGGACAGTTTCTCAACTACTGCTCCAATCACCCGAATTCCAGTACGAAGAGGGGCATTGTAGGAACGTTGGTGGAGAGAGCGATGTGCATTATCTTTTACCAACTAGGAGTCTCTGAATGCGGAAATGAACCAAATCAAAAAGGACCTACGCCAAAACTCCGAGTACCTCATAGGAGAAGTTCAGAAACAACTCCAGAGAACCAAGACGATCAAAGAACGACCACAAAACCCCGTTCTTGTCTTTCTCTATGTCAGGAGTCGGGTGTCAGACACGACATTAGCAGACACATTTTTGTCGTAAAGGTTACCCTCGTTTTCTAAAACAAATTTCCACCCCCTTTATTAAAAAAAATGTGGTAATAAATTCACACGACCCCAGAAAATCGCGATGTTTCGGAATATTCCGAGCGAAAAAGCGGCCGAATTGAGGAAAATGACAGAGAAAAAAGTTGTCGGAGGAGAGGCGCCTCACGAAGTATAGAATATGTGGTAATAGTCAAATGGAAGGGGTGACTAATAGATTTGTTAAGCTTTTTTCACAAAAATCACTCTGAGCAATTCAATGATTTAATTAAGTTAAACGTATATTATCTATGATAAACAAGAATTTCAATAACTTGATCTTAAAAAATATTTAAGAAATAAAATTATACGTGATCCATCAACAATTACCTTTCGCAGTTGAGGTATATTTATTAGATTTGTAGGTGTCTACTCTCAATTCAAATAACCAATTTATTATCTCAATAAAACCATGTCATCATTATTAAAATTTATCACGTGATCCATGTATCATCCTTTGCATATTGTAGAATTAATTTCTTGCTTTCCTTTGTTACGTAACCCTACCTGTGGGATAAATGAATGATGTGATTCACTACATAATAAGTTCCAAGTTAGACAAACCCTAAAACACCGAACAATAATCAGAACAGTGCTCAATTATCCACCACCTCGTCTGTTAGAACTTTGGCTCGAAAAATCCATCTGCTAATGCATCCCCGACCATACATTATCATTTAACACCCTTTCACATCAGACAGAAACACTCCCTCCTCCGATATTTCTCAAGAATTTCATTCCATTATCGCTAATCTGAAACTCATCGTTCTGTTTCCTTCGCACACCTAGCGTATTGTGGAGGAGCATGCAACAACCTTTTTACACACCTTTTCTATCCGAATTAGCCACATTTTTCTTGCATTCTATTCGCTACACACTGAAGCCTTTTCTCGCTGTTATTCCTGATATACATGCTAGGTAATACCCAGGATTATATGAGTAATTCCTCAGGAAAATCTCCTGCTGAATGAAAGGAATGTGAATTGGATTAGTCGCATTTCTCGAGTTTCATAGGATTAGTTATGACACGTGAGTGTACATGAAGGAGTGAAATTGTCGAGCTGGCTGAGGATAATCTTTTCAACTGGAATACGTTTTACGCTTAAGTTAATGTGACAAATGGAATTTATTCGTGAATCTTTAATGGAATTTGTTAATTAATTTCTTGACGGAAATCTTCAACCTATCAAGCGAATATATGATGAACAAATTACTGCTATGACCTATATTATAGGAGACTGAAACTTTCTATATGCCCAAAATCTTTTCAGAACACCTCACAACAATCAGGACATGTTAATCAAAAACAATTTCATATCCCACAATTTCCAATATATGCCAATCAACAAACCTTTGGAAATAGTCAAAGTTTTTCTTCTTACGTTGCAAATCTCAATCAGGCACCCTATCAAAAGAATTTATTCCAAAGCCAACAAATTGCTCCTCAATCATTTAAGGAAAACTCATTCCCCATACAGCTAATAAACGTTCAACCACGATATGTTGATACACATTTTTCAACAAATAGACAAGTCTTTGGCCCACATCCCAATGTATTTGAACCCACTGGGAGAACACTAACGAACCAACCAGAGCCAATGTCAACCACATCCCGAAATACCTTTCTCAGACAAATGAATGAATCAATTTAGTCCTTCTGGCGTACGATATTTCACTTTCCAATAAATTTACCAAATTGGCGAGGAGCCGTTCCAATTTTCAAACCCTAATCCCACGAATAGCACTGACATTAAGTATAGTAATAACCTGAGACTCGAACAAGACACTCTTACATACAATCACTACACATACCCTAATACTGAAAATTTTGGAGATTTCCTGGAAGCCCCAGAAAATATTCAAGAATCCAGCCATATCAAATGCGGATCAACCCACTAATGAAATTGCTAATTGATACAAGTTATCATTCGATGATGCGGACCTCAGTACCAGAAAATAATTCTCCATAAAACTTTTATCACAGTGCGACAAAAATCAAAACGTAATTGGAGAGAGAGAGAGGTCAGATTTAAAACTGATATAATGTCGTTTCCAGAACTAAATATATTCTAATCAAATTAATTTTAATTGGTTTTAATGACTTTTTCGACTGTATCTTTTGCCTAGGGGAATAACAAAAAATTTAATTTTCTGTCGATTCATCAGAAAACTGTCTAGTTGATGAATTTCTGATGCTGTATAGAAATCCAGATGAGGAAACATAAGTACAGAAATGCAAACGAAATCGCTTCAGTAGAAGTACCTCACATTTTAGGTAAAAGTGCAATAACCCTACAGCACCGTAACTGCATTTCAGAAACTAAATGCGAGAAGAATTCAACGTAAGATCTCACAGCTCCAAGTTATCTGGAACAGAAATTCGTTGATGGCAGTATTTTTATGTGTTTTTTTATTGATATATGTCCAACCCATAGTTCTTTTATAAGGGTCACATCAACCCTTTCCCCTCTAGACGCCCCTGGACTGCCGAAGCCGTCTTACAATGCTGAAGGTTGATCTGGGTTTGCCTTATCCCATTCATCTTCCTTACTCCGCCTTCTGCTCAGGTCGGTGAACAACTCCTTTCCGAGTCTGTCGTACACTCGGTCATTCTTTCCATTCAATGAGAAGGCCAGGACTTATCTTCCTTTACCCTCGGTGTTCCTACTCAGCAGAGTCCATTCCTGCGTCCTCAGTTTCGAGTTCTGGAACTGAAGGTGCTGTCTGAGCTCTGCTGGTTCTTCCTTGGCTTCCTTGTTACGCACTGGAAGGTCTTCAAAGCTGACTACCGCCCCCACTCAAAGCTGCCCCAGCACGCCAACCGCCCTTCTGAGCCATTTTGCTGTTCCTCCATTGGCACAGGTCATCGATAAGAGACCTGCGCTGAATGACACCCTTTTATGTAGAGCGCTTCCACTCCCTGAAGGAGTCTGAAGGACCTGTTCGGTTTGCTCTTGTTCCATAAGTACATTGCCATCTAACTGTAGGAGCCAGTCATCACTCCTGACTTCCTGGCCCTTTCGACATTGGCTTGCTCGAGAGGAGACTGAAACTCCACAGTATTCCAAGATAAGACAGATGAATTTAGACAGTGGGTATAAAGAAAACACATCTACATTCTATCGGACAACCAGAGCGCAATAAAAGCTCTGAATTTATTACAGATAGAGTCAAAGAAAGTTTGGGAAAGCCTTCAGAGCCTCAATGAACATTCAAAACTCAACAAGGTTACACTTGTGTGGGTGGCCGGATATAAGGGAATTGGAAGGAATGGAAAAGCAGACCAACTTGCAAAACAAGCATCTGAAACACCATTCACAGGCCCACAACCAGCGTTTGGTATTAGCAAAACCCGATGCGGAAACCTAATTAATGAGTGGAAGAAATCAAAACACCAAACATTTCGGGACCACAGCCATGGTGAGGCACCCAAGCAAAACACTGACGGCTGACACCCTCAACCCCAACAGATCTAAGATAAGTACAATCATCGGCCTACTAACCGGGCACTGCATCCTGAGAAAACACCTACAGTCCATGAAAATAAATAAAGATACCGTAGAGTGTAGACTCTGTGATGATGAGGAGGAAACAGACTCTCACATCATCTTCGAATGTGATGCGCTGCTCAACATGCGTAACAGAACATTCGGACAGATCAAACTAGAAACAGGCATGAATCCGAAACACCTAGTAAACAGACTTCTAAACCTGGTGAAAAATTCAGACCTATTTGACTAGGAACCACTGACGACAGAAAAATACATTAGAACTCAGCTGCTCTCAGGTTTGTGGGAAACCTCAAAGGTGAACCAGAAATCTTGCTCCTCAGCCTGTAACCAACCAACCAACCACAGGGGCTATTCTCGAATCATTCGAATTCGTATTCGAAAAAAAGAGACATATTTCATATGTATTAGAGAAACAGTGAATCGAATTCACATACGCATAACTTCGAGAATAGAACCCCATGGCGAGGCCTTTTTGTTGTTCTCATGTCCGCCTGAGGATCCCACCACCCCCCTGGTCTCTGGTATTGGAAAGCGCTTTTTCATTTCATAGGTTTTTTAACCGTTCATGTCTCTTGTTAAGGTCAATGTTCCTCATTCTCTCTGTAATTCTCTCAGCGTCCTTGTTGTCGATTGCGTGACAAGTCCTACCCACGAGTTTTGGTGGTTTGTAGTCACTGCTTCCACAATAGCATTGTTACCCGGTTTTGAATCTGAGCTGTCCGACTCATCCCCGGGGCTTTATTGAAATTTATCTGCCATTTTGTTCCCAAGAGTATGGGGAAAGGATGTTTCGGCCCTGTGGTGCCCTCTGCACAGGATTAAGGCTGTCCACTTTAGGATTTTGACTCCGTTAGCGACGGTGCTCTCCCACCGATATGTATCCGTCTGCACGGGTCGCCTAACACCTTGGATTGGGGGTCTATCTCTCGCTTTTAACGATAGGCAGACAGTACCTAAGATCTATTGTTTTTCCCAAATCCCCAGGGGATCTTTTAGTGCTATTCGTATCCTATTGAAAATCTTTGGAGCATTACAGATGAATGATCTTTTGTTCATTATCATATGATGGTTGTATCTGGTATTGCAGTTGTGAATGGCAGAACAATGATTAGTTTGATACGAATTTAATGTACTCCGCTACTTTTGGAGAAAATCAGCTAGACTGACAAAAAAATTGGTGAATGTGTCAGTATCCCTTGAACATAAAAAGCAAATATACTAAAATAAAAATAGAAATGGATTACCATTGCTACTAGGGAGTTGGAGACGAAATGTTAGCTGATGAACACAGTTTGTTTCATGAAGTAATGATACCAACTCACTAATGTAAGACTTTTATGAATCCCTTGATGCTTGATGAGTTTTCACGAACAAGACAATAACGGAGGCCCTGGAAAAATCCACTAAGTGATATTATAGAACGCCGAATACGAAACTGAACGAATTTGAAGTGCCCCGTTTGACACAGGAAGTTGATAACGCAGTAGAATGAAAGCGGATTTAACGACTTTCATAATGGCTCGTAATTTTTATTTCGGAACAACACAGATTGAGCTTTTTATGTTCATAATTATCATAACGAGTAATCTACTCAAGGACTGCTCTGACCTGAATACAAGAACGCACCCCTACGAACGTTTCAAAATTATGATGAATATAGAAAGTAAAGAAGTGATTTGTTCGAGACTGATTTTTGAATTTCAAGAATAGCGATGATGAAATAAATACCAATCTCCATCTCCTTGATATTTCAGAGAAACGGATTTTGAAATTCATTATATTCCAAGAACAGGAAGATGAAGTTAACATTGTTTTTTAATGATTTGGCTGCTACTTAACTCGAGGAAATGTTCACCATTTTTGCGGACGATACCACAATACAGTGACACAGTACTGACTCAAAAAACATATCCTTGAAAAAAGCTCGTGATATGACAGATTTATTATCAACAAATGCTATGACATAAAAATATACCCTGCCAGGTATACCTCTGAGCGAACACACAATGAAATTGAGTGTCTTGGTGTTTACTTACAACAACTTGAATTTTCAATGCCTTGTCAAATACTCAAAATGAGAATTTGAAACCGTTCACTTTACAATGCAGTGGAATAAGTTTATGCGCTGTGTGGGGTGTTCATCCCCATCGAAATCATCATTCTGGAATTTTTAACACGTCGATAGATCGTAATGAATTTTGAATTGTTTTGTGGACAATTTTAGCAATACGCACAACGTGATGAGTAATGTAATAGGAATTTTGAGCTGTTTGGTGGCCCTCCATTCTGTAAATTTTAACTTCAATAGTTTGTACAAAAATTGTAAACAAATCGTGTGAACAATTCTGGTACCGACCACGTTAGGATCCATATATACTAGGAAACTTTATATAAATAAGGGGTATTTAACCCCTTGGGGATAAAATTTTTGGAATTTTCAACACGTCATTGATTGATAAATATGTAAGAAATTCTTAGCATCCTCTTGATCATCAATGATTGCGTATTTTTTATCCCACGTCCAAGTTATCCCACGCCCAATTCCAGGAAAATGGGGACTGTAAAAATGCTTTTGATTGGGACGCAAATTTGTGATAAATGTGTACAGACTTATGTAACCTTTATTTGGAGTGTGCCATAAATGCTCGCGTAGCTTCTAGTTCATACGAAATGGTTCAAGAGGTTCGATCAACCCAAAGAAGGCGATAGAGAATGCCATCAAGCCTGCCTTGTTAGATAAAACAGATTTCTCATATTTCCGAGCCAATAACGATTTTGTTTTATATGGTTTCTTCTTTTTTGATTTTGTGAATGTATGTTGGTTTGAACAGAAATTATTAGAAATTAGAAAAATACTATGTTTTGAGGCAGCACCTCCATTACATTTTTGATCAGATGAATCTTAGGTTTGGGATTTCATCTTCAACATGTGATTCATTTGGATCATTTTCGTATAGAATTTCAATATTTTGCTATTTTTTTCTCAGTTTCTTTAAACTTTTCTCCATTCCTAGCTCGTCTCCTCACACTGATACTTTTCCAGTCACTGGATTTCTATAATAATTAAAAATCAGTACGGTTATTGAGATTGAGCATGGCTTGTCTATGAACAAGGAAACAAGTCCTTGTTCATAAACAATGGAACATAAACAGAATTCCACATGCATTCAATCTTTTAGATAATTTATTACAACATTCAAATAATCTTTCTGAATTTTCACTCGTAATTTTCCCGTATCATCATTTATCATTTTCCTTCAGAAATTCAATTATCATTTCATACTGCTTTCGATAATACTGAGGTCCTCTTTTTTGTCCATTGTTGAAAGATCTCCTATTGTTTTAAAGAGAAACATTCTCAATTGAAAATTGAATCAATACATGACTCCTCTGGAAATGAAAAAAAAAAACCCTACGATAAAATTGAAGTTACTTTTTTATAATATATAACAGAACAACTACTTCCCCGGCTAAAGCCACGCTGGACATTGAACTACATCTGATAGATATTGAGAAAGACCCTATATAAAAAATCTGAAAGTGAAAATTTGCATTTTCATTCAGATAGTTGACTATTTATTGAATGTCCAGTTTCCATTGGAGATTCTCATCTATAAATGAGATAAGGGAGAATGTTATTCAGAAGGAACACTCACAGAAAATCGCTCATTCCTTTGATGCATGAATTGCATCTCTTTCGCTAGGCCTCCACTGCATAAATCCACCATGACTATCTTACTTCTATTCAAACAATGATAGAAGTTACCACACAAAATGGCTTCTCTTCAAATTTCAAAGACTTTGCTATAGCAACTTGTTTTCTTCACAATGGAGTCACAAGAGTACGGAAATATTAAAAGTTTGTTACACGAGTTGTAAAAAAATCTGTTGAACTAAAAATGTTGTTTAATTGACAAGGACACGTAAGTAAAGCTGTTAGTCAGTTTTGTCCTAGTTTTTAGATAGAATAGATCAAGAGAACAAACAGAATACAGATACAGAACTCAGTTTGACACAATAAATATAGCAGTAAATAATGTCCTGAGTATCATTGAGAGGAAAATAGGATATCGAAGGACCATCCTATTACAATCGTAAAAAGTCGAAACAGTTTTGTTGTTATCCCTATCAGAAAAAAACAATTCCTGAACCCTTTCATGCACACGACTAACTTCCAACTACCACATTCATTATGCAAGTAAGGAACTGTTCTTTCTGCATCGCTAATAGGTTACTATGCAAAGCTACGAACTACATCAGCATAATCATAGACCAGAGGAATCGTTAAACTGTTAAATTCCTTGAATGAATTCAAAGGAAATCCCACTGTAAATTATGCGATGCTCCACACATTTCCATATGAATGCCCTGCTGGCACGCCAATATATTATCCGGTGAAATATACATTTGGTTGTTTCATTTCGGGCAAGGAATTATAGTGGAAGCAAAGCTCGTTAGTGTTGAAGTTGAAAAAGGGCCGTTTTTGCGGTCATTATGAAATGTACCCCGGAATCGAATGAAACTGGAATAGTTCCTTTTTTTGGACTCTCGTGCCGGCTTTTGCGTTCCATATTCTCTTTCCTTTGCCAATCAAGGCAGAACAGTTTTTTGAGTTCGTTATCAGAAATATTCAAGTACTGAATAAATGGAACTGTATTTAGAAGGAAATTCTGTTTTCAGAATAGCAACGAAATTTAAATCCTCTATCCTCATCTATTGTTGAACATTAATAATATTACTGCGATGTTGGGCAACTTAACTTATGACCAGTACCCACATCTGAGTAGGGGAGAAAGGGGGAAACGGCGGTCACTTAAGAGACAATGTTATTAAATTAGGGACGATATATGAATTAAAATCAACGTAATATAAAGTTAATCTAATAATCTACATATTTGGAACAATTCAAATAAAAGGCTTTGATGAAATACTCAGGAAGTAGATGCAATTTAAAAAAAAAAGTTATTTTGACCGGCATTGCCCGCATGCTCGAGTAATGTTGGCCGGCTTGCGGACAATGGCAGTCTAAGAACCTATGCTGAATGCCAGGGTTTCTCAAAGTGTGGTACGCGAATCCCTAGGGGTTCGCCATTCGACGGCAGGGGGTTCGCTAGAAGATTCACGTAATGTTGGCTTGATCGGTTTGTTGAACTTCATCACGAAATCTAAATATTTTTGAAAGACAGTGACTTCAACCTTGAATTCCGATTTCAAGATAAAACCTTGCTTAAATGAGTAACCTACTTAGCTCACATTTTTTCTTGTCTCAGTAAAACGAATGCTTCGATCCAACGTTTCCGTGCAGTGTTTTCACTGTGCAGGTCAAAATAAAAGCACTTATAAAAAATAGAATTTTGGAAAACTTGCTTGAGATCAAGTATCTTTGAATTTTCCTCTTTTGTATAAATTTATCACGGCGAACGCCTTATCCGTGGATTCCGAAATAAGTGCTGAAATTATTTTTCATCTTTCTCAGCTCTCCGACTAACTGAAAAGGTATTTTCCGGATATTGATAATGCTAAACATGGCTGGATTCGTACCCCATTTGCGGTCACGAACAAGAGCATAAATTCTATTTGGAGTATTAAGCAACAGGGGTCATTATGAGAAATGTCCGTAGTTGAAACTCTTCAAGCTGATTTAAAAAGGATGTATTTGATAGATTTTTGGGCAGAAAGAGTATCCCGAACATTAACTCTCACGCAAAGCGGTGAATTTCCTTTTACCCTTTGCTACAACATACTTATGTGAGAGTGGGTTTTCACACCTGTTCATGATAAAAACTAAATACAGAAATCGAATTGATACTGAGTCAGAATTAAGGTTAAAATTATCCAAAATTACTACTAAAATTGACTTCATTTGCGACAAGAAACAAGCGCACCCATCACATTGATATTAAAAAGATATTTTGAAATAAATACCTTATTTTCTTCAACAGTCAATTTTATTATTTTCTTTGGTGGGGGGGGGGGGGAATTTAATCAGTTAGTTAAGGTTAAGCGGTTCGCTGTCACCTGGAAACTTCAACAGGGGTTCGTGGAGCCGAAAAATTGAGAAACCCTGCTGTATGCAATCACGTATAGAAACCTGGAGACCAACAGAGCTCTTCGAATCTTTGGTGAAAGTGTACAGATGTCAGGAGAGACGAAATAATTGGTGCTAAACCTGGACTCAAAGCTCACCTGGAACAAACATCTGTAAAAAGTGCTGAAAAGGGCAAGGACATCATCAATGATGGCCAGACGCTCCTTTGGCAAAACATGGGGACTCTGACCCAAACAGTCTCTCTGGCTATACACAGCAATTGTTAGGCCGTCGATATGGTACGGAGCCCTGCTGTGGTGGCCAAAGGTAGAACAAGTGACCACCAGGGGGAAGCTGGCTAGTTTAGAGTCACTGGTGCTATGACCAGCACATCGACTATTAGCTTGGAGGTAATCCTAAACCTCCCTTCCCTGCATTTGCATATTGCAGCAGAGGCGAGGATAGAATCATCCAGGCTAAAATATATGGGCCAATGGAGGGGCAATAACCAAGGCCACTCCAGCATACTAGAGGTCATAAGAATCGACACGTCTGAGATGCCGTCGGACTATACGGGGAGAGACCGAGGCAAGACATTAGCCTAAGCCTTGGTAATCAAGCCTCTATATTCCAAGCCGAGGTAACGGCAATATCCGTCTGCACGAGAGATATTGTGAGGAGAGTTCCTAGAAACCAACCCATAGCGATTCTCTCCGACAGTCAGGCGGTGACTGAAGCCCTGCGTTCAAGCAGGTTTACGAGAGCGCAGATGACCTAGCAAGAGCTGGGGCAGCAACAACTCTCATTGGACCAGAACCAGTCTGCGGAATCCCGTTTGGGGATATTGAGCGAGACACAAAGAAATGGGTTGAAAACCATCATCAATCTCTCTGGGAGAGTGCCTCAGGCAATTTCACGGAGAAATGATGATGATGGTGCCAACCAACCGGCTATCAAGACACCTTTTCGAACTGAGCCGAGACTCTCTCAGGAAGGCGGTAGGACTGATGACAGGCTACTGCCACCTGAGAAAACACCTACAATTGTTGGGGATACATCAAGAGTCCACACAATGCAGATTTTGTGAAGAGGAGGACGAAACAGCCTTCCACATAATGTTTCAATGCGATGCTCTGGCTCGATTGAGGATGGATATCTTCAGACACTGTGGTCCAGAAGATATCATCCCGCTTGAAAACCTTTTGAGGAATCTCCAGGAGTTCATTAAAAGATTCGGAGTACTCACGAGATAGACCTGATAGCGGGGTGCAGAAAAGTTCTATACAGAACTACCTGCATTTCAGTTACTGGCTAGCCCCGCCACCTAATAATAATAATAATAATAATAATGAAATGCAATCACGTCTTGCCATCTGAGATGCAGTAATGAAATTGTGATAAATATTGTACCATTCTGCAATTCGGATTTGACTATCATTATGGGCCTTCGTGATCGGCTGGTAGAGCGTTAGCCTCTCAAGCATAGGGTCATTGGTTCGATCCCAGTTTGGTCACCGATCTCGTGCATGGCATCACACGGTAAAAGATAAGGGATGCATCTTCTTTAGCTCACACAAGTCTCTCGAGTACTTCTGTGGTCTGTGCGTAGGGATGCAACTGGTTGGCGGAAATAATAATTTCAACAAAAACAAGTCGTTTCGTTTCACTGGAATCTTTAGGAATTGTATAGTTTTTGATACATTCAATCTTTTCAGGATCAGGCGATATATCGGACGAAATGAAATTCCCTAAGTATAAGATTGAGTTTTTTAGAAATTCTCATATACTACGGATGAGTTTGAGATTCACACATCTCAACCGCTCCAAAACTTTGATAAGATTGACGTTATAATTCATTAAGTTATTATCAAAACAGATCAAGTCGTCTCAAATATGAAACATGATTTTTCATTCAGACGAGACATCACTATTATTATCAGTCTAGAAAACACACTTGGACTCACTTCAAGACCCATTGGAAGCCTTTTCATTTGATATTGGCCACAATCCGTAGAAAATTCTGTATATATTCTGCTGCTAGAGTGAAACTCTACTTAATAGTACCATTGCGATTAATATGAGTGGGAAAAATAAACAGCATATGATAACGAATGTAATATTTCTGATATACAGGGCAGTGTATTTATCATCTTCTATTCTCTGATTCAGAAACCTGTAATCAAATACAACCCTCCATTTTTCATTGGCTCCCTATCTGCCTTTTTCAACAATATCAATAATGGAGAGGACCATCCTATCACATAGAAAAATAGGACCATCCTATTACAAACTCCCAGTGCACGGGTTTGAGTTACTAGTAATAACTGAAATCCAAAGTTGCTCGAGATGTATTTTTGTAATTGAGTCAATATTCAACAATTTTATATAAAGGCTGCAGAGATTATAAATAAAAAGTCCACCTCTCCTCGTGGGTCTAATAGAAAGTATCAATTCATGAAGATATGTTATTATTATTATTGATATAGATAAGTTTTTGGGACGTTCCTCCTCATTACGGACATACTGTATGGCAAATCCTTCAAGAATAAGCCTGAACCTGATCACTTACTAAACAGAGGTTGTGAGGATTGGCTTATTCCCATTCATTCCCGAGTTGAACACGGCTTCATGCCGTCGTACAATATACCATAATGAATAAACCAACTCCCTACTTCAATTTCAGTCTTGTGGTACGATAATATTATTTCTTTATTCACAATGTTTGGCGCTGCCGTTCTTAGTGTGACCTCGGGGAAATTGTTCCCATAAAGTCTGTTCTTGTAAAACGAAACGGGCGGAAAACAAAGGAAAAGAGAAAAACCGTATTAGGCGTTCATGACTTTGTGGAAAGGACAATAAAAAGCATCTTGTTATGAAAATTGCACTTGGACAAAAACACGCTCGAAAAAGTTATTTTAGTAAAGCTCTGACAATCGATTTCCATAATGTATGAAGTGGATTTTCCTGTTTTTCAGTTTTTTTACGACACTAACATAAGTGAATATGATTTTTATCAAGAGCTATCCACTATTTTAAGTGATTACCTATGTTTTGGATACCCATCGTCTTTATGGGTTGAAATAATTTTTACTTCTGTCACTATTTTTCAACAAACTCCCCGAAGGCATACAAAATATGAGCCTCAAAAAGTATTAAAACGAAATAAAAAAAAATGTTAGTAGGAAAGGCATATTATTCTGCGAAAGAATACCTCAATGATTCATCAGATTGATATTTTTAGGTTTGATTTTTTTTATTTATACTTTTGTGTGTATATAATTGTTTATGTATTGTTTATATATTGTATTTTATGTATAGTTTATATATTGCATTTTTGTATTGTATTGACGATTATGGTAGACTTTACTAGTATAACTAACAAATGTAACTGACTTGTACATCCAACCTCTAGATCGCTGCTGTTGCAAGTACAAATAAATTTATTTTATTTATTTCCCGAAGTTTCGATTGTATCTTCAATCGTCTTCAGGGGAATACTCGAAAAAACTCATAAATCGACTTTTTCCGTTTTTGACATGCCTCTACATAATTTGACGAGAACATTAATCAACTAATGTGGCTCAGAACTGTTTTCTAGACCAATCCCATAATTTTGCAATCAAGAGAGAAGTTAGATTTGACCTAGCTCTAATCTTTCTGGAGATATCTCTAAAAAATTAATTTTTTTTTTCAACTCGTCTCTCCCTAATCTGACAAGAACAATAATGAACTGATATACGAGGATATATTGAAAAAATCTTAGCCTACTATAGAACCAAACAAAATTTCATTGTCAAAATATTTTAATAACTCAACATATTCTCCTCTTAATTGGATACATTTATTACAGCGAACCTGCAACGTTTCTAGACCTTCCAAAAAAAATGTTTCTTCTTGCTCTGCAAACCAGACCTCCACAGCTTTCATTACCTCCTCGTTGGAAGAAAATTTACTACCTTTTAAACTTTTTTTCAGTTGAGGAAAGAAATGATAGTCGGACGGAGCCAAAACTGGTGTTCTAGTAATTCAAACCTTAAATCACGAATTTTTTGCATGGCAACATGAGATTTGTATGCAGGGGCGTTGTCCTGTAAAGACAAAACACCTTTGGATAGCTTTCCGCGTCTTTTCTCTTCAATTATTTCCCGTAGAGTGGTCAGTAATGTCGAATAGTAATCTGCAGTTATTGTTCTACCCTTATCCAAAAAATCAATCATGATTACTCCATGGCAATCCCAAAAAAACTGAAGCAAGAACTTTTCTAGCAGATTTTTGGTCACGAAACTTCTTAGGTCTTGGAGAACCGGAGTGTCGCCATTCCATCGATTGTTGCTTTGTTTCTGGATCGTAGAAATGTACCCAAGTCTTATCCATAGTAACAATACGGTTTAAGAAGTCCAATCGTTTTCAAATCGAGCACAGATCGAACGCGATGCTACTCCCTTGCACGCTTTTGGTCAACATTCAAACATTTGGGGATCCATTTTGCAGCAATTTTTCTCATGTCCAAATTGACGTGAACTATATGATGAACGCGTTCGTATGGAATATTCAGTGCTTCAGATATCCGTTTGTAACAAATCAATGTCGCCGCCACTGATATTAAATTTCTTATCAAGTTGGGATGTACGAAATGGTTTTTGCGGGTCAGGCCATTCCACGGCAGTTTTCTCAAGGCATCTTTTGCATTCGACGATTCAAACGTAAAGAAGTGTCTTTTGGTTTTTATGTGCCAAATGGTTCTTTGAATCATCTCGGCCTGTGCCTGCATTTATCTTTATAGGTAAGTTAAACTCAAATTACCCTGCTTGTATTTTTCTGCCTGTCTTTTCAAGCCCATATACACACATACATATACACACATATACACACTGTACACACTGTATTTAGTGATATTCTGACATACTAAGCTAATGCCTACATTTATCTTTATAGAATCGCAATCGATCAACTACCACTGTCGTTCCTGTATACAATAAAATAGTATTCAGAACCACCAGAATTTCATTCAGCCAACCTACCAACCCCCTGAGATTGTTACACGTTTTAGCCCAATTCGACGGTCTGTTAAAATCATGTCATGAACTGCATCGATATTTTCGGGGACTGACACAGAAACTGGCCTTTCCGATCGGTCATCATCTTCAATGGAAAATTTACCTCTTTTGAAGCTTGCAGTCCAATTTTTCATGGTCGCATACGAAGGACATTGATCAGCAAGGGTATTAAGCATATCTTCGTAAATCTGCTTACCTCTTAACCCTTTTAAATACAGGTACTTGATGATGGCTCGATACTCCAATTTTTCGATTTTCACAATTTCGGTGGACATATTTTTTCTTTTGATTCATTGCGTAACTCTGGTTTACTTTTTTGACGTCAAACTTTACACTGACACTTCTAATAATTTATTGATTACTTATATTTCGGACGTCCATCATCTTAATGGTTGAAAGATTTCTATATCTTTCAAAATTTTTCACAACGTTTCAATTGCTTGAATCCGCAATCGTCTTTTATAGGTCTATAATTGAAGTGTAATTACGCGCGGTCTTGTGGTGCGCGTGGTTTCGTGCTTTTTCTTCCTCCAAAACGGTCCATGAGCGGTTTCCATACGTTTTTAATTTCCACGCTTGGTTGACTGAAGGCACCATTGGCTTCTATGTAGGTGGTTTCCATAAATTTCCGTTTGAACCAATGTTCCTCTCTATGAAGAACACTAGCTTCGTCCCAGAGAATTCGGTGGTGTTTTGTCCAGGCGTGGTCAGCAATTCCCGATTTTGATGTTTCCCCTCGTTGAGTCCACTTTTTGTTTTCGGCTATTCTTACTGATAATGGCCTCTTGGTCTCTCCGATATAGGAATCTCCACATTCACATGGGACTTTGTAAATACAGTTTTTACTGAATTCTGTTGTGTTCTCTGGTTTCGTCTTGGTGAGGAAGCTTCGTAAGGTACTACCGGATTGAAAGCAACTCTTGATGTTGTATTTATTTCCGATCCTTCTGATCTTCTCGGATATACCCCTGATATAGGGAAGAATGAGAACAGAGTTTTGTGGTCTTTTTTCGGTTGTCTTGGTCTTTTCGAGTTGTTTCCGAACTTCTCCTATGAGCTTCTCGGAGTATCCGTTTCGGCGTAGGTCCTTTTTGATGTGGTTAATTTTCGCCTCCAATGACTCCTGGTTGTTGCAAATAGACATTGCTCTCTCCACCAACGTTCTTACGATTCCCCTCTTTGTGGAGTTTGGGTGATTAGAGCCGTAGTTGAGGTACTGCCCTGTGTGTGTCTTCTTCCTGTAAACAGAGGTGAGGATTCCAGTGTCTGTTCTTTCAGCTTTCACTTCGAGAAACGATAGGGTACTGTTAGTTTCCTTTTCCATTGTGAATTTGATTGAATATCTCATAATTTATTGTTCGTTGCTATGATAACGCAATATTTTGTTCATGCAGGGAACTGGTCTAGGCTAACTAGATATCAATACATCCTCGTAGCTTGAAATACTGAAACGCCAAGTCAGCATCACCGACATTATAAATATAACTTTGTTGATTGTTTTGTACTTGCGTACTGCCCATCGTAAAAATAAAGTCTTTTGAAAAAAAACCTTTTCGTACAACTGTCGAAAAAATTTGACATTTCTGCATCTCTATTGATGCGTAAATCTTTACTTTTTTCACCGTGAAAAAAGTGTTTTTTTCACTTCCAAAATAATTCACAAAATGAACATAAAATATCACTTTTTGAAGTATTTATTTTTAACAGAGTCAATTATTAATTGATTATTCATCATAAAATAATTTCAGAAAGCTTTTTTGACTGTACCTTGTCGCACCATTCACGTAATGGGTCATATGTTTTCTCATATATTAACTTGGATTTGGATTCGACTTCCGGCAATGGTGGAGGACAGACGGCGTCCTTAGTTGGAAGTCAAGTTAATGTGTGTGAATGTTCTATTTATATCATAACTTTCTTGAAGTTAAGTGTTTTATTGTGTATTTATATATTCCCCCTGATCTCTACGCCGGTACCCAGGCCGGATGACAACGGATTTGTCGGATCGAGGGGGTTACCTTATCTGGAGAAATTGATTACGCAAGTAGTCAGAATCCAATTACCTAAGATAAGAAGAAGAAGAACTTGGATTTGGCCGGTAACATATTATATACTATTGCATTTGCTTTCTCAGATATATCTGATGGGGTATCACTACCACTATTATAATCAACATCCATCTTCTTGAAAATGACTTGAAATTGAAGCACCTACGAGCAAACACAGTCAAACAGTCAAACACGCGGCGTGCCAACAAACCGTTTCTATAGTAGCGACACAGAAAGACTACTGGATACTGTGAAATTGTACTGGAAGTATTGATAACATTAAAGATTACATGTATGGAAAAGAGAAATATTATTTAGTTAATTTGGAATTGTTTTTTTCATTCCATTGGTGCGTGAGTGGAATGAGCGATTTTCTGTGAGTGATACTTCTGAATAACATTTAATAAATGATCACCTATTTGAATGGAAATGCAAATTTTCACTTTCACATTATTTCTCTCAAGTTATATAGGGTCTTTCTCAATATCTATCAGATGTAGTTCAATGTCCAGCTTTGCTTTTGCCGGGTAAGTAGTTGTTTTCTGTTAGATATTACAAAAAAGTAACTTCAATTTTATCGTAGGGTTTTCCATTTTCAGAGGAGCAATGTATTGATTCAATTTTCAATTGAGAATGTTTCTCTTTAATACATGAATCCCTTCCAAGAGAGGTTATCTTGTACGATGGAAGACAGCGACTAAATTCCAACTTTCAATCGCAGATGATTCCACAACTGACTTTATGAACATCCTGTTCATATTTTCAATGAAATCAACATGCCATACCCATGACAGGTTTATGTCAGAACAATATATTCAATGTTTCACCGCACAAGAAATAGTCCAACAATTCCTCATTACAGTGTGAAATTGCTTCTGAAGAGTATGTTTTCCAATTCTTCCGACCTCCCTGATGATCTTAGAAGAGTGAAATAGACTTTTGTCGGCCAAAATGTATTGGAGGCCTAGCGAAAGAGGTGCAATTCACGCATCAATGGAATGAGCGATTTTCTGTGAGTGATACTTCTGAATGACATTCTCCCTTATCTCATTCATAGATAAGAATCTCCAATGGAAACTGGACATTTAATAAATAACAACTATCTGAATGAAAATGCAAATTTTCACTTTCAGATTTTTTCTCTCAAGTTATATAGGGTCTTTCTCAATATCTATCAGATGTAGTTCAATGTCCAGCGTGGCTTTTGCCGGGAAAGTAGTTGTTTTCTGTTAGATATGACAAAAATGTGACTTCAATTTTATCGTAGAGTTTTCCATTTCCAGAGGAGTCATGTATTGATTCAATTTTCAATTGAGAATGTTTCTCTTTAAAATTATTTTTCATATTAAGCATATTTTAGAACAATTTTTGACGTTTCTAGAAGAAATTTTGTTTGCATCTCGTGCGCGAAATACTTTGGTGATCTCGACTATCATTTTTTAACTCTGCTGCGCCTCTTTAAAAAATATCAGTTCTCGCGCACTAGATTCAAAAATATTTGTTTTTTGTATTTAAATGTTTATAACAAATTAATTAATGACAGTTGCGAGTATGTCGGGGCGTGGCACAGTGGTTAGAGCGTCCGGAGTTCGAGCTTCAGTTGCGGCTGGGATTTTTTAATTTAATTTTACCGATTAAATTATTCAAATCTTGTGGCTGGACTGGGATGAGTCCTGCACGATTCACTGTTGCGTTCCAATTAACAGTGCTGCTCCTAAGGTGGGCCAGGTAGCAGAGTGGTTAAAGCGTCAATGTTTAAATCACTCACGCTGCCGGTCGCTGGTGTAAACCACAGCGACTGCAGAATTTTTCTGATGGCCCGAGAAAGTGGTATGGTACGTTACAATGTGCATCTGCCCACGAGTCATCGGGTCAGCCTTGGGTGGCTGGACGAGCCTACCACGCACGAGGTGGAGTGTTTAGTGGGTATACCTGAGGGGGATTCAATTCGGACTCAGGGGACTCCCACACTACCTTATGGGATGTGTGAAACAGGCCGGATAAGGTGCCCATAAAGGGTTTCAACCACTTTATTCAA
Source organism: Chrysolina oricalcia (assembly GCA_944452925.2). Classification (NCBI taxonomy): domain Eukaryota; kingdom Metazoa; phylum Arthropoda; class Insecta; order Coleoptera; family Chrysomelidae; genus Chrysolina; species Chrysolina oricalcia. The sequence goes on from OX101827.2 coordinate 36,370,789, forward strand.
TTGAAAAAAAAAGGTGTCGCATGGAGTAACAAGGCCTATCCAGAACACGTGGCTAATGACTATAGCAGTCGATGCCAAGACACCAAAGAAAAAAAAAGACAGTTGCGAGTCCGAATCAGAACAGAATATAACTACAGACTGTCTTCCGTGTGATGGCATAGTTGGTTTCCTATACTAGTATTTTTGTAACGAAAAAATCCTCTATGGAATGGCGTAGAAGGAGATTGTGAAATTCCATATCGTATTGTTTGACAGACAAGAATCACTAGGTGTTCAGCAAAGTATTGCAGTTAAAATCCTTCGATAGCCTTGATTGATTATAGAATTACTTCTCGTTTCCTGGTATTCAGTTTATTCCTTACATTTCAAATACGAACTTTCATTACCAGACCTGAAACTGAAGACTAATTCAACAACGCAAGGATATCAACGATAATAATAATTGATCAAAGAGATGGGTTTTATGCATTTTCAAAGTAGATAATGAGGGTTCTGGTATTATTCCTACTTCAAAGGGATCGTTGACAGGAATATTCCAGGCGTAAAGAGCATAATACCAACTCATTATGCACTCTTACGTCCATTTCCTGAAATAAAACTCTATCATGATAATCCATTGAGAATATCTAAATTGCTAATGAATAACGAACAAAACGGATTCCGAATGGATTAAAAAATTTGTTACATATTTATTCCTTATGGGTGTTTCATAATAGACCGCCATATAATGACAGATTTTGCTGACTGACTTTCTCTTTTCTGGGATTTTGACCACTGAAAACTATGTCAGTGTTGATATCAAAAAATGAAAATTCAGCAATCGGACATTTGCTTGACATATGGAAGATTCATTTTCCATTTACAGACATTTTTTTTTTATCTCTCGTTTGTGGCATTTAGCACAATAACATATATAACAACCTAACAGTGAAAAACCAAATCCATAAGATTTGGACGAATTGAAAGAATTGAAATAAGGGCGCGATCTTGTAGAGAATACTCGGTTGCTAATGTATTTTTTCGCTTATGGCAATCGACACAATGAAATTTGATATCGTTGGGAACCCGAAAAAAAATTTCCCTCAAGCTTGTCAGATGTTGAGGTAAATTTTCAGGCCTGATAATTTTGTGATTTTTTTTTTCGTTTCCAGCAGACTTTCTCGTTCACGGCTTTTGAACAGCTGAACAGCTTATGGGATTTTTTTTGGGGTCCTAACGATATCAAATTTCATTCTATCGATTGCCATAAACCAGAAAATGCATCAGTACGTACAAATCTTATGGCTTTAGTTTTTCACTATTAGGTTGTTACATACAGGGTGTCCGGTAAACCATGTACAATATTGAAACTGGTGATAGACCAGGTCAAGACTATTCAGAATATCGGAATTTCACATTAGTAAAAATCTCACCGTTTTCGAGATAATAAGCATTTTTTGAATTTCTGGAAAATCACTACCTCACCTTGGATTTTTGAGTGCCATGTCTACAAATTGAGACAAATTCAAATATCTTTGCTGCTAAAGATTACTGTTTCAGACGTACAAAACAGTTTTTCAGAAAACGGTACAAATTTTTAAGAAATGAGAGTAAAATGCCAGATTTGAGTTTCACCAATTTTTTTAACAACAGTTTGACATTATTGTTTGAAATAAACATTACCAAGTGGAAGTGGATATTCATTACAAAAGAATGCCCATTTTGTCCAGACTCTACCATGGTATAAAACACACGATAATTATTTTTGGAAGGAGTAAAATTTCGATTATTTTAGAGTGTGATGTTATTCTGAGCTAGAATCAATTCCATTAGACTTTGTCAGTAATGTCTTTTATTTTTATCCTATCAAGATGAAATGATTAAATAATTATGAGTAATAACGAATCAATTGCTTAGAAGCATTCAATTGGATGTAAAGAAGTAAATAATAATTTAACGTTTTTTTGAATCAACCTGCACTATAAACCACAATGACGATTATTCAACATCGCACTAAATAAACTGTTATTTTCCATCCACTCGTACGCAGAGACATCTTTTCAAGAAGAACCTTTTCAAATGCGTTATAGGTTATAGCCTCCAAATCAACGATTCTCTGAGCCGCATTGTACAATCGGATATCGTTCGGCATAAGGCGCTGCTGCAGCAGTAGCACTACCTCCACATTCACCATAAATGTAGTGCATACGCGCACATTCTCGAGGAGTATAACGTGTGTACGGCATGACAAAGAAATAAATACCACTGAATGAAACAAGCGGAATAATTTCAAAAAACTACGACAGAAGTCACAAGTTGTTCAAACGAAATGTAACATGCACGATGCTGTATTTTATTTTTTCATCAGGAAACTATTGCTTCTACGGACACAACACAGGAGTTAGAACAGTTTTTAATCATTGACAAGGATTCACCTCCTTAAAAGTTTTGCACTTATTTGGTTACACCCTGTGCATTTGTCGGTCTCTGAAACTTCGTTGAAATCTGGATGTTGGACAATTGCGACATTTATCACAAGAATTTGTAATGATTGGTGCCATGTCGGATAATCGACATTTCATTTCGATAATTTTATTAGGCTTACTTATATGAAAAGTTAATTTTATCGACATACTATTTAATGTTCCCAAGCAGTCTATTCTTCATTATTAAAAATCATTACCTCATTTTATCTTAATAAAATGGAAATAAAATAATTTTTGGGCGTAAGTATAAAAGTTGATGGAAGCCTAGAATAAAACCACGCCTAATTCAATGGAAATCACATTCTCCAAAAATAATTAGAGTTTGTTTTATACCATGGTAGAGTCTGGACGAAATGAACATTCTTTTGAAATGAATGTCCACTTCCAATTGGTTGTGTTTCTTTCAGACACTAATGTCAAACTTTTTAAAAAAAATTGATGAAACACACAACTGTCATTTTACCCTCATTAGTTGAATTTTTTATCTCTTTCTGAAAAACTGTTCTGTACGTCTAAAAGCACCACTCATCAGTAATCTTCAGCAACAAAGATATTTGAATTTGTCTCAATTTGTATACATGGCACTCAAAAATCCAAGGTGAGGTAGCGATTTTCCAGAAATTCTTAAAATTCCCATTATCTCGAAAACGGTGATATTTTTACTGAGGTGGAATTTCGATATTCTTAACAGTCATGACCTGGTCTATCACAAGTTTCAATATTGTACAAGGTTTACCAGATACCCTGTATATTATTCTGTTAAAATCTCATGTACGAAAGAAAACGGATGTGAACTTTCTTGTCAACTTCAATTTTGTTTATAGAGTCGTTTTGCTAGGACCCCATTATCAGAATATAAACAAACCATGACAAAACTCTATATCCCCTTTAGTTTTCCCCCATAGCAGACCCCAGTATTTTGGTATATTCTTCTACGAACACCCCCGAACAGTGCTCTTCATTTAAAAAAGTGCGCACAGAAGCTTGTCTACAACCCGTTGTTTGAATGAAGTGCAATTGAACAGGCTATAACCAATTCATGGTCACAGTGTTACAGTGCCAAATTATATTTCTGGAATAAACAAGCTTTATCAAATTCATGGTAACAGTGTCATAGTGCCAAATAATGTTTTTTTGGATACACAAGCTTTAAAAAATTCATGGTCACAGAGTTACAGTGCCAAATAATGTTTTTTGAATAAACAAGCTTTAACAAATTCATGGTCACAATGTTTTAATGCCAAATAATATTTTTTGAATGAACAAGCTTCAACAAATAATATTTTTTATGGATAAAGAAGCTTCAACAAATTCATGGTCATAGTGTAACAGTGCCAAATAATGTTTTTTTTATACAGAAGCTTTAACAAATTCATGGTCACAATGTAACAATGCCAAATAATGTTTTTTCGGATACACAAGCTTTAAAAAATTCACGGTCACTGTGTTGCAGTGCCAAATATTGTTTTTTTAGATACAGAAGCATTAACAAAACGATGGTCAGTGTTACAGTGCCAAATAAATTTTCTTTTAATAAACAAGATTCAACAAATTCATGGTCAAAATGTTACAGTGCCAAATAATATTTTTCGAAAGAACAAGCTTCAACAAATTCACAGTCACAGTGCCAAATAATGTTTTTATACGGAAGCGTTAACAAATTTATGGTCACAGTGTAACAGTGCCAAATAATGTTTCTCAAACAAACAAGCTTGAACAAATTCATTATCACAATGTTATAGTGCCAAATGATATATTTTTCTAATAAGCAAGCTGTAAAAAATTTATGGTCACAGTATAACAGTGCCAAATAATGTTTTTTTTCATACAGAAGTTTTAACAAATTCGTGGTCACAATGTTGCAGCGCCAAGTAATGTTTTTTGCGTAAACAAGTTTCAACAAATTCATGGTCATAGTGTTACAGTGCCAAATAATGATTTTAGAAAAAACAAGCTTTAATAAATTCATAGACACGGTGTTACCGTTGTATGAGGATTACAACGGTGTTACAGTGCCAAATGATATTTCTGGAAAATAACAAGCTTCAACAATTCCTTAGTCATATTGTAATAGGGCAAAATAATGTATTTTAAATAAACAAGCTTTAAAAAATTCATGGTCACAATGTTATAGTGCCAAGGAATATTTTTCGAATAAACAAGCTTCAACAAATTCAAGTTCACACTGTAACAATGCCAAATAATGTTTTTCGAATCTGGAGGGATAATTATGGGAAGTAATGATTCCTGTGACACCCCCTTCGCGGAACGCGAAGAAATCTATTGTATGCGTCACAGTGGCCCAGTTGATAATGCTAATTGTGAACACTGTCTTCTATTACCAAAACAATTAACCCCAAAACTCAGAGTTTCGTGTTGATAAATACCAGGGACGCTTCAGTTGGGTTTGATGTTAGAGAAAAAAGGTAAATAAAAACTCAACATCGAGAAAATGTATGCCGGTTTATTATCATAAAGATACATCGTCTTGGTATTCAGTGCCTATTTTATTATCACAAAAATAACAGTCAATCTAAAGGTGCATCTGAAATGACAATTTTTAATGTAGATTTATTATAACATTCAATTCATTTATTATATATCAAATTGGTACCTCATTTTGAGAAATGGAAAGAAATATACTCGTAGTTTGCCGAGAAGTATTACCGGTTGTTTCATATATTTCAATGTGCAAAAAATAATTGTTGGTATGCACAATATTGCTGAAATGGAAATCCAACATTTGTGCATTTCAAAATGTTGGTAGAATTGAAAAAGGTTCTAGTATAATGTCTTCTTCAAATAAAGACATCGTTGACAAGAATATTCCTGGTGTAAAGAGCATATACAGTGACCGGCAGATTTTTCACAACAAATGGGAAAATAGTTTATTTCATATTAATCAGAAAATTTTGATAATTATAAAAGTACCAGCATTTCCCCAAACTCAAACTGCACCATCAAAATTTCAAGCACATATCTTCTTTCCTCGTATACGAGGGAGGTTACAATTTTAAATTGTGTCAAAGGTAAAGTAGGTACCTTTATTTTTCAAGATACATACATAAAAAATATTTGAAGCAGTGACTTATTATTTATCTATCTATTTTGGTAATGAGTAGATTGAAAAAAATGTACCAAGTAAAAGTTGTAGAGAGCAATGAAAGCTGTTTCAAAGATAATAATGAACAATAAAGGACCCCGCAAACTTCTTATAGAATTTGGGTTCCGGTGGATTTTTTTGAATTTTTGGTATTATGTAGTCCATGTAATTCTCGACCAATGTTACCATTGCGCCAATCCAAAAAAATGAACAGTTTTGCTGCTAGGGGGCGTTGAAATCACCCCTTGCACATGTTAGACTATTTATTTTTGAACCCGGTAACAATATTTTCACTTGTTTCATTGTTGCTAATGTTAGCCAATATTGTGCTGTTTTATAAAAAAAATTCTTATCCCCTCCCCTTTTTCCCCCAACCCCTATTACGAAACGCAAAACACGTATTTCTCGAGTGCCTTCAAATGTATCGTCGAATGTTTAAATATGCCTAATAAGGGAAATAGCAATTTTTTATGATTATCCCCCCACCCCCGAAATGACACAAAACGAAAAAATTTCGGTGGATTTTTCTGAATTTTTGATATGATGCAGTTCAAGTTATTTTGAATAGAAAAAAATCGGGTGTCAAACCCCAAAAATGAATAGTTTTGATGCTAGGGGGCGTCGAAATCATACCTTGCTCGGAATAGATTATTTATTATTATAGGCGGAAACATTATCTCTTCGTATTTTTGTTTTATTTTATGCCGAACAATTGTGTAAATTTTTTAATAATTGAAAATCTAAAACCTCCCTCTTACCCCCTACCCCTATTTTAAAACACGAAAAAAATTAATTCCCGACTACTTGTAAATGCTTTATCAAAATAAATGTATTAATCAGATCAAATTGAGGAAATCGTACAGTTGTTTTACCTTTCCCTTCCTTTATAAAAATATTGGTGTAGTTCACTGACTTCTTAGTAGGGCGTAGTTCATGATTTTTGAATATCAATTAATTGGGCAAATATCTTGAAAATACATAAAAATTAGATATCCACAATTTGAATTTGAGGTGGTGCCTGAATTATGTTTTTTTCGTGTTTTGAAACAGGGGTTGGAGGTAAGGGGAGGTTTTAGATTTTCAATTTATAAAAATGTACACAATTGTTCGGCATAAAATAAAACAAAAATACTAAGAGATAATGTTTCCGCCTATAATAATGAATAATCTATTCCGAGCAAGGTATGATTTCGACGCCCCCTAGCATCAAAACTATTCATTTTTGGGGTTTGTCACCCGATTTTTTTCTATTCAAAATAACTTGAACTGCATCATCAAAAATTCAGAAAAATCCACCGAAATTTTTTCGTTTTGTGTCATTTGGGGGGTGAGGGGATAATCATAAAAAATTGCTGTTTCCCTTATTTAGGCATATTTAAACATTCGACGTTACATTTGAATGCACTCGAGAAATATTTTTTTTGCGTTTCGTAATATGAATTGGGGGAAAAGGGGGAGGTGGTACGAATTTTTTTTACAAAACAGCACAATATTGGCTAACATTAGCAACAATGAAACAAGTGAAAATATTGTTACCGGGTTCAAAAATAAATAATCTAATCTGCGCAAGGGGTGATTTCAACGCCCCCTAGCAGCAAAACTGTTCATTTTTTTGAGTTGGCGCAATGGTAACATTGGTTGAGAATTACACGGACTACATCATAACAAAAATTCAAAAAAATCCACCGGGACCCAAAATCCATAAGGAGTTTGCGGGGTCCTTTCTGACTCATCAAAATTATGATTTTTTAAATAAAATATCCTATATATCGATTGATTGCCTTTGTACTTGATGGTTCGTGAGTTATGGTGGGATTTATATTACAAAATTGGTTAATTCAACAATTTTTTCACGTTTTTTTAACTAGAACACCCTGTAAATGAGCCATATGAAAGCAATAACGATTTTTTCATTCTATGCTGGACAAATTGTTGGAATTAAATTGGTTTTATAAACTTTTTTCAATCATCCTAAAAAAGATGAAAATCTACTAAAACATCAGCTGATTTGAAATGTGTAAATTATGCATGAACAATTATTTGAAACGCTGAACACTTCCGTTGGATTGCACAATCACATCTATTTTTCCATCTCTCAAATCGTACCTAAAAGAGTGCAGTTATTAATTATTTACATGTTCAAAACATTCAATGTTAATTAAATTATTTAATTATGTGTACGATAATAAATTATATACACATATACATATATCAAGTACGAATTTGTAGAGTACATACAGTTATTGCTACCGGAAAATATTTATACAAAGGGAAAATATTCAATCCACAACTAGATTTGGTTTCGATATGGTAGTAAATAATGTGCTTGGTATGATGAAGTGAGGTGTTAATGAAATATAGACGCACTCTAGTATAGCCATTATTTCAATCGCTAATTCACTGTAACAGTTTGTTTTGTTTCCAAATCACCATGTACAGGGTGGTTCAATTGTTCATCAGAGTCCGATTACTCGAGTTTTGAGATAGACTAGTTGAATGAAACACTGAAATAAATTGGACAGCAGAGTGTATAACCAGAAATTATTGCCAAATATACAGGACGAATCTAAAAAATCTGTAAGGTCGAGTGCTTTTTTTTAATGGAAGGACAAATATATTTATTCAAAAATAGATAAAAAAATAAATATAAATAGATGAATGAAAATGAAATAAATATAAATTATAACTGAATTCAACAAAAAAAATAATAAACTTCAAAAATTAAGATTTTCTATGAGTAGGACTCGTAAAATAGAATATATGCCTCTCTGCCCACAATAATTTTTGATGAAATCGTTGTCACACAAGCATCATTGTACTCATGTCACGTATTTGCATAAGGGTGTCTACAGTAAGCCGTGAAGTGACCAAAATCGGAAGTACCGCTGTGTTTGGACAATGCATAAATGTTGTATCGATGAGGGGATACACTGTCCGTTGCATAGTTGCTCATATCCAGTCCTTCTATGGAAAAATCAATGACCATGTTCAATTTTTCTCTATGAGAAAAACGTTTGAAATTGATAACTAAATTTTGGGAAAGTTTCTTCATTGGTATAAGAATCCAAACAATGAGCCAGACTTATTTGTCCTGTTGTTTGTGGAATCGGTAAGGAAAGGTCCCAGAATGGATCAAACGTAACTGAACAATGACCACAATACATACACCTCAATGTAGATTTTAGTTGGCCAACAAATAAATCTACAATCCTTCAGTTATCCACCATCAAGAATCTTGACCATAACTCTTCAGCTTTTTTAGTGGCACTTAATTTATCGTCGATTTCTATTTTCTGACAAAATGGGTTTACGCCTATCTGTAATTCTATTCAGGGCCTCATGCAAACCATCCAGTAAACACCGTAAGAACGCTTGAGAATCTTGCTGGGCGCAACCGATGAAACGAGGTGCAATCCTTTAAATTTCACCTTTCAATGGGATAGTGTTTACTACACAATCTGATATTTCACCTGACTATAGCTTCTTGATCACTAATGCGAAGGCTTTGATTGAAGCTCCTTTCATACTAGAAATGGTCGTGTTTATATCACTTGTGTAGGCATCACTTCTTAAATACTCCAACAGCCATCTTGTGTTGGATAAGCACTGGATAACACTGTTCATATAGCAAGTATAACCAATATTTTCAAGTACATTGAAACCGAGAGCTTTGACGTTGCTATGAACTACTGCAACCCTGATGCATTCATCACTCTTATTTTCAACTGAGTGCTCTCGGAAATGGTGGTTGTCTATGTCATTGGGGCGGCGTGATAGTGAACTCGACTTGAGACTACCGACTATTGATTTGAAAGGAGAAATGGCAGAACTTGAGAGATTTGTTGAGGTTGATAAATTTTTCTGCTGCGACTTTTTTCCAAGGAAACTATCCTTATTGCTCACATCATTTTTGGAACAGATTGAAATTGGATAAAGTAGGATAAACGAATATCTCTTCCAAAGAGTGGGATGGTGGTATAGTGCCAAAAACAGAAGAAGCATTTCCTCGTTGTATAGCAAAACTAATTCTCTGGATCAAAAAAGTAGTGGACCGTTTCTCATGGGTTGCCTGGTATAATCTCGTTCCTATTTCATTGATAAACAAAAGAGATTTAGGACCAAACACACCAAAAGTTTCAACTGCAACTGGATAGAAATGATAATCATTTCCGAGATTTTGATATTTTGATTCTTTCAATTCTTCACTGGTTAAAGCTGCAGCACCAGCACACTTACAGCCGTAAGCATAGTCAATCGCCAGCGACTCGCCAGAGTTTCGCCGTTCGCTACATAAGGATTATAATGCACAGTCGAGCTCCAAAAAAGTGACAACTACGCGATGAGTCACATTTTGGCGAAACTCTGGCGATGTACCACTTTTTTGGAGCTATACTGTGCATTATAGTTCTTGTGTAGCGACCGGCGACACTCTCGCGAGTCGATAATTCCACAACTGACTTTATGAACATCAAGCATTTTAGTGATTTTCATCCAACCGCTCAAAATGTCCCAACAATTAAAAGTTATGAATTTTTTTCAAAATATTGTTGAACATCGTCGTGGAATTCAATAGGAAATGATTGAAATGCCATAATAGACATGTGTGTGAGACTTCTGATCGAAAATAAAGTAACATCCCAAATTGATTACGGTTAGTAATAACAACAAGTCTCAGATAAATTATGGATTAAGACGATTTCATACCCCTCATTGGAATGTCAAAAACCACCTAGAGAAAATGAAATTGGCATATGTTAATTAAAGATCAATCAAGAACAAAAAATCATTATAGTAACAGAAACATTGCTGTCTAAAGAAGTTGAACAGTGTTTCAATTTGAAAAATCACAACTCTACATTTTCGAGTAGTACCAAAAGAGGAGGAGGCATTGGAATATTTGTTCATGATGATTTGGAGTTCGATGTTTTGGAAAAATTAGAAATGAAGTAAATTACTTAGCAATTGAACTAAAATATTCAGAAATTACCATTTCAACAATTTGGAAACCACCACAAGTCAGTCATGTCAATTTTCCCAAAATCTGTTGCTTTTTTAGAGAAATGAACACAATATATTGAATGATGTCAGCAACACCAAGAATATTCTGAAAGTTTTTACTTTCAATAAATTTTCTCTATGTAATGAAAAACTCCAACAAGATGTGGAACATGAAATTCAACATCGATGGATCATATTTTAACAGACACAAAAGAAGAATTAAATTTGAAATTCTCCTCGTGACCTCAAAATCCAAATTATAATTACAACTTATAGAGGAAAAAAGAAATCAGTATACGATATTAGTCTTTTCAAATATAATGATGAAAAAAATTGACATATGAACTGTTGAATTTCCAAAATTTAATAGAAAATAATGATGATTCCAATGAGTTATATGATAAACTATTTCTCATGCATGTGCCCATTCAAGAAATATCGGAATAAAAAGAAACTCTGGTTCACAAGTGAAATAGCAAAATTGATAGAGATGCGAGAAAAATACTTCCAGCACTCCTTGGTGAAGAAGAAATTTTGAGACTAATTGAAGATCAGAACCCTAGGAAAGCTTGCGGATTTGACGAGATTGACGTTGAAATTGTAAAAATTGGTAGTAGTACCAGATCAAATGAAAATTGCTCTAGTATCTCCCATATTTTAAAATGGCTAAAAACAGATTTGAAATTTTTTAGGCCTGTATCTATACTTTCAATATTTTACAAAATTTCAGTAAAACTCGTTAATTGTATGCAGTATTTTTGAAAAAGAAAAATATTTTATTTTATCATCAACATGGATTTCGTAGATACAGAAGGAACACCACAAGATGTGAAATCATTTGTTCAAAAAAAGTTGACGGTGGTTGATTTATGTAAAGCTTTCAACAGTGTTGAACATGGGATTTTATTGGGAAAATTGGATAAAATTGGTGTCAGAGGACACGTTTATAATTGGTTCGATAACTTTTTGACCAATAGAAAACACTATGTGTGATTTGAAAAAACTAAGAGTCAACATGAACATGTGAAATATTTTGTACCACAGGGATATGTGTTACGACCTGTGATATTCTTGATTTATATCAATTTTATTTGTTTTTTGAAATTGATTTGATATTGGAGGGATGGTTGGTTGTTGACATTTCGATATAGAACATTCATAACTATCAAGTAGTTGAGTGATAGTCAATAATAATGGAGGGATGAGTAGTGGTTACTGAAATGCTTAAAAAAATGGTAAAATACATGGTATTCGATTCAAAAAAGCACTCGATCCAGTAGATTTGCATCGGTTTATCCTTGTATATTCAGCAATAATTTCTGGTTATAGAATCTGTTGTATAGTAAGTTTACTTTCGTTATCAAATAATCTTTCTAGCTATCATAGAACTTGAGTAATCTGATTCTGACACACTATTGCTTCACCCTATATAACACTATCAGGATAACTGTAACTATTGTTACAGCTACTATTGTTACATATTCATAGTGTAAGTGTTTCGTGAGTAAATATGAAACTCTCTGGCAGGAAATGAAGATAATAAGGGGTTTTATCACAATCAAATCATGTAACATTTTCAATTTTCAGTTCCAAAGCCAGAACCACGATGCCAGTGGACCGCTAGTGATAATTTAGAAATATTAAATTTCCTCCATGAATCAACTATTGAGACATATATAGTACTGATCGACAAGCGTAAGGATGCCTCCGAGAATTGGTTGCGCAGTAGACAAAACCCTGGAGTGGGGCAGGAGCTCAATCGCTCTGCCTTATTAAACAGTAGTCGATCTTTGTCGCACATCTACTCACGCTTTCTATCGTTTGCGCATCTCAGAGGCATCCTTACGCTTGTCGATCTGTACATAACTTATTGTGAAAATTTCACACCAATATTTTTAAGCCAATCGTTTTTTTTTGTTATGTTACCATAGAAATCTAAAATATTCTCAGAATAGTAATTTACGTAACAAGTCCGGAAAATACTGTTTTTTTGGATGAGTAGACCAAATTCTAGGACGAGCGTCAGCGAGTCCTGGAAGTCTACGAGTCCTGGAAGTCTACGAGTCCTGGAAGTCTACGAGTCCTGGAAGTCTACGAGTCCAAAAAAACTGTTTTCGGACGTGTTGCGTACACTATTTTTTCGGCAATCAATCAGACGCATTTAGTCTAAGAGACGAAGAGAGGTCGACTTTCACCCATCAGTTAACCGGATGAAACGATTCCAAATTTGAATATTTCGAACATTTCAGTTCTTATTTGTATCATATATTGAAGTTCGAACAGAAGATAGGTACCAACAGAAACATTCTAATTCTTATTTATATTAATATTTGTATTAAAATTCGAGCATTTCCCGCCCTAGTCCGGGAAGTACGTACTTCCCGGACTAGGCCGGGAAGTGCTACTTTCCCAAAGAAAAAGTGTCCGGGAAGTGAACACTTCCCGGATGGTTCCCGAAAAATATTCTTTCTCCAGGTACACAGGGCGATTTTGAAAAGCGGAAATATTTATGTCAAAACAATGACACATGGAATGGATTTTGCTTCAAAAATCAAAATAGGTGCAGTTATAAATAACACCTGAAGATATATAATGAAAAAAAAACAACGTTTTACCTGTATTAGTGAACATAACTTAGGTTATAACTCTAAACTAGATTCAATAAAGAAAATCACGTTAATTGAATTAAACTACAATCGGTGTTTTAAAAAAATACTCTGCCCCTGAAATTATAATAATTGAAAATCAATAAAACCAATGTTTCAACTATTTTAGTGAACATAACATAGTTTGATTACTTATATTTCGGACGTCCATCATCTTAATGGTTGAAATATTTCTATCTCTTTCAAATTTTTTCACAACGTTTCAATTGCTTGAATCCGCAATCGTCTTCTGGTGAATAGTGACAAAATCAGATGCTACGCGACCTTTTATAGGTCTATAATTAAGTGTAATTACGCGCGGTCTTGTGGCGCGCGTGGTTTCGCGCTTTTTCTCCCTCCAAAACGGTCCATGAGCGGTTTCCATACGTTTTTAATTTCCACGCTTGGTTGACTGAAGGCACCATTGGCTTCTATGTAGGTGGTTTCCATAAATTTCCGTTTGAACCAATGTTCCTCTCTATGAAGAACACTAGCTTCGTCCCAGAGAATTCGGTGGTGTTTTGTCCAGGCGTGGTTAGCAATTCCCGATTTTGATGTTTCCCCTCGTTGAGTCCACTTTTTGTGCTCGGCTATTCTTACTGATAATGGCCTCTTGGTCTCTCCGATATAGGAATCTCCACATTCACATGGGACTTTGTAAATACAGTTTTTGCTGGATTCTGCTGTGTTCTCTGGTTTCGTCTTGGTGAGGAAGCTTCGTAAGGTACTGCCGGATTGAAAGCGCAACTCTTGATGTTGTATTTATTTCCGATCCTTCTGATCTTCTCGGAGATACCCCTGATATAGGGAAGAATGAGAACGGGGTTTTGCGGTCTGTCTTCGGTTGTCTTGGTCTTTTCGAGTTGTTTCCGAACTTCTCTTATGAGCTTCTCGGAGTATCCGTTTCGGCGTGGGTCCTTTTTTATTTGGTTAATTTCCGCCTCCAATGACTCCTGGTTGTTGCAATAGACAATGCTCTCTCCACCAACGTTATTACGATTCCCCTCTTTTAGGAGTTTGGGTGATTAGAGCCGTAGTTGAGGTACTGCCCTGTGTGTGTCTTCTTCCTGTAAACAGAGGTGAGCATTCCAGTGTCTGTTCTTTCAGCTTTCACATCGAGAAACGATAGGGTACTGTTAGTTTCCTTTTCCATTGTGAATTTGATTGAATCCTTTATGTTATTCATTCTGGTGAAGAATTCTCTAAGGTGTTCATCTCCATGGTTCCAAATGATGAAGGTGTCGTCTACGTATCTTAACCATAGTTTTGGTTTGTATTTTGCCTCTCTGATAGCCAATTCCTCGAACCACTCCATATATATGTTGGCGATTACTGGAGAGAGAGAAGATCCCATCGGCAGTCCATCAACTTGGGAGAAGAAACGGCTCTTTTCTTGAAAGTATGAGTTGTGTATGCAGCACTGCAGTAGTTCCAATATCGCTTATACGGGGAGGTCAGTCCTTTCATGAAGCTGGATGTCTTCTTCCAGTTTCCTCTTGATGATGTTAAGGGATTCTTCTATGGGGACATTGGTGTAAAGGCTCTCCACGTCAAAGCTGATGAAACGATCTTCAGGCCCTAGTTCAACATCTTTGATAATGTCCACGAAGTGTTCAGAATTCTTGACGAACGAACTGCTAGTACCCTGTAAAGGTTGTAGTATCGGTAGGAGGAATTTCGCCAGGTTATAGGTCGGTGAGTTACGGGAGCTGGTGATTGGTCTTAATGGCATGTCGGGTTTGTGAATTTTCGGAAGACCGTAGAGATGAGGCGGTTTACTGTAATGTGGCGTCAAATGTGTCCGTTCTTTGTCTGGAATAAAGGTTTTGTACTTTGACAGAGTACTGTAGATTTTCCTTTCTATCGAAGATGTTGAATCCTTCTGTAGGAGGAGTTTAGTTTCCTGTCCTGTCCAAGACGAAACCAGAGAACACAGCAGAATCCAGCAAAAACTGTATTTACAAAGTTCCATGTGAATGTGGAGATTCCTATATCGGAGAGACCAAGAGGCCATTATCAGTAAGAATAGCCGAACACAAAAAGTGGACTCAACGAAGGGAAACATCAAAATCGGGAATTGCTGACCACGCCTGGACAAAACACCACCGAATTCTCTGGGACGAAGCTAGTGTTCTTCATAGAGAGGAACATTGGTTCAAACGGAAATTTATGGAAACTACCTACATAGAAGCCAATGGTGCCTTCAGTCAACCAAGCGTGGAAATTAAAAACGTATGGAAACCGCTCATGGACCGTTTTGGAGGGAGAAAAAGCGCGAAACCACGCGTGCCACAAGACCGCGCGTAATTACACTTAATTATAGACCTATAAAAGGTCGCGTAGCATCTGATTTTGTCACTATTCACCAGAAGACGATTGCGAATTCAAGCAATTGAAACGTTGTGAAAAAATTTGAAAGAGATAGAAATCTTTCAACCATTAAGATGATGGACGTCCGAAATATAAGTAATCAAGTCTAAAACATTCAAACAAACATAACATAGTTTATAACATTGAAATACATTTGCTTTTAACAATTTTTCAAAATTTTATCATACTTGAATGGGTGGGACATTGTCATTTATACAATACTATCTAGATCCGTTGTACCTGCAGTGAGTTTTCTTGAATTAAAATTGGTTTCGAAGTTTTTTTAGTCCTTCTATAATTTAAATAACACATGCAAAAATAAAAAAATACACTTTACCTCTATTAATTCAAGAAACTTCATTTATAATAATAACTTCAACAATAATCAGTACCTTATTCTAATATGTTGGTGATAATATTTCTGTCAATTTTTCTGTTCGTATATTTCATAACCAAAATGTCAATACGTACTTCTAAGTTTTATTTTGGTGCGAAATTTTCTTACTGAATCTCCCACCATCTTGAATATTTTTTTCTGGTACACTAATTTTCTTAGAAAATTACTGTACCGGCAAATCCAAGCTGTAGGGAGATAACAAGTGATAATTTTATTGAAACATAAAAATTTATTCAGGACTCAACATTTTTTCATAATTTTTTCCATCTCTCATAGGCTTTATTCTGACTGAGGAATACCACTTTGGAATTTGGCAGATCAATATTCTATTTGAGGAAGAAATAACCACTACAAACACGTAGCAAATGTTACATGATATGTCATGAACGATAAAATTAAATAATACACAATAGCTGAAAGTACATCGAAATACCATGAACTCAGTCGTATATCATATTGACAATTCCCCTTTACAACAATCACGGTAAATATAGAAACGTCTGTTTGATACCTGAAAGACGTCAAATACGCAAAATGAACCGTTTTGGCAAATGGATAAAGTTTAACTTCGTCTATTCATTCTTTGAATTGTCTGATCGAATATCCCTTCAAGATGCCGAATTTTCACAATACTTGTCACCTTGCCTGTCACTCAAACTGTGTTGCTGAACAAAAAACTTTGTGGTGTATCTATTCAACACAGTTTTCGTAACAGCAAATTGAAAGTATTTTTCAAAAATTCTACATTTTGTCTGGATATTATTACTGACAATATCCCTCATATTATATGAGCCAATCAAATGTTATCATTTTCTCAATCTAAACCAATGATAATGAGACTTTCTGAAAACACTGTTTCCAGCTCGTGGTACTTTCAAATCGGTGAATGATTCCTGAGTTCTACATTTCCACAGTTACAACAATCACGGCAAATATAGAAACGTCCAGTTTCACGCCTGAAACACGCCAAATACGCAAAATTATATTCATATATCAGTGAAATTATATTCATATTCAGTTAAGTTTACCTTCGTCTATTCATTCTTGAAATTGTCTCATTGAATATCCCTTCAACATTCAAAATTTTCGAAAAAGTCTTTCACCTTGCCTGTCACTCAAACTGTGTTGCTGTACAAAATATTACTCTATTACAGTTTTCCTGACAGCAAGGTGAAAGTATTTTTCAAAAATTCTGTTTTTTGTCGGGATATTATCACTGAAAACTTCAAATATGGTTTTCATATTATTATGTTGTCATGGATTTACAAGTCACATTGTTCGAGAAGGACGTTATTCTAAAATTACATTCTTCATTTCATAAAGCTTGATTCAATTTGATGTAAAAGGATGAAAACACATTTTTTATTCTGCTCTATTGTTTTGCTGAAATTGATATATCTCAAAGTAATGCAATTTCTTGTCGAAAGGAAAAACATATATGATAATAAGATAAAAAAGTGAAGTCATTGTCGTAGGTACCACAAGTGTATCGGTGATTATCGAAATAGCAATTCCTTTGAATTTGAGAATCAAATTATGTTGCTTGCCAACCACACGAGCGCTTGCGCGAGTGTGGTTGCCTAAAGTAACATAATTTGATTCGAAACCGAGAAGGAATTAACGATAATCGCCGATAACACGAGTTGTATTTGTTAAGATTATTTCATGAAAAAGACCGAAACCTTTTTTATTTATTTACTATTTAATGTAACTAGGAATATTAATCCCGCATTTAGTTCTGAAATTATGCAACTAACAAAACATTTACTTGATATTTCAAACATCCCTCTATTTCAGTTACCAATGACAGAGCGCGTCATTCGTAGTTTCGTCATTGTATGTCTAGTCTACTGCTTCTCGCTCGAGGTTATGTTTTGTTGATGTTTCTCAAAGAGTATGCAAAATTTGTCGAAAATTGTGAAGTTGATATGAATTAATAGTGAGTGCTTATTTAGTTTCGGTCAAAGTTTGGTGTTGTGTCATTATAGCAGCTTGCTAGTGGTAAGTTTGTGTTTTGATAATAACCAATCAGGAATCGAACTACAAAATCGAAAACACATCATATACATATCCAGTAGCCAATCAAAAGCCGAACAACAAAATCGAAAACATTTCAACCAATCATAACACGCTATTTTAGCATAAGTGAAATAATCGTTGTAACAAAACACGTAATTCAGATTCATAACGAATTATTATTTCAAATTCAGGCAAGAAATTGTTTTCAACTCGGGTGGTCTCCAAACACTTCAGGATAAATAAATATTTCATCTAAGAATTGGTTTCCGATAATGCAACAGAAAAATTAAAACCCAAAATTTTATTATTACCCGCCGAATTCAACATGCCGTCATAAACGGTACATTGCCAGTGTAGGTGGTTTAGTATACTAAGGGTAGTTTCATTAGTCGGGGAAAAGCGAATAAATTTCGAAAATATTCACGAAAAAGAGTAAAATAAAAATCGACTGAGTTTTCCAGCATAAAATTTAGTGTGGCTTTCCCAAAAGATTGTTGCAAAGGATCATAGATAATGATAAAATATACAAATTCAATTGTTAGCTAGTTAAGGTTCTTCGAGTAGGAAAGAGTTTTTCAGTGTGGTTTTCCCACCGAAGATTTTCCAGGGGACGAAACCTCAATCACACGTCGTGTAGTATATTGAATACGACATGTTATCAGGCATAACGAAAAAATAAAAATAAAAATTAGGTAAAAAAATTATAAACTTTTCCTCGCCTATTATGTGCTATTTTCGATCGTAGTTTGGATATCGGGGGTTCAAGCACAGTAGGGGAACAGAGGTTTCACACTCGAAGCCAGTTTTTTCAGTTCGAGTTAAACTCCAGATAACTAACTAATAGTTTTGATGATGAATGACATTTTTCAAATGATGTTTGGAGGATCACATTCTAACCATTAGTTAATTAATCTGGAGTTTAACCGAAACTGAAAAAATATGGCTCTTGGTGGAATTCAAGGGTAGGCATGCAAGAGAAAAAATTTTGATTTCAAATAGTCACATATCTCAATGACAAATAAAAGAAATCAAAGTGGTCCTAAATTCGATCACTGCGGTACTCCGGATGTTGAAATGAACTTGAAAGATTCAACCCCCTCATATTCCACAAACAATTTGCGGTTCATTAAAAACGACTTCAATAAACGTTGTGTATTTGAGGAAACAACAAATTTCTTTAATCTGACTAGTAGCTGATGATAGGGAATTTTGTCCGAGGCTTTGCCAAAATCCATGTATACTCCATCAACTTGCTTTCTTTTATTTAGAGACTAGATATGTAATGTTAAATTGGTGATTGTAGTATGGAGTTTGACGAACATGATTATAAATATCTGAGATTATAATTTGAGTAATTTAGAGAAAACAGATCAATGAAATCGACCGATAATTGATTATTTTTGTTTCCGGATTTGAACACTGGGCATACTCGTGAGACTTTCTAGATATTGGGAAGACAGTTCAGTTTCAACATCAGGCTGTACAAAATGTATGAAGAGGTGGAAAATTGTTGAATTTTGAATTTGAAATTTTTTACCTAATGCATTGGAATGTTATCTGGTCCAGATAGTAATTTCTGGAAGAACATCAGTCAGTGTAATTTTTTTATTTTGTATTTTGTTAATTTCACGTTGTTATATAGATTTACCACCTATCCGATGTCATTTTGTCAAAAACATTTCATTTACATACATTATTCGGTATTTTACGATGTTAAATGGAGATAAATGAATCACATATATCTGCCAGGACGCCATCATTATGTTTTTGATATGTGAAATATTCGCCCTACCTTTCGTAACCTACATTAGATTAGATGAATCTTAGAGTTCGTTTTGGCGGTTAATAAATATGGAAAATATTCTAACCCAACTTCATTCAAAGAAGACATTTTGATGCCAAGTGGATTTTTTTTAATAACAAACAGGTTTATAACAGCCCAATGATTTGGTTTTATAGTTACCCTTAGGAGGTGATAAGAATAAAATCGACAAAGTCGAAGTACCCTTGTCTCCAAATATTTCCACACAGTGGAAAATATGTGGCAAAAATCTAACAGAAAACAACTACTTTCCTTGCTAATGCCACGACGGATATTGAACTACATCTGACAGATATGTGTGCAACGTTCTTCCAAGAAGACTCAATTGCAAGTGCTTATTGTAGACAAACAAAAGACTATCGTTAATTTGGCTGGGGATGACCACCTGCAGACTTGTTTCGAGGATGTTGCCTCTCATCAGTGCAAGGGTAGGTCCGACAACTTTGAATTGTCTTGTCCCTGCCGAATGAATTATAATCTATTGTTTATCTAATAATTTCCTACGGATGAATCAGCGACTTACAGTGAATTCAGTCGCAGCGTCACCCGCCAGGAAAATCAATAAGCACTCCTCGAGACAGCAAAAGATTCCAGAAAGAGTAAATGCGAAAATTCGAACAAGTTCAGATGTTTTGCCAGATGGTAGAAATAAATGATAAGAATAAGGAGGTTAGGTTAGAGGAGGTTATTAAGAATGCTGTGAATAAAACAAGAAGGTTTTATACTTGGATTTGAAAATAGCCCGGAGAACCTTCATAGGAGTAGGCCCTCCTAGACTTATAGCAGCTTTATAGAGGTTTTATGGATGTTGTAACAGCAAAACAATTCTATCATAGCCGTGCTTGTGATGGTGTTCAGAATCTTCTGAAGGCTATCACAAAACTAAATTTGTTACTTGGGTCCAGTATTATTTCGTTTATTCACCACTATAAAAAGTTGCAAATCCATTAGCAAAATCAGTTGTTCGGAGATCTGCCGACCTATTTCCTTGTAGAACTATGCATGGAGAATGCTTTTTGTCAATATTAGAACAACAAAGCAGTTTGTAGATTCGATCTCCACTAGCATCTTGGATTCCTTTTAAAGGAATCACCGACGTCATATTGAAATTTCAGAAATTTTCATATGGATTTATTTGTCACCTCTCTTCTATAAATCATTACTGCGATACTTCATTCAATAATGAAAATTTGTCAGCCGGCTTCGTTTAGCGGAAATTTATTCACTCTCATGCCACATTTCCCGGCATAATAATTTCCAGACAAAGAAGGATTTACCGCTGCATGTATGAGCATTAACACGTTGTTTCAAATTAATGGATATCAAATCCCGTTTTTATCGGGCGCGTTTGAGAATTGTTTTTGTTACGTGCCGACGACACTGAAAAGATAATTAAAAATGGCGGATGCTCGAGGTGCTCGGTATTCAATTAGGAGAGTGACGATTCGGAGTGGTTAACAGTCGACTGTCATAGCCGATTCGTATTGACATGGAAACACTGTTGATTGCTCTTTCGTGGCTGAAATATGAACTAGAGCCATTCGATTTTATTGTTGTAGTATACCGGGTGTAAACTGGTAATGGGCCATCCTCATAACTTTTGAATGGATTGCCATAATCGTTTATAATTTCAATCGGACAGAAACAAACATGTAGGTTTTTTCTCGTTGTCTAGTGTTGATATACAGTGTGTCCCTAGACCAGTGGGACAGTTAAATATCTCTTGAACCAATAGGAATTTTCAAAATATTATTATTTCACATCATATTGCACTATGAGAACTACCTTCAGGAATGATTATTTTTTATACGAGGGTCGCAAGAAAAGCTCACAAAATCGAACATCAGTTTTTTTTAAATGGAACACCCCATATATTAGTTTTTTATTTCTGAAAATCCGACAAGGCGTTGCCAAGTTATACCAGTTTTTCTTTAATAACAGACATTTTTGAAAACAAACCCATCATTCATACTAGCAAGAATTTATGAAATCATTCAATGCTCTTGGTAGTCGGTAGCATATTCTATTATATGAAATACTCATCTCCTTCGAAAGTTATATAGAAAAATTATATGATTTTCACGAAATTCAAACTTTCCTCTCATCAATTTTTCAAATCGTGCACCCTTCAATATGCATGATTTTATATCCCATTGGTGTTCGATTACTTATGGTCAATAGTTGTTAAAGAGTGATGTGAATTCCATTATCAACAAATGCAAATAAAAAAAATGCACCAAAATATTTATTCAACTATACTTAACTACTAAACAAACAGTCTCAAAAAGAAAAAACTGTCTTGACGAATAACTAGGCATGATAATATTAATATAAATGTTCGAATTGCATTCCGTTTCCTGCAAGGCACATTTCAATATTTTTCATCACATGATTTTTTGTAACATTTTCCAACATTTGCGGTGTCAAAATTCTATTTTGCAAATCCTCCAAATTCACTGGTTGAGTAGTATACACCTCTGATTTTAGATACCCCACAAAAAAAGTCTAAAGGGGTCAAGTCTGGCAAACAAGCCGGCCATTTCATTGGTCCGTTTATTCCGAGCCATCTGTGAGGAAAAATAACGTTGAAATAGTCTGTCACGATCCCAGCATTATGAGGCGGCGCTCCATCCTGCTGAAAAAACATTTCTCTTAGGTGCCCAAGGGGAACTTAATCAAGATGATTATTGAGTTCATTTTGAAGGAAATTAAGGTATATAAGGCCCTATCAAATAATTCTTGAAAATTCCAGACCAATCATTTACTCCCCAAACCTCCTGAAAATTGGTCTACCGAACCCAATGTGGATTTTCTGCAACCCATTAATGTACATTATGACGATATACTTTCCCATTATTGTGGAAGCGGGATTCATCAGACCACATAATTTTTGACAAAAAATCACCATCATTCTTCTTCTTCTTACCATCATCTCAAAAATGAAATCTATCCGCCTATCATAGTCAGTTGGTTTTAAAGCTTGGACTAAATTTAATTTATGTGGATGTTGCCTGTGGGTCTTCAAAATCCTGTGTACAGAACTCTTCGAGATCCCTGATTCCTCAGCAACTCCTCGTACCGATGAATTTTGGTGTATGTATGCTAAAATATTAATCGATATATCATCATTCACGATTGACTTTGAATGTCCTGGTTGTTTGTTCGATGGTAATTCATGATCATTTCGCAGTTTAGCCTCAAGTCTAATGAAGATATTTTTTCCTGGTTGTCTTCGATCTGAGTAACGTTGACTGTACAATACACACGCTCTGCGAGAGTTTTTTCTCGCTTCGCCAAATATGAGCAACATGTCAACATATTCAGCGGGTGAAAATAACTGTGGCATTTCAATTTGATTTGTTTCACAAATAACGAGGCAGCAACTAAATCCGTCTTAAGGGGCTTTGGACAATGAAACTACTTTATTGGATATAATCTTGAGAAACACAATAATCATTGATGCACTAATGTATTTTTATTGAATGAGCGAATGTCATATAAGTGACATGTCTTCAAATGTTCCAAAGCCACCCCGGACGCCTTGAGTTAATAATTTATACTCGATCGTGTGAAGGATATACAAACTTGAAGGAAATTTTGGTTATCAATTTGTTTCACTAGAGTTACAAAAGTGATTTCCTGTAGACCATTGACCATAAGCAATCGAACCACCAATATATAAAATCATGCATATTGTAGGGTGCACGATTTGAAAAATTGATGAGAGGAAAGTTTGAATTTCGTGAAAATCATATAATTTTTCTGACCAACCTGTATAACTTTCGAAGGAGATGAGTATTTCATATGGTAGAATATGCTACCGACTACCAAGAGCCTTGAATGATTTCATAAATTCTTGGTAGTATGAATGATGGGTTGGTCTTCAAAAATGTCTGTATTTAAAGAAAAATTGGTATAACTTGGCAACGCCTTGTCGGATTTTCAGAAATAAAAAACTAATAATTAGCCTAAATAAATGAGAATTCGGATGTGTTGAAATATATGGTGTATTTCATTTAAACAAACTGATGTTCGATTTTGTGAGCTTTTCTTGCGCCCCTCGTATAAAAAATAATCATTCCTGAAGTTAGTTCTCATAATGCAATATGATGTGAAATAATAATATATTGAAAATTCCTATTGGTTCAAGAGATATTTAACTGTCCCACTGGTCTAGGGACACACTGTATATCCAGATGTAAATGAGTTTATTGAAAATACATACAAGATCAATGAATACAGAAAGTATTACAGTACAATCCCGTTTATGCGTCTTTTTGACCTTTTTTCGTCTATTTCCAAAATTTTTATCTTTTTATTATTATTTTATTATTAAGAATCCATATAAATTATACTATTTTTGAAAGTTTTTTTTTCTGATGAAAACTTCTGTGCTCAATTTTTTACAATTGTCGCTCAGTATTGTCCTTGAGCTTTAAAGTGAGAAGAATAAAAATTGTCTGACATGGCTAACAGAGTGTTGTTTTTAAAAAACCATTAAAAATTAAAAAAAAAAAACAAGTCGGAACCTGAAATTAATTTTTTTTAGAAAATCTTATTGAGTTCAGGGAGCATTCTGAGTGTGCCTAATTTTATTTTTCTGAGTTTTTTACTTTCAGAGATATTTTTCGTAGAATAAATCACATCCTTTTTCAATTCTGTCAAAAACGCAACAAGACATTTTTCAATACCAGATATGAAATGGTTTTGGTCCATAGTACTTATGGTTGGACTATGTACAATTCGTCGTGAATCACCCTGTATATCTTGGAATCATTCGCATAAAGTAAAAATATAATTGATGATTATTGAAAAGGGTAATGGACTAAGAGTCGAACCTTGTGGAATGTCTGATCCGGCTAAGAACGATGAGTGAGTCTCTTCAGATTTATAAATGACATATGTTGACCCTGTTGGTTCAAATATGAAACAAAAAAAAACTAAGTGAATACTCAATTTTTAGGATTTCAATTTGGCCAATAAAGAAGGCTTTAGCAAAATCCTTGTAGATGCAATCAACTTAGGTTTTAGAATCTATACAATCAGGAATCTTTGTACTTAGCAAGTTAGCATCTATCGATTTTTTTCTTGTCAATCCATGTTTTTCAGCAGAATTATAACTTTTGAAAAACATGAACTTTCTCGTGAATGATAAATTCAAAAAAAATTTCAATACAGTTGGGTATTCCCACCGGTCGATAGTAATTAATTTAACTAATTTCGCCTTTTTTAAAAATTGTCGTTATCCTTTGTATAGCCAAACTGATTTGAAAATACACCACTTTTCAACATTTCATTGTGAATAATCAAGAGTGGGTACGCTAGACATACTTCAAAAATATAGCATGGAATATTGTCTTAATTTTCGCATTGAAAGATCTGGTCAAAATGTATGTTTTGGGGAAATCAATTCAATAAAATTGTGTAATAATCGTCTTGTCGACATTAGAACCCCCACAAGTCTGACTTCATTCGGAAATGAGGTGATATCCTTCTTGCTCAAACATCCAGTTTATTCTGCTGATGAGTATTTTGATCTGCACTAAACGAAAAAGTGAAGAGCAAACAAGCGAAAATTCGAAAAAGCGAAGGACAAAATGTCTATAAATGTTAATGTTATTAAATGAATTGAATTTGATTGATTTAGGTCTATATTTCTTCATTTTTCCACTGGTGGACTAAAGTTACTTCATGCTACAAGTGGATCATAGGACACTTCATATGCTAAGTATAGATGAAACTGCTATAATGATGTGATTGCAGATAAATTATCTTTGCTTATCTCAGGGGTTCCCAACCTTTTTACACCTGCGTACCAGTTGACTATTTGAGAAATTTTGGCGTACCACTAGACCTAAATACTTTGATAAACGTATAATATTTACTCTTCTAAAAGTATTCAAAGGCTTTTTGAATTAAATTCCTGAGAAAACTTCATATTTAATGGTTAGATATTTGTTTATTTATAACATGCTTATAATAAAGGAGAAATAAAAAAATGAAATGGTATTAATTTACAGTTTTATTCATTACCCACAGGTCTAAAAACAAACAAATGAAAAATTAGTACAAACTCAGCAAAAAATTAATGATCATCTTGTTTGCCTGTGATTAAAATATCAACATAAGTAGTAATGGAACTCATTTTCACTCTTTAGTTCTCTTCAACACTTATTATACTTCTATGTTTATTTTTTATGTACAAGAGTTCAGAAAATCCACTCTCACACAAGTAACTCGTAACAAATGGCATTAAAATTAGCAGAGCTTGCCGGAAGATCAAAGGGTACTCGGTTTCACATCCGATCCAGAAGTTAATTAAATATTTCTCTTTAAAATAATCTTTCATGGAACTATCTTCTGTAAGATAAGTTCAGTTTCAATTAATTTGGTGAGATTCCCGAAAACGGATTTCTGATCCAGTCCACTTTTGAATAATCTTCAGAGAAATACTTCTTAAAGCTCTTTTGAAGGCCTTCCAAGTGAACAATGGAATCTGCCACAACATCTGGTACTGAAGTTATTTCATTTTCTTCAAAAAATTACCAGTGGTACTCGTACCACCGGTTGGGAACCCCTGGCTCATCTTATCTGATCTGAAATTTTCCGTTATTTTCCAGTATAAACCAGTATAGCAGAAGTTACGAGAATGACATTGTTGAGTGATTTTGCTCACAGACGATGAATTTACAGCATTGCCATGGAAAACTGCTTTGCCTGTACGATACCGCATCGTGTTTGAATTTTAACATTCCAACTAATTCTGCGAGCATTTTTGTATTACTTCTGGCAATTATTTATATATTATTACTTTCTCTAGGATCTTCTGACCAAACTTTATTCATTGTTCAATTGGGAGAGACACATGAGTCTATGAACCAATCAGCTTCACTTTCACTCTTTAGTGTAGAAAACGCTTGAAATAATTTCTTTCTTCTTTTATTTCATTTTTAGCTGATGTTCGCATTCATTTCTGCAAATACCTACATAATGACCAAATTTATTACAGTTGAAACAACGAACTCTAGAACTATTTCTTCTTCTGTGGTAATTTTTCGAATATAAAGAAGTTTTTGTTTCATGGCATGCGTTTCTGTTATTATTCATTTCCACATCTTAAAATCATTTGGTTTTTATTGAAACACCTGTGATCGCTATTCCAGAGCTTTCTGAAACCGTTATTATTGGTCTGTAGTCATCTGGTAGGCCAGCAAGTAAGAAGGATCGTATTCACTCCTCTAGATCTATGTTTTGAATATGTCTTTTTAATGTTAGTAAAAGAGGAAATTTGTAACGTATATTTCTATAGTTTATCTGTCGCATTTCTATGTTTATTTGTATGAAACTGAAAGAATAAAAATGATGATGATTGATTACCGTAACGAAAAAGCGAAGAGCAAACAAGCAAAAATGCGGAGAACAAAATATCTATTTATATAAATGTTAATGAAAAAGTCACAGTTAATTGATTTGAGTCTATATTTATTCATTATTCCACTAGTAGATAATAGGTCCCTTTATATGCTTCATAAATATAGATTAATAGTATATTGTATAACTAGCACGGAAAGATAGTCATTTCCCACGATTATGAAGTTTGCAGTATGAGCCGTAGGCGAATGCTGCAAATCATACGAGTGGGAAATGAGAAGTCCGTGCAAGTTATACACGATACTTTTTCTACGGCTATGACAAATAATAGCGAAATGATTTTGCAACAGAATTTTTAACTTTGAATATAACAAAGTATATGGATAATGTTAAACGAAAAGGAACCAAGCGCCAAATTGCGAAAATTGAGTAAAGGGCACCATCTAACAGAGCAGAACTCAAATTATTAGTGGGAAAAGAACCGTACGACAATTACGTCTAGTAGCAAAATTTTCTCTACATTTTTTATTAAATACAAATACAGAGAGATATCACTCATCAAATTTGTGTATATGTATAAGAACTGCTGCTGAATCCAAGCCTCTACAACCTGTGGTTTTCATTCTATAAAGTTCGTCTCTTCTAGAAGCACCCATAATACCCATGATTAATAGAACCTAAAAAATGAAAAAATATCAAATAAAATAATGCTTGGAGTGGGAATCGAACCTTCGACCATCGTATTGTGAAGCGAGCACCTAACCACTGAGCTAAGTTATCTTCACAATAATATTTTTGTACAAATGGTATTAGTAATAACGTCTGAAGTAACTTGCCAGGATTTGTATGCTTTCACATATTTTTCTTTTGATATTTCTGGAATTAAATTGACACATGCCTGTTTTGCGGCTTCAGTAATTTCGCTGCTCATCGTTCGATTCAAGTTCAAAAATCTAACTAAACAGAGCTCTCAGTATTAGTTGCTTGAATTTTGACATTCCATGGGAGACGTGATAAATTGTAAAATAAAAACACAATGACTTCTTTGTGTTATCAGGTAAGGAAATGAAATTGAAGGCATACAATGTACCCCATTGTTTAATGAAAAACAGTTAGGAAAGAGCAGTATTGTGTCATGGCCGTAGAAAAACTCCTATTGTGATGAAATTGTGATGTAATTGTGATGATAAATTTTCTGATATTTTCGAAACTGCTCAAGGTATCATTTCGAGATATTAATTGACGGTACAAGAAAAACGAAACGGCCTCTGTATAACCATGAACTTTAGCCGTTCTTCCCTTCTTTCGTAAACAGCCTCCTAGATAGCAAACACCGCGCACCTAGTGTGAGATACGACACCAGAATTGTGGAATAAAGAGCTGCGCCGGTAACTCGCGGGACTCATATATCCTCGTGCGAAGACGAGACCTGTGTAGGGTAATTTCGTGTTCAAAGTAAAGGTTTCTGCCATTTATTTTGATATACTATGAGCGTTGTCGCTAGGGACGTCATTAGTTCGGCCGTTAGTCTGTTACGCTGTTTAGGTGGATGTGGAAGTTGGGCGCGACTGAGAGAACTCATTCACGACAAGTGTGTACTCCGGATTACTCCGGAGATTTCCTTTTCAGCAAATTATGCATCAGTTTGAATTAGCTAGCAACGAGGCCGATTCATTTGATCCGAGAGTTACATCAACTATTTTTGTGACCTGGAGTTTATATGACTTCATATGAAAACCAAACGGGAATATCAAGTTGGATAAGCGTCATTTCTACCCTTTGACCAGGTCAGCGAACATTGTGGAAATTACGCCATTTGTAACTGCTATGAGAATTTCAACATTGAGGTTGTCTGTTAATATTGTGAACTCAAATTTTAATGTTACTGTATATGATAAAAGAGAGTTATTGGGGAGCGAAGTAAGTTTACTTGGTTACCAGAAACTTTGATTTTAGAATCCTGTTTTGCTATTTTTAATCCTGTTTTGCTATTTTTAATTCTGTTTGGTATGCGGTATTGCGACAACCTTCTTCCCAGGTGCTTGAACTTTATTTCGACAAGTACGTCAAATTTCAAATTAGGCATGCCATGAAAACTGCTTTGTTTCAAAGCTCTTTGTTTCAACTGCAATAGATTTGGTCAATATGCAAGTGATTGCAGAATTAAAGACAAACATTGTAACCGAACGTATAGGTATTTTATGACCGGACATAATAATCTACCCAACCCCCAGTTGAAATATCCCAAATATTCTTTCAGGTCAGGAAACTATTCTCAGAAATACATTTGTTACGAAGGAGCATTTCGAAAATATTTTAGTGTATCATATTACATTTAAGAGTCAGTATGTGAGAGTATTTCCAAATGGGACATTTCAGAGTTACAGAGAACAAACAACAACTTTTAAATATTCTAATGGTATGCATATGGTTATTTTCTGGTAAAAGGCATAGATTGTGATGATATCCCGATATACCACCCAAAAGTTCTCCGAGAGGGTACGGTTTAGTAGGTCAACTTTGAAATTAGATAGAATGGGGAAAAATCAGTTAGTCTTTCGTTTCATCCGTTGAAGTAAATATGTTGTTGCGTAGTTATTTTATGAGTTTGCTTAAATTATTGTGAATTGTCATAAGTCAACTCTGTTCTACTTAAAATTCCATCATGGTAATATCGTTGATTTTCATTATTTTAATATGTATAACGTCGATCTTCTTCATCTTTCTTCTAATAAACGTTTAGTATTTGTCGTATTCGATTAATTTTGAGTCTTTTGTGTTTTATTTGGTTCAATTATTAGAAAATGATTTCGCCTCATCTTTTTTCCGGTTTAAGTTAAATTATTAGTTGAAATCAAAAGTTGCTTTATCAAATGATTTGAGAAATGTCACAACCATCTTTTGTTATTCCTTATTGTTTTGTTTAATAGATATAAGTGTCTTGAGTTATGGTTTTTATTCTCAAAAGTTCACATTCCAGTCTTTGATTTGAGAGAAAATTATTTCAATTAGTAGAGTTGAACAAAGTAAGTGAATTTGAGTGCTAAAGTGAGTTCCGTGATCCAGCATCCTGAAAGACAGCACAACTGGAGCATCGAGTATAGAAAGTCGAGATCATCTGATGAAAAAGTATGGTGAGTTAAAAATATTAAATGCTGTAAGGTATGATTCCTAGCTCCTAGAAAATTAGAGCCCAACGTTCTCAAATAGTATTATGTTTTAAACGACTCCGCTCGCTTGAATCAGTTGTGATAAAGCCCTATTTAGTATACAATCAGCATTTGTCACAACATGAGCGAAAAATGGAAAAAATGAAGGAAGAAAATATAGTATTTTATGCGTTTTCTATGCTATATACAGTGAAAGTGAAGCTGATTGGTTCATAGACTCATGTGCCTCTACCAATTTAAGAACAAATGAAGCCTGGTTAGAAGATCCTAGTGAAATTAAGAACATACAAATAATTACCGCAAATGATAAAAACATGTTTGCAGAATTAGTTGCAAATGTTAAAATTCATACCGATCCTCTAAAATAATAGAGGCAAGGGAAGTTTTCCATGTTCCAGACATCGCTGCAAATGTCTTTGAGCAAAATCACTCATCCAGGGCATTCTGTTAACTTCTCTTAAACTGGTTGTGAAATCACTAGTTTCAATGGTGAATTAATTTCTACTGGTTCGAATGATAACGAAATTTTTAAACTCGTTTGAATGGAAAACTGTCTGTGGCATCAGCGTTCAGGGCACGTGTACCAAAAGAGTATGCGAATTGAAAAAGTTGGGAATTCGAGAAAAGTTTAGTATATAAAAGTTCTATAGAATGTTATGAGCTTTCACATGGTATCAAAAAAAATTCTCTGCAGCGCACCGTTCTCGAGATCTCCACGAAAGACCCAAGAATAGACAGAAGTGGGATCTTTCCCATACTCCCTCCGGCTCACTCTCTGAGCATTTTGAAAAAGTTTCTGAATGAATCGCTCAGTGGGTCTATTCTTGAGTTTCAACGTATACGAATTCAATGTTGTATCTCTTTCCAGCGCGTTGTGTTTGTATCGATCTATGTCACTTCAAACGTTTGAAAATGATTCCGCATGAACTCGAGAATAGACCCCCAGGTCCATGCTCACGCACTCTACACCCTGTTTACACTCTACACATTTTGGATCATTCGTTGACTGGATAATAGGGTGAGGCGTTGGTAAGTAAAATTGCCTATTTACTATTCGAATCAGTCATCGTGCCTGCAAAACGGTTTGGTAGGCGATACTGATAATCATATTTTGGCAAGGAAGCCATTGGACAATAATTTGAGTTTCATACTGCTACAATTCATCTTCTCATTCATCATCTTACTGTCAGCTCAAGTATGCCATTCTGGTTATTCTAAATTCTGAAAAGAAACTTCAAGTTTTGAATCCGTTTCATTTATTCGTCACTCTCCATAAAATTTTTCGGATTTTGGTGGAATCCTTCAACACATATTTGAATATTTGGTATACCAATGATTCCTTCCAAATCGCTATAGCTTCTTCTCGACCTCTAACCATTTTGAGTGAAGACAACTACAGTGAAATCGTACTCAAATTACAGTACCATACCGGATAACGACCGATTATTTTCCTAGTAGGAGAAGTGACATCCAGAAATATTACAAAAATACTTGAACCCTAAAATAAAGAATGGATAAATATATATTTTTCTTTATTTATCAAATGAACCCATTTCTCAGAATGGACAGTTTACAGCACGTAATTCTTTATATTTTTCATCGTTATTTTCCGAGTCCAATCTGATTTATCTATAACGATTCTTTTTCTTTGATTTACTTTCAATTACACACTCCCGATTTTTAATGGCGGTATTGGTTTGCGCAGAACTCACGACTTGGCTTTACCAGCTTTTTTGAGCTCCCTTATTGCTACAGAATTAATTGTGTAGGAGATGATTAATGAACACCCAAATGATAGCAATACTATTTCAAAATTCATAAATGAGGAAATGGAAAGATACATGACTACCTGGTGCTGTTATACCAAGCCAAGAAGATCGATCGAAACAGAAAAGCTGGGATCAACCTATAATGAATAAACGTCAAGTGGATCTTTTTGAACAATCAGAAAATGATGTTGATCGAGCTAGGTTGCAGGCAATATCTGCTAGTGAATCAGGAAAATGGCTACAAGTTCTTCCATCACCTCAGCTGGGAACCTTTCTAGATAGCGAATCACTTCGTATATCAGTAGCTCTGCGTTTGGGAGCAAAAATTTGCTCATAAATGTTGCCGTTGTGGTGCACATGTTGACGACTTGGGGACTCATGGCCTTAGTTGTTCTTTTAGTTCGGGACGCCTTTCCCGTCATCATTCACTTAACGACACCATTAAGCGAGCTTTGGTATTAGCTGAAATTCCATCAAAGTGAGAACCTAACGGAACTTCCTTTGATGACGACAGAAAACGACCAGATGGCACCACTTTGATACATACCATGGTCAAGAGGAAAGGCAATGATATGGGATGTTACATGTGTGGATATCTTTGCAAATTCGAATGTGCGGACCGCAATAATAGCACCCAGGAAATTAGCAGAACGTGCATTAGAACGAAAAAGAATTAAATACCAGTCATTTGAAAATAATTACATTGTTTCACCTTTGGCATTTGATTCTCTGGGAGGATTTGGACCGATTTGTCTCGAAATTGTTAAAGAAATTGGAAGGAAAATTTTCAACAATACTGGAGAAAATCGATCGCTAGCTTTCTTGATGCAAAGACTGAGTATTGAAATTATTCGTGGTAATGCGTCGTCAATTATTGGTTCGATGCCTAGGAACGAATATTTAGGAGAAATTTTCAACTTGTAATTTTTTTTGTTTTGCTTCATTCGATAAAATAAGATTTGTTACACCTGTAATGTACTTCAATAAAAATTAAATTATTAACCAAAAAAAAAAAAATTACACTAGTAAACCAGATTGGATACTCATTTTTGTATTTCAAGAGATTATATACAGATCATTTCACGATGAAAGGAACATAGGTAGAATTAGAGCAATGATAATTGTCTGGCATATTTTCAAACTTTTCCACAAATAATACTTTAATCTGACGCAATGTAAGTACGTCTTTGATCCTTGAAAATATCATTTGACAATTTGCACTTTATCAACAATTTCATAAACCATGTTCAACAAACGTTATTACGTCTTTAAATGAACTACCTATAAGTGTCTTTGCTAGATAATTATTAGGATGACACGATGACAGTTATTTTCATCGTGAACAGCAACACCGAAAACGGCGAAAACTGAAGGGGTTGGACGATAGTTAATTTGTCATATCTCTAATGTTCGCAGTGCTGTGAGATGATCTGTATAGGTACACATTTGACAATGACGTCGTCCCAGACAGTATAAAAACAAACTAAAGCCTGATTTACATTTGTCCCCAATAATAATAATAATAATAATAATAATAATAATAATAATAATAATAATAATAATAATAATAATAATAATAATAATAATAATAATAATAATAATAATAATAATAATAATAATAATAATAATAATAATAATAATAATAATAATAATAATAATAATAATAATAATAATAATAATAATAATAATAATAATAATAATAATAATAATAATAATCGTCTTTATTATAGCCAAGTAAGAGTTTACATGCATGCGGTTTTAGTGACATAAATTCAACATATTGACCATAAAGGGCAAGGTTTATTTTTGATAATGTACTAGACATAACCAAAAATATTCTTCCACTTAACCCAAAAACAGAGATGTGTTTATAGAAATCAATTAAGTATTACGCAAGAATTATCTGAAACAGTAACAGTTAAAATCATTGACAATGCAGCGCTTGAACCTATAAAATACGTTTTGACTTACCTACCTACGCACAAAACACAAGAACCAAGAGTTTGAATAAGAATTGATGTTATTGGTTGTCCAAGAGGTGTGCTTTGAATTTTCGGTTAAATTTTGGAACACTGAAATTCTTAAGCTCTGATGGAACTGAGTTATATAGATGACATATTTGGTAGCTAAAAGAACGTCTGAAAATTTCTGTCCTGAAGGAAGGAACAGTCAGTAGCCCCTTATTTCTTATATTAGTGTTGTGGATATCAGAGCGATAAGTAATTTTACGATGCAAATATAGAGGTTTTTTATTCACAA
This sequence comes from Chrysolina oricalcia, assembly GCA_944452925.2. NCBI lineage: Eukaryota > Metazoa > Arthropoda > Insecta > Coleoptera > Chrysomelidae > Chrysolina > Chrysolina oricalcia. The sequence continues at coordinate 36,405,177 of OX101827.2, forward strand.
TTACGGCATGACATACATTAGTTAAAAGTAGCTTTCTCCTGTTCTCCATATTCAACCACCTAATTTCCCTCAATTTATGCGAAATCCTTTGTCTTTTTCGTATTCCATAAATCAGACGTAGACATGAATTCTGAACTTTTTGAATTTTATTTTTGAATTGGACGGTTAAATTGGATCCATACAGGGCATCTGCATAACTAAATAATGACAGGACTAGCGTTTCGCAAAGTAGCTCTTTAACGTGAATAGGAAATAGATGCCGATTGCCATATATTAATTTTTCTACATTCATGCAAAAAGCAAAACTTTATTGAACTATATTCAGTGGAAAAAGAAGTTCTTTATTGCACTAGTGCAATGAAGTTTTTATTGCACTCATCTGTCATTATACTTCAACGTGCTGTCATCATGACAAACTTAAACGTTTAAACCTACTACATAGTTAGCAGATATTCTGTGAGATTGGCAATAGGTACTTCACTACGAAATATTCATATTGAAAATTGCACCAATTGTTCATTCACTTTCAACATTGAGGGTAAAAATAAAGTTTGAGTTAAATTGTTCGTAACGTATTAGTTCCTGTTTCAATGCAAATTGATATCAATAATAAAGTATTCAAGTTGCGCTTTTCATTTTCCTACACCTAGTGCCGCACCTCAATAAATAATTTTTTGCTTTTTGCATGAACGTAGAAAAAATGTTGTATGCAACTCGTGCAAAAATTGTTTATTGCACTCGACGTGTTGTCCAACTCGGCCTAACGGCCTCGTCGGACAATTTCACGTCGAGTGCAATAAACATTCACTTTTTGCACTTGTTGCATAAATAACTATTAATATTACAATAAGCTCGTTGTATCAATGTATTGATGTGTTTCTCAAATCTCAAGTCAGAATCCAATATCACGCCTAAATTTTTTGCTTCATTTACCACTGTTAGTTTTTCATTATTAATATTAATATCAAGAGTCAAGTTTTGTCTATGATGTTTACTACCAAATAACATTACTTTGGATTTTGTTGAGTTGATGAGCAGACAGTGATCGGTGGCATAATCAATAAAAAAATTTAAATCATCATTGACAACTGCACAAGCATTTTCTATTTCTTGAGGTTTGAAGCTATAATACAGCTGAGTGTCATCAGCGTAAAGATGAATATTGCATTTTTTGATTTTGACAAGAAGATGAGAAGTATATATCGAAAACACTAATGGTCCAAGTATAGATCCCTGTGGCACACGAGATCTCAACGATAAATAATCGGAACTAGTACCATTGATGCAAACCTGCTGTTGTCGATTTTTGAGATAATTTTCGATCAGGATACGAGCACTGTTGGAAAATCCCATATACTTTAGTATAGCAATCATTAAGTTGATAGTATCAAAAGCTCTGCTAAAGTCTAATAATACTAGCACTGTAACCTGACCCTTATCTGTAGCTTTTAAAATGTCATCAGTAATATGGAGCAAGGCAGTTGTACAGCTGAAACCTTTACGAAAGCCCGACTGAATTGAGGGAATCAAAGCGTGGTTGTGTAAATATTCCTTTATTTGATATTCCAATGCGCTTTCCAAAATTTCAGACAGCGACGGCAGAACACTTATTGGCTGGGGTCCAGTCAGTACCTCTAATGTTTTTCCTCAGTTCATAAAAACGCCTTTTTGAAATTAAACCAAGATTCTTCCATACCTTCATTTGTATTTCTGTTATCTGCCATGCTCAGACTGATGTTAAGTGTTGGATGATAGAGTCTTCTTTGACAAAAAGAAGAAAGTCTTTGTACACCGCACAGTTATAGTTTTCAGTGCCAATAATAAGATCAAGCATTCGTTTCTGTGTAGGGAATATTGTTGAGTAGATATACGACTGAAATCGTTGATATTCCAAAACTAATTGTTTTCCAATCATCAAAGGACACTTTTAAGAATGGGGTAATTGAGAAGTCAATATGACCAGTTATTTGTGTATTTTGATGAAGTAAGAGCTGAAATACTAGCAATATATTTGGTGAACTAGTTATAAAATGAGCAATACCATATATCTATGCTACTCTTAACTTTAACATTAAATTATCGAAGTGTGGGTTTCTTTGTACAGCCCTATCTTTCCTCTTTTATAAAATGATTTGAGCTTGAATATTCTCCCATACTCAACGCGAAAATGCTGAAATTTTGAGGTGATGTGATTCGTGATGACCCTAACAGAATTCTTACTCGATGGGCGTATACAGGGTGTTTCTTAAGTACGTGTAGAAAATTTAGAAGCGTGTTGATGACATCAAAATAAGAAGAAAAGTTCCTATAAACATGTATCCGCAAGTTATTCGTTTCTGAGATACAGAGTGTCAAAGTTGAATTCTTATTTTTTGTGAATAATTTCAAAATAATTTTTATATTTGAATAAAGTTTGGTATCTGGGAATGTTTATCATTTAGTTTGTGCAAAATATATTCTTGGTAGAGGTCACTGCGAGCAACTGTTTTCGAGTTATTGAGATTTGAAATAATCGATGAAAGTGATTTTGAATGACAAGATTTTTAAATAAGTTCAATCAGAAATTAGCTTTTTCACAACTAACATAAAATTTGATTTTGTCATTGAAAAATCATCCCAGGTACCAAACTCTACTCGAATATCACAAATATTTTGGAATTTATTCACAGAAAACAAATATAATAATCAAACTTTGACACTCTGTATCTTAGAAACGAAAAACTTGCGGGCATGTGTTTATGGGAACTTTTTTTCTTATTTCGACGTCAGTAACATGTTCCTGAAGTTTCTACACGTACTTAAGAAACTCCCTGTATAACATGATTTGTCCAACCATAACATTTAAATATTATGCTTGAAGGAATAAGTTTCATCAAAAATACAGGGCGTCTCACAACTTTCTCATCGAGTATTATCTCCCTCATTGAAAAGATAAACTGAAAACAGTTCTGAAGGAATCAAATAGTTTTTCTAATTGCGAATTTTTTCTTGAGATGTTACATTCATCGAAATTGATTCTCCACTTCTTTCTGAACACAGTGTTATCAAAAACCTATTATTTCAACAGTTTTTCAATCGAAAAAATTGTTGATCGGAAATACGATTTTCAGGTGAGTACCCATTGTAACATGGGTACCAACAGTATCTCTATGATGAAAAATGTTCCAGATTTCCTTCTGAAGCCTACACACAACTTCCTTATTGTCTGATCAGTTCCTTTGTAGACGCATCTTAAATCATTGCTGGTACAATGCTACGACATGCCCTACCAATTCAGTTATTTTGGTCGTCCAATTGATTGAGTCTGATACCCAAGATCTTCCAGATAAAAAATCCAATGTCGTGAAATCTGGAAACCGAACAGACCAATTGATCGGATCCCTAGTACCAATCCATCTAGTTGGGAAATGGTTACTTAAATGTTCATTTATCATTTGCAAAATGAAGTACGGCTCACGTAAATTCCGTATTATTTCTGTCGATTGGTTTCTCATCAAAATACCATCGTATGACAATCGTCTTGGAGCTCTTGTATTTTTCTACAGAACAAAAGTAAATGAAAAAATAGGTGAAGTATCTCCCTGCATCCAGATTGGAGTGGATATTCAATTGAAAGATAATGACTACATTTATCTCACAACTTTGGATTCGCTCAAAATGGGTTTGACTTGACTGGATCCGATACACCTAATCGATATATACAGTGTTCGGATTAGATTGAATCACTCAAGTCAATTCCATAAAATATATGATTGGACCCAACCGATCGCCTTGAAGAGAAGTGAAATTACGAGATAAACGAGTTTGAAATTGACAAATGACAGGTAAAAGTAGCCAAATTCAGATTAGTGTTTATATTACAATTGTCTTTCTCAAAATGGCGAGCAAAATAATAATTAAGAAAAGAAACGTATTGTCCAAAGAAGAGAGCAGTTTTTTCATTCAGCTGATTAAGGAAAAACATATTATATCGTGATTTAATTCGCAGAACACAAGAAATTGAAGGTTACGAAATTCGACATTTTGCTGTGAAGTTAGCTTTTTTCAATCGGATTGAAGAATAGGATTCTTCGATTCACATAAATATTGCGATATAACCTGAAGGGGGGTTTCACTTCACTCAATGCTATTGAATTTGAAGCGGATAGAGATCGTCCAGATAAACGTAGTCAATGCTTGTTGAATGCTTATGGAACAAGCTGTGGAAATGTTTATTTCTAAATGTTATGGCCAAATAAGGAACTCATATCACAATTTGTGTTATGTTATGTTCATGCAGAATTTTGTTGAGGACGTGAAGAATATGTAAAATGGCCTTCGATATAAATAATGAATAAAAATGACAATGGAATCATAGGCCTGTACAAACCCACCCTATATGTGTTTAAAACTCTCTTTAAGAAACACGAGACGGATGGAATCTTTAGTGTTGCAAAATTCATGAATTGAAGAGCACCAAATTGAAGGGTTTTTTCCCTTCAAGGGATTTAAAAAATATACATCGTGTCAAAGGAAGCCTTGATTGTGAGCATGGTCTGTAAGTTTTAAAATCAGTCCAGTAACCTTGTCGCCTGAAAGATGAGAGGACCCTGCGTCACATCAGTTAATTCTAATTCCTCATGATATTGTCCGAATTAGTAATCCAAGTTTTCGACCTCAAGTGTCAAAATCAACATTGTCAATATTGCAAAAAAAAAACATGAAACTACGACATTTTCTACCATTCTTCACTTTCAACCCTGAAGGACTAGTTTTTGATTCAGACTAGTATACACCCCAAAAAGAAACTGAATTTGCTACAATTTGAGTCTCAAACTAACTCTGTAGATACAATACTTTTCAAAATATAGCTTTTAATTTATGGATTTTATCGAAGTCGGAAATGTTGAGCAACATTTTTTTTCTTTGGCAATTTAGACTCTGTAGGCCTATCATCTCCCATATATATTTGCAGAAAGAGATAGGGTCGAAGTTTCCACAGCACAGCAAAATATTGCTAAAAATTTCCGAGTCGAAAACTGATTAATTTTGAAAAGCTGTATTTGGAAAAGTTTTGTGTTTACTGAAACAGTTTCGGACTCAAATTGTAGTGAATTAACTCTTCCTTGATAATATATGACGTAGTTATAATTGAAATCTTGTTCTTCAGGAAGAAAGGTAGAAAATATTGGATTTTGACAATGTTCCGTTTGGCTCTCGAGGTTAAAAACTTGGATTCTTGGGCCAATATCATGAACAAATAACTATGCAAGAATCTAAACCACTGCAAGGTCCCAGCAAAAACTTGCTACCCTACTTATCTCCGAAGTCGTGGAAAAAATTGAAAATCGCTAAGAACCGTCCATTTTCATTTCGTGGGGGAACTCTACCACCATATACGTCATATCCGTGATACATCATTGGAAAGGGAATTCAACCACAAATACATCGGTGTAGTGTAATTGAGAATAGATCAAGTGTGGAAATTTTAATGAAAACTAAGTGTTTTCAAGATATTTCTATTTTTCATTGCCTGAAATGTTATCATTTTATGAAGGGTTCGATTTTCGAAATGTATTGGCACATTTCTTGACATTTCTCGAGTCACTGTATGACACTCCCCTACAATTCTTGATATCACTCAAACTTTGTTGCTAAACAAAAGTGGCCCCTAATGAGCCCTTGACCTCAGAGAGTCGAAACCCTCGTTACTGACTTCATGAGCTGATGGATATTCTGCGGTGTATGCTCCTTTTTACCATAGTTCTGTACTAAGCGGTGTTTATTTTTTTGAAGCTTGGTAATTTGCCCAGAGGTAAGAGTACTGAGAGATATTTCGGTTCTGATCATACTGTTCCTAGGTGGAATGATGGACTGGGCAATTTCGAACCTGAAATGTTTGCCGTAAGAAGTCAAAATTTTCATCCAGACAAATGCAGAAGAGTGTTAGGGTCAATTTATGCAACATATCATTATCATAGTCACAATCACTATCACAGTCCTAGTCGTTGTCCTTAGAAATTTTTATATTTATGCATCACAGTCATTAGCTAGAAAATTGAAAATTGGCAGGTGGCAACACTGTCATTATTGTCTTTTTATCAATTATTTCAATAAGAGAACACTCTTTCTGTCTATTTTTTTTTCCGAAACACAGTAAATAATAACAAATAACAAGAATCGCAAGTCAAAACAAATAATTATTTGTCATTCGTCAAATAGGTATCGACGCACATGCGCGTTGTGCCAATTCCAATTGCCAATTCTGAACGTCAAATTCTTACGATATGATTTAGACAAAACTAAAGAAATTGCATAAATGCTCCTACTGAAATGTATAATTTCAATTCTATTTTATGATTAAGACAGTGACTGTGATTAGGACTATGATAATGACATTGATGCATACATTGGCCCTCAATCTGTTCACTTAGTTTAGTCAGGGGACATGAACTTCGGAACCAACAACAACTTGCCCAAGGGATGGGGTGTGATATTATGATTCTTAAGATTAGAAAGACATTTCTTCAAAAGAGAAAACATGAATTACATAAAGGAGGTACCAACTGAACAGGAAAAAGCCGTAAAGCATATTTGCTGATTGCGGTGTGATTTCGAATAAAGATTATTCAACAATAATCGAACCAGTAACAAAATCGATGATTTCACAAAGATATTAATTACAAGTTCGATTGAGAATTTTTCTTGAAAGACATACATTTGGTAGTTTTTACTGTATTTGTTACACATTATAGTTTTTGACCTGAAGGCCACTAGTTGATAATTGACGAATACTAAATTTTTACTAGTGACATAAGTATTCTAAAGCAAAATAGAACACGGATTAGTGTTAGTCCAGATGGTTTTCCATAATATGGCGAAGGAAACAGTCAATGAAATGGCGGATGCGACAATTCAATTTATTTTGTATTGTCAAACTGTGCTGCTGTAGAAAACACCACTCGAGCAAGCTCTCATGGTGTTTCTGAACAACAGTAGCAACACAGTTTTCGTGACAGCAAGGTGTTAGTCCAGATGGTTTTCCATAATATGGCGAAGGAAACATTCAATGAAATGGCGGATGCGACTATTCAATTTATTTTGTATTGTCAAACTGTGCTGCTGTAGAAAACACCACTCGAGCAAGCTCTCATGGTGTTTCTGAGCAACAGTAGCAACACAGTTTTCGTGACAGCAAGGTGTAAGTATTTTTCGAAAATTCTGCATTTTGCCTCAATATCATTACTGACAGAGCCGTAGCTCTAGCACATTGTCCCTTTTCAAAATATGTAGCTACAATTGCTATTCTGTGTTTTTTATAAATCACTTTTGAAAGTTTTCAAATGATTGTATGAAGTAAATCGAATACATTGTTATACCAAGGATATGCGTACAAAACATATGGGACATTTTTTTTAACGATTACCTCACCTTATAAATCATTATTACAGAAAGAATACTGTTTTTCAATACAGTGACGTACCAACAGTGATTGGATACCAACAAATGGCCTAGGAATTATTATTATCAGTAAATGTTCTTCAATAATATCAGAATACTGTGGAAATCGCATTTTTATCAAAACCTGCAATAATTTTTATGACCACAACGGACAAAAAGATTTCGACCGTTTGATACAACTCTGAACCATAAAATCGCTAAGCTACTCAACATACATCTTCTTGAAATCAGCTCACTTTTCAAAGAAATGGGGGTCCTCCACATTTTGTTAGACCGGTACTCTAGTTTCAGATGACAATTTTTTGGGAGATGGACTGGAAGGTAAGGATCAGATTAAATTGGCCTACTAGACCTTCTGATTCATCACCGTTATATTTCCTTTATGAAGGTTATTGAAATCAAATAGATATATTGTGAGTAGATGCATATATCGTGCAGTGATTCCAGAAATGTTGAGAAATGTGTGCATACATTTCAAAAATCTCTTCTACTACTTTTCAAATGATGAAATTTTCAGGTGACGAAAAAATCATCTTGATTTACACTTACTCTATATTATAACTTCCATTGCAATTCATCTATTCTCAATTACATTACAACGTTGTAAATGTAATTGAATTCCCTTCAAAATGATGTATCAAGTATAGTAGTCATATTTAAAACTAGGGGGTACTGGGAATGAAGGGATTGATAGCTTAATCATGACGTATTTGGTGGAAGAGTTTCCCTTCGAAATGAAAATCGACGGGTCGGATCGATTTCCATTTTTTTCTATGACTTCGGCGATAAGTCGGTAAACGAGTTTTAGATGGGACACACTGTATATGGTTACTGGACTAAATGTCGAAAAATCAGCCACAGCTGAATATCGACAATACTTCACAAAAAACAAAACCTAAAAGACAACTGAACCGATCAGGTCCAGAAAATTCCTTACTGATGGTATGAAAATTAAATCGCCTCTGTTTGAAACAGTTGTTTGATACTCTCCCGAAAATTTACGATCAAAATTTACGATGCGATCTGTTAACAAACTAGACTGAACAACGTATTTCAAGTTGTCATTACAAAAGTCATGGCAATTTAGGAACTGAATCTTGTATACCTATTGAACAAAAAATTCAAGTCTGGCAGTCTAAAGCGGCCGGTATCCTCATAAAAATATTATTAAAATGGTGAGAAATTAAATTTGATTCATTTCGATAATACATGGCATATATTTTTCACAAATCACTACTTACTGGTCTAGCGCGTCTATCCGCGAAGCAAGAGGTACCAGGGTACATACTACTACATGGCATTTTTTTTTAGAAATTAAGATTGTACCATTATTCGTTACTATTTATTCCTTCTTTCTCAGCTAACCAGTGAACTTGCTTGAAACTATTATAAAATCATGAGAATATTATAGCTGTAATTATTAATATTTTTTACAGTGATGATGATGTATTCCCACCTCAAAGCTTCTTAATAGAAGATTGCGAAAATTCAGATGAAGATCAATCACTTTCCAAAGGAATCTTCTCTTTCAGGAGGCATAGTGCATAAAAGATTAATATCCTAAATTTTTAGTGACATATCGAATTCACCAAAAAATACTTCATGAAATAAAAAAAAAGGACCGACCGGACGACTCGAACCCGGTACCTTTTGGTCAGCACGCTAGTCATAGACCGCTACTCCACTAGCAGGTCTATTTTCTAAAAAGTCGTTATTTAACGAGTCGTTGATTAACGATTGTAGTTCAATTTACGATTACGCCAATCTAAACGATAATTCAGAAATTCGTATTCTGTGAACACAGTCGTTACGGCTACAGCCGTTACCAAATGAATAACGACAATCCTGAATTTTTAAGAGGTGTGGTTGATTTTATCGAAAATATGAACAGGATGTTCGAGAAATCAGATGTGGGATTATCTGCGACTGGAAGACAAACTTTAGTCGATATTTCCATCGTTCAAGATAACCTCTCTTGGAAGGGATCCACGTGGAAAAGGGAAACATTCTCAATTGAAAGTTGAACATAACATGACTCCTCGGAAAATAGGAAAAAAACCTACGATAAAAATGAATTTACTTTTTTGTAATATCCATCGGAAAATAACTACTTCTCCGGCTGAAGCCATGCTGGAGATTGAACTAGATCAGATAGATATTGTTTGATATATACAGGGTGTTAATTAAGTACGTTGACAAACTTCGGGAGGTGATTCTTTGAAGGTTTTCAGGACGAAAAGTTCAAATAAACATATGTCCCAAACGGCTTGGTTTTCGAGATACAGGGCGATAAAAATACATTTTTTTCAAGATTTTTTAGAGTTAACTTCGACATTTTCGACAATAATCAGTTCAAATTAGGCAAGTACAATCCATTCAATAGGGCGCACGATACAAAATAATGCATTTCTCAAATAATTCACAGGGTCCTCCTTTTTTCAGAGTCAAGCTTTGTTCAACCCTTCAGAATTTTTTTTCCGCTGCCACTGACATACTATGAGAAAGGAATAATCAATGTTGTTTCATTTAACATCTTTTTGATATCTTGCATTTTTTCATTTACTTGTACGGTTCAGGAGCTATAATGAAAATATTAATTTAAACATTTTCCAGTGTGGCATAACATTAGAAAATTTGAAAATTAAACATTTTCAATTATTGTAAATTGATGGAAATATTTTTTCAGAATTAGAAAAATCTACGATGAATAAAAATTATACAATAAAAAATATAAAGACAAGCTTTTATACAAATGCACTGAAAATGAAAAAATAATTTGTTTCATTTTTTGTAGGTTATTCTGTGAGTATCAAAATCTTTCTGTACAAGATTACCTAGATCAAACAATGAAATGAATTATTTTTTCCTTTTCAGTGTATTGTATAAAAACTTTAAAATGTTTTCTTTTTATAATTTTCATTTTTAACATTTTAGTTTATTTTTTATGTGAAACTGAAAATCTCCAACCCAAAAACCATCACATACCAATTTTGAACAGAATCGGATCATAATCACAAAACTCGTCCGCCATATTGGAGCCGCCATTTTGTTTTTTAACAAACATTTTTTTAATGCATTGTCACCGGAATTACGGAAACCTGCCAAATTTCAAATTAATCGGAGTATTAGAAGTGGGTCAAATTCAACTTTTATTAAATTGTTTGTTAGTTAGTTACAAGTGAAGCTAAATAAAAGCTTGTTATTGTAAAGATGTGATTTCTTTTTGTGATATCTAACAGAAAACTACTATCTCCCCGTCACTGCGGTACGCTGGATATTAAACTAGATCTGACAGATATTGGGAAAACCTTAACTTTCAACCTGAAGATTCTGATGGTAAAAATGTGCATTTTCATTGAGATATTTGATTAAAAATGATTTTACCCATCAGTCTTGATAGAGAACTCATACAAATTTTTTGTTATTTTAAAAAAAGGTATTTTTTAGTTTTCAATTGAACGTTTCCTTTTCAACATAAAAAACTTCCGAAAGGTAATCCTGTAATGGAAGATAGTTAATAGGGTTTATCTAATAGTCGCAGATCATTACACATTTGATTTTCATTTATGAATCTCTGGTCATAACTCCGAAAAACTAAATCAAACAAATTTTTGTTTCCGCACGGAGTACATTATTTTATCAGAAATTTCAGTTTGTTTTTTCTTCTGCAGTAACGCAGAAATTTTGTAATCAATTTGAATTCATAAAAATAGCAAATTGGGCTTTGATATTAATACATTTATTTAAATATCAACAACTTGACAGTTATCGAAAGTTGAGAAACTGTCTCATTGTTAATTCTTCATTAGTGCAAGCTAAAAAGCAGATTCATTCAATATTCCTTTGGATAAAATGGTTGAATATACAAATTCAGAAATGGCAGACATGCATTTAATGTATGGAATGGCTGATGGTAACGCTCGTGCCGCCAGACGAATGTATCTAGAAAGATTTCCACAACGTCATATTCCCAGCACACAAATGTTCATCAATATTCCCTCCCGTCTTCGTGAAACGGGTACTTTCAAGAGGTCTGCTGTTCTCATAGGAAGACCCAGGAGAGTTAGAACAGTTCAGATAGAAGAAGCTGTACTTAACGAAATTGAGCAGCATCCAGACACCAGTACAAGACAAATTGCGGCACAGTTTAACGTAACCCATGTATTGGTATGGCAAATTTTAAAAGAGCAACAACTTTATCCCTATCACATACAGCGTGTTCAAGCTCTTCTGCCAAGGGATTTTCCAAAGAGATTAACTTTTTGCACTTGGATTCGAAATAAATTGTTGGAAAAATCCATGGTTTTTATCTCAAGTGTTATCCACCGATGAGGCATGCTTTTCCCGTAAAGCCATTATTAATTTTCACAACAATCATATGTGGGCTGATGAAAACCCACACGCCGTGATTGAAAACTATTTTCAAGAGACGTTTTCTGTGAATGTTTGGGTTGGAATTGTAGGGAATTTCCTTATCGGGACACATTTTCTGCCTCATAGACTCAATGGTGACCATTATCGACATTTTCTTGAATTCATCTTACCTGGACTCCTAGAAGAGATCCCACTGAGGGAATGAATTGGAATTTGGTTTATGCATGATGGTGCTCCAGTACACTTCAGATTGGTTGCACGCCAATATTTAGAAGAGAATTATTCTGATCGCTGGATTGGGCGTGGTGGGCCAAAACTTTGGCCACCAAGGTCACCCGATATGAATCCACTTGATTTTTTCCTCTATGGGCACCTTAAATCATTAGTGTACCGAACTCCTGTTCAAAGTGAAGAAGACCTGAGGAATCGCATACAGGAGTCATGCGGAATTATAAGAAACACTCCTGGTATTTTTGAGCGTGTCCGCCAGTCTAGGGTTAGGCGCATAAACGCATGCATTGAAGTTGGCGGTGGCCATTTCCAGCAGCTGCTCTGACATATCAATTTCAATAATGGTCCTTTTCTGAACTTAATTTTATTCCTAGGGAATTTATGTTACTTTGCTCTAGTATTTGATAATAAAGTTATTCACTATTGAAAATGTCCAAAATTATTTTGCCATAATTAACTTTGTGCAATACATATTCAACCTGAGTTATGGTAAAAAATGTATGGGAGCTCCATAACATTACATTTTCTCTACACGAGCAGAAAATAGCTATTTGTGTAATGAGAACAAAATGACGTATTGCGTCACGCGCTTATCTTTGGAGAGTGGCAATGACACTTCGAGAAATGAATTATTTTATATCATGCGCACTATTGAATGGATTGTACTTGTCCAATTTGAACTAATTTGGATCGATTATTGTCGAAAATTTCGAAGTAAACTCCAAAAACTCCTAAAAAATGTATTTTGATCACCCTGTACTTCGAAAACCAAGCCGCTTGGGACATGTTTATATGAACTTTTCATCTTGAAACCTTTCAAAGAATCACCCTTCAAGTTTGTTATTTTCATTATTTTGATAACAAAAAGTAGTTCATATTGAATTATTTATAATAAAATATTTCATTACATAATTACACTACAAAATCAATTCATTAGCATAATTTTTATTTTTTTGAAAAACTAATGAAAATCATGGAAAATTATGATTCAACGAGACTGTTTTTCTCAATTTTAAGCGTAACGATCAGTAAACCTGCAAGTCACATAGCCAGTTGAAAGTAGATTTCAAAAATTCAAATGAACACTTATAGACTTTCGAAATACAATGAAACACCAGAATAATTTTTCGTGGAAGATAAGGGTATTTTTTATGAAAAATATACATGACTCGAAAACAGGACGTCTTCTGAAATGCGAAAAAATTATGCTTACTTGACACCAAAAAAGACATATGCCTACAAATTTTCATGTATATTAAGTCATTTATACTCAAGAAAGAAATTAAATACTAAAAAATCGGTTTTTCGATATTTCGACGGGTAATTTGAGGTTATGTCGAAAAGTGTTGAATACAAAAGTTTTTGTTTTTTATTACCTATCAACAACTTTTTCGAACATTTTCCGCTTAGAGGTCACGTTTCGCCGCAAATCGCAAAAAAACGTTTTCAACCCCCAAACTGCAACCCCATTTCACCATTTTGATTATTTTCTTGTTTAAATTTTTGTTCTTGAAGATTCCTTTTTTCATTTCAAGCGTTTAAAATTCGTTTTGGCACAAGCTTAATAGACCAGTAAATGTTTCTAATTATTAAATTTACATGAGTTATTCAAATTGAGTAGGCCTATATTTTATAATTTTAATATATTTTTTTAGAAGAACCCAGCCTCTGTGGACTGCTATATTAGACTTCTATTGTTCAACTTCGCATCGTATATAAGATTCACTACTAAAAACATGACTCATAGAATGACAATTCGAAATACGTTGCTGGCTCTTAGTCTATTACATTATCGATGTAAATCCCTCACGGGTAGCCCACCCTTGTACACCTATATAATTGCGTCCAGTCCGTCTCGCGTCGCATCAAACATCACATAATTATCTGTACAGTTATCTTGGATTCTAACTAGTTTACTTGGAAATCATCGCTGCGCTCCATTTCACCACCACCACCCATATGAGGGTCCAGGCTATGTGGAACGACCGGTGGCATCGGGTTGCTACGTTCGAGCCCGACCTGAAACAAAATTAACACATTTACACATTTCGTAGCAAGCGCTGCATTAGCTGGACGTAATGCAATCTACATTTATGACATGGTTCGGGTTACGCCGAGTTTCAGTCGGATTGTTTTGTTTCATTTTGTTCGGCCAACTAGGTTTTCAGAATCGGAAGGACTAGATGTCAAAACGGGATTAGATGTACGGAAAATTTCAAATATTCTTGGAGTTTATCAGGAGTGAGGTTAAAGGACATTTTTATACGGGTAGAGTATGTAATAGTAACTAATGTGACAAGTGGAGTAGGTACATTATTAACGCACGCATGTGAGAATTGCACTACGAGGCAGTAGGATAAGTCGAGTAGTTTAAAGTGCGTCATTATTATGTATCATCGATTACTTAATTTCATCTACAAATGTCGAATTTCCCTTAAAAATATCTTATCAATATTCAACTTCCATGTACTCATGACGTGTCATCTGTGATAATTTTTGTAACCGTAGGACCCCAAGTAGCAAGTCAACGTTGCGGCGACGTGTTTGAAAAAGTTGCGCAACTAAACATAAATTGCGTTGCCGACCACAACACAACGTTCTCACAAACCTGTTTTGCACCAATTTGGTCAATCATTTTGAGTTTTTAAATCGGTTCAGCTTCAACTGTAGGTAAATGATGGTCGTTTTCTGAAAGTTGCTGGGTTTACTCAGAAACAACTATACACCAGCGCCCTCTCGCACGCAGCGATGAAAGTTTATTTTTCCTGGTGGCAACGCACTTGATTTTTCTGTCAAATATGCTATCGTTTCATGTCAAAAAACACGCGGGATTTTAATCTGTTGCGAGCTTTTCGACACTCAACAATAAAAATAAATCATTCCGATGAACATTATTTAATCTAGATATTTATTAAATCTCGAGCTAAAAGTAATACACATGAATTATTTCTAGAATAAGGCTTCACAATCCTTTATTTATGGTTGTTTAAGTCCAAAATTTGAATGACCGGTCATGTTTCCAAATAGAGTTACACTTCCATCATGGCGTAGGAATATAAATGTTATCAAAGCGACTTTGGATATCAGATAACTGAAAATATACAACATTCAACGTTAGTCTGCCAGGCAACTAACGGAGCGCGACTGTAGTTGCTTATCCGACCAAAAACTGAACCAAGTACAACTAACGAAAAATTAGACGATGTAGTAACTTGATTACTTATATTTCGGACGTCCATCATTTTAATGGTTGAAAGATTTCTATCTCTTTCAAATTTTTCACAACGTTTCAATTGCTTGAATCCGCAATCGCGGATAGAAATCTTTCAACCATTAAGATGATGGACGTCCGAAATATAAGTAATCAACGAAAAATTACTTAAGCTTTAAACTTCAGCTCTCCAAACTGTCTGCCTTCATGATAGACCAGGGGATGGTGACTGATTTTGAGACACAATTTCACTCAGTATGCCTTTTGGAGGACAGTATTGTCTGTATTTCCCCATGATAATAAGGCAGGAATAAAAGAGTCGTCCTGGGTTCTTCCTAAAAAAAAATTATTAATCATTTGTTCAAAAAATATGTGTTTCGCTACGATTTTAATCAGGCTGCTATGTATTTTGTAATGAAATAAGGAAAATAAAATACTCAGAAAACCATTGGCATACCGTTAGGGCGGGTCCGAAGGGTTGGTATGGTCACGTGAATTTGTATGAGAATAAGGAAATTTTCCGTGTTTTTAAACAGGCTGCCACTGATAAGTATACAAGTTATTGTTCTGAAACTGCTTAAAAAAAGATGGCATACTGAATGCGTATGCCTAAGTACTGTTAACTCTGCAAAAATTTTGAACAGGTATGGAAAAACATTCCGTGATTTTAATCAGCACAAAATTTGTTGTAATATAAAGTTTGTCTCCTGAATTGTTGATATGTAACATGGCATACGAGTTGTGCGGGTTCGTCATTCTAAAAAATTGAAATGAAGTAGCAAAATAGATTAAAAAAATTCCATGTTTTTAAGCAGTATGCCTGTCTGTTTTCATTATAGCCATGGTATTAGGAGATGAAATAAGAAATGGCATACAAGTTGTGCGAGTTTTCTATATAAAAAATTGTAAAAAAAGTTGCAAAATTATGAAAAAAAACATGTGTTTTTAATCAGTATGCCTCTTGGTTTATGAAAAAAGTTAGTGATTCACTTCGTTAAAATAAAAATGACGTACAAGTAGCCCGGGTTTATCACATTAAAAAATGAAATAAAGCTTTCTTACTATTTCGATTTTCCGACATTTCCATGTTGGTCCCCTATCGCAGGACCGTTATATGTGGCTTCTTTTTCATTTGTATATTTTTGTACAGTATAGTTTGTCTACGACTTAGTTTTTGAATTAAATTGAACGTAATCTGGTTTTTTTTTCTTAACAGCTTTTATCATAAACTCATATGCCACCACGAGTTTGAACGTTCTTCACCATGTGCATCATACTCTATTTTTATTATGCCTCAATCGTGACTTCAGAAATAATGCTGGAACTGAATTTTCTTACGAATACATGAGAAAGTAAAGCATATCGCACTGTACAGTCTCACTGTACATGCTGTCAAATACATAATTTGTTTAGATGTACCGCGGTAAAGCTGACAAATATATAATTCCTATTGAGATTTACCAAAGGAACATATATATTTGAGGAAAAACTATTTGAAATGTGATTTTTTTTTCTGAAAAAAGTTGATCTCACTTGTTATCATCGATCCCACGTACCTACCGCACATTGCAAATTCAACACTCTACCAACTGTGCTATCTGATCGCATATATTTCTTTGTAACACACGTGTATCTCATAAGTGAATATTTTTTATTTCTAATATTTATTAAAAAAACTGTGTTTAATCATGATTTTGATCTAGTAGTTATTATTCGTAAAGAAAATATTTTGCATTTAATAATAATTATCTAACATTGATAAAGTTAGTTCTCAGTCAGCCTTTTTGATAGATTTTCTGGCACCCATGTCAATAATATCGATATTATTTGTTAAAATTATGGCGTGGTCGTAGGAAAAATAGTGTATGTACATTAATTGTGCGAAATTGATTGTGACAAATGGCACTTTTCGCACTGGTAATGTTATACACTATTGAGATTAGGAAAATGTCCCCTATTTGTTATTACATTAGATCAAGTGTACCGTCCATATTATGTCCTCTTGTTTTCTTCCTGCCATCCCTTCGTGCCAAAGAGCTGCTAATGGAAAATGTTTTTTCTGAGACCCAAGGGGAACAAAACTTTCATTATGAACACCAATTCTTCGTGTTAAAAGGACTCCTTTGAACATGTCTATTCTTGGTAACATAATGACCTTTTGCAGATCAGCAGAAACTGCTAAAATGTTTGTATGATTGGTTTCCATTTTTGTCGCGTTCTCAACATCTTTTTAATAAGCCATTCGAGTGTATTCCACGTGTTGTAGATGAATTTTCCATAGTTAACAGATTTCACATTCATTATTCAAACACTGTTTGGTGTGAGGGAAGTTGTGAAAGGAATACTCTTCGCATTTTTCGCAGTCTTCGTTTCCAAGCTTTGTAAAAGAAATATTTAACTTTATCACTTCTGTTCTGTATAGCCAAAATGATTTTAAAACTGTAAAATACGCACATTTTTCTTCGTCAAATTGTTGAGGCAGTCTATTAGAGCTATTTTCGCTTCCGATTCAAAAGTTACGTAAGGATCATTCCAGTTCCTCTTCTTTCACTGTATACTTTTTTATCAAGCAATTTAGCCAGTAGTATGTCCCACTAGAGTAAAAAAATTAATAAATTGGGTGAATTATTATTATCTAAATATCGCCGGTACGTCCTTTGTAGTAAATATTCGGAAAAAGGTTAGTTGTAAAGAAGACTCCACGAAAACGTTTTTAACTTTACTGAAAAATTGCCCACTGCTTAGTTGACTCTTACAAGGTCGACACTGCGTAGGGAAAACGGTTAACATAACTAAAGTTGTCACTTGAACGTTTTATAAACTCTATTCCCATCCACAAAATATTTACTAGTTGCAGTCAGTTGAGTAAACGTTCTGACAATGTTGTAGCTCAACTGACCTCATGCTCAACGTTAAGACAATGTTGTCTGGTGGTTTCGAGAGCATCGTTTCATAAATGACTAATTTCTACATCAAGTACAACGTTAATTTTGGTGTATTATGTGGTTATAGTCAGTAGTAATATCCGACAAAATGCTGAATTTTCAAAAATTACGTTCACCTTGCTGTCACGAAAACTGTGTTGCTTAGTTAGTGTTGCTGTGTTTTGTACAGCAACTCAGTTTGAGCGACTGGCAAGGTGAAAATATTTTGAAAATTCTGCATTTTGAAGGGATATTCTATCAGACAATTACATTAAATTACTATGGACTGAATGCGTATGGCAGGAACGGTTCATCATGTGTCATTAATGTCAGTTGAAGAGTTGCACCGTCAAACTGACGTTTCTCTATTCACAGAAATTGTCTATGGAAATGTATAAATAAGGAAGAAGCGAAACCAAGATGCATATAACTCCTGGTGCGTTTACTGATTCGCTTTTGTTTCAACTAAAGTTCTTGATCCTGTAATTGCGTCAATAGAGTTTGTTCCATTCGTCAATGGATGACGCTTAAGTCGAATATAGTGGAGTTTCCAACAATCCAAAGTGCCTACTAGATACATTTTTTGAGTTTTTGAACGTTAACATTATTTTGAGGTTATATGTCAATTACATTGCATATTGGTATTTATCGTGTGATTTTTCTGTTCTTTTAATACTTTTCGCTCAGTTCGGTAGTTTTGCGACGTTTTTAGTTGTTGGGTTATTGTTATTTATTTGTTCTTGTGTTTTTCTGTCATTCGTAAAAGTTAGGGTAGTGTATAGCATTTTTTTATGAGTCTCGACGTCTCGACATGACAATCATGACATATGACATGGTTCAATTTGAGGTTATGTCGATGACGCAGCATGCGTTTGTCAAAACGACATGTCAAGTCATCATGATCGGTAATGATTTGCCTGCCATCTATGTTAAAATTGAGTAAACTCTCTTGACGCAATAAAAATGTCATGAATCAAGCAGGCCGTACATCAACAGTTTTGGATGACAATTTCACAGCTATAAGTAATTCCACCAGGAGTTATATGCATCTTGAGCGAAACACCGATTTGAAAATACCACGGGCTGGAGACAGTGTTTTCGGATTATTTCCGGAAATTTTTTTGAGGGTGAAAGAAAATTTCCAGGAATAATTTAAGCTTGCGTGGTATTAGGTAAGAAAGTTTCGCACCATAATTTGGAAAAAAATTATTAATCCAATCTGACATTTTAAATTAGTTTCACTGCTTGTCAAGTCCACCATGTTTCGTTAAATAAAAAATATTACCAACTTTAGTTACACCAAATGCTAAATCTCAGATGGGTATTAGATCAGTCTATCGCCCTTTCATAATTTTAGGTTAAAGGTGGTAGAAATGTATTTTTTGTTAAAGTAATCCATAACACTTCTAATGTAAAAAATATAATATTAACATGGTTTGATGCAGTAGATGGCCGTGATATAGGCGGCCATGCTTTTGACATATGAGGTTTATATTGGTAAATTACATTGAGTTACTGTATAGTAAACCAGCAAACCATACAAAGATATTCTTATGTGAAACATTTCTTGTAAGCATTTGCGTTATACAATTTGAGAAAAATGAAATGTTTTGAAAAGTACAATTTATGTAAATACTGCAAAGAGTTGAGTCAAGTGTAAGTATGTCATCCAAAATTAATGTATTTAACGAATTTAATGGAAGATTACGACCAGGGGTGCTATCCTAGAATCATCCGACTTCAATTCGTATACGAATGAAAGAGACAAACATACATATTTCATGTGTATCAGTGTGAAACAGAAAGTCGAATTCGCATACGTACAAACTCGAGAATAGGACCCCAGGAAGCGTTAGAGTCGAATGGTTTGTTTACGAAAATCCAAGAAAGTCTGCTGCAGATGTCAAGCAAATATTGCCTTTTGCGTAAAAGAGATTTGAACAAAATTGTTTCAAAATATTACATATATGTCTTAAAACACAGACATCTAATTAATTTGCCACCTTCCTATTCACCATTAAGAAGAGAGGATGGGTTAGAATTCAAGCAACATTTAAATCTTACTATTTTTGTAGATCCTACGTTTTTTGAAAAATAAATTGTTAATGCATAATAATTAAACGAAGGACCCCGCACTTTTTATAGGTAAAATGGTTCTCGGTGAAATTGTCTGAATTTTTAGTATATTGTAGTATTCGATGTACTGATTGAACGTGCAGAATCGGAAAGTTCATTGATGGATAGATTTTGAAATTCAAGTTGAAAATCAGTAATTTTTATTTAATAATTTTCTCGAGATTTGAAAGTGCCAAATGCATTTTTTTTCGTTCTTATCATCAACGTACCTTCATATTTCTTAATATCATTCAGATGGTGCTGATTATATCATTATGTACAGAGTGAGAAATAAAAACATTTTAGTAAGGTCTGAAAATTCTATGCAATAATGAAATATTGATAAAATTATTTTGGCATGCAATATATTATTCTTATTCCATCATTAATCACAATTCATTCATTTCGTACCGGTTGATTGATGACCAATGGACGGTCCATCCAATTTCATCTACCATTTAGGAACTGACTGAATATACGACACATCAGTTACAACTTACAACTCAGGCATGAGCTAGATAAAATTCCTAATGCTTGGATAGTTTGACTCCCCCAATCGTGTATGAGTCCCCGGTACGGGACATCACTTATCACTGAAGGTGACAAGGAACAGCCTTAACCGAATCCAACTCCCCCGTAGCAGCGCTACGGTCCTAATACAACAAGAAAACCCTATCGGCTATCGGGTACAGTTTGATTCTGTCGTTGACAGAAAGTGAATGAAAAAGAAATATCAATTAGTTCCATCAGTGATAATTATTATTACCTTAACATCCATTTTGTTTCTCTCTCTAATGTTTGGAGGAAAGTTCATATCTAAACTGTGTAGGTGTTAATGCGTTCCTTGCCATTTGTCGTGTGTGTAGTGTACATGTTTTAATATTGTGTTCCGATGTTTCCTCTTCCATTTGGTATTCGCATATTCCTGTGACTGTTCTCAGCCTGAATCTCTTGTAGTAAGCGTGCATATTACCATGTCCCGTGTCCATTTGGGTTGTTTTCCATGTCAGGTTAATTAAATCTGTACCTACCGTCGGAAAGATGCTGTGGGTTGTGCGTTTCGTTAATGATGTGTCCCATTGTGTTTGCCAAATTCTCATGATTTTTTTGTGTTTTGATTGTTTGAGCTCGTGTTTTGTCTTCTGTACTGGCTGTATGTGTAGGTCATTTAAGTGCCTTTTTGCAATGCGCTCTGCTCTTTTGATGCCATCGTGTATTCTTGATGTGTGTTTGATGAGTGTTGTTTGTTTTCTATCTAGCCTATCTTGTATGTGTTTTTGGATTGTTAATGCGTTTTTAGTATTGGTGTTTGTGTTGTGTATTTGGTGTATTGCTCTTTCTGAGTCTGTGTGTATAATGATGTCACGTGTTTCCTCTTCTGTCATCTCCAGGGCCCTCAGTATCGCCAGCAGTTGAGTGTCGTGGATGTTTTCACCGTCGTATATCCGATTTTCTCGACTTATCCATGTGACATGGTCTTCCGTGCTGGCAACACCGTATGCTTTGTGGCAGTCGAGGTTTGCTGTGGCATCTGTGTATATGTTTATGTGTTCCGGTTTTATTTCTTGTGTTGTTCTGTGTGATTTGGCTGGGTGTGTTTTGTCTGTATGCTTTATTCTGTTGTGTTCGATGTGTTGTTTGAATGTTTGATAGTGTGTATATTCTATGTTCGCGTCTATTTGTGTTGGTGTGATCCCTGTTGTTCTGTAAGCCTTCGTTATGGCTAGCAGGAAAGGTCTCTCTGTGGCTCTTATATGTCTTTGGATTCTAGAATCGTTTGCCCGGCGGCCCCATATAATTGCTCCATATAGAATTATCGGTTTAATCGCGTTGACGAATATAGTTTTAGAGTGTCCTTAGATGTTCCCCATTTCCTTCCAGCCACGATGAAGAGCTTATTGGCGATATCTTGTGTTTTGGAGCATGTTATTTTGATGTGTTCAATCCACAGCATCTTTCGGTCTATCGTGAGTCCAAGATACTTTATCGCATCTTGGTTTCGTACAGGTTGTCCTTCCATGAAAATGTCTGGTGGTGTGTAATTATTTGTGGCTGTGATAAATATTGCTTCAGTCTTTGTGTTGTTGTACGTGAGTTTATTTTTGGTTGCCCATTTTTTGCATGCTGTCCATGTCTTGACTCATTTCCTTTCAATTTGTTTCGTATTTCTGCCTGCTACCATCACTACTTGGTCATCTGCAAAGGCCTGTAATTTGATGTTGTTTTCTTGTCCAGTGTCTCCTTGTAGTGTGCGGAACCAGTCCTCCATGATGAGTGTCCATAGTATTGGCCCTAGTCTGGATCCTTGTGGGCATCCCCATTCCATATTGTTGGTTATGTTCCCGCTTGTTATTTGTCGATTTGTCAGAAAGTCGGTGCAGATTCGTGTGATTTGTCTGGTATGTTTTTGGCTTGCATTGTGTATTGAATGTTCGGTGTCCATGTTGTGTTAAAAGCGTTCGTGATGTCGAGTGTAATAATTTGTGTGTGTAATTTTTGTCTTTTGTTTTGTTGTATGGTCCTCGTTATATTCTGTATTGCATCCGTGGTCGAGTGGGCTTTTATGAAACCGTATTGCCTATTGTCTATTTTATTATTGGTCTCTAGATGGTGTGTAAGTCTTTGTGTTAGTATTTTGTTGAGTAATTTATCTAACGTTGGCAGCAGCGAGATTGGCCGTTGTGTTTTGTTTTTCTTCAGGATCCATTTTATTGTTGCTATTTTCCATATCCTTGGGAAGATTCCTTCTTTCAGTGCCTTGTTGTAAATCTCCAGCATTTTTTGGCCTATTTCTTCCACGATGTATTTTGCGGCCTCGTCTTTGGCTGCTGCCTTGTTGTGTTTCAGTCCTGACGCGATGTCTGTGAGCTTTTTCAATGTGATGTCTAGATCGTCTTGTGTTGTGTCTTGTTGATGGACTTGTAGTTCTCGTAGTATCTCTGAGTCTTATTGATGTCTTTCGGGAATTATTCATCTAGCAGCTCCTGGTTTGTCTTGTCTTCATTAGCTATCCAAGTTCCGTCTGGCTTCTGTATAGTTCCCATCTCATTTTGTCCATGGTTTCTGTCTCTTACTATTTTGTAGGCTATCCCTCACGGGTCTCCCTGACCTTCTTGTGTGATGTAATCTCTAATTGATGTTCTTTCTGCTCCTTTCATTTCTTCTTTATATTTTCTTCTTATATTCTCGTATTCTCTTCTGTTCGTAATTTCTGTCTTGTTGCCATTTTTCCCGTGTTTGTGTTTCCCCTTTTCTCGTTCAGATTTACGTTCCACCATATCTTGTTTTGTCTCTTTTTTTTTCCTTTTTCTCGGATTGCTATTTGCCTCCTTCCATTTCAATTGCATGTTTATTGCCAGTGTTTCTACGTTGTCTTGCAAGTTGTGTTCGTAGTTCCTGAGCAAGTGTTTGAATCGAGCCCAGTCTGCTTTTTTGGTTTCAAATCTTGGGTGCAGGTTTTTTATGGTGTGTGTGTGTGTTATGTCCTGTTGAGTATGTAATGTATCTATGATCGCTCAAGGTCTCGTCTTTGTGTACTGTCCATGTGTTAATGTCTATGTCTCTCCTCAGCGTAAGGTCAACCCAACTTTGTCCTCAGTTACAGTGGTGCTTCTATCGTTCTCGACTATGAAGCGATTTATAATGGTCCATTCTACTAGCTCTTCTCCTCTGGTGTTTGTGTCATCTCTTCCCCATGTGGTACTTTTGGCATTCATGTCTCCTCCAATGATAACTTTTCCTGTCAGTTTTAAATTCTCTCTTCCATTTCCATGAATCTTGTGTTTGTGTTTCCTCCTGGTTCGTCGTTTATGTGCAGAATGGTTAGTTTGTCCTTGGCATCCCCAGTTTGTATTGCTGTGATGTTATTGTTGCTGAGTTCAGTTAAGTTGATGATATTCTTGATTTCGTTACTCATCAATGTGCCGGTTTTGGATTATTGGCTGTGTCGGTGTAGTGTGTGTGTCTGTAGATGTGGTGTTTCTATATATTTCTTGTATCAGTATTATGACCATGTCCATATCTTTCACCGTTTGTAGGAGTTGGTCCGTAGCTGATCGTCCTTTCCCAATATTGACCTGCATGATTTTCAATGTTTCGGTATTGACTAGTTCCGTTTATAATTGGTGTACCCTCTAGATTGTTCCAATTTCCTCTGGTATACCGGGCATCTCGTGTCTCTAGCTACGTGTGTTCGAGGTGTGATTTTCATCGCTTCGCAGTTGACGCAATTTGGTGTGTTGATGCAGTTTGTCCCTTCGTGATCTTGTCCGCATCGGTAACATCTCGGCCTGTCTTTGCAGTATTTCGAGACGTGACCAAATTTACTGCAGGTGTGGTCAGTGGGCCCATGAAGTGTTTACAGACACTGAACGTGAATGGTTCGTCTGCGGTTTCTGCATTTACAATATAATGATATAAAGTAGGATGGCCGGCAATGGCATCCTATTCCATTATTTTAGTTTGTTTCTGTTATGTGTGTTCCGTTCTTTAGGTAGCACTCTTCAATATGCCAGATTTTTGTCGATCCCATTTAAGTCATCAGGATATTATTGAAGACATGCTTTAATACAAATACTGATACAAATGAAAATAAGGTGTTTTCTCAGAAGTATAATAATAAAATATTACCCAAACTTTTTGACACTCAAACCATCACCCGCCTAGCTCGTTATCCGAAAACATCAACAACACATCCCCGCTACGAACCCCAGCTGAATATTCAACACGAGTCGACCCTCATCATCCAAAACAAACCTCCCTCAACAAAAAGGACACCCGTCACTCAAATACGTACCAGTGCAACTTTTGGTTGTTGATTTGCGGATCGTTGGGATTCCTCACGGGGACGGTGAGCGCCGCGATCTGTTTGGGCACGGGCACGCCGGGCAGGGCCGCCTCGCACCGGATCTCGACGCCGCTCCCGCGGGATGTTTTACGCTCGATCGGGAGACGCAGCGTGATGGAGCGTGACACGAGGCCGATGGGGTCCGGGTCGGAACTAGAAGCGTCGCCGATGTCGTTGGCGGATGGCTGGAACAATTACATTTTTCAGATAAACAGATTTGATAATAATGATAACAAGTTTGTACGGGGATCTTAGAAAAGATGTGCGTAAAGTTAGCATCAAAGGACCCCGCACTTTTTATAGGTAAAATTGTTCTATGTGAAATTGTCCGAATTTTTAGTGTATTGTAGTATTCAATGTACTGATTGAACGTGCAGAATCGCAAAGTTCGTTGATGGATAGATTTCGAAGTACAGGGCGTTCTAGTTAAAAATCAGTCATTTTTATTTAATAATTTTCTCGGAATTGGAAAGTGCCAACTGCATTATTTTTCGCTCTTATCATCAACGTACCATCACATCACTAAATATCATTCAGATTATTTATCATTAGGTACAGAGTGAAAAATAAAAACATTTCAGTAATGTCTGAAAATTCGATGTAATGATGGAATTTAAATAGAATAATTTTGGCATGCAATACAGGGTGTTTCATAATAAATGCGCAGCACTCCAGGATGTGATAGCTCGTCCAAAAATATGAAAAAAGTTTTTCTCAACTTACCCTCTAAAATGCACCATTTTCGAGATACAGGGTGTTGAAATTTTAAAAAAATAATCGTTTTTTGCGAATATCTCTGGAACCGTTTATAGCACAGAAGACATATTTCGTAGGCATTTTGTACTCATAATAAGCTATGTTTCGTGTGGATTTTTTATTTTTTCAAATTCATAATTGGTGAAAATTTTGAAGGGGTAGTGGTTGTTTTTTTCTCCAACTTCTACGCCACTGGAAAAAGTGCAGTTTTGAGCCTTCTATATAAACCGCCAATGTTTTCTACACAAAAAAGGTATTCCTAGTCATGAGCTCTAAAATTGACCGTTTTCAAGAAAAATCAACATTCATGTTGTTTAAATAATGTTTTTTCCTCGAAAAATTGCTGCGTGCATTGAAGCTAACGGCGGACATTTCCAACAATTTAACTGAGTATGATTGTTATTGTTTTTTTTTATTTTGCAATTGAGAAGTCAACGTTTGGTTTTGTTACTTGTTTTAACGTTTAAATAAATTTTGTACAATTAGGAAAAAATTATCTAAAAAAAATTTACCTTGTTTTTCAACATGAAAGTTGATTTTTCTTGAAAACGGTCTGGAGCTTATGACCAAGAATACCTTTTTAGTGTAAAAAACATTGGCGGTTCAAGTAGGTGGCTTTTTCCAGTGGCGTAGAAGTTGGAGAAAAAAACACTACCCCTTCAAAATCTTCACCAATTATGAATTTTAAAAAATAAAAAATCTGCACAAAACATAGCTTATTATGAGTAGAAAATGCATTCAAAATCTGTTTTTTTGTGCGATAAACGGTTCCAGAGATATTCGCAAAAAACTATAATTTTTTTAAAATCTCAACACCCTGTATCTCGAAAATGTTGAATTTTAGAGGGTAAGTTAATAGAAACTTTTTTCTTATTTTTGAACGAGCTATCACATCCGAAAGTCCTGCGCATTTATTATGGAACACCCTGTATACTATTCTTATTCCATCATTAATCACAATTTATACAATTCGTACAGCTTGATTTGAAAAATTGGTGAAATATATGGTTGGTTCTTTCGTAGATGTCCTGTATATTCAAGTGAATTATCATCCTCCGACGATAGCTGATACCGTATTAACATGATTTCTTTGGGATATATAGGGTTATCATGAAAATTTTTTAAGATAAAAATGACATAATATCAACGTGTCAGAAATCACCTTGTAATTCGCGATTATCTCGGTGAAATTCCTTTATTTTTATCTAAAATATTCATCATTCTCTCCTCAACACTCTCCCAAAATTCAGTTTCCTATTACTAGTTTCATAGTTATTACCACTTGCATGACGAGTTGAAGGAAGTTCACGCGTACATTCTACTAGTGGCCAAGATTTTTCACAAATAGTGAAACGTGAGAGTGTAGGGATCAATATAAATGTAAAAGAGGGCGATGATTGGAGATAACAATCACATCAGATATATGAATTTAATAATGTAAGGTACAGATAGTTAAGTGAATTTTTTTGGTTTAAGCTTTGTCGGAATAACTATCTGGGAAAAGTGAATTGATTGATAAAACGCTTTTATTTCTAATAGGAGAGTTTAAATCTGGGCAGCGACGGTTCTTTTCTAATTAGTGTTCCGCTTGGATAGAGGTCATTCAATACGTAAAGGTAATAATAATTATCACTGATGGATCCAATGAAACTAAATATAAAAACTAATGAAGGCATGAATAAAAATAATCATATTATACTGGATATTTCCGAAATTGGAGCGTTAAATATGTGGGGGGTGTTGTGTGGGACGCAAATTTTTTTTTACATTTTTTAAAAATATATTCTCTTACTATACCACATCTTCAAACTATTATTGAACTTCTGGCAACATTGTAAAAGTCTTTGGTATTCCTGGTGCTTTTGACCTCATCGAAAGCAAAGGCTGTTCCTTGTCATCTTCAGAGATTAGTGATGTCCCGTACCGGGGCCTCATACACGATTAGGCGAGTTGATTTATCCAAGCTTTAATATGGCTCATGCCTGAGTTGTAAGTTGTAACTGATGTGTCATATATTCTCAGATTAACTTTTTTGCTAATTTCGTATATTTCTGCCAAATTTCAGATTGTTTACCTTTCATTTTGTGAAATAGTCGAATAAAATTCCACTCGTGATTGAATTTATTTCATAAGTCTGTCTTTTATTTCTGAACTCAACTGAATTGTATCGAGATAACACCACTCGTCCTGCGGACTCGTGGTGTTTTCTCACTCGTCCTTCGGACTCGTGGTGTTTTCTCAAAGCAATTCAGGGGTGGGATTATGAGCTCTCGATACTTCAGCTGTCACGATCCGTAGGCTAGAACGATGCATGTTCTCGATTCGAAACGAAATCGAAATTATGGAATTTCTTTGAATAGAAATAGAATGGGACTATACCTACCATACAGACCATTGATATCGACTCAAGTTGCAATATAATTTGAATTGGATCGGTTTTCATAATTGCTCAAATCTGACATGTCAAACTCACGACGGATCGAGTGTTCGTAATTGCACCCCAGTTTCGTTCAGAAATATATTTGGATCTTCTCATATACATTTTTGAATTGGCAACATAAGTGCCCTTACTCTTACAACTCAAATGTTTTTAACATTCACATATGGTTAATTTGACAGTGACATGAAGTTGAATTGAAGTACAGCCCGGGAAAAACCGGTGAAAACACTGCAATCTCGCTTCTGCTCGAAAAGGTTTACTGAGGAATTTAGAATCTGATGAAAGCTCCCTGATTAGTACCAGTGCAACAAGAAACTGTGGGTAGACCAGTCATTCCAAAGAATGCCTAGGTCGTTTGAAACGAGTCAGGTCGGCCCTGAGAAGCGGGGTTTCGTGATCTTCCGCCCATTCGAATACCCTCTGAGTGTGCGCTCTGATCTCACTTTGGATAGTGACAAGACCCAAATCTTCTTGAATACGAACGTTACGCACATACCATGGAGCGTTCGTAATCATTCTCAAAATTTTATTTTGTAGTCTTTCAATAACTAGAATATTTGACTGACTAGTATGGCCCCAGGATGCTGAAGCATACGTAATGACAGGTTTAAAAACCATTTTGTAAATCATCAGTTTGTTCTTCAAAGACAGCTTACTGCTTCTGCATATTAAAGGGTAGGATTTTTTAATTTTTATCAAAATTTTTGTTTTGACGTTGTCAATATGAGGAGTCCAGGTGAGCCGGCGATCCAGAATAATACCTAAGTACTTGACTCGTGTGGACCAGTTAATCTCACTGCCTGAAAACCTAACGCTGCTGTGAGGCGGTCTAATACCTCTCCCCAGCGAAATCGCCTGAGTCTTGTTCGGATTCACCTTCACTTTCCACTTCAAATACCACCGCTGAAGCATGTCAATCGCATCTTGCAGTAAAACAAGACCGGCTTGATGGTTGAGTGTCGAAGAAAGCAAAGCAGTGTCATCAGCGAAAAGATAGACCTTCACGCGATCTATCCTCTGGATGTCGCTGGTATATAGACTATAAAGCAAAGGTGACAATACTGCCCCCTGTGGAACCCCAGCCTCAATTGTTCTCCTGTCAGACGTTCAGAAATGAATCGACAGACTTATCGTGAAAACTCAATCACTTGTGGAATTACTGTTGAAAATACCACGAGCTGGAAGCAGTGTTTTCAGAAAGTCTTGTTGCTATTGGTTTAGATTGAAGAAATTATGACATTTGATTGGTTGATATAATATGAGAGAAATTGTCTATATAGTACCACATACTAAGTAAAGTAACCTATTTTAAAAGGAAAAATAATGGTAAAATTAGAGACACTGCCTTCTTGCTTAGAACAGCAGAATAAAAGTAGTTGATTTTTTGCGCACAGCGTTATTATTTGGAGGATTTCACGAAAAATTTGTTCCGATAAATACGTTATGACCGGTTCGCCTGGTATCTTGACACCGTTCCCTCGGGATCCTTTCCGCTCGATCGGCAGACGCAGCGTGGCCAATAGAGTCCGGCCGAAACAATCGGATTTTTTTGGGGCGAGTGCCATAATTGAGCGGTTATTTTTTACGAGAATTCGCGTCACGAGTGATCGGCGAATTTTATTATCCGATCTGCAGATCGGGAGTATCCAGGAGCTATTACTCCGGGGTCGTAAAGTGCGTGTGGCCGGAATAGGGTAATGTACGGGATGCTGGGAGGGTGGCGGATAGGCAGATAAATTCGGCGTTTACGTACGATCGATTGCGTGTACGAATGTGGAATTGCAGATACTCGGAGACGGGACGCGATATGAAAACTGATGGATTTTTCGTATTGAAAGTAGTAAAACTTACTTTGACGAAACCGACCTTATTTTTTCATTAACAACGAAATCACACATCATGACACCACTATTCAAAAGTGGCAGTTTGAAAAATTATAGACCATTCTCAATAACATCAAACTTTGTGAAATAATTGAGAACATACTCAAAATCAGAAACCTCAGCTTTTGTACAAGATTTAACTTGATATCCCAATATCAGTATGGTTTTAGAGAGGGAAAATCAACAGAAAACGCAATATATCACTTTATGACTCATTGGATAAAACCATTCTTATGCATTTTTGTTGACATCTCTTAAGCCTTCGATACCGTGTGCGACAGATAATTACTTAACTATACAGTTATGGGATAGGAAGGTATTTTAACGTTGAGCATAATTATAATTATTATTGAACGCAATGCTACGTATTTTTGTTATCATTTCTTTGTCCTAAAAAGACCATGTATATTAAAGTACGGTACTCATGATGATTTATACCTGTGACTCGTTGTAGGATTCATCGGATTAATCAGAATGAGTACACCATTATATAATTCTTTTGGAGAAGGGTACGTCGGGAGATTGGGATAAGTATTCATTGTTTCCTTCTGGCGAAAACATATCCGAATAAAATAGTATTTCGTGATTAATTTGAATCCTCAAATTACCCAGATAAAATATTTTCAGCTTATCAGAATGTGTTTTAACAGAACGTGAACAAACTGCGGATAATTTCCAAAAAATGCACTCCAAAAATGTCCGTAATTAAATCACAAGGAAGATTATAAGTGAAAATCAAGTGAATTGAAATAACATTTTTTCATTTGTAGGCTATTATATGGAAGGTTAAAATTTCCAAAAAGCTATATCAAGAAATAGGTGGATATCCTTGTAGGTTTGTTTCCAAAATCACCTCTGTAGTTGATCGTACACGTAACTTCAATGTAACAATTGACAAACATCATCTATTAGATTCTACGGAAGACAGAGTAAATTCATGGGTTCAAGAAAAATTCTGATTCTGATTCATATGCACCAGAGGATGTAGGAAAGGCTGCAAAAATTGCCGTGGTATCAAATTCGATGTTTGACATTCTTTCAGCCTAGCATTGACGATAAATTGATAAACAACTCAGTCTCACGTACCCACACACCTAGTCAGCACCTTTTGGTTTTAAATTTTTTTTTTTTCGTAACCATTGTCGTCTATATCAGATGCCATGACAGGCTAAACATAGCTTACTAGAACTTTGATACCAGTGTGGACTCGTCCAATTGACAATATTCCACAAGATTTTGGTGATCGTTTTTTCGCTGTCAGGTTGGTGATATATTTCGTATTTGAATGCTGGAAACTCTGTTTCAAGTAAATTATAATTGTCATCTGTCACTTCAACAATTTTTTTACTATTTTGATTGTCTAATACTGAAAGTTGAAATATAATGAAAAATTGATCGAATCAGATATCCTCGGTTTTTATTTATGTTTCATTTATGCAATGCCCTGAATTCACACATTTTTCTACTCATAGATAGATAGCGTTTAACTAAAAGCATTGTTTATATAGAAGATAGTTAGTCAACCTTATGGGATTATAATTGGATCAAAATGGATGCGACATGTAGATGACGATAGTGAGCTCGCATCCAAGTCATGTCGTAACTTCAGTAATCTGGCCTCCAAGTCATGTCGTAACTTGATTGAAACAATGAGATAGCATTAAAATTAGGGTTTTTTGAAGGAAATGACGTCAAATATTCATGTTTGTAACTAATTACGCTAGATGACACTCGCGTTTGCGTCCAACACCAATTACACAGGCATTGACTAACTATCTTACTTCTATATAAACAATGCTAAAAGGTACCAGGCAACAAAGGGTCAAATTTGCGATAAGTGTACCATACGACTCCAAAAGTTGGAACCTACATTAAGTTGAAAGATCCAAGTGATTTATCAAAAGTGGTACCATCTATTGACGAAACTGCCAAGCGCGAATTTAATAATTATTGTATAATTTTTAAAAATGATTCGACCTCATCAAAATTTGGCGCTTGATACCTTTTAGTTAAACGCTATCCAGATCACATGATCTATGAAGTAGAAAGAGATTGAAAACTGGAAAAAAATTGTGTTCCCGAAATCCTGTCGTACAGCTGACTAATGATGTAAAAACATTATCGGACTAGGGCTGTAAAGTGACTGACACCGAATTTTGAATGATTTTGTATTCCATAGGAATATAGTATGAATAACACCGGGCCCAATATCGAACCTTGCAGAACTCCATTACCCAAAAACAAAAAGTCAGAGCAGTCGCTTTCTGCTAAGACAGCTTGCGTACGGTTGATTAGATGAGCTCTCATTGAGCAAGACGCAGCAGCAAAAAAACGAATGTTATGGAGTATCGACAACAATATTAATGGTGCTTGTTGAAAGTCTTGCTGAAGTCTTGCATACCCAGGGCAGTCAGATGGTTTCAATCCATCGCGGTGTTTATGTCGTCTGAAATCTCAACTGATGCAGTAACACAGTCATCTTGAAGACAAAATCCTGACTGAGGAGAACAAATAATGCTGCTCGACTCAGGGTGAGAGTGAATTTGCGAGAGTATTATTCTTCCGAAGGAAGGAAGAAAGGAAGGAAGGAAGGAAGAAAGGAAGGAAGGAAGGAAGGAAGGAAGGAAGGAAGGAAGGAAGGAAGGAAAGAACGAAGGAAGGAAGGAAGGAAGGAAGGAAGGAAGGAAGGAAGGAAGGAAGGAAGGAAGGAAGGAAGGAAGGAAGGAAGGAAGGAAGGAAGGAAGGAAGGAAAGAAGGAAGGGAGGAAGAAAGGACGGAAGGAAGGAAGGAAGGAAGGAAAGAAGGAAGGAAGGAAGGGAGAAAGGAAGGAAGGAAGGAAGGAAGGAAGGAAGGAAGGAGATCTACAAAGAACTTGAACTAACAACATGTCACTAATAATTTTTTGGCATTGGATTTTAAAGATAAGAGGACTTTGCATATTGCAGTCTCAATGGTTATAGAAACATTGCAACTGATTAGGTAACGTTTTTTCGGGTTTATAAAAAGAATTTTTTTTTTATATATATATCATGGTACATATACAGAGGCATGCAATTTTGTGGTATATGTGATAGTACCACTGAACAAAAAAATAACCATATTATAATAATTAGGTTTTAGAATTACTATGGCGATATATTTCTGACACCATGTTTTGGTGTATCGACCAAAGAATGTAAACTAGAGATAATGCATTACAACCTGAAGGCTGTGAGTCATTTTGGCCTATAAGCATTCGTTGTACCACGACAAAAGCCTTCTATTCTGCAGTAATCACTTCACAGCAGTTCCAATAATTTTGTCACACTATACGACAGAGTTTTGAAAAAGGTCTAAGAAATGATAATTTATATTAAGTATATTGTCTATTACATCCTGTATATCAATTGATATAGTTCCCATCGTGATCGTGATCGCTCATAATGCAATTATTAGAATACCTCAGGTGTGAAATACTAATATTTCAGCAAATTCTGTCGATGCCTAGAAACCCCCTTATTTTATCCTTATCCTGCATATCATCTCATGCAATACCCATCGTAGTCGAATACAATCATTACCTAATCAATTATTCTCAGGTGCCACATACTGAAATTTTGACAAATTCAATCAATACCCAAATGACCCCTTATATTTTCTTTTACCTGTATCGACAAGTTTGATACCTATCTCGTCGCGTGGACTGCAGTTACTACTGTAATATACTGTAATATAGCACTAACATACTAAGATTTCATTTAATTCTGTCGATGCCCAGAAACCCCCTTACCTATAAATATTTCCTATTATTTCCTGTACATCAACTGATATAATTCCTATAGTGGTCAAGTAGCGTGCAATTATCACTATTATAGCCCAAATGTGACATACTGAAATTTTTAGTAAATTCCATCGATGCCTAGAAACACTGCTTCCACTCAAATTGATCTTCCAGTATTTTCAAAACTTTCCTTCTGAAAAAATACTATAAAAAATATGGTGACAATGTGTTCAGTCGTTATTGAGAACAAAAATATATCATGCGTTTTATTAGCAGGAATGTACCGAAGAATTTCCCGGGCCACCCTAAGTTGTCATTGATCAAACGCCAAACTTTTCTATAGAGGAAGTTTCATGAAAGTAAAAACCAGATTTATACCCATATGTCGATGGAGCTACAAACAGATACTGACATTCACGTCCGGAGAAATTTATAACACGACACCGGCAATTTCATATGTCAATGTTTTATATAGAGATTGATTTCAAAGTGGGGTTAAGTGATTTCTTGTTCTTTAGCTTTTCGACCGGTCCACACTCCGATATAAATCAAAGTCTGTTACTACAGTTTTGAGACCTACGTAGAACTGAAGATGAAAACAATTTTTGTTTTCGACTATTGTCGAACATTGTTTTTTTTTTATTGAACATCCGAAATGATTTGCATGAAAGAAAGCGTTGCAATAACATTCATAATAACAAACATCTTTCCGCACATATAGCAAAATATTCCTGTTTATAAAAATGTTCAAGGACGTCTCAAGATTTCTTATAGAATAGGAAAGAAAATTCAAATATGAGATTTGACTATTCAATAATTGATTTTGTATAATAATTATTGGCCACCACGGAGTTTTCTAAATACTGTAATACTGACTTTTTCTCATTATTAGCTTTGAGCTGTGATCACTTCTGTTAAAATTTTCTAATTGTGCAGGAAAGTGGCTTTTCTTATTGTGATAAAAGTCTTATGATCTTTCCTATAAAAATAATAGAAGCGAAATTCAAGCGATAGTTACGTTATTCATTCCACACAAGGTTATGAATCTTATGCAATGCATATTAGATTGTGTTTTAAGTAAGTTTATCTCGTGAAATAGATCTTCGATGAGATGACATGAGTAGAAAAACATGTTGAATATTTATCTGAGTAAAATTTTCCTGTATTTACATTGTCTACAAAACAAAGAAAATTATTCACTGCATTTGTTTGAACCCCGAAGTTTCTACAGTTAACATCTACTGCTGTTATCTCAGGTTATTAATCTTAATGGTGTTACAGAGCATATTTTTTTATACTCTGCCTATGGTGATTTAAACTATTTGTATTTTCCGAATTGTATACAGTGTGTCCCACTTACCATGCTCACCATGGGTATCTTTTTAGTGGTAAGAGATACGAGGTCGGTTAAATGACACCAAATGTGGACTTCATCAAGGTCAACTATAATGTGAAAAAATATTTTGATAAAATCTATTCGTTTTTGTTTTATTCGCAAATAACAGATTTTGATCATTTTCATGTCTCTTGCAAGTGAATTTTGACACACTTCTGGCGGTCCTACTAACTTGAAATTTGGCAAATGTTCATAATTTCGGTGACAATGCACTATGGAATTTTTATTGAAATAAAAAATTTAAAATGGCGGCTTCTCCAATATGGCGGACGAGATTTGTGATCATGGTCCGATTCCATTCAAAATTGGTATGTGGGGGTTTTTGAGGTCGGAGATCATGATTTTTTTGTTAAAATTCATAAATTCAAGATGGCGACTTCAAAATAGTTCTTGTTTTTGTATAAATCATCTGCAAAAGAAAAAGAAGTTATTCCTAATTAAGTCATAGTGAGCTATGACCTACATTTGAAAAATAAAAGTTGGTGCTGATATCTCAAATTCTAGAAGAGTTGGCATAAATTTCATATTTTTTTCGAAATCTTATCGAAAAACTGTCATGAGAATGTGAAATTTCTATTCGAAAATATTCATAAATAAAGAAGTTATGGAGGAGACATGAAAATGATTAAAATCTGTTTTTTGCGTATAAAACAAAAACGAATAGATTTTATCAAAATATTTTTTCACAGTATAGTTGGCCTTGATAAACTCCACATTTGATGTCATTTAACCGACCTCGTATCTCTCACCATTAAAAAGATACCCATGGTGAGCATGGTAAGTGGGACACACTGTATAAGGCCTTCAGCTGATGATGCTCCGTTATGCCAATCTGCAACCTTCCTAGATATACTTGCATTAACATTACCGAATAGTGTTGAAATTTGGATAATTTCAGTGCTTTACCCTCATGATCGTCGAATGGAATTTTTATACAGGGTGTCCGGTAAACCTTGTACAATATTGAAACTGGTTATAGAACAGGTCATGACTGTTCAGAATATCGGAATTTTTACCTCAGTAAAAAATATCACCGTTTTCGAGATAATGGACATTTTAAGAATTTCTGGAAAATCGCTACCTAACCTTGGATTTTTGAGTGCCCTGTATACAAATTGAGATGAATTGAAATATCTTTGCTGCTGAAGATTACTGATGAGTGATGATTTCAGTCGCATAGAACAGTTTTTCAGAAAGTGAAAAAAAATTCAAGAAATGAGGGTAAAATGACAGATTTGAGATTCATCAATTTTTTATTTACAGTTTGATATTATTGTCTGAAAAAAACAACCAATTGGAAGTGGACATTCATTTCAAAAGAATGCTCATTTTGTCCAGACTCTACCATGGTATAAAACAAACTATAATTATTTTTGGAGGAAGTGATTTCCATTGAATTAGGCGTGGTTTTATTCTAGGCTTCCTTCAACTTTCATACTTACTCCCAAAAATTATTTTATTTCGATTTTATTAAAATAAAATGTGTAAATGATTATTAATAATAAAAAATAGACTTCTTGGTAGCATTAAATAGTATGTCAATAAAATTAACTTTTCATGTAATTAAGCCTAATAAAATTATCGAAATGAAATGTCGTTATCCGACATGGCACCGATTAATACGAATTCTTGTGATAAATGTCGCAATTATCCAAAATCCAGATTCCAACGAAGTTTCAGAGACCGTTAGATATACAGGGCGTAACCAAATAAGTGCAGCATTTTTTAGGAGGTGAATCCTTGTCAAAAATTAAAAACTTTTCTAACTCCTGTGTTGTGTCCGTAGAAGCAATAGTTTCCTGATGAAAAAATAAAATACAGCATTGTGCATGAACGGATCTTCCTCTGTAAATAGAATTAAAAAAATCTAGTAGGTGGTTGTCACATTTCGTTTGAACAACTTGTGACTTCCTTCGTAGTTTTTTGAAATGATTCGGCCTGTTTCATTCAGTGGTATCTGTTTCTTCATCATACCGTACACTATCCGAGAATATGCGCATATGCACAATGCCACTCAAAGGATCGCTGATTTGGGGGCTATAACCTATAACGCATTTGAAAAAGTTTTCTTGAAAAGATGTTGTCTCTGCGTACGAGTGGATGGAAAATAACAGTTTTGTAATATTATTCAGTGCGATGTTCAATAATAGTTATTGAGGTTATAGTGTATGTTGATTCAAAAAAACGTTGAATTAGTATTTACAACTTTACATCTCATTGAATGCTTCTAAGCAGTTGATTCGTTATAACTCATAATTATTTAGTCATTTCATCTTGATTGGATAAAAATAAAAGACATTACTAACATAGTCCAATGGAGTTGATTTTAGCTCAAAATAACATCACACTCCAATATAATCGAAATTCTACTCCTTCCAAAAATAATTATCGTATGTTTTATACCATGGTAGAGTCTGGACAAAATGAAATGAAAATGAAAATCTTCATTTAAATAGGAAATCCTAATATACAAATATGTTACATATAATACTTGTGTATACATACAATAAAATACACAATATATATATATATATATATATATATATATATATATATATATATATATATACCTATATTCACCTACCTAACCTAATGCTAATACACACACTCCCACTCACACATCCTTCCCTAATGTACTCATCATCTTTTTCTCCTACCTATATTAATTATATATTAAAAAAATAACTTTAATAGTTGTTTCCTTATTTATGTTTAATTACCATTATTTCTAATATATGCAAGTAGCATTGATTTGAAATGATTTGGTGTTGAACATTCTTTTATATTGTTTGGAAGCTTGTTATATTCCAAAAGTCCTTTGTGAAATAAAGAATTCATAGTTTTAGTATAATAAGTTCTAGTAACATAAAAATCTCTATTATTTCTAGTAGCATAGTTGTGTATTTGATGGCAAAATGTTATATATTCACCAAAGTAGGAGGGACATAAATTATGCAATATTTTGAAAATAAATAACATTGAAAAATAGAACAGTCTGTCCTTTACTGATAACCAATTCAATACCTCCAGCATTAGACGAATGTGTGTATACCTGTTACATCTTAGGACAATACGCATTCCTCTATTCTGAAGTTTTTGAAGGGTAGCAATATTATTATTACTCATTAAGTATAGCAAACTCGCACAGTATTCATAATGCGGTTGAATAATTGTTCTATAGATTGTTATTGAGGATTGAACTGTTAAATTGGATGTGACTCTAGACAAGAAAAAAAGTTTTTTACTGATTTTTTTTGTTACATAACTAAAGTGATTATTTAGTGACAATGTATTGTCAATCATGAATCCCAGGTATTTCATCTCTGTCACGACTTCAATTTTCTCATTATATATTTTAATATTGATCTGGTCTATGTCAATTTTACTATGTTTATATTTAGATGTAATTATCATTGCCTTAGTTTTCTGAACATTTAGCTTTAGTTTATTAATATTCAAATATTCTGCTATGTTGTTCAATGAGTTATTGATCTTTTCGATTGCCGCATTTAGGTTCTTATCACTTGCAACTATTATAGTATCATCTGCAAAGAGACTTATAAACTCGCACTCCTTCACATACCTAATATCATTCAAGTAGAGAATAAATAACAGTGGTCCCAATACACTTCCCTGCGGTACTCCAGAGATTACTGCTTTTCTTTGTGATATCACATTATTTACTTTTGTGGCTTGAAAGCGATTAGTAAGATAGTCTGTAAACCATTTAAGAACATGACCCTCTAAGCCATAATAATTCAGTTTCTTTATTAATATTGCAATATCTATGGTTTCAAATGCCCTCTTGAAGTCTAAAAAAGCAATTATAATATACTTATCTTCGTCCATTAATACTTTCCATTTTGAAATTGTTGCTTGTAAGGCTGTTTCACAAGAGTGGTTTGCTCTAAATCCTGACTGATAGTCCATTACTAGATGATTAATATTTATATATTCATTGATTTGAGTGTACACTGCCATTTCGATTAGTTTTTCCATAATGGGTAACGTATTGACTGGTCTAAAGTTTGTAGCTTCTGCAGTGTTACTAATTTTTGGTATTGGTACAACTGTACTAGTTTTTAAGTTGTTCTGGAAATTTACCAGTTTCTAGTGAAGTATTGATGAAATTCAAAATGACATGACCAATTACTTGAAATATACCTTTCAATACCCTACCATTGATTACATCAGAGTAACATTTATCCTCTATTTCACTTACTAAATTTTTCAGGTTTTTGAGAGTTAGTTTTTCAAAATGTGACATATTATTTTCTATTTGAGGAAGCTCTATAGCTGTCCATGTTTCTGTGGGAGTAATAGAAGATTTTATTTCTTTAATGCTATCAATAAAATATATGTTGAAGTTCTCGGCCTTATTTGCATCTTCTTTTATTGAGATATTGTATTGGGCATTCTTTTGTAATGAATATCCAACTCCACTTGGTTATGTTTTTTTCAAACAATAATGTCAAACTGTTGTTAAAAAAATTGGTGAAACTCAAATCTGACATTTTAAGAAAAACTGCTTTGTATGTCTGAAAGCATCAGTAATCTTCACCAAAGATATTTGAATTGGTCCCAATTTGTAGACATGGCACTCAAAAATCCAAGATGAGGTAGTGATTTTCCAGTAATTTAAAAAATGCTCATTATCTCGAAAACGGTGTGATTTTTACTGAGGTGAATTTCCGATATTCTGAACATTCATGACCTGGTCTATCACCAGTTTCAATATTGTACAAGGTTCACCGGACACCCTGTATAGTAGTAAGCTAGAAAAAATTGTTATCAGGATAACAAGTTCTGAGATAGTTTTCCGGTATATGCCTAACCTCACTTTCTACTCTCGGTTTGTTTACAAAACTTTCTTAATTCTTTTCTTCATTTGGAATAGTGAATATCCTGCCTTGCTTTACCAGAACGTGTTGTTATTGTTGGCAACGTTTTAACTCAGATAAAACCTCACTTTCATTATTTTTGAAATTTTAATCTTGAAAAATTATCTCCCCTTAAACGCCAATTCATTACCAAAAATTACATTTTCCAACACCTCCTTTGAAAATTTACCCTTCCTCTCTAGTTTCAGGGTTTGATATGGCACTTTTCCTCCCCTGAAATGAAATAAAGTCGGGTATAACATTTTCTTCATATTAATTTAATTCGTCCATATGCATAACGAAAGATGTGAAAATATCGCAAGTGTAGGTACGTCACTTACGTTTGAACTGGAAGATGCAAACAGCTGAGTCACTAGTACAAGAATAGTTTTATATCGTATAAAAATCACCTAAATTTCATTCCGTTATATCAACAAAAACAAAATAGTTAGGGGCGAGCCAGGATCCGCGGACACCCGGTATGAATTCCGTCTCCCGAAAACGCTAATTTACGTGTACTATAAGGAATGATTACAGTATCAACATATCTCATATCGAAATCATCTTTCTCGAATAACACCAGGATAATGTTACAACTCGAAAACTTCAAATACCTCCACGATTAACCACATTTAGTGACGAATATTGCCTTTGTAATCGCATTCCTCATAGTTTCTCCGTTCCACTCCATTGTGTAGCGTGTCGTGTCAACAGCTTCTTCAAAGCATTTCGCATCTTCCGCTTCGTAGAGACGTATATTAGAAAGTCAATTTGTCAACATTCACAATCTCACCTCCAGTTATACATCGTGATGGATCTCTTGTGAAAGAACAAATGTTACAGTTGAAATTTCTCCCGTATACAAATTTAAAATGGAAAAGTTTCAACGTGTACGTTAGGATGATGGAAGGTAGCGCTATATTACATTTTTACGTCGGCGCAATTTTCAACGAACAGATATTTTATTGAAATTTTTTTCGATATATGGGTTTGCTTTTTATTCATGTTTTATTGAATAAGAAAGAATATAATTTTATGTGTC
Organism: Chrysolina oricalcia; assembly: GCA_944452925.2. NCBI lineage: Eukaryota > Metazoa > Arthropoda > Insecta > Coleoptera > Chrysomelidae > Chrysolina > Chrysolina oricalcia. The sequence goes on from OX101827.2 coordinate 36,446,475, forward strand.
ATTACCAATAGGGAAATTATCTGTTATCGGTTTCCAGGAGGAGAAATATTATGACAAATTAATTATACACATCCAGCAAGAATTGATTAAAATACTGCTTCCACAAAACCGCGTCAATCAGAAAAAAATTCATCCAAAACTTCTAACCACTGTAGTTTGAACCAAAGAGTACATCCACTAGCAACCCAAGTAGCACACAGAGGTCATACATGGGTTGTACAGACGTCTAGAAGACCTTTCTCAAAAGTCCATGACTTGTGTCTTGTAATATGCTCAAACGTCGAAATGTATGCCAATACGACAAAAATGCACACTTTTAGGACGTTACATCGACGTTATAAAGTAGTCGCAATGACTCGCAAATATAGACTTACATAAGCCAGTCGCAGAAGGGTTAGAATGGATACTATTATTACGTCGTTGAGTGGTCATAGTACTGTAATAATATCATTATGAACGGAGGTCATGAAATGAAAAACCAATGTATTACAGTAAGTTCACCATATTAAAACATATTATAATACTATTATAATACATATTTCAATCTCCTTTACATTTTCATAGCCACAACATGACAGAAATAATAGTACTCAAAATAAAAAAATGTGATTAATGATTAGGTATTTATTATTGTGTTGTAAAATTGTCCTAATACTGTAAATATATAGGCAACACCATTTTCACGAACAAAATTCAATTCTACTTACTCAAAATGCACGCGCCTCGAAGATGAAGAGAAATAGCTCTTCTTTTAAATTATTTTTCATGTCTGGAAAAATATATTTCACAATTTTTTTTACAAATCGTTAAAATATGGTGACAATCATTCAATTCATACTTATTTAGTCCATATACACTAACTGTTTTTTTTTATTCAACAGCCCTAGTCCTATAGTTTTGGTTTAAAAAATGTTTGTTCCAATATGGCTGCCATAATTCTAACATCAGTCGAACAAATAACATGGATGCCATCCTCTTAGTATCGAAAAGTTATAATTACTAAGGTATATACTACCACAGAATAATTTACGAGTGTCTTGAAGACATCGTAATAACTCACATGGAGGAGTCGTAACATACTCATTGCGACCACATTTGCAGACGTTAGTTTCATGTTCACCAGGTATGTACTCTAGTCGTACGAACGTCGGAACGACAGTATGCCACAACCATTTCACTGGAAAGGGGTTATGTTGATCACGGATTTATATTTGTGAATCATTTTGCAATCTTGGTTGTTGTTTGGAAACTTGTTCCTGGTACATTATCTTGACTTGTCTACTGGAAGAACTTCATTTCCTTGTTTGTTTGCAGTATCTCAAGAAGTGGGTGGTTTATAACTGTTGGTGTTGATTTTTTAAGTAGGTACTCCCCCTCTGTATATATTTTTTGAATTTTTCTATTTGCGCCAGTTTGCTTACAAGGCAGATTAAATTTTGGCTTTGGCATTTTTTTGAGATGTCTATTGACATGATGAAACTATAAATTTTTACCATGGATAGGTACATAACCACCAAAAACGGATTGTAGATACCTACATAATGTAGTCGATACGACCAAGCAGTTCTTCTTTTGATAAAACTACATCACATAAGTTATCGATATGTAGTTTTTGAAACTTTTGAAAAATGTATCCATTACAACTACATAGATTCATAGTCACAATACGACTTTTTTTCAAAACTACTCAACGACACAGAGTTAAATTACATACAAACCACTTAACAACATTTTCTAGAGAATTATTGATTGTTTGCGAGTAATATTCACGCTACGACACCATAGCGACCCCTAAATATTATAAAACGTACAGCTTTTTAGTTGTGAAACAACGCAAATACGTAGTTTTTAAGACGGTTTAAGAAGTCATTATGGGAAGAATTATGGGAAGAGTCGAAATAAAGCGGTTTTCGTGATCACAAATTTGAGAGCGCATGTGCGATTTGAGTAGTTCAACTGTCAGTGTCAATCGGCCACTTCCTGTCTCATAATTGTGTCGCAGTGTTGCCGGTTTGAGGGTAATTACTGGTATTTACCGTTATATCTGAGCTGAGATACTTGAAATAAAAAACGAAAATGTTATAGGTACATACTGGCCTGGATATCAGACTATCTAAGTTGCAGTAATCAATATTTGGAAATCAACAATGTTACATCCGACCTTATTTCAGTGGATCTAGGGGTCTCACAAGGATCCAGTTTAGATCCCAAATTATTCCATTTTTATGTTACCAATCTAGATAAATTAATCAAAACATCCGTAACCCTATATGCAAATGATACCTCAATCATTGTCTCCGACAAGAATGATTCAAACCTTGAGGAAGAATGCAATAAAGTTTTTCAGGATATCAATAGGTGGTTTGCTTCGAATAATCTTTACTTGAATGTAAGTAAAACGGTTTAATTTCGGTTTCAAAATCGTCAGAGAAGTTGAAACACCATTAGTTCTCAAGCAAACGAAAACTCTGATCTTGTCATCGCAGACAGAGCAAACACCAAATTCTTGGGACTCTCCATTGATCAATATTTAGGGTGGCATAATCACTGTGGACTCTTAATAAAACTGAGTACAATATCATTTCAGATCAGGAACTTGAAATAAGTTTTGGACTGTGATCAATTGCTGACATTGTATTATGCTCAGGTTGACTCCAGACTCTGGTATGGTCTGTGTTTATGAGACTCATCTTCTCACTGGAAAGGTCATTACGAACAATGCTAGGTATTTCTATGAACGGATCTTGCAGAAACGCAAGTAAAACATATTAACGTTACCATTTGGTAAAGGTTCAATTCCCCCAACCTCATCATGAGTCCCAGAATGAAAACTTTCTGCCAGTGTAAAACATTGGCTATTTTTAAGAATAGATTAAAAGACTTCCTCCTATGTAACTGTTTCTATAGTATAGAGTAATATAATAATGTCTATTTAGTTTGTAGGTCAATATCGGCGATTCTTATAATATAATATGAAATGTTTTTATCAAACGGAAAATAATTTTTTTTTGTTTTTTTCAATTATCTAACAAATTAATATAATTTTAACGGCCTATTCATTGAAGTTCAGCATCTTTCTTTAGTGTTACTCGACAATTACCTAATGATGATTCCATCTCTAGACTATTTGGCAATAGTAATCAAACTAGACAAATTTCTTCAGTTTTACTACCCAAAATAAAAGAAATTTAATTAAAATTCTTACAATACATGTGCTGCTTGAAATACTAAAATCAGGCATTGTTTTTGAGTTAATTAAAGTTTATTTGTTAATCTATAGCTATATCTACCAATTGTAGCCATTTCAATTTATAGCATTTTTGATATGGTTTCAGGAAAACTGATGGAAACACTACATTCATAACTTTAAAAAATGTTCGTGTGTGGTAAAATTTTATTGGTGGTGTAATTTAAATACTTTAATTTTTATGTAGGTATATCAAAATCACGATTTCGTATCAAGTTTTCTGTTAAAATATCAGTGAATTTTGATATCAGTTATACAGTTACGAAATTAAATAGTAAAAGTTTGTCATCAACTTATTCCGTCAATTATATCAAATATTTTGTCACAACATTGATGTTCATCAACAGTATTGTTTTTCTTAGTGTAGTTTGGTTTTGTAAGAAATTAATCTCTACTTGTGGTACTTGTCTCAGTGTATCAGGTAGTTTATCTTTCAATGTTGTGACGTATTTCTGCTAAAAACCGTGTGTACTCAACATCAAAGGTTCCGACAAAGCTTTCGTCTCTTGTTAGTTGGTGTACTCTGTGGTTTGAACCATCTGTGTTTGATTTCTAGTAAACCACCAACTGAACTGGAGAAAACTGTTGGTTGGTGGTCATAAAAATTGTTAAAACAAGAATAATAACAGCTTGTGAAAAGAAACATTCTCAATTGAAAATTTAACCAATACATGACTCCTCTGGAAATGGAAAAAACTACGATAAAATTGAAGTTACTTTTTTGTAATATCTAGTAGAAAACAACTACTTCCCCGGCTGAAGCATTTCTCCACCGTTACGATGTAATGTCAGATAAGCAATCTGGATTTAGAGAAGTTAGAGAAGCCAGATCAACACAACATGCGATTGCATATCTAACAGCAAAAATATGTGAAGCTTTAGACTGAAAACATCCTGCAGTTTGCATTTTTGTTGATCTAGCTAACGCTTTCGACACCGAATAGCAATCCGGATCTACTTGTCACACTTGAAGAAATTGGCATAAGAGGAAAAATACTTGAATTATTTGAAATCTACTTAGAGACCAGAGTTCGGTATATTGAAGTGAATGAAAACTTGAGCAAACCAAAAAATGTGAACAATGGAGTTTCGCAAGGGTCTATGTTATTCCCAATATATATCAATGAAGTCTTCAATTCAACTACGTGCTGTGAAATAATCAGCTTTGCTAATGACACGGCGGTTTTTAAAAGAATAGCTCTTAGAGTTTCCTGAAAAAAAAAAAATGTATCGGACCTTGATACAACTAAATATTTTTTCATTAATAGAGTTCTGACCATAAACTGTTCAACAGCCCATTTTTTACCGTTTGCCAGTTTATAGCTTTAAAAAATCTCAGCATACCCGTTACTAACAACTCCATGGAAATCTCTTCATTTAAATGATATGTGGAATTACTTAAATGAATGCGATATATTGAAATTTTGTCAATCAGGATTTAAAGCTGACCATAGTTGTTCAACCGTCCTCTTGAAATTTGTGGATGATGTGCACATCTCTATTGACCATGACAAACTCTGTCTCTTTGTATTGCTCGACTACTCGAAAGCATTCGACCGAAATAATCACACTCTACTTGAAGTGATTCAGAATTACCCAGAGGTTACCTTGGATGCTGTATCACTCCTCAGTCATTATCTTCACAACCGTTCACACTGTGTCATACTCAATAATGAAAAGTTAAACTCATTTGTTATAAAAAATGGCGTCCCTCAGGGACCAATTTTGGGCTTCCTCCTCTTCGTTCTTTTTATATCTCCCCATTCTCCAAGTTCTTACTTTACACATCAATGCACTGTTATGATACAGAATTGTATTAGGAATTCGAAAAAACTCCCAACCACGCAATTAAATAAATGAATCAGGATTTGAATTCTTTAATAACGGTCTCTAATGAACATTGTCTTGCTGTTAATTAATTCTTCTAAATATTATTTCATATCTGAAAGTACAGCAACGAAAAATCGTTGAAAGTATTTGGTGAATGTAGCCGTTGACGGAGCCCAATTACCCAATTGAGAGGTAACTAAAAATTAGGCTTGAAAGTGCTTTCAGATTCAGAATGCATGTCTTTCATATTTTAAAGCGAGGGTAAATGAATCTACCCAAGTAGAAATATAGTGAACAAAAAAACTAAACTAATATTATGTGATGCATTAGTGCTTTCACATGATAATTATGCAGATGTAGTTCATAGCCCTGGATTACTGAAATCGGACAAAATGTCACAAAAAGGTGTGGGAACATGTTTCACATCATTTAAAAAATATTTGTTGGCTCAGCAGGGAGACTAGGTGTACACCCCATTCCGCTGCGATTTTTCATAAAATCATTTTAACTGAAAAACCTTCTCATCAGCAAGTGACATTAAAGATTCTACACAACATGTGACATATGATCTGCCTCTTACTTTGCTTCCAGGGCATGAAAAATGTCTTCATCTTCAAAGGATTTCATTGCTTTTAGCTAATTATTTATAAGTGCTTTCACAGCAACACCTTTTGCAGACCCTCTCGTTTGAGCTTTTTTTTATATTGTTTTTGGTTAATTTGGTAAATATCGACCCCCGCCCCCCTCTCACCGCAAAAATAATAATAATAAGTGCCGAGCGTCTCATCCATCACAAAGTTGCGGTACCTACTTTGGAAGGTGTAGGTACTGGTCTAGCAGGCTTGGATTCACCGCCCCTTCAATTTGGCCACCGTGCTTGCCCTCTTTCCCTAGATTTGGGTCTGCTCTTGGGCATCGCTGTCTCGCCCCCACCAATATCAAAATCTATTACGGGGGTTGATATTTACGTATTGAGAATGAAGAACTAAAACATTAATTGGAGTGTAGAGACTTCTTTATTATTTTTCAAAATACTCTCCTTTCAAATCTACACATTTTTGCATTCGATTAAACCAATTGGCATAGCAGTTTTTCCACTCTGAAGTAGGTATCTCCAAAACATGGTTTTTGAATGCATAAACAGCGTCTTGTGGCGTCGAAAAGCGTTGACCTCGTAATTTGTTCTTCACTTGAGGGAACGAAAAGAAATCATTGTGTGCTAAATCAGTGCTGTACAGCGGATCAATTCAACGTTCTGAGTGTTCAAATAGCGGGTTGTTTGAGCCGATGTGTGTGAGTTCGCATTGTCATGATGGAGAATTATCCTTCGTCGGCGGTTCGTTTTCCTTATTTCATTGATGACTTCTGGCAAACAAATAGTAGTGTACCATTCAGAGTTTACCGTTCTAAGTTGCTCTAAAGGCACAGTTGCCACATGACCGTTTATACCGAAGAAACAAGCCACCATTTGCTTCGAAGTGCTACGAGCACGAATAACTTTTGTTGGATTTGGTTCATTTTGAAAAACCCATACAGTCGACTGCTGTTTAGTTTCGGGCTCATAACAATAAATCCAAGATTCGTCACAGGTGTATACGTTATAAACTGCATTTGATGCATCGAGGTCATATTTTGTAATCATTTCCTTGCATCAATTTAAACGAGTCTTTTTTGATCGATTGTCAAATTGTGCGGAATCCAACGAGAACAAATCTTTCTGACTGCCAAATGTTCATGCAATATTTTATGTAAACTTGTCATACTAATGCCCAGGGATGTCTCGATCTCGCGATATGTCACATGACGATCCTGCATTATCAGTTCGGACACAGCACAACAACCGATTTTGGACGTCCATTTTAACTTCGTCCGCCAGCAAAGTACGGCTACGCTTGAATTCACTAAACCATCGATATACTGTGGCCTTGGATGGTGCTTCATCAGCAAAAATCGCAGTAAGTTGATCGTCACACTGCTGTTGAGATAATCCACGTCGTCGTAGCTTAATTTTTTGGCCGAGATAAAATTTTCAAATGTCTATTAACAATACAAATAGCGTATGTATGACAAAAAGTTCTGATTACGTATACTGTCAAAAATGTCAAACTTTGCGATAGCACAATTGGATCGCGCCTAGCAACTCCAGTGTTGCCAATTCTCAATACATAAATAGCAACCCTCGTATCCTAAATTCCTACAATATCCACCTTTCACAACTTCATTTCTTTGATTATCCCTTGCGTATTTTTCTTCGCTAGTAGTCTCATCCCTATCGTGGCCATTCTTTTTTACGAACCATACCAATCCAATTTCAATTCATGCAAAAATAACGCAAACTGTCAAAAATGCCCTTGAATGCACCGCGCTAGAAAAATTTAAGGAATATTTAGTGTTTATAAGGGCCGTTACAAGTTTTCTATTCCAGAACTCGGATAAAATATTAGAGGTATATTCTCGAGATCAGCGCAACGCAGCTTATATTCATAAAGTAGCGTCCTGGAGGCTTCTAATAATTTTAAATCTCGAGTCCGCAGCCACTTCCACGCCCTTGGTGTTTGCTGTGCTCTTGATCGTTCTTCTCGAGTATTATGAAGGGTTATTCGAAAGGAGAGAACAAGATATAAACTCGAGCTTGGTCGTGAAAGAACCTAATGGGAATTATTAGGTGGAAGAGCCGACTTTTCGATAACAAACACAAATCATCAGCTTAACAAATAAAACTACCAGAGTCTTGAGTAAAAAGATTGAGTTAAAGTGGGGAGAAATAGGAGAAAGGCGTAGAGTCTATTGCAAATTGATTTTTTTTGTGATGGAAAAAACGTTTGACATTTTAACTCTGTTGACAGGTAACAAAATATTACTTTTTTTGAAATAACTTGTTTCTTCAGGAAAAAAGTCAGTACATTTTTCCTGGTTATACAGTGAGCACGTAAAGGTTGGAACAAATTCGTTAAACGCTTGATATGGCCATTAGGGAAAATGTACTAAGACACATCGATTTAATTTTTCAGTTGCGCATTTTTTGGTCTACTTAGATTTTTAATGACGTCATCGCTGTTCGAGTTATGACGTCATTATATATGTTTTTAAATGGCATTACCCTATTTTGATAATAATGTCTAAAAGAACGTATTTTTCTGTGTGTGGATATCATAATGTTTTTTATGTTAGATAACCGTATGTTCGAGAAGTAAAATATATTTCACTCATGGTAATATAATATTAAGTCTGTTAACGTAAACTTTTGACTTAAGGTTTCTCCACAAAATAAAATCTTGTGGGGTTAGATCAGGAGATCTAGCTGGCCACTCTGAAAATCCTCGTCTGCGGGTAGAGGATGGCTATTACCATTTGCCGTGGCGCTTCGGGGTGTCTTTCTGATTTTTGGTGGCGTACTTACTTTTCAGCTGCAGGAATACCAGGAAAAACCTTCAGCCCCACCCCGGGTGGTCGGTTGCACACTTCGAGCAAACGCCAGACGTCGGGATTGGCATCTAGGCAACTCACATCGCACTTCCTTCAAAACAAGGTATGAGGTCGCCTATCGATACCAATGTACTTGGGAAAAATTCCCTCACACACCAGATTTCGATCGCAGACGAGGATTTTTAGAGTGGCCAGCTAGATCTCCTGATCTAATCCCAGTAGATTTTTGTTTGCAGGGATACCTCAAGTCAAAATTTTACGTTAACAGACCTAATAATTATGAATGGAATATATTTTATTTCTCGAACATACGGTTATGTAACATAAGAAAAAGTATGACAACCATACACCGACAAATGCGTTCTATTTGAAAGTAGTATCAAAATAGGGCAATGCCATTTAAAATAAATCATAATGACGTCATAACTCGAACAGCAATGACGTTATCAAAAATCTGAGTATAATAAAAAATGCGCAACTGAAAAAGAAAATCGACCTGTCTGAGCTTTTTTCCCCCAATGGCCATATCAAGCTTTTAACGAATTTGTTCCAACCTTTACGTGCTCACTGTATATACACATAAGTGAAGATAGATATTCAATTTTAGAAAATTTTATTATACAAAAGTTATATATCCCTTATATCGAAAGTACAATTATTGAATGTGCATTGCATGAATGACATGTTCCTTCAACTATTCGCTACAACGTTCGAATTTTCTTGTGTTGAAATTATATTTTTTTCTGCGATGGTGAACTGCTGTTGATGTACCTGGTCGCAAATTGGTTGTTATTTCAGCACTGCCACACATTCTAAACACTTTACTAGCCCTTTCTGTCATGTGTGCTATAATCAATGTACCCTTCAGCGACCGTTGATGACTTCCAACAGCAGCAAGGAATCGTTGCAAGAATTTATTAAATATACTTATCGATGGAGTCTGTCTACCCACTGCAGACACAACAAAAAATCTGGGATTGTATCTGGATAATGCATCACGCTTTACTACACATGTAATTCATATTTTGAAACAAGGTTATATGAATCTCAGAATGATCTATTCGAACAGAAATATTTTGAACAAAAAAAGTAAAATCATACTTTGTGATGCATTAGTACTATCACATGCTAACTATGCAGACGTGGTTTGCGGACCAGGACTGATGAAATCTGACAGAATGAGACTTCAAAAACTGCAAAATTCATGCGTGAGACTTATCACAGGCACAAGAAAACGGGAACATGTTACACAACATTTGAGAAATCTTGGTTGGCTGAACATGGAGGCTAGGCGTATATTACATTCCACCATCATTTTTCATAAAATAATAACAACGACATAAAACCTACTGTTTCCACGGCTCATTCTCATATCAAATCGTTCATCTTCACAACCGGTTACCAGATTAGTTCCAATCAAAAGTTTAATATTTTCTTTACTATATTAGCAAATTTTCATATTTTTCATGTTGCCAGAAAACATTTGAAGACACAATGTTTGGTAACATGTATAAGTAATATATTTATAATCGATTTTCAAAATTACCATCGCTCAAAAGATATATAAATGATATAATACTTTTTATTGATTAATTACATCAATAGGTGAACATATTTGTTCAGGTATTTAACTTACGTTGGAAAAGTATGCAAAAATACATGGTTATTTGGTCAGAAAATGTATTGATCTGAATGAAACGTTTTTATTACCATATCATGGAGAACAAAAAGTACACTTATTTTGTCTGACACCAGGAAAACTTTGGATAGACAGACAAAGTTTGGTAACATATATAAATAATATGTTTACATTCGATTTTCAAAATTATTATCACCCAGGAGATGTATCCACGATGGAATAGTTTATATCGATTATTTTGATCAATAAATGAATATAATTCTTTAGTCATTTAACTTACTTCAGGTGAAGTATGCAAAAATATATAGTAATTCGGTCGTTGAATGGATCGAATACAATATAAAATTTTCATTACTATAATAGGAAATATGTAAAATATTCATATTTTGCCTGATGCCAGGAAAACTATGGAGAGACGATTCTTGGAAACACACATAAATAATACGTATATTTTCGGTTTTCAAAATTATCGTCACTCATGATATGTATAAATGATATGTTATGTAAGGGCAGATATCCAAAGCTCATTCAAAGTCGTTGACTTGGGTCAAATTAAAATACTGGTGTTACAAATCTTTTTCTTTAACAAAAAAATCACTGTTATAGCATTATATCGATCCCCAAATTCAAATACAATAGAATTCCTTTACAATCTTCGCTTATTTCTCCAAAATGAAAAATTTGAAAATACATCTCATGTACTATTTGTTGGAGATATCAACATTGACATCTTGAAAGTTAACGCGGAATCTACTGAATATCTAACTATCATGCACGAATTTGGTTTTTTACCAGCTATAAATGATTACACGAGGTGTCTCAATGAAAGCAAATCTTGCGTTGATCACATCTTCATACGAACAGATAATGATGTGGAACTGATGCTTCCTATAATAGTAAAAACAAATCTGACTGATCATTATACAACATTTCTGCAAATCGTATTTAATGAAGGCACTGCGCCTGGAGAAAACTTTAATAACATAAACAAAAGAATTGATTATAACAAACTAATAAAAAAATTGAAGAATGCTTCATGGATGCCTGTTTATAATATAGAAGAGGCTGAATTTGCAGCTAATGAATTTATTGATATAATTGACCAACAAATAGAGAACTGCTCTAGAACTATAAAAAACAGATTTAAAAAAAGGAAAGAATGGATGACTGCAGAGCTCAGTCTTATCATGGATGATCGCGATAAGCTATATCAGCAGCTGCTGAAATATCCAACAAATCAAGAAATAAAATCATCATACAGAACTACCAGAAATAGAGTATCCTCCTTGATACATAAAACAAAAATCGAGTATTACAAAAATAAAGTAAATCAGGTGGGCAAGGATTCAAAAAAGTTGTGGGACTCTATAAATGAAATTTGTTCGAAGTCAATGAAGCCAAGAAAAGAACTAAATAGAATAAAAGTGGAAGGTAAATATATCGATAATCTAGAAGAAATTGCAAATCTTATGAATAAACATTACGTCACATTGGGAAAAAAGCTTGCAGAAGAAATTATCATCGATCCTGAATATATTGCCCCAAAACGAAACCCGCTTTTGAATTCTCTTTTTTTACGAGCAGTTGGCCAAAACGAAATAAAAACAATAATTTCTGAACTAAAACCTATAAAGGCGCCAGGAATTGATCACCTGACGTCTGAAACTATTAAAAAAATGTCTGACATAATTGCCGCACCACTAGTTTTTGTAATCAATAAATGCATTCAACAAGGAGTTTTTCCCGCAGCATTTAAAGAAACAATTGTATTTCCCATATACAAAAATGGCGACAGAGAAGAAATTATCAACTACAGACCAATTTCAGTTATAACAAACTTTTCAAAGATATTCGAAAAAATACTAAAAAAGCAGTTGGTTTCATTTCTCGATAAATTTGGAATAATTTCAGAAAAACAACACGGTTTCAGAAACGGTGTCTCCACCCAAGATGCCATACTGAAATTAACTTCAGAGATGTATTCTGCTCTGGACAAAAGCCAGCCTGCCCTCTGTGTTTTTCTTGACTTGTCGAAAGCTTTTGACACGGTAAGCCACAACCTACTTATTGAATCGCTCGAAAACTCAGGAATCAGAGGAAAAGCTTTCGACTTGTTCAAAAGCTATCTCTCGAATAGACCGCAAAAAGTTAAATTGAAAAATGTCTATAGCGAATTTTAAACAGTAGAGTATGGAGTACCGCAAGGAACCGTATTAGGACCAATCCTCTTCAATGTTTATTTAAACGATTTATTTGAGGTCAACACCGAAGGCAAAATAATCACGTATGCAGATGATACAGCAATTTTTTACTCAGCTCAAGAATGGAACACTTTAAAAGAGCTAGCAGAAAGAGATCTGAAAATTATTGAATCATGGTTTCAGAGTCGATTGCTGATCATAAACCCTAGCAAAACATTGTTTCTTCCACTTTCCATCAATAAGTCTACCTTGCCGTCTTTCACTACACTCACAGTTTCTGATGATTTTTCAATAGAGTCCACTCCTGAATTCAAGTACCTTGGTGTGATAATTGACAGTCACCTCAAGTGGAATAAGCATGTTGCACATGTTATTAAAAAACTTCATTTTTTAATTTACAAACTAAAAAACCTCAGATTTATTCTGAATAAAACTCAACTGAAAACAGTATATCACGCATTAGTGGAATCGCATATAACTTATGGCATAGTAGCTTGGGGAGCAGTCGGAAAAACCATACTCAATAATTTGATGATAGTACAGAAAAAACTCATAAAAATTTTATTTTGTAAATCAAATCGATACTCTTCAGACCTTCTTTACTCCGAAACTGGTATCTTGGATCCAAGACAGCTATTTTTCCTGAATTTGAATGTCGAACACCATAAAACTAAATCCACTCTGATAATAAATGAATACCAATATAATACAAGACAGAAACATAACACTTACTTGCCTCCACCAGCCTTGAAATCTATTGGGCAGAAGAATTTTAAGTTTTTAGGTCCGAAACTGTACGGTAGACTTCCTCAATACATCTCAAAAACTAATAATTTCAACCAGTTCAAAAATAAATTGAAAGAATACATCAAAACGATTTCGCGGGATGACATACATCTACAAATCGAATGCCCCTTCATGATATAGTACTTCAGTTAAAGTAAAATGTTTCCTTAATGATTATGTTTGATATATTCTTTTCTTAGGTATATTGATTATTCTGTGACTGTGTGGGTGTGTTTGAATGTTTGCATATAAGTGAAAATGAAACTTGTGATATCTTGCATGCATTTGTTTGCTCTTTAATTTCAACATTAACTACTAGTGATTTTACTAATGATTATTTACCTGAAATATTATACTTATCTAGATAAAGTCCATATACTATTTATATTTACTACCCTGGATCCCTCCTACCTATACAAGAATTAAATTTCTTACAGGTATTCGCGTTTTATTGTACATGTTTTAGGTTAGTTTATGTATTTACGTTGTTACGATTTTCTTTGTGCAATAAATCTTTTATTATTATTATTATAATATTTATTGATTATTTCGATCGATAATTATATATTTTTTTTGGGGCACATAAATTACGTCTGGCAAAATATGCAATAATACGAAGCTATTTGGTGTTACTATTGATTATATTGATGAAGATGAATATGCGATTATATTTAAAAAAGTTAGATATTTTCATATCTATCTTGATGTCTGCAAATTATTGAAGAAATAATATTTGAAAAAGTACATAAAAAATATGTTTATATGCAATATTCAAAGTTATCATCATTCAAATGATACATTCGTGATTATACGGTATTGATCGTTTAATTTGTTCAAAAATGCAACATAATTGAAATGTGTTAAAGTGAACGTTCGACGTAAAATGGTTTAATTTTGGTATATCATTTAGTCATGAGTATGACCGATTTCTGAAGTACGTATCAGTTAAGTTCATTCAACATAACGCTGAGACATCTGATGAAAACCATTATATGACTTATAATTATAAAGTTGAATGTTCACCGGGATATAACTTGGACCCTTCCTTATTCCAAACACTCTGTATTCATAGCTTCATTAGATTTTGGTCGATCAAAAAACCATTCTGATTGATCCTCAATGATAAACTCAATCAACTTTTAACCTCGTAGGCGAATTCAATCACTGAAGAATTGAGTATATTGTTGACTACCCTGTATACAAATAACGCCTTATTTTTTCTTTGTACTATGGAAAACTATTCTTCGCGAACATTAGGATTGCCCAGTCGCACGCAATATTGAATATAAATGAGATATTGATATTTTTTCATTCAGCTCAATTTCTCCAAAAATCACAAAATTTATAATTTGGCGCCCTCTAGCGTTGAATCTAGTCATACGATCAGGTTGGGCCAATGGAGACTTTTACTAGGAATGGTTCCAGCTACAACATATCAAAAATTCAGGCATTTTCACCGAAAGACTTTTAGGAGTGAGCGTGGTCGTTTCAACATTTTTAGAAATGTTCTGCTATATAACAAATATACTTCAAAATTTCGAGAATTGAACAACTGAAATGAGCAACTTTTCGCAAGAATGGGGATTATTGAATGCTTTTGAAAAGGTAGGTTAGGTTTACTCTCATAAGAAGGTTAATTTTTTTTTGTAAAATATTTGGCTTTGGTGGTTGTTTTTATGGAATATGTAATGATTAGCGTATAAAAAAAGTGCCTTCAAAAAGAAGTAGGCATTTTTGCGATTTCATATTTGAAAATGGTAGATTTTCAATATTCAGAAGGGTATAACTCAAAAAGTATTGTAGACCGCCTCGTATTTTTTCGGATGTGAGTTCAGGAAAGAAGAAATGCTGCAATTGCATTGTCCTTTGCGTTGACAGTGATGTTAGAGTTCAGTTAAAATTAGAAGATCTTTTGAGTGCACGCGATACTGTTTTTATCCTTATCGCATATAATCCAATAAGTTTACCATTACAATTTTCATAATAAAAATGCAACACTAGCACACTGTTATTTTTTATTGCAGCAAAAACATTTAAACTGCAGTAGCCTTGAAACTGTCTTTCTCGAAATACGTGTGGATTAGTGTCACTCCAGTAATGGGAGTTATAGCAGTTGAATACTTCATTTTTCATATATTTTGCAACATCCGTACATCCGTTATCGGCGAGGGACTAACATTCCGAGAGAATAACAGCTATTATTGTATATACTCTACTTCATTCACGACTAATTTATTTATTTTAGATTTTCAATGAATAACTTTATTTGTCAATAACATTTAAATTAAACTACTCAACACTAATTTCGTCGCACCCCAAAATTTTGACCATATTAAAATCTGAATAACTTTTTTCTGCATTGACCAATTTGAATTCTGTAAACATTGTTCGATGAACTCATTACCTCAAGACATTTTTCGAATTGTCTTATATTATCTCTTTTGTTTACAGGGTGATTTCAAACAATTGACTTTTTGGTTTTGCAGTCATAACTTTTTTCCTCGTCAACCGATTTTCAAAATCTCCGGCTCATTTTGAAGCTGAAACTTCAGATGAAGAGATATGGAGATCAGAATAGACTCAAGATGAATATTGAAGATCAAGGGTTTCCTCAAAGGTGACCCAAATCTGAAACACCCTCAAAATCCGGTTGGGAGGAGAATTAAATGAAACTCAACTTGTTTTCGGAATGATCATCCATTCTGAATACGTCCAGATCTTTCTTGCTGTCAGTAGTCAAGAATTGTGCATGAAAAAACCCAATTGTAACGGCAGGATTTTGAAAAAAAAAATAGAATCAAGCCATTGTTCGCCTGAAATGCATGGCCCGTAACCAAGGTAACAAGAATCACAATCAATGACTGACAAGCTAGGTTAGACGTCAATTTTGATTCGTTTAGAAAAAAAAAATTATCATATCGATGCCGCATCTAACGTCCGACCAGCTGGAACTGATTCCACGAATGACGGAACAAGGATTATCTACCCTCTAAATTGCCAATCTGCTTGGAACAACAGTTAGATCCGTCCAAAGGGCCCACGTCCGAGTTAACGCTGGGGATATTCAGTATCGACCTAGGGGGCCAAGAAGGGGTACAAGAAGAAGAACAACTCCCGCTCAAGACCGCCTTATTGGAAGATTGGTACGGCGGACTCGGACTGCCCCCAAAATTCGTCGTGAATTGATCGATGCTACGGGAATTCAGGTTTCAAG
The DNA here is from genome assembly GCA_944452925.2 of Chrysolina oricalcia. Classification (NCBI taxonomy): domain Eukaryota; kingdom Metazoa; phylum Arthropoda; class Insecta; order Coleoptera; family Chrysomelidae; genus Chrysolina; species Chrysolina oricalcia. The sequence continues at coordinate 36,462,818 of OX101827.2, forward strand.
TCAGACAATCTGACGCCGGATCCACGATCTTGGATTACATGCAAGGAGACGAGCTACCTGCCCCTTACTGAAACCTGTACATCGAGCAGCAAGACGATTATGGGGGGAAGAACATCAAAACTGAGGAATAGCAGAGTGGAATAGGTGTATGTTTACGGATGAGAGTAGGTTCAACTTGTTTCGAAAGGATGGTCGTGTGTTGGTTTGGAGAGGGAGAAATGAAAGGTTTTTGGAAGGAAATATGGAGGCGACGGTGGCTTTTGGAGGTGGAGGAGTGACTGTGTGGGGTGGAATATCGATGAGTGGGAGGAGTGAATTGGTGATTCTGAGAGGAGATAGTATGAACGGTGAGAGGTATAGAGATTTATGTATGAGAGAAATCGTGGTACCTTACGCCGAAAATATCGGCAACAACTTTCTTCTCGTTGATGACAATGCAAGACCGCATAGGGCTCACATTGTCGACGAGTTTTTGAGGGATTACGGTATTGAGCGAATGAACTGGTTGCCTTTTTTTCCGGATATGAATCCGATGGAACATGTCTGGAGTCATATGAAATTGAAATTGAAAGAAAGGGAAGGGCGGATGGAAAATTTGGATGACTTGGTGAATGCGCTACAGCAAGAATGGACAGCTGTACCACAGGAGTTCATTGATAGTCTGATAGACAGCATGCCGAAAAGGGTCAATGAAGTAATTGCCAAAAGGGGAGGGCCCACTAAATACTGAATATCATAAATATTTTTCAATTCTAATGTTATCCAAGTTATTTTTTCTTGTTTGTTGTTCAATAAAAACTCAATAAAACTTGTTTTCTTGTTCTTGCTTACTAACACGATTAATGCTTCACGATTGAGAAAAAAACCGCTATTGTGTAATGAGCCTCAGCTGGTCAGGCTTGTCAGTCACTGAATGTGATTCTTGTTACCTTGGTTACGGGCCATGCATTTCAGGCGAACAATGGGTTGATTTTATTTTATTTTTTTCAAAATCCTGCCGTTACAATTGGGCAGCAAGAAAGATCTGGACGTATTCAGAATGGATGATCATTCCGAAAACAAGTTGATTTTCATTTAATTCTCCTCCCAACCGGATTTCGAGGGTGTTTCAGATTTAGGTCACCTTTGAGGAAATCCTTGATTTTCAATCTTCATCTTGAGTCTATTCTGATCTTCATATCTCTTCATCTAAAGTTTCAGCTTCAAAATGAGCCGGAGATTTTGAAAATCGGTTGACGAGGAAAAAAGTTATGACTGCAAAACCAAAAAGTAAATTTTTTGAGATCACCCTGTAAACAAATGAGATAATAAGACAATTCAAAAAGTGTCTTGAGGTAATGAGTTCATCTTCATGCCAGTGCTGTTAAATTTGAAAAAAAAAATTTCTTCATTTGGGATCCTTTTGAAAATTCAGAAATTTTGCACAGTTTCAGATAATACCCTGTAGCGATTTTATGCGGAAAACCGTATGTTTTGAAGAAGTACGAGATTATAGCTGAAGGACTGGGCTATCGAACAGTGTTTAGAGAATTCAAATTGTTCAATGCAGAAAAAAGTTATTCAGATTTTAATATGGTCAAAATTTTGGGGTGCGACGAAATTAGTGTTGAGTAGTTTAGTTAATAAACTGAATGGGTTGTGAATTATCATTAACTTTGGAAATAAATGTCCTATTTGTTCAAGGGTCAGATTGGAAGACTCCTTTGCTTGAAGTCCTTCAGATCTTCCTTTTAAAAACACTCGTAGTTTGTTATATTTTTCCAGATCAACGTCATGGTTCATCCCCAACATGGACTTAATCATTGAGCGATTCAGCGAAATAGGCCAACAGAACATTTTCGGAAAATGAGTTTGCGTTGTTTCGAAGATGCCATTCGTTGGAGGTTGTTTATAAATAGATTTCAATGTTTCTGGTAGTGTGGTAGATGTTGTTGCTGCAGCTAGTTGTACAATTTCTGGAGGTGTACAAGTAAAAGATTCTTCACTTTCATTCATCTCAATAAAAATATACGAGCACCTCGCCTTTGACACTGACACTTTTGTGTTTGGCCATATTGTTTCCATGGTATTAATTATTTCAAAAAATGTGCTAGGAGTACAAGAGGGAATAAAGACTCTCAATCCCTCGCCATAATTCCCTAAGGGAATAATATATGGCATTATACTGTAAAAACAACAAGTATAATAAAATTCTTGATTCTCAAATTTGAAACGTAAACCTTGAAATAAATCGTCAGAAAACTCCGATGAACTATAATATGCCTTATCACTTAGTAGTTTTTGTCATATTTCTTAAAATTGTACATGTTTTCCTTAATTTTATATGGCATTTTTACCTCATTATGGATCGGAGATTCTTTTACTGAGAGCTTGAAACTACTTTCGTTTTGACGAGTATAATAGGAGACATTATTTACTTGGTAATTTAATCTATTTTTGTGGATTAAAGAAAGCGTTTCCAATATAAAAATTGAAACGAGGGTCAGGATCCCACGGTCAATAAAGAGTGGTTTACATGAGTCCCTGAATTTTATTTCACACAGGTATCTAATTGCTCACTTCTGTAGTATAAACACTGAAACAACTGATTATTACAGACTCTTCAAAATGATATACCAAAACGCAAACGGAACGGCAGCAAATTCCAACTCATTAGCAACCACCCTCAAAACATAACAACCAGATGCCAATTTTTGATTAAATTTTCTTATGCGCTTTTCAAATTTCAGATTTGTGTCCACGTTAATTCACAAAAATGTAGCTGTGTCCTTAAACCCTTTATCGGCCGATTCTGATCAAACCAAGCGCTATATCATGGACCATGTAACCATATGGTATCATCACATCCAAAAGCATTTGTTCTTAGTTCCGCGTAGTCATTCGATTCACAGGCAACGAAACCATACGATAACAAACAAGCTTGGGAGGGGGGACAAAGGCACAAATCGATTTTGCGTTACCTCTTATTGCCAGTTAAACTTTTTATGATTTGTGCTCGTAAATTTGTTTGCTAAGGTTGCGTGTACATGTAAATATTAATATTATGAATACGTTGTGAAATTATGCTGATTTTTTTAGGCCATTTTGATGACTTGTCCGATAAGGGATACAAAGAATTATGTAGCCATATGGTGACAAGAACCGATAAAGGGTTAACTAATAGTTGACTACCTATATTCACATCACAGTTTTGAAAGAAATGGCACTTGTCTTTTTAGTATTCAGTGAAAATTAATTAGAATCACACCGCCTTTGATTGTGACCATTGGGACCGTTGTGAAAATTATTTCGTGGAGTCTATCTTTTTCTTTATGGTGCCATAATATCAGCTGCAAATAACATTGAATTTCCCGAAATCGGTAGAATTATTAGGTCATTTATATATAAAGGAAAAAGTATAGGACTGAGTACAGAGCCCTGGGTTATTCCACACCTTATGCCAATTGTATCTGAGGTAGTGAATAATTTTACACACTGCTTCCTATCAGAGAGATAAGATCGATTTGGAGTGACTCCTCCAAATCGATTAAGCTTCCGCAGCAAAATGTCATAATCTACACAATCGAATTCTTTTGAAAGATCACACAGCACCGCTGGGACAGCTTCTTTACCATTCATGCTTCTATGAATCATTGACATTTATACAAAATTTGTGCTTTTTGAATTCTGAAACCAAGCTGCTCTGCACTCAGTATTCTATTACTCGTCAGAAATTCCTTTCGTGAAAACTTAAAATTTATTGACCTAACTTTTTTTTGAGTATATCTGTTAGTGTGGCCAACTTCACACTGGTCACGATACGCTAAAGTATTAATCTGAGGACCCTTTCATTTACACCAAAAACTGAAAAATTCCGAGTTATGCTCCAAGCTTGAAGTTTTTTCCATGTAGCAGAAAAGAATGCCGATGGGGTATTTCCATTTTCATTGCCCCTTTTCTCTTGTTTATTACGAAACCAGCCATCTTGACGATATTAAAATTGCATTTTTAGTGCCCGTACGTCGGCCGAAAACAATATACTCATGACATGAATAACGTTTTCATGAAAAATTCAAGTTCTCTTGGAATAGAGAAAAAGAGACGTAACCGTTATTTCTATTAAATTTTCTCTCACGTCTCCAAACAGTATTTATATATGAAACGTATGTTGCATGAGGGAAAAAGACTTGAAAAATGTCGGAACAAACTACCATAGTGGAAAATTGGAAATAAAAGCCATGGACATTTTGAATTCTTGCCGTGTTATTCGTGGCACTCAGTTGTACGTGGTGATAACAAACTGTTGTACATGTTTCAGTTGGAATTCGTTACACGGAGATGAATCATTGTGTGGTAAATTCGGCTTCTTTTTTTTTCGGGCAAATTGGAATTTCTGTTTCGCTTTGCGTTCGTAGAGGGCATATTAACAACGTTACTGTTTCCACACTTGGTTTGCTTGAAGCAAAAGTGGATATGGGGTGCAAATTGATGTTATTTATGAATCTATTTTCAGTGACAAATACGAGGATGTATTGATATCTAGTTAGCCTAGACCAGTTCCCTGCATAAACAAAATATTGCGTTACCATAGCAACGAACAATAACTTATTAGAAGTGTCAGTGTAAAGTTTGACGTCAAAAAAGTGGAGCAGAGTTACGCAATAAATTAAAAGAAAAAATATGTCCACTGATATTGTGAAAATCGAAAAATTGGAATATCGAGCCATCATCAAGTACCTTTTTTTAAAAGGGTTAAGAGGTAAGCAGATTTACGAAGATATGCTTAATACCCTTGGTGATCAATGTCCTTCGTATGCGACCGTGAAAAATTGTACTGCAAGCTTCAAAAGAGGTAAATTTTCCATTGAAGATGATGACCGATCAGGAAGGCTAGATTCTGTGTCAGTCCCCGAAAATATCGATGCAGTTCATGACATAATTTTAACAGACCGTCGAATTGGGCTAAAACCATGGAAATATATATATATATATATATATATATATATATATATATATATATATATATATATATATATATATATATATATATATGTATATATATATATATAAACTTTGCCATGTATAAATGTTAGCAATGGGTTTTTTTACTCTTTAGAATTGTCAATATTTTTTAATCGTAAAAAGTGTACCAATTTCACCTGATACATAAGTGACTAGATATTATTAATAATAACCAATATCCTGTTGAAATTGCCATTTTTCATTTAAATGTTATAAAAACCGAGAAAGAAAGTCTTACACAGTTAGCTCAACAAGCCGCTTATAGCTTATGTGGAGACTGAAGAGAATTCCTTCATTCGTTACTTGGAACTCTAGAAAGGTGTCATTTGCATTAATTCCTCTTAATTTATGATTCCTCCCGAAGAGAAGTCAATTCCAGACACGATATAGCAGTACCAAATTATTTTATAAAGGAGATTTACAATTTTGTATTACTCCTCGATGTGTTCGCAGTCGGACTGAGAAAAGTCCCAAGGCAATTCATGCCTATCGTATACTAATGAATTACAGTATTTCCAAAGTCGGTTGAAAATATTTACATTCGACTCAATGTACAGTTTCGTTCGAATTGGTATATGAGAATATGTTAATAACGAAGGAAAACAAAAAAAATAATAGAGATTGTTTGGTGAATGAGAACAAAGCAGCAAATTATACTATACTTCTTTCAGTTTGCAACAATGTGCTGTAAAATGGATTTTGGACATCTTTTTCCATTCCTTCACTTTCCATCTATTTCTTTATTTTAGAGTAATGAAGTCTCCTCTAGTAAAATGTTCCGGAAGCAAAATACCAATTTGAATAATTACCTTTGTAACATCTGTTCCACCCTGAGGCTAACTCTCACTCACACTTAATAATGTAACGAATTGAAAATTGAAGAACAAGTGTAATAGGACGTATCTACCTTCCTACGCAAATAATTATATAGATATCTGAGGGGGTAAGAGCGACAAATGCAACGTTGCCAATTTTCACACGAATTTGGGTCGTTAACCACTTCTAGATATGTTAAAAATCGAGTCGCGTTAAACCCCGATAAATATATATATATATATATATATATATATATATATATATATATATATATATATATATATATATATATATATATATATACTTACTCCAGAATGCTAATCCCGCCAATTTTCACGGCGAAAAGCATGGCGCATATGCGACCCGTTTACGATGTGCCAAGTTTGCCAAGTTTGAAAATAATTTAGAGTTCCAATTCAGAGTTTTTTGTTATAAGGCAATAAAACACATGTCATTTGAAAAAAAGGAATTTGACAGCGCATTTAGGACTTTTTAAAACCGAAAAGAACCTCTTAGAGACAAATGACTCCGAATTTTAGGCGCGAAAGAAACTTATTCAAAACAATAATGTACCCTATGCTACTGTAATTATAATGACCGTGCAACAGTGCTTTTTCATCAATAGGAAGACTTGTCACTAAGATCTGTCGCTCTTGTCAGAGATCAGAGATGGTTTTTAGAATTTCAGATTTCCTCTTGTCGTTTTGTGTGGTGTTTGTTGTCGTTGGTTATTCTTTCATCATTCGTGAAATTGCATTAATCTTGTTCCTTTAAAGACAATTTCTAATAAAGCCGTTTCTTCCTACAAATAAACAATGTTTAGTGTTGTGTAAAGGAAAAATACCTGAAATAAATAATTTTTGGTAGATAATGAAATTTTTTATGTACCTATATGCTTTGCTCAAAATAGCTTATATATATTATTTTAGCTTGACAAAAAAGGTATGATTTTTGGTTATTGTTCTTAAGAAGAGACCCCAGCAGAACATTTAACTGAGAACATTTCTAATTTGTGGCAGACATTTGCCTCATGAAGATTCATGTGAAAACGACAATAGAACAATTTGAAACCTAGTGCAGTACCAATACTGTGTCTGCGTAAGCATGCATGGCAAAAGATACAACTTTCTGCCACACCGCTTATATTATGAGTTCTAGATTCCTACAAAATGTACTGAACATACATAGAATCGCCTCAGAAAATCAATATGGAAGTGCTTTTCTTTGATGGAAAGAAAAATGCTTCTGTCCTCTCTTTTTCATGTACCCCCATTGTGGAAATTGCACTAAGGTAATACAACCAGAAATACTCGCAGAAATAGCATGTTAATCTCTTCAAATGATTTAAATAAATGCAGTTGCATATTTTGACATGAATCGTTCTAGAAAAAAACCTCGAGCTTCCAAGCATACAATTTAATAATTCCAATTTGAGTTGAAATTATTCATGATATTACCTGAAATAAATTTTCATGGTTTTTTGTACTTTCAATTCATTTTCCAATCCAGTGCTTCCTTGAAATTCGCACCGACGATTTGAGGTGGTTCCGTAGGTTTTTGTTGGTTAACTACAGCTGAAAAGTGAATGTGATACCAAAAATCAGTCGCTTCAGAGCGATAAATAATAATAATAACCGTACTCTACTTTCTGATGGCCTTTGATGAATATTTGGGATCATAAATATGTGAAAATATGTATTCAAACCGGTTAAATACAAATAACAGGTATAAGTACAATGAGGTTTCCAACCTTGTTCTCCGAGACTCAGAGTTAACGTTTGTTAATCTTCACAAGTACCATAATATTTTACTAAAACCGGGCCTGTTACAAAAATAACTAATGACGCGCATGCGCATTGCGGACTAGCCTGAACTTTTTACAACACTTTTGACATGGGGATTAGCATTCTAGAGTAAGTATATAATATATATTTCTATGGCTAAAACGGATATCTGAAGCACTGAATATTTCATACGAACGCGTTCATCATATAGTTCACGTCAATTTGGACATGAGAAAAATTGCTGCAGAATGGATCCCCAAATTTTTTAATGTTGACCAAAAACGTGCAAGGGTAGTAGCATCGCGTTCCATCTGTACTCGACTTGAAAACGATGTAGACTTCCTAAACGATCCAGAAACGAAGCAACTATCGATGGAATGGTGACACTCCGGATCTCCAAGACCTAGAAGTTACGTGTCCAAAAATCTGCTGGAAAAGTTCTTGCTTCAGTTTTTTGGGATTGCCATGTAGTAATCATGAATGATTTTTTGGATAAGGATAGAACAATAACTGGAGATTACTATTCGGCATTACTGACCACTCTACGGAAGAAAAATTAAAGATAAAAGACGCGGAAAGCTATCCAAAGGTGTTTAGTTTTTGCAGGACAACGCCCCTGCACACAAATCTCATGTTGCCATGCAAAAAATTCGTGATTTAGGGTTTGAATTACTAGAACATCCCCCTTATTCATCAGATTTGACTCCGTTCGACTATCATCTCTTTCCTCAACTGAAAAAATGTTCAAAAGGTCGTAAATTTTCTTCCATCGAGGAGGTTATATGTGGAGGTCTGGTTTGCAGAGCAAGAAGAAAAATGTTTTTTGAAAGGTCTAGAGACGCTGCAGGTTCGCTGTAATAAATGTATCCAATTAAGAGCAGTAATAAAATATTTTGACATTGAAATTTTGTTGGGTTCTATAATAGGCTAAGAATTTTTCAATATATCCTCGTGGAAACAAATCTTCATTTGTGATTTTTCAAAAGAAAATTTCATCAATTTAAAACATTGAAACCTAGTTAGTCCCTATCAGATACAGGGTGTTTCAAATTCGATCCTTATCATTGGGATCTCGGGAACTATGAGAAATACGAAGATGGTTAAATTGGAGCAAAGTTGCGCATTTACCTGGCTAACTATATGCCGTTGAATGTTCTGAATTTCCAAGTATATCCGGAAAAACGGAAAATGGTTTTCATTTTTTTCTGGATTTATTTTTCGAAGGATTCGAAAATGAATAGCACTTCCACATTGCCACTAACTCCCTACTCTGCTACATAATGGTGTTTTCAAATTTGCTATCCAACGTTTCGTCTTTCGGCCACCATCATCCACTTTATTTTATCTTTTGGGCGCTACATTGGATTCTTTCAGTTTTGAATAGAACCAGATTTTACCTTTTCAATGATGTATCATAAGTTATCGTTCTTTTCCAAAAAATTGGAGATATTGAAAAAAATAAATTCTTATCATAATAGGCTTTGACTTTGATGTTTCTAAATTTGACCTTCAATTTGTTACACTCAATGATATTTCTTTATTGGACAAGTCATTGAATTTTTGTCGAAAAATGGCATTAACGAATGAAGAAAAAAGATATGATACAAAGGACCCCGCAAACTCCTTATGGAATTTGGGTCCTGGTGGATTTTTTTGAATTTTTGATATGATGTAGTTCAAGTAATTCTCAACCAATGTTACCATTGCGCCAACCCAAAAAAATGAACAGTTTTGCTGCTAGGGGGCGTTGAAATCACACCTTGCGCAGATTAGACTATTTATTTCTGAACCCGGTAACAATAATTTCACTTATTTCATTGTTGCTAATGTTGCACAATATTGTGCTGATTTATGAAAAAAATTCTAACCCCCTCCCCTTTTTCTCCCAACCACTATTACGAAACGCAAAAAAATATTTCTCGAGTGCCTTTGAATAAATCGTCGAATGTTTAAATATGCCTAAATAAGGGGAATAGCAATTTTTATGATTATCCCCCCACCCCCCAAATGACACAAAACGAAAAAAATTTCGGTGGATTTTTCTGAATTTTGAATGCAGTTCAAGTTATTTTGAATAGAAATAAATGTGGTGACAAACCCCAAAAATTAATTGTTTTGATGCTAGGGGGCGTTGAAATCATACCTTGCTCAGAATAGACTATTCATTATTATAGGCGGAAATAATAGCTCTACATATTTTAGTTTAGATTATGCTGATCAATTGTGTAATTTTTATAAATTGAAAATCTAAAACCTCCCCCTTACCCGCGACCCCTATTTTAAAACACGAAAAAAATTAATTCCCGACTACTTGTAAATGCTTTATCAAAGTATATGTTTTAATCAGCTCAAATTGAGGAATTAATTTTTTTCGTGTTTTGAAATAGGGGTTGGGGGTAAGGGGTTTTAGATTTTCAATTTATAAAAATTTACACAATTGTTCGGCATGAAATAAAACAAAAATAAGTAGAGATATTGTTTCCGTCTATAATAATGAATAGTCTATTATGAGCAAGGTATGATTTCGACGCCCCCTGGCATCAAAACTATTCATTTTTGGGGTTTGTCACCCGATTTATTTCTATTCAAAATAACTTGAACTGCATCATATCAAAAATTCAGAAAAATCCACCGAAATTTTTTCATTTTGTGTCATTTGGGGGGTGGGGGGATAATCATAAAATACTGTTATTTCTCTTATTTAGGCATATTCAAACATTCGACGATACATTTGAAGGAACTCGAGAAATATTTTTTTTGCGTTTCGTAATAGGAGTTGGGGGAAAAGGGGGAGGGGGTAAGAATTGTTTTTATAAAACAGCACAATATTGTGCAACATTAGCAACAATGAAACAAGTGAAAATATTGTTACCTGGTTCAAAAATAAATAATCTTATATGCGCCAGGGGTGATTTCAACGCCCCCTAGCGGCAAAACTGTTCATTTTTTTGGGTTGGCGCAATGGTAACATTGGTTGAGAATTACATGGACTACATCATATCAAAAATTCAAAAAAATCCACCAGGACCCAAATTCCATAAGGAGTTTGCGGGGTCCTTTATTACAAATACCATAGAAACAGTGTCAGGACATCGTAAATGTATTTTAGCTTGTATTCCGAAAGACGACAACCACATCGAACTATGTTCAAGTTATTGGATCAAAATCTCACATAGTTTGGTTCATTCGAAAAGCCGAGGAAAAAATACGGAGACAGAATGGACCAGGAAACTAAAGAAAATTTGACTAATCGGCTGTATGAGGTAAATTAGACATTGCAGATAAACATGAACCCGAGGAAATCTACACGTAACTCCTTTTTGACTTTTGGGGCTAATGCTCACGGCAGCTTTTATGTTTTGTCTGGAAGCAATAAATAGGTCGGGGTAAGATGTTGACTGTCAAATTTTCACTGGGCACCACCCATATTTGATGATTTTAAAAGTGGGAAAAATAAGGTGAAATGAATGATACCTATCCAAAAAAAGGTACAAAATATTTAATGAAATTTGTTGTAAATTTGAACAAATCTTTGGTTACGGTAAATGATGTGTAATGAATCAAAATAAATCAGACAGAACTTAGCTGACGGGTTTAAAGCAATTATTCGAATTTATTTTCTCCTCTCATAGATCTATGGTTGGCTCACACGCATTTTAGTATAAAAATAAAGAATGTACAAAGTGAATACTACTCTTTTTCGACGACTGCGATTTGATATAATAGTGCTTAGTATTATAATTGGACTGGTTGTTCCCACCGAACCAGTGGAGCTTGTACTTGCATTCAGAAGAAAAACACAGTAAAAATTGGATAATTCTGACCTGTGAATCCTGGATGTGGTAACACCACTAATAATTTCTGACAGAATTCTAATATCTTTCCGTTCTGTGTCCCTACAATTTTCTTCAACTTTTGGTAATGTTATTCTCCCTTATTATACGTATGACATCTTGGATATTAACCAGTTTATTATCGATATGGAATAACTGTAGACGAGACAGGCTTTTTCTGGATGGAAAAAAATAAGGCCGGCAGATCTAAAAACGGAATTCCAGAGTTATCAAAATCACTTGATTATCAAATTAATAGCACTTGAGAAACCCTACATACCTTCTCGCTGGAGAATGGCCTCTTTTTTATGAGATAGTTATGTAGAAAATTATTGATTTGTAAAGATTATCGCAAACATTCTAGCTATCAGTACCCATTCGCTATCTATTTCGGAGTGAAAAACCGACACGATGAATTCGTATTTGAGCCACTTCGAGTTCCTCAACGTCGTTTACAGTTTCGATTATTTTATGTTTGCTTTTCAGTGTACAGACTGTTTCTAAAATCGCTCTGAACTTTATTTATATAAATAGGACAATTTTGCCGTTACAAACTCTCCTCTGATATGAATATTTGTCATACAACTGCTTGGAGACATCTCAAAAAGCGGTTTAAAATGTTACCAAATATACATATCTCAAAAATTGCATCCAGGTGATCCCCAAAGGCGATTAGAATTTTGTAATTCGCTAATAAGAAGACCTGATTCTCCTGGTTTCCTGGAAAATGTAATTTGGACAGATGGAAGCACTTTTACGAGTAGTGGGATATTCAACCGAAATAACGAACACATTTGGAGCATAAACAACCCCAGGCAGTTCGGAGAAATTCGACCTCAAGTGCGATTTAGTATTAACGTGTGGGCAGGAATTTACAAAGATAGAATTTTGGGTCCTCATTTATTTGACGGAATTGTGAATGGAGAAACCTATCACCATTTTTAAATGTCGATTTTCGGAGACTATTTGGATGATCTACCTTTGGCTAACTATATCAACATCTAGTTTTAACATGATGGTTCTCCAGCGAATATTACCAGACGAGTATCTAATTACCTGACTGAAAGGTTGCACAGATACTCTCTATTCTCAGGGATTGTTTTGGGGGTTGGCTGAATGATACACAGGACCAGGAGTTCCAACAAAGCTTTATTCTGGTGGGTTGATAAAGCACGTTTTCTCGATATATTTTCTACAACTAAATAAAATGTTTTAACACCCACTTGTAGATGAGCAACTGAATGATAGGACCCTTCAGGGACCAGGACCAGAAAACTGGTACATTTCCTCATGAAATAATTAATGCTTACCTAAATAAAATGACCAGGCATCAAGTGCAAACGTCGTGTTGTCTGCCACTCGATAGAAACCAACAAGGCTCAAAATTATCAGTGTATGAAAACTCCAGAAAAAAGATAATGGTGTAAATCTGACGTGATTTTAGTAGTATCGTCCATCAACTAATTTCCACAGCGATTGAACAGTTCAAAACTTTCGATAGTGAAATAAAAAGTTGTTATAAAAAGTGTCCTGTTTTTATATATCCCACTGAAAATATCTTACCAAGTGCGCGGGTTTGAATTTGATATTTCTGTAATCCACGATACAAACTCGGCATCAAAAGTTGCCTAACTATAAGGGAACTAAATTAAATTCTCGTTAATAGGTTATAAGCTCGATTTTGTCAACTGACAGAACCTTGGTGTTTTAAAGAAAGAATGTCTTTATACAAGTGTTGAATTGAATTCCCACAAGTGGTTTCAGCACAAGGTTTGGTGATAAATGGATAGGGAATAATGGGCCGGTGAGGTGGCCAGCAAGATCTCCAGACTTAAAATGTCATGGATACATTCTTTTATGGTCAGAGGGAATATCAAAATATTGAAGACCTTCAACACAGCATTGTTAGAGAGTTCGGAAAATTGAGGAGGGTGGAAATTAATCGTGCAGTGAATAATATTCGAAGAAGGGCACAGTTTTTATATCATGAACAAGGCCAGCATTTCGAGCTGTGCATTTTACTAAAAAAAACTTATGGAAGTTTTTTCAAGAACACAAAAAGAGCTTTCTTTAAAAAAAATAGTGACCGGTAGAATCAAAATTAGGCGAGTTACGATGAAAATAAGGTCGGTCTCTACATTTTTCCACGAAAACCAATTTTTGAAAAATACGAACTTAAAGTGAAAAACCATTATCTGAAATTTCGTAAAAAATGCCATATTCTTCAAAATTACTCCAAAATACTGGAGATAGGAAAAAAATGCTAGAGTATCTAATTGTGGGTTTTTTAATTGCAAAGGTTTCTCTTTGAGTAGATTTTCTGTACAATAAATATTTGACGAGATACGAGGATATATTAAAAAATTCTTAGCGTATTATAGAACCAAACAAAATTTCGATGTCAAAATATTTTATTACTCAACATATTCTCCTCTTGATTGGACACATTTATTACAGCGAACCTGCAACGTCTCTAGACCTTTCAAAAAAAATGTTTCTTCTTGCTCTGCAAACCAGACCTCCACAGCTTTTATTATCTCCTCGTTGGAAGAAAATTTACGACCTTTTAAACTTTTTTTCAGTTGAGGAAAGATATGATAGTCGGACGGAGCCAAATCTGTTGAATAAGGGGTGTTCTAGTAATTCAAATCCTAAATCACGAATTTTTTGCATGGCAACATGAGATTTGTGTGCAGGGGCGTTGTCCTGCAAAAACAAAACAGCTTTGGATGACTTTCCGCCTATTTTCACTTTAATTTTTTCCCGTAGAGTGGTCAGTAATGTCGAATAGTAATCTCCAGTTATTGTTCTACCCTTATCCAAAAAATCTATCATGATTACTCCATGGCAATCCCAAAAAACTGAAGCAAGAACTTTTCCAGCAGGTTTTTGCACACGAAACTTCTTAGGTCTTGGAGAACCGGAGTGTCGCCATTCCATCGACTGTTGCTTTGTTTCTGGATCGTAGAAATGTACCCAAGTCTCATCCATAGTAACAATTCGGTTTAAGAAGTCTACACCGTTTTCAAATAGAGCACAGATCGAACGCGATGCTACTACCCTTGCACGCTTTTGGGGATCCATTTTGCAGCAATTTTTCTTATGTCCAAATTGACGTGAACTATATGATGATCGCGCACAGAGAGAAAAGACTGCAGCAGGTTCATGCACAACGTTGTGTAAGACACAGTTGTGTAGATACTTTACAAAATTGTCTATTCTTTCTTCATACGCGTTTTGTGAAATTCAATAAATATTTGTGAAAGTCAATTTGTATAGTATTCATGCACTTCCACATTGCCTAAAAATGCACAAAAATATGCACATCTGCCATAACACAATGTATATGGAAAACATCTACAACGCTTTGAACTCATCTTACACCCGTTGTGCACTTTCTATTTGATATGCACAAATTGTATACTATTTCAACGTAATTGTGTAATTTGCCACAACTTGACCAAGGCGTCGTCTCACCCTACTGAATACGCATGCGCGGCACTCCAAATGTCCAGTCCATCATTGTTTGATTGTTTTATGCTGATCGAAGGGCGAATTTATTATTATTTGCTCATGTGTATGTGGTTTTGTGTCAAATGGAATTGTTAGAATATTTGCAAACTGATACCAATATTTTTTTAAGGTTAGTACTGCTACTGTTCTTTGTTATAACATGAAACCTACAAACTGACTCATTTTTATCACTTTTAAAGGTTTGAAAAGTACATCCTCGTACCTACTTCCTACTTGAATAAATATAGTTTGACACGAAGATTACTTCAAATTTTATTATTATTCAACGTGTTCCAAAATAACAAAATGACAAAATTTATGTTCTGTTTGGTATTTTGTGTTTCTGTTATTTTATTTGTAATCAGTTATTTTTGTTATTAGTCCTTTGTGATGAAATAAACATTATTTGAATGACATTTAATTTTGTTTCAACCTTCTGGAAAATGAATCTTATAATTTCTGAACAGAATAAGATATGAAAAAGCGAGCAGGTTGAAACTGATGCTTATTCTTATCTTATTCCGTTTGGATATTATGTGCCTCAAGTGTATCCTTTCTTAAAATTATAAATGGCCTTGCTTTGTACACAAATATGTACAATATACCTACACAATTTTTTGCATCCTATATTTAAAATACTTACACAATTTGTACAAACTAGGTACACAAATTGTTGTCAATCATTACAATTTATGCATAAACAGTACACAAGTTGTTGACATTCGTCGCACAACATACCGATTCATTTTGTATATTTTGTGTATAAAATTTAAACAAAACTATTCAGAATAATACAACATCGAAGTGTATCGTTTATACACAAAATCTCTAATAAAATATTATAGAAGAAAAATGAACAAATTGGTGCTGTCAACTTTTTAGAAACAAATTGTGCTGAAATTATTCACAATTGTGTAGAAAATATACATTTATTTTTCTCTGTGCGTTTGTATGAAGTATTCAGTGCTTCAGATATCCGTTTTTGCCCAATTCGACGGTCTGTTAAAATCATGTCATGAACTGCATCGATATTTCCGGGGACTGACACAGAAACTGGCCTTCCCGATCGGTCAGCATCTTCAATGGAAAATTTACCTCATTTGAAGCTTGCAGTCTAATTTTCACGGTCGCATACAAAGGACATTGATCACCAAGGTTATTAAGCATATCTTCGTAAATCTGTTTACCTCTCAACCCTTTTAAATACAGGTACGTGATGATGGCTCGATACTCCAATTTTTCGATTTTCACTTTTTTGACGTCAAACTTTACACTGACACTTCTAATGAGTAATTGTTCGTTGCTATGGTAACGCAATATTTTGTTTATGCAGGGAACTGGTCTAGACTAACTAAATATCAATTCATTCATATAGACAGTGACGGACTAGCTCTTGGTATATGAGAGTTATCTACTGCTGACAGTTTTATTGCTTGGTTCGAGTTCGACTCATATCCAAGTACGTCACTATGACGCGTTGATGCTACAAGATTCTGATTGGCTAGAGCTTATTAAACCCTCCTTGTTAGTTTAGTCTCTTTGCAAGCAGAGTACGACTTAACGAACGACCCCAATGTGTCGTATGACAGTTGTCATTTGATTCCAGATGGGTTCGTTCGACTGTTTCAAAGAGCTTCAATAAGAATCGTTTGTCTCTATCTAACTCGTTTGCCTACTTTAATATTTAATACAAGTAGAGCAGTTCCATCAAATATGTATGCTGCAAACGAACAGTCCCTTCTTGATTTCTTTTTTGAGGTTAATGCGGATTTCAAAGTTTTGAAATGTTTTTGTTGTTTGTGCTCAAATTTTTTTCCTAATTCCTGTATCTGTATCCCTGCAATAACTGTGAACATGTGGAAAAGGTGCTTCGTACCTGGTTGTCTGAACACCAGTGAATATTCTAATAAACAATTTTGTATGCTCTTAAATACCTATGAAGCGCATTATAAAATGTGGTTCGAAGCAATGAATAAACCTTGTGTAAAAAGCGGAAATATAATTATGTTTTTGTAAAGAACATTTCCAACTGAATATTCAAGCAGCGCTCAAGGAACGATTTTAAATTTTAGTCATTGCAAAAAATAAATTCATATTTATTCAATAGAAAGAGTCAATCATCTCATAATCTACCCTCGGTGAATTATCCGAACTTCTCTTCACGAAGCTTTTCCATATTTGGATGATGTTATGCAATAATTGGTCAAGCCACAATCAGCTAGTTTCGTAAAAAATATCAAAATATTTTAGCAGATCATGGAATGTGGCTTAATACTATCGTCAGTGGATGGAGCCTCCTTACAATTGCGGGTTGAATCATTTTTGCGTATTGTAAAATAACTCTTTGGCGATTCCAATTACTGTGATAGCTCCAATATTAAAAAATGGGGCTTGACTCATTGTTGCATAACACCATCCATTTTAACACAAATAAATTCACACCAGATCGGTCATAATAACACCTCGCTACAGTATTAATGAATGTATCAGTTAAATGTCGAATGAACATCTTAGTAAAAAAAAAACAAACATTAACCTCAAATTTCTAGATAACTTTTGTTGCATGAGACCTGTCATAATGATTTGCGGTGTTGTCAATGCTTGTTCTTCATCGAATGGATGGTCCATTCGGGAAATTTGAAAGTTACAAATACAATAAAAGTAGCTAATATGTGGATTTTTTTTCTATGAGTTGATCAAGTGACGAAGTTTCAATTATTTCTCAATAGCTTACACCAAGCTAGAATCTATATTTTTTAGGAAAACGGTATTGAATGTTTCGGAACATGGATTATGGTAGGGGTTGTTTCCGATGAACGTGACGTAAGCGGCACACTTTCAAATGAGATGTTCTTTCAAAATGAAAAAAAAAATAGTAGAACTCTTTGTTAAATGGACGTTTCAGACTAGAATCTATCGATTTAAAAGAGTTTTGCAATTTATTTTTCATAAATGTAAAGGTCCATTAGTACATATTTCAGGCAACAACGTTCTCCAATTAAGGGTGGATTCAGTCAACTTTAGCACAAGCATTATCATAAACATAACGGTAACATCAAAGGTTTTCAGCATAAACTTAACATTGTTGTTGGGGGGAAAAGGGGAGGGGGTAAGAATTTTTTTTATAAAACAGCACAATATTGTGCAACATTAGCAACAATGAAACAAGTGAAAATATTGTTACCGGATTCAAAAATAAATAGTCTAATCTGCGCAAGGGGTGATTTCAACGCCCCCTAGCAGCAAAACTGTTAATTTTTTTGGGTTGGCGCAATGGTAACATTGGTTGAGAAGTTCATGGACTACATCATACCAAAAATTCAAAAAAATCCACCGTGGTCCTTTGAAGTGGAAATCTATCTTTATAATGGGCCGAGAGCTGTGATTTCCTTGTGATACTATTTGGTATGTGCAAGAGTAGAAATGGACCATACCAATTTTGAATTCTATTGACAGGCTTCCATTTTTGTAGAATGTATCATTTTCTGTAAATGAAAATATATTATTGATTTCATCATCATTATAGACAAATACATTTTTCTGTTCTTAGCTAACGTTTTCTCTGCAGTTTCCAGGATCGTAAAATATTGTCTTGGGTGCTATATGCTGGCCAAAACTGAGCTTCAATATAAACAAAAGAATGGCCCAACCATATTTCATTTCCAAATTTTTTGAAATAACAGAATTAATCAATCGAGCCTGATCCCGTTGTTTCCCAATATGAATCTGCAAATTAGTGGTTTCATACCTCTTTGCACCCCAAAGATGTAATAAAAAATAATAAACGGTAACAACCGTCTATGGTCTTCCTCGTTCAGAAACATTTTTATCCTCCCGGTACAATTACCCATCGCCAGCAGCGTGCCGAGTACGAAATTAGGTTCCACCCCGTGTATTGACACTCACTACATCCAGTGCTCACCCTTACACGCGTTGGTAGCTGCAGGCGTCAACATTCAACACACTCAACGGAATGGCTCGGGGGCAACAAAATATATAATTGGATGTAGAGGCACTTTACAACGAATTAGATGGCATTAATCACAATCGAGAGAAGGCTTATTACCGAAACGCGCTGAAATTCGAACTGATTAAAGTCGGTGCAACTCGGATTATCAGTTGCCTGGAAAATTATTTTCTCGGACGCAACGAGTTCACAATTCATTACTGCGTTTCAGAACACCGTTACCTACTGAAGAACAGATGTAAAGTTATACATCAACAAAATCAAGAAGGGAACTTGGCTTTGACGGAATATTTCCCTCCTATATAAAATTTGTCATAAGAGGAATGCAATCATCGAAAAATTACAGCGGAAATTTCCCTCACGTGTAAAAACGTCCATAAGAGGAATGCAATTACCGCTGGCTCACAGCGATAATTGCACTGTAGTGACGCGTTTCGCGTCACGGCAGTGCAATTATCGCATTAGATGTCAATTCAAGTGAAGTCGCGCGATGTTAATGTCAGAAGTGAGACTTCAAATGTGTCATCTACCTATAAGTGTTCATATCGCGTTTGAAATTTCCCACCGAATACCACTCGTACATTGAAAATTAACCAGATAATTCTGAAAAAAACGTGTTTTTTTTATAAAAAACCGCACTCGGTTATTTTTTTCATTGTTTCAAAAAATTGCCCTCCTCCTTCGGAGTCGGGCAATTTATGCTTTGAAACAACGAAAAAAATAAACTAGTGCAGTTTAAAAAAAAACACGTTTTTTTTCAGAATTATCGGTAATTTTCAATGCACTTGTGGTATTACCCCCGGAAATTTCCCTCACGTGTAAAAACGTCCATAAGAGGAATGCAATTACCGCTGGCTCACAGCGATAATTGCACTGTAGTGACGCGTTTCGCGTCACGGCAGTGCAATTATCGCATTAGATGTCAATTCAAGTGAAGTCGCGCGATGTTAATGTCAGAAGTGAGACTTCAAATGTGTCATCTACCTACAAGTGTTCATATCGCGATTGAAATTTCCTACCGAATACCACTCGTGCATTGAAAATTAACCAGATGATTCTGAAAAAAACGTGTTTTTTTATAAAAAACCGCACTCGGTTATTTTTTTCGTTGTTTCAAAAAATTGCCCTCCTCCTTCGGAGTAGGGCAATTTATGTTTTAAAACAACGAAAAAAATAAACTCGTGCAGTTTAAAAAAAAAACACGTTTTTACCAGAATTATCGGTAATTTTCAATGCACTTGTGGTATTACCCCCGGAAATTTCCCTCACGTGTAAAAATGTCCATAAGAGGAATGCAATTACCGCTGGCTCACAGCGATAATTGCACTGTAGTGACGCGTTTCGCGTCACGGCAGTGCAATTATCGCATTAGATATCAATTCAAGTGAAGTCGCGCGATTTTAATGTCAGAAGTGAGACTTCAAATGTGTCATCTACCTACAAGTGTTCATATAAGAGTGAGGTGTGAAATTTCCTACCGAATACCACTCGTGCATTGAAAATTAACCAGATAATTCTGAAAAAACGTGTTTTTTTATAAAAAAACGCACTCGGTTATTTTTTTCGTTGTTTAAAAAAATTGCCCTCCTCCTTCGGAGTCGGGCAATTTATGCTTTGAAACAACGAAAAAAATAAACTCGTGCAGTTTTTAAAAAAAACACGTTTTTTCAGAATTATCGGTAATTTTCAATGCACTTGAAAGACACGCCAGTATGCGAAATTGCGAAAATCTTGAAGGACTGGGCTCATAACATGAAGAAAAATAATGGTGAGGAGTACAAAGAAAGCCCTGTGAAAACTATTTGGAATGTCACCGCCAAAATGATTATGGAAGAATACTTCCAGAAATATGGTATGGGAAGCTTGGGATATAATGTTACTTATAATAATTGTACTGATTATTATAACATTAAATAATGAAAATTCATTGTGCATTCTTGAAATTTTCACTAAACAAGAACGAATTTTTTGATTGGCTAAAAGAATGTGGTGTGAAATTTCCTACCGAATACCACTCGTGCATTGAAAATTAACCAGATAATTCTGAAAAAAAAGTGTTTTTTTTATAAAAAACCGCACTCGGTTATTTTTTTCGTTGTTTCAAAAAATTGCCCTCCTCCTTCGGAGTCGGGAAATTTATGCTTTGAAACAACAAAAAAAATAAACTCGTGCAGTTTTAAAAAAAACACGTTTTTTCAGAATTATCGGTAATTTTCAATGCACTTGTGGTATTACCCCCGGTAATTGCACTACGGAGCGATAATTGCACTGCGAAAACATCCCGTCGGCATGACACCAATAACAACAACACAGACTGACAATACTGATAAATTTCAGATATACTTCGAAAAGTGAAAAAATGTCTCGTTTTGGTGAGTGGTCCATACAATCTATTGGGGAAAATTTACTTGAAAGTGAAACAGTAGCACATACATTTTTCTTCAACTCCGGAACTATTCTACCGAATTAAAATCGTGCATCAAAATAAAACTGATAATTTTTAGGCCAAGCAACAGGGCTATCAACCTCAACTGAAATTGCTCCGCCAACATTTTTTTTTTAAATTGTAGAACACATTACTTCTAGGAAAAAATTATCACCTCCAGGGGGTGGTGGAATTTCTAAATATTTCAAAAAATCTACTTCAAATGAAAAAAATAACTTGATATTCAGAAAGAGCACAAATTTTTACAAAAAAACTGTCCGTACCAAAATTTTGAGAAATCGCACGATATTTTTGAACAAAATTGTTGAAGTTATATGCTTTCGCAATGGGGTAGGTGTTGCGCCGGCTCCCGCCAACGTACATTTTTTCAACCAGCGCGCGAAGTAATGTTCTATAACTCCTCACATAAATGTTCAATTCGGATAAATCTTCCGTCAATTTGAAGATAGAGATCGCAGCTTTGTATTCTGATAAATTGTAATTTAAAATATTATAATATTAATGTTCCTGACTTCGTGAAATAATGCTTGTGATTACTAAAATAATGTCTTATCACTTGTAGCAAGTAAAATGAACAGTTGAGGAATACTTCATTGTCAAATTGCATAACGTTTAACCGGTCCAAATAATGTTGGTTTTAAATACGATTGTTAATTCTTCGCATATTTTAGTTTACAAAATCTTGAGTTTATAAATTCAAATGCTATTAACTCAGAGATAAAAGCACGTATTAACATGAATTAAAAGCCAGTTTGCAGAAAAAACCCTGCTCTTATTGAAGATATTCATACAAATTTGGTTACTTGTAAAAATTCTAAATGCAATCCATGGAATATGGGGATTCGAGACCGAGAAAGACACCAAAGGAAACTGTTCCGAAGTGTACCTGCTTTAAACTCATTGATATTCTAAAACCTGAAAAATATCGGCTTGGGCCCTTGTCAATGCGGCAGCCAGCGCGCCGCTGTATAATATACAGCGGCGCGATTCTGTCGGTGCGCAGTTGGCAGCAGTCAACGTTGCTCTATGTAAACGTCAGATGATATAAAAGTTCCTGTGCAGAAAACACTGGATACTGGGATAACATCGATAGTCGGAGACGAGGAAACATATCTTAGTGCTTTGTCACTATTATTAATTGAAAATGGTGAGTTTATTTTTGAAATATTTGTTTCATATTCAACTCAGCTCTGTTTCAAAATATCGCAATGTCAGATATGACTTATATTTCCAAAATTCCAAAGGTCCACCTAGGAATTCAGGAGAAAATGCCAGTTTGTTATTAACATTTTATTGAATGGAACTTGCTTAAAATGGGTCTAGGGCAATTCCCCGTCAACAATTCACCGACGGGCAATTCCCCGACAACAGTTCACCGACTGGATGATTCCCCGAAAGGATATTTCCCCGACGGGGAATATTCCCCGACAACAATTCACCAACGGGCAATTCACCGACAACAGTTTGTTAGTCTGATCTAACCTGAATGAACTCACTCAGCTCGCAAGTTGGGAGTTTGGGAGTGGAAGAAGAATTCATTTTGATAGTAGTATTTTATTAGTCTGATCTAACCTGAACGAACTAACCTAGCTAGCAAGTTGGAAGGTCATTATTGGTCAGGATATTATTATTGCTAGCTAGGTTAGTTCGTTTAGGTTAGATCATACTAATAAAATACTACTACCAAAATTAATTTTTCATCCACTTCCATGCTCCCAACTTGCGAGCTGAGTTAGTTCCTTCAGGTTAGATCAGACTAACAAACTGTTGTCGGTGAATTGCCCGTCGGTGAATTGTTGTCGGGGAATTATCTGGTTCCGGCTTAAAATGCATGAATGCTTAGGATTTTATAAGCTCATTCAAAAATTTACCTGCATAATATAAATGTTGAATATGACATGGTTGTCATATGAGATACATCCTGATAATTGGGGCTGGGAACAAAGTACCACTTTGAAACCAATCGAAATGACAAGGAAAGCGGCACCGGATTCAATTTTAAAAATGGTCTTTTGTAACTGCACGACCGCTTGCATCAGAGACTCCTGCACGTGCAAAAAAAGTGGTCTAAAATGTACCAAAGTTTGTACTAAATGTACCACAGATATCTGTAGAAACTTGGGAGTGATTATTCCGGATTGTGAAGACAAGGAGACTGAAGATGAAGTAGATGATGAGTTGTATGAGTGAATGAATATATTTTCCTATACATTTCTTGATGGTTATTACTTGTGGATTCATTTCTCCATACCCTTTCTCGATATCATTAAAAAACACTCTCATATTTCATTACCTCCGGTCCGCGTTTGATTTATATTTTCGAATAGTTTTCATAACAATACTTCTAAATCTCAATAACGACAGTTCTCAACGATTATTTACCCACATTTATATCTAAGAGTAGTATTTTCAGAGTTTTTTCAAATATTCTCCCCCTTCCCTCTCACCCCAATGGTTCCGCAATGCGTGTGATATGCCCAGAATGCGGGGGTGGGAAAATCGTTTCTAATAATTCATACCTATTATTTTTACAAATTTTCGCTCAGTTTTAGTACTCAGGACTGACAATTTTACCTATTCATAGAAAATACCCAAAAAAACACGATTTCGGGAAGGGGTTGATGCCCCGGGAGGGGGTTTAATTGTTGAAAATAATTCTCCCCCATTATTAATACCGATTTTCATTCATATTCATTGCCCAGAGCTGAAATGTCAAGAAAATACCTTCCAGAAAAAGTTTTTACGATTTTGGGGTTGCACCCCTCCAGATGGTGATAACTTTATTGCTAATTATTCAACCCTTCGTGACGACCGAATTGCAAAAAAGAAATCGGCAGAGCAATTTAAGTTGAACTTTTATGAGAAAAATTGCTCTGTTTAGTGGACTATTTCCATTCAAGGATGTTGTCAGTAAAAAACTGCATCCGGTTATTTTCATATTTTGTCGAAAGACCCCTCCTCATGAAGTTTTTAGGTAAACACGCTGTCATGAAAAATTATCGGTAATTTTGATGCACTTGTGTAAGTACTTCCGATAATTTTACTTGCTATATGAAACTCTCTTCTACTGCGATATAAGGACCAATAAGAATACTGTGTCTCGGTAGTACACGGTTCCTTTCATTTAAATTGGTAAGACCACATCGTAATTGTCAACCCGGTATCCAAAAAACATCGGAGAATATAATCAAAGAGAGTAAACGTCTAACAGGAGAGTCTAACAAGCTCTAGCCTATCAAAATCTTGTGGCATCAACGCGTTATAGTCGTACTTGAAACAGTGAAAATATAATGCTCTTAAGAGAATGAACTTTTTGTTAATACCTCAATTACATGTACTAAAACCATTTACCACTGTTCTGATTTCATTCAATACTGACCCACTCAACTTGGGCGATTCATTATATTTTCTCAGTTTCCCTTCAACATCAGCCCAAATCATCTCAATGGGATTGAAAATGCATTAATATGGCGTCAGACGTAGGACAACATTGCCATGTTTTTCAAAAACTTCATCAATTACATAGTCCTTCTTGAACTTTTATTTCCTTATCAATTCCAAAAATATTCTTTTCGTGTTTTTCTGGGGTATTCCCATGTTTTCATTTTTCATTAACTTGATTATATCGGCTATTTTCATGTCCTCATGATAATCAGCAGATGATTGCTCAATATTTTTTGCAGACAACAACAACGCATTAGCAACAAATCCCTTTTCATTTCCGGCATGAAGAATCATAATTCTTTTTCCTCTAGAACATGGAGCTTTCAAAGTACACTTGTTGCTTTTATCTACCCAATCGTAATGGACGACATACCTATATTAAAAAAAAAATTACATTTTGCCTCTAAAAAAAATGAGTATTCTGAACGCATGAACTTATAGCTATAACATTGTTTACATATAGCAAGTGCTTCGAACATTAGATAATGCACTTTGTATAATGTCAGGTCAACATTTTACTAGCGCTGGAAAAGTTTATATTCATATTTATCTACTTTGTGTTTCTGAAAAGTACAGAGACTCGTGTGACAGGCATAATACAATAGTTTATTTGCAGTAGAGCTAGGTGTTCCTACGATAATGAAACTGTTCACCTACTTGTTGATATGCGACCAGTTCGGGATTAATCGGTAGTAACCGTTGCACTGATCATCAAACGTTTTCGCATAACTGGCCTCATTCCAATTCCAGCATTTGAGTTAGTAGTTGTATGTGGACGTGTTACATCGTGTGCCGGAATTATACTATTATTACTGTTGTGAGTTGTGTGAATAGTGTTAGTTTGATTTATGTATTTTACTTGTTGGTATGTAGAATGTGGACTTTGACCTAACATTTCTAGAGTATTGACATTTTATGTATAATAGAACCAGGAGAATTTTCCAAAAGACTGAACAACAGTATAGTTTCAATAAAAATATTAAAAATTTACATATTTTTATTTCATTTCTTCATTATTTTTATTTTCAATTTTCAGAAAGTTCTAATTCTATATTATGTTATGCAAAACTTGGATCTTTTATTCATATTCATTCATACTGATGAAAACAAACAGATTCAACAAAGTTCTGAGGTTTTTAATTATGAAACAGGTTGTACTGGGTGATCCAGTATGGGTTTGGCCAGAGGCGATGATTTATTTAAAAGAACCGTCAAAATGTTTTATATTTCTTTCCACATCAATTTATGGTTCACGAAAAAATATTGTCATAAAACTGCAATCTCTTTCTCTAGTTTTTCTTGAGTAGTGTATTTTGCTAGCCTGCATATGCCATGCAAGTACGTTTTCTCATAGTATAAACCTTGGTGCAACCGAACCTTTCATATCATTTTAAATCCAAGAAAGAAATGAATGTATTTAAAATAAGGCGTTTTAAAAAACAAATGATCCTTCTTTGAAGAACTAATAACTCTTAACTGAGGGCAAGTGGATATTTCAATTGAGTCCGTTGTATCCTGATACCAAAGATGGAATGAAAGTTATTAGAGGTAAGACAATAATAAACTACTTAAAAGTGAGTCATTTGATAAGGCCAAGTAAACTAAAATTACTATAATAATCTAAAAATGTTGCTGCAGTAGAATACTGTATAGTAGCAACTAATATATTTTTTAGTAGATTTAAGTATATGAATTATTTGAGAGTACGTGTATAGACAACGATTTGCGCTGACTCCATTATAACCATGCGTTCATTGTTTTTTTTTTGTATTTGAAACCGCAATTAAGTATAATGTTTCGCAAAATATCTAACGATTTATAAACATAATCTGGATATTCACGTAATTTATCATGAATCATTTCTAATGTCGACCTTATTTTCTTGATAAAACTTATACACACATCTGGGTATTCTTTGGAAGCTAAATCAAGTTTCTGAAGCTTCTGTCCGTGTCTCTTTCGTTTGAAAGAATGGTCGACAACGTCTACGGCTTGAATTAGTCTACAATATAGCTCTCAGTTTATTCACATATTCTTTCCACAACTTCATTGTCTAAAGAACCACTACAATTCCCATAGTTCAAACGCGAATACATATTCAAACTAACCCTTTGAGTTCGAATGTGTAACGCTTTATTAAATAATTCCATATATTGCGTCTCTAGATCAGCTCCTATTTGGAGACGTTCAGCAGTGGGACTCTGTGTCATAAAGAATTCTACCCCTCGTTTTTTACAGTTGATTACTACTATCGCAAGCGACAGTCACATTATTTGGCACTCTGTGCTCTAGTTGCCTACACATCAGGTTCTTTCGGCAACGTACTATGCGATTTAAAAGCATTTGCCAAAATTTGGTGATATTCTAATGAAATTTCATATTCTTGTGTCCAAAATTACTGTCGTCACGCATTTTTATTTCCAACAGCTGGTAGTTTCATTTTGAATAAATTGTGATATTATTGTTGCCTATGAACGAATTGAATTCACCAGTTCTGGAGGAAAAAATATCGAGAGAAGACTCATGAGAGAAGCATTTTTAATAGAAGATTCGAGGTTCAAAGAACTCTTCGGAATAAATAAGGCTATGGCTCAATATATTTTTAATAGTATCCTTGTGGAACACCCTTTATGTGGTGCTACACACGAAACAATACGTTGACGAGACAGCGCACTCTTATTTTGACACTAGACTAATCGGGTGTCAAAACGAAAGAAAAACACTGTTATGTCTCAGTACCGGGAAACCTTCTTCGAGCGGCGAAAAACTGTTTCACTGATTTATTCATGGTTCGTCACAACACGTAGTATAGAATGCTTGTTAATATGAGAGGAGAAATAAAAGTCAAACATTGATATAACTAAAGTTAATTTATTTAAAGATAAAACAAAAATATCGGTTTAAATTCTCGGTGTGAAATGACAGGATCTCACTTTGTATATAGACAGACCGTTAAACGAGTGAACAACATGCAAATCTCACTGCAAAGGTATACAGTGTATCAAAACAATATTTGTTCAAAACTATAAAATGGCTAAATGGTACACAAAACAACATAAAAAAAACATGAAACTCTAGCCAGAAAGACGCAAACAGAATTAATTGTAAAACAAAAAACTGTTAAGCAAAAAAAAATATCTGAGACAAGTATAAAAAAAATATTTAGTTCATTATATAGGCAAAAATGGGTACAAACAGCTGTGACAAATATTTCTTCACGGAAATAAATGGTCATTGACCTACTCACATAAGATAAATATCAGGGAAACGCACTGCACCAGATGTTAGGGGGAACGTCGCGTGTCAAACCTGGTTCAACACAATTTATGATGGGACGATGCCTTCAGGTATCCCGGAGAGATGCGGATATTCATTGAAGGGCGTAGAAATACTGTATTTAATATTGTGATAGTAGAACTTCACCTTTCTTTACTTTGGTACGAAGAGCACTTGTTTTGTTTTCTATAAAAACTCGATGTTTATTCTTCACAGGAACTAACAGATTGAAAACTATATACTTGGGTACACAGATCCATATGGCCGTAGCTACTTTACTTAAAATTGTTGCAGGCTCTGATTTGCCTCAACAATACGCCATTTCATAACGAACTGTCTCAAACTACATATTGAAATAAAAACGTTTTATTCTAGACAACACTGAACGAAGACTTGAATGGATACTGCAAAAATACTGAAATGATACTGCCGATTAAAATTCGCGAAACATTCTGTCTTTTGCCCGGGACTGACTGCATACCGAATGAATACTAAATGGATACTGCCAGAACATACGCTTACGAGTCATTTTATACACTCATGAAGCTATAAATTTCAATTTAATGAATAATAAACTAACACAATAGTGACATTAATTATGGCTATTAATAACACTCTAATAGTAATTTTCTCATATATCATAGTGTTAATTCGGTTTTCTGTCATCCTTAATGGATTAAAATTGAGATTTATCGACAGAAAAATGTCAAAAACGCGTATTGTAATTATATTTATTACACCTATAAATATATCCTCGTGACTTTTATAGTCTGTGAATTCCTAAGACAATAATAATTTTTGTCTTTTGCCATCTGTGCTTTTGATGACTTATCGATTGAAATATTTTGTGCATCTGGAATACGAGTATTTATGTTAGATCTTCTCCTTCTGTAGTTTGTTCTATGATAGGATTTTTATTGTTTTGATTATTTTCCCTACGTTTCGACGTTATCCTGCATTTAATTAACTGTTTAAATGATTCTACAGGGGGTTGGCTGGGGATATATCACATCCTGCCTCAGATGAATCAGTTGAATAACCCTATGGCTATACCCTCAAAAATTAAATTTTTCAGTGTCCCAAGTTTGTATGTAACAGGAACATATCAAAGAGTAAAAGCCTCTTTTCATAGCTCAGCAATATATATCGAGGGCCATAGAAGAGGTTACCATAGCTGTTGAAAATACTTTGTCAGAAAAGTGGGTAAGCCTGTCTTTAGCTGATCTTTCTGCAATTTTGCAGCTTTCGTCGTAGTTTTTGACTTCCAGTCTACCACTATAAAAGGTACTAAAATTTAAATTAGGAAGTAATTATAAATAAACATTAGAGCTTATCGATTGAGGCTCTGAACTATTACTGTACTTTCCTGAATACTTATCCTTCTCCATTCTTCGACAGATTTTTCTTCAAAACCTAAGCTGTTAAGCTTGTAGCTCACATTATGCCACAGAGCGTGACCTTGTTCTTTGCCTCTATTCCATTGAAATTATTTGTTATTAATTCGGGTTTTTTTCACTTAAATCGATTATTATTTGCAAGTGTTCACTCCATACCCTCATTATTCAATATTTTTTACTATTTGCTTTCGAAATTGAAACAAATATATTTGACAACAACATTGACAAAATTGAATCGAAAGAAAGAAGTAGGGTTAAACACAGAGAACACACAGATGTCTTGCTTTCGGGCTACCGGTATAGTCCAGTTAAGGCGATAATTTATGTGCACAGAGTACCAGAAATATGGAATTCAGTTGATAAGTGGAATTCAATTTAACACAGAGTCCCGCTGCTGGTTTTACTTCCACTTGGAGCGGTTCTGAATTATCATCAAAATCTTCTGTTTCAACGACATCAACATCAAATTGTCTCCAGATAATCAATCCAATTAAGACAACTAAATAAGGATATATGTAAATATGCGTCTGAGCCTAGCTGCACCGCACTGTCTAGTAAATAAATCTTTTAGCAAATAAAAACTGATCAGAATTCGACAGCGTCAGGTCGAAGAAGTTCGAAGAAGTTCGTTCTCTGACCAATTAGAATTTGAGAGCGGCCAACCAAATGCTCTCTTTTGACATTTTGCCCACCTCTTTCATGTGACAGAATATATCATCTGCACGTGGACTGCCAATCGCGTTACGACGAGGAGCGTTAGAGAATAACGTGTTATTTATGCCTATGCAAATTATCAGCGGCAATTTGTATATTGAAATAACCTCGTATGATCGCTTGGTGGTGTGCTGTCTCAATTGAATTCGTAAAGACTATTATAAGTTTTAGATAACAAACTTCAATAACTAGCAATCAGATGGTATGAGCTATCTCTCAAGAAGAATCTATTGGGGTGGTTCAATTTAGGTGACCATTCAAACTTGGCAACCCTTTCCTACATTTATTCCTTAGTCGAAGAATGAGTCAATTCAATCACGAACAAGCAATATTCGACGAAATCGCTTCAATATTGTATTTTTAATAAGTGATTCAATTTGAATGAAAGTTTTCTCATAAATATACGGAAACTTTTCAGTTTGCTCTTCTGAAACTCCACTTCATGTCTCAGTTCGCTAGACGCACTCCTTCGCAATTGTATACACAAATTCTCAAAGATACCTCCACTTCAGACTGAAATTATTGTTTCATTTATGCATATTTCTCCAGCGAATACATCATCTGTATTCCAGCCGATAGCTCTATACAATTCCGCTGTAAATCCCCCGAACATGCACGAAACAAAATTCAAAGGCTTTGTATCCGAACACAGCAGCATCAACAATATTGAATGCACTTTAATAATAGCCCAAGGCTCCGAAACATATGCAAAGTTTACGCGGAAAAATGCCAATGTTTCTTCGATATTACGGAATTCATATTCTGGCTGATAGAGCGCTCTGCATCAAACTCCTCGATTTGCATTGTTCGTGCCGCGAGTGTTCGGATTGATGTAAGAACGAATCTCTTCTCTTCAGGAGTGGGATAAGTGAAAAAGTGCATCGTGCTGAACTGGTGGATATTTCTTGAGCGTATTCTGTAAATTGAATGATGAATATTTCGAGTGGAAAGTATTAATTTAATGGACAATCCTTTCAATCTGGAAAACGTGGCACTTGGAAGAAACACATTTCAAATCTCGAAGTGTTCGACCAAGCTATCTATTGAACCGAAGAATAATGAATGTATAAGAAATCAACATTGAAATGACAAATAAGGAGTCAAAGAGTGTATGAATGATCAAATTTTCAAATACTCTCTCTGAGAGGTTGAAATACAGAGTTACGTGAACGAAGTGGTAATTAATTATCTTTTTCTACGGATGCTATACATTGTGCCACTTTTCTCATCGCTTTCATACGTTCAAAATGAAAGATTTCTCACGCAGTGAGAAATATCCGCCAATACAGTAAGAAATAATTTCTCACAGTGAGAAATAATTTCTCACTGTTATCACGATAACCCAAGTCAGTCATGAATAGTTACATGTCAGATTGATATGACACGTTCTCCACGTTGACAACGCTACGCCGACGATTCGCGTGCAATATCCAAGTAGCCCATTGTTAGCGTTTGTATAAAAACAAAACCGAAGCACTGCATAATTATTGCTGTCAACTTACCCAACGAAAATAGTTTTATTGTTATTTGTTATAATATAAACAGTTCAGATTCATTAAATATTGAATATAATGGAATACGAAGATTTAGAGTCGGAAAATACACCTCCAGAAATTATTCAGAAAGCAATAGATGTTTGCAATAATTTGCTACCAAGCACATCGAGAGAAAAATATGAAATCGCTTACAGAAACTTTATGGACTGGAAAATGAAAGCCAAGGTAAATTCTTGTTCCGAAAATACCTTGTTTGTTTATTTTGAAGAGTTGTCAAGAAGATTGAAATCATCAACATTATGGTCTCAGTACTCGATGCTGAGGAGTACCTTAATGATTAAAAACTGTGTTGATATATCAAAATACGTAAAACTACGTGCATTTTTAAAACGCAAATCTGAAAAATATGTTCCAAAACAGTCAAAAACATCAACTTCTGAAGAAATTCAAGAATTTTTTAAAGATGCACCTGATGAAAAGTATTTGCTGATAAAGGTATGAATTGAAATTTTTTAAATTGTTATGGGGAAATGAATGTTTGATTTTGATTTCAGGCTGCTTTAGCTATTGGCCTTACAGGGGCATGCCGTTGTGATGAACTTCGAAAATTAAAAATTGATGAGATGGAAGATCTTAATTCGGCCCTTTTAATAAAATTACCCGATACTAAAACCAAGGTTCCTAGAAATTTTAAAGTCACAGGAGAATTCTACCAAATTTACAAAAAATATGTGAAGCTTCGACCATGCACAAATAAAACACATTTTTTTTAAATTACAAAAATAGCAAATGTACGAAACAGCCTGTGGGCATAAATAAATTTAGCACCATGGCGAAAGAAATAGCAAAATTTTTGTAATTACCGAACCCTGAATTATATACTAGCCACTGTTTCCGAAGATCATCCGCTACTTTTTTGTTAATGCAGGGGCAGATCTTTTAACTTCAAAACGCCATGGGGGTTGGAAATCCAGCAATGTTGCTGAATCTCATATCGACAACTCAATAGCTAACAAAATGAAACTTTCAAAAAGTATAGTAGAATCCATTCAGCCTCCAGTGCCATTAGAACCTGAACACAACAATTCTGTGGAAGCTCAATACGTTTCCCCATCAACTTCAACTTCGACCGCAGCTAATATTTCAATTACCGAAAACATGTTGAAACAAAACAACCTACCAGGAATTACTTTACAAAATAGTTCAAATATAACTTTTAGATACTATTTTAAATAAAATATAAACATGAGTTAATGACATACAAGTATCATTTTCAATACTTGAAAATAACGCATCAGTAGAAAAAGTACAATGTACAATTCGTGAGAAAACGACATATTTCTCACTCGCTTGATTTGCGCTCGTGAGAAATATGTCGTTTTTCTCACTTGTTGTACAAATATACTATTTCACTCGGCTACACCATGACCAACAGTCTGAAATACGTGACTACTTTAG
This sequence comes from Chrysolina oricalcia, assembly GCA_944452925.2. Lineage (NCBI taxonomy): Eukaryota > Metazoa > Arthropoda > Insecta > Coleoptera > Chrysomelidae > Chrysolina > Chrysolina oricalcia. The sequence continues at coordinate 36,495,963 of OX101827.2, forward strand.
CTCTACAAAAAGAGGGTTATATTCAATAGGTTAATCTCTTATATGTGTATATTATAGCCCCTCGTTGAATTGAACTCCATTTATATATGTATGGAGGATGGGTAGTCGCTGACTAGTTGATAATATAATAGTAGGGCTTGCAGCGAGTGAAAGAAAACTCTTGAAGTTATTCCAAGCTTTCGGAATTATTTATTCCATTATCAGGAAGACTACAAATGAAAATATCCATATGATATATCAAAAGTTCAAAATTATTTTTATCCACTGGAACCGTTCTCAATAATGTATACATATGTATATGTTCATACACGTATGTTCATATGCCTGAGATCACCTTTCGCCAACAAACTATCTGATGTAATTCCTCCGATCGTTCTAGAAAAATGTGCTATGGGAAGATTCAAAGGACGTAGCACAAGAGAAAGGCCAAAATTTCAAATGCAGTGACTTTCATTTTCTTTGAGTAGAGGTTGGAGTGTACTTGTTCGCCCCCACTTTTTTGGGATTGTCATGGAAAAATACCAGAGCAGCATGTTTGGTTCAACTCCTCTTTCAGGCATGCTGACTAATTAGATTAGCTCAGATCGAAGCCTTATCACGGCTTGACCAATCAGAGAGAAGTATTATCAGTTTTCCTCAAGTGACGTGGCACTTTGTTCTTTGACGTGTTTTCCATTTGTAAAACTGCTGTGATAAACTCCATCATGATTCTTGGAGCGCTTATAATCATTGGTACTGTATGAAACAGTGAATTAATTCAATTGATTATTAGAACCATCTCTAACACAAGCTGCGATTTAGAGAGGTAATGAAAATCAATATACATTATTGTCAAAGAAAAATATATCTCATTGACAAAGCGGACTCAAGCTAGGCATGAATATGATATAACAACAACGGACAATAATAAATATATATATATATATATATATATATATATATATATATATATATATATATATATATATATCACTAAGAGAATTGACCATCATCATAGTACTCCTGTAGGCCATAGTATGCCTTGAGCAAAAGTATTTTTTTGACTTTTTTACGGAAAAGGTGGTGTACCGGGATTTCTTTCAAGTTTGTGGCAGTTTGTTGTACATTTTTCTACTTCCGGACATATAGAACTCTTTGTTTGCTCTGATCGGGGAATGGGTGAAGCTACATTTTTTCTTACCATTTGACGTGTATTACGTTTTTTTTACTGGATATTCATCATCAATTTTGATAGCTTTGTGTTTGTGTACCAAATAAGTGGTTTCCACTATGAAGATTGAGGTTAAAGTGAGAATCTTATGCTTTATGAACAAGGGCTTGCAGTGAGCAGTGTACTCAGCTCGAGACATAAATCTTACTGCTCGTTTTCGACGGACAAAAATGGATTCGAACAGATTTTAAGTACAATAACCCCAGAAAGCTATACCATATCTTAGGTGTGATTCCACCAAGGAAAAATAAGTCACTCATCGATAAACCAAGTCTCTTTGATACTACTCGTATTGCATAGCTGCCTGACGCCACCTTCTTTCGTAGGGTGTTTATATGGGTAGAAAAATTCAGATTGTCATCTATTTCCATGCCAAGAAACTTTGTGGAAGGTTTATTCATAATCGGATTGAAACCTAACATAAGTGAATCAAAGGTGAATTTGAAGGTGAGGAGGATTGTCTTTTTCGAATTGAAGCACAGGTGATTTGAGTCACACCAGTTTTTGACTTCATTTAGATCATGTTCAATGTTTTCTTTTAAGTAGTCAGTATAAGATCCTTTCCACATCAATGTTGTGTCGTCAGCGAACATAGTGAACTTTCCTTGAATATTTATACTGGCCAAGTCATTGAGATAAATTAGGAACAGTATCGGCCCGAGTACTGAACATTGTGGTACACCACATTTGATAGTAGACGGGTCAGAGTTGCCATCTTGCATTTTTACAATTTGATTTCTATCAGATAAGTATGACTCAAACCATCTGTAGCTTTTGTCTCTGAACCCATAGTGCCAAAGCTTTCCGAACACCTGCAAGATTCGCAAAAACCAAATTTACAACAAAAATTAGGTCATAACTTCATTTATTGATACTTTACGAAGATGTTCCTTGATCTTGACCTTGATATGTATAATACAAGATTATACACCATACTGTTGATGAGCAGAATCTTTGGAGAAACTGGGATAAAACGAGATATGCTAATATACATTGAAAAAAAAAATGTTAAAATTGTTTCTTCTGTCAACTAGCTGTCGTCTCTCTGCGAGCGCCAGCCCTCAGAAGTCGAAATTTGTGCAAGTCAAGAATTAACGACGTCTTACTATTTTACGTGCGATTCCTAGCACTTTCTCGGGCCATCAGAAAATGTTCTGCAGTTGCTAGGTTTGAACCTTTGACTGGCAGCCAAAGTCATTGAAACATCGGCGTTTTAATCACTCGGCTAGCTGCCCATCAACATTATTTTGAACAATGGCCACTTTTTATATGCAGTATACTATTAGTATGGAAATGCAAGTAATTGATAATTGTGGTAAATTATTTTCGAGACGTTCATATCTCTCAGTTCGTATGAGTGGAAGTTTGTTATTAAATATGAGAAGAACTTCTAGTACGTGAGCAAGAATGCAATTAGTTGGATTTTCATATTTTTGAGATCAGCCAAATTATTTGAGAGTATCAATACATAACGTGGTCTCTCCAGGTACTAATTTTTATGGCCCATTTACTCTTTGAAATTCAACACAGAGCTGGGAGTTTGAGCTTTTTGATTTTCGGAGGCAAGGCGTAAGTCGACGTCACTCGATGATTCTCAAAAGGTCCAATTTGTGGCACAGAGAATAAGTTTCTTATTAATTATGGTGTTTATTGGACGCCATCTACAGTGATAAATGATTTCAAAAACTTATTCCCAGGCCAATCTCTGTAGAAAGACCTTAACCATGCTGAAAGAAAGATTCATCTCCAACTTCAAACAAAAGACACATTAAAATATAAATATTTAATAATTTTAATAGTTGTCTACTATAATAATAATAATAGAATCTTGATATGTAACCAACCAAAAGAATGGGTTCTCCAAGTCGTGATTTAAGAAATTATAACAGTTTTTATCTTACCTAGTCCGAATGCATTCAAACCTTACAGAATTAGGCATTAATTAAGGAATCACGACTTTGGTTTTGTTGTTCCCTTTTGGTCTCCATAAATGATTGTTTCCACGGAAATCTCTAGCGTTGGGTCTGCTACAACATGCTCTCCGGCTTTACAACACCATGGCAGGCTTTACAATACCATTACATGTTTTATCATACATCACAAGCTTTACAGTACCATCAAAGGCTCTACAATACCATCGTAGGCTTTACAATACCATCATAGGCTTTACAATATCATCATAGGCTTTACAATATCATCATAGGCTTTATAATACCATGTGGGATTATATTCCTTTTTCGAAATTGGCCTTTGAATTTTTACTGGCTGATTAGTCCATATACTGTTTAAAGTATCTCAAAGACTTTGGTAAATTCCTGGCATAGCTATGGCAAAAAGAAAAGGAAATTTTAAGGCGTGCTTTTACAAAAAATATTTATATGTTTAAATCTCGTGAAGCGAGTAACCTTTAATAGACCTCTACATAACAAGAATATTCACCTCTCATTTGTGTGGTCCAGCAATATTAGGTAGGTTGCCAAAATTGAATAAACTCAAGCTCAGCGTTACCAGGTCAGAAATGGACTAATGGTGTTTCAAACACTTCCGTCCTCTTTAAAATTGATTTTAACTAAAAAACATTTCCTTTCATTGTTGCCACCACTATCAATTATTATACGCATGTCACTGAACTATATCAAAGAGACTAGCATTCCGCGATTTTCAAAACTATATAAAAACCATAACAAACATAGTTCTCTCTCTCTCTCTTTTCCATGAAAGTAGAAGTTTGTGTGAACAAAATCAATGTGGTGAGCGTACTCCAACAATTCGAATCGTAATAGGAAGAACTGTCGTCTTCTTTAACAAATCGAATCGAAATAGGAAGAAGAAGCGCTGTTACCCAAGTGACATTAACCATATTATTGTCAACATGTAAACATTCCTTCTTGATAACCACACAATTATGGATTTAATTAAATCACCAGAGATATCCGTGGGAACCAAGAGGTGTGAAATTGAAACAATTATATTTCATGTGAAATAGGATGGTATGTCTCTAAGAAACTTATTTCATGTGGTGATCGAATGACAAGTGTTTGGAAATTTCACCTTGTGACCTATTATACGAGGAAAACAACTGTATACCATTGTCAACGTTACAGTACTCAGTTTTATTACTATGAAAAGAAGGTATGTACTCACAGTGCACGATTTGCCTTTTCTTCTATACGATTTGAATCATTTTTGCAGCTGAATCAATATTCGAATTTGTAAGTTCTTGATTGCATAAGCAATTATCAACAGTGATACCACGAGTCCTCAAAATGTTATCGATGATTTTTTTATTTTCCCCGAAAACTGGTTTATTTAGCCAGACTATAAAAACAAACCGACCTAATCAAAATTCGATTTGTTTGAATGTTCAATGTTCGCGTGATGGAAGTAGAGAAATATTTGAAAAAATTTGATGAACGACAACAGTTGGGGAATATATTCAAAAATACCACAACAAATATAACAGTGATATAATAATATATCCAAACAAAAAATATTTACTGTAACAAATCTGCTAACAAAGTGTCATCATCGGAGCGAGTTTGAACTAGCTCATCTCCGAAACATTGTCTCCTTAAATACTTGACAAAAACAAGTTCATGTATAAATGTGTTAAATGACATCAATGATCCCATGGAATCTGTATGTTGAAACAATTGACAGCAGATTTGTTCCAGAATTATTTCTGTAAATTAGAAGTTCTCATTTTCTTTCTATTTATCATTCAAGATAAATTCACAAGTACTGAATGCCATCACCATAGAATAAAATACTTTTTGGTAATACCTCATATACTAAAATATTACATCATACTCTACCATAATATAAATCACGATGCCAGTAACCAACACAAACTACAAACAATGCTATATAGGTAACAAACTTCAATAACTGGCAGATGGTACAAGCTGTCTCTTACAAATAATTTAATGGGGTGGTTCAATTTAGGTGACCGTTCAAATTAGGCAACCCTCCCCTACATTTTTTGATTAGTCGAGGAATGAGTTAATTGAAGCACGAACAAACAATAATCGACGATATTGCTTCAAAATTGTATTTTTAAGGAGTGATTCAATTTGGATGGAACTTTTCTCATCAATATACGGAAACTTTCCAGTTTGCCCTCCACTTCATTTCTTGGTTCGCTAGACGCACTCCTTCGCAATTGTATACACAAATTCTCAAAGATGACTCCACTTTAGACTGAAATTATTGTTTTATTTATGCATATTTCTCCAGCGAATACATCATCTATATTCTAGCCGATAGCTCTATACAATTCCGCTGTAAATCCCCCGAACATGCACGAAACAAAATTCAAAGGCTTTTATCCAAACATAGCAGCATCAACAATATTGAATGCACTTTAATAATAGCCCAAGGCTCCGAAACATATGCAAAGTTTACGCGGAAAAATGCCAATGTTTCTTCGATATTACTGAATACATATTCTGACGGATAGAGCGCTCTGCATTAAACTCCTCGATTTGCATTGTTCGTGCCGCGAGTGTTCGGATTGATGTAAGAACGAATCTCTTCTCTTCAGGAGTGGGATAAGTAAAAAAGTGCATCGTGCTGAACTGGTGGATATTTCTTGAGCGTATTCTGTGAAATGAATGATGAATATTTCGAGTATCAATTTAATGGTCAATCCTTTCAATTTGGAAAACGTGACACTTGCAAGAAACATAATATTTCAAATATCAAAGGTATCTATTGAACCAAAGAATGTTGAATGGATATGAAATGAACGGTGAAATGACAAATAAGGTGCCAAAACGGATACCACTGCTTAGATGGATGATCAAATTTCTATCTATCTGGGAGGTTGAAATACAGACATACGTGAACGAAGTGGTTATTTAGTACATTAAAGTGGATAAAAAGGTCTTTCAAACACGCGCGATTTATCGAGTAAGACGGCGCAGCCGGAGTGCTCGAAATAGAGCAAGTGCTTGAAAGACCAGTTATGTACAAATACTTTATGCTATTTTTTATTATTCTAAAATCTAATAATGTGTATAAAAAAGAAAAAGGACATGACAAGTTCATCAAATAGATGGAAAAGTAATCAGATATAAATAAACGAGTTGCAAGGTACTCCTGTCAGATCAATAATCGTAGAATTGTCATTTAGACGTCTTCACGTTTCTCGAGTTATTGATGTTGCCATGGTAACTTTAAAAAACTTGCGTTTTTGAAAGTTCGATTTGAACACGCTGAGGCGTGCTCGAAATAAGAAAAATGGGGCACCAATAAAAACAATTTTTGCACTTGGCTAGACCGAACTGACGATGTGTCTACTTCTGACTACAATTTTGAGGTTGATTATACCCAATAAATTATTCTCGTCATATGTTTATGTATATACAGCGTGATTTACTGTCGATGATAGCTGTATAGCCTTTCGTTAAATTGAACATCATGATATGATACATATGTCAGAGCCGAGGTTTCTGAAGTAGAGTAGGAGCCCTTGTATTGATCAATTAACACTTCAAATGCACACGCACCTATTAATAAAAAACGATTTCACAATTGATAGTATATATATTTACAAGTAGCTAAGAGGCAATAAGCTTAAAACTTGGCATCGAATACACCACGATCATGACGGTAATATGCAGACAGTCTGCTTGCCTGCAAACACTCAACAAGACTGATATCCAAATCTGTTATCTTCCTCTACAACTTCGTTTTCCCAGAAGACGTCTTTTGTATTTCCGTCTACCTGCCAGTCCTGACGCCACGTGTCTACGTTATGATAATGATCACACCAGACCTAATCTCTGATTGAATGAGCCCACAATATTTTACGACCAAACTATTGTGTAGAAATGAAATGTCCTACGTTCTCTTCAGATACAAAGATGATCCTATAAGTACATCAATAAATTCCTGAAATATTATAATCAAATTACAGTCTAGGCCAGAACAGACTGTTTTGCATTCTTTTACCGAAGGAAAGACCCTTCGATATTCAATCTCCGCCATATACATATGGAATTCAGGATATGGCAAATAAATTAGAGAATTTTCCATAAAAGGTAAACCCTTGTGCATGGGGTGTGTTAGTATGGAGAGAGTTATCATTTAAAAATTAATGATTACTCTTTAAATATATACAGGGTGTCAATTTGAAAACTTCCCACCCTTAATATCTTCCTTCCAGTAAACAATATGAGTAATCGAAAAAACAGGTCAATTTTATAGTCAAGGGGGACACTTTCACGGACTATTTGTAGCCCTCGTGGTTCAACCCCCTAGGAGGGGTAGATGTTACCCTTAGAATTTTAAATGGGAAGGGGGGTCAAGTGGCACATCATTTTGATGGGCGTTCAATTCTTGTTCCAATGGTTCCCTGACTTATTATTTTGTGATGAGCATTTTCCGAAAAATTGCGTTCTAAACTAACAGAAGTAATTATTAGAACGCCTATACTGAGATGCATTATTGTATTGACTCCCTTTAATAAAAATGGTTAGAAGAGTAGGTGGCACCGCTCCAACCCTTGAACGACAGGAATAAATTTATAACGCATGGGATTTTTTATTTGGTGGTTATTTTCCTTCTACACAATAAAATTTAATTTGCGAGAAAGACATTTCCAACATAAAATCTACTTACGCTTATCTTATTAGCTGTTCGAAATGTTGTCCATTTTGCTCTAAACAGTAATACAGTCTGTTTTCGAACTCCCCTCTAACATTACGGAAAACTTCACTAGGAATTGACTGGCATGCTGCTGTAATTCGTCTTTTAAGTTCGTCAATATCAGAAGGTTGTGTTTTATAAACAACGAATTTAAGATGCCCCCAAAGAAAGAAATCTAAGGGTGTTAAATCCGGTGATCTCGGAGGCCATTCAACTGCTCCCCTTCTGCCAATCCATCTACCCGGAAATCTCTCGTTTAACCACTGTCGGACGGGAAGAAAATAATGAGGTGGAGCACCGTCCTGCTGGTAATGTAACAGATCCTCCTGCAAAAGTTCATTACCTTCTGCATCAATTTGAGTTTCTAGCTCGTGAGTTATAAGAGGATCGATAGTCTCTTCAAGCATATCAAGGTACAGATTGCCAGTCAAGTTTTCTTCCAGAAATAATGGACAAAGAATGGCATTTCCAAGAATACCAGCCCAAACATTAACTTTTTGTGGGTGTTGTGTATGCCCTTCCCGAAAAATATGTGGGTTTTCGTCACTCCAATAGCGACAATTTTGTCTATTAACATTGCCATTCAGAAAAAATGAACACTCATCGCTGAAACAGATGTTTAACAGAAGATTAGGGATGGTATTGACTCGATGAGACATGATTTCACAAAACTCTATTCTTCTATCATAATCATCCTCGTGGAGCTCTTGAAGAATCTGCATTTTATATGGATGAAATTTATGCATTTTCAATGCTTTTCTTATAGTCTCACGTGACATTCCCGTCTGTTCTGATACTGATCGTAAGGAGCTCGTGGGCTCTGCAGCAAATGTTCCCTAAACTTCAATTTGAGCTGCTTCATTTAGTACTCTGGGGTTATTTCTTTTTTTATTTGTCACTGAACCAGTTTCGTAAAACTTATTCACCAAATCAAGCACATACCGGTGACTAACATTACAATTTGGATGTCTTTCGTTAAAAAGACATGCCGCCCTTCGTGCGCACTTTCCAACTTCTCCATAAATTACAATCATTTCAATTATGTCTTGAAGAATGTAAACCATTTTAACACTTTTATACACTTATTAAAGTAATTCCTAAACAGCCCAACAGATACAACGGTATTCACAATACTACCACATAGTTCAAATTTGCTAACCAATTTTTTGCCGGAAAACAGAAACTTTTTACAGCAGAAGTAGCAAAAAAGGAAGGCTATCTGTACAATTTCTGCATTTAATAAACACAACTTTACTACCATCTACGTTTTACTATTAGACTACTTTTTTATGTAAAGTGTTTGGAGCTAATGGCTAATGTTACCCCTAATACAGGGTTGGAACGGTACCACCTAATATTCTAACCAGTTCTGGCCAAACCATGCATCTCAGTATAGGCGTTCTAATAATTACTTCTGTTAGTTTAGAACGCAATTTTTCGGAAAATGCTCATCAAAAAATAATAAGTCAGGGTACCATTGGAACAAGAATTGAACGCCCATCAAAATGATGTGTCACTTGACCCCCCTTCCCATTTGAAATTCGAAGGGTAACATCTACCGCTCCTAGGGGGTTGAACCACGAGGGCTACAAATAGTCCTTGAAAGTGTCCCCCTTGACAATAAAATTGACCTGTTTTTTCGATTACTCATATTGTTTACTGGAAGGAAGATATTAAGGGTGGGAAGTTTTCAAATTGACACCTTGTATATTATAAGTTTCCATATATTGATGAGGAAACTTCCATCCAAATTGAATCACTCATTAAGAAAACAATATTGAAGGAATATCGTAGAATATTGCTTGTTCGTGATTCAATTGACTCATTCTTCGACTTGAAAGATTTCTATCTCTTTCAAATTTTTCACGTTTCAATTGCTTGAATCTGCAATCGTCTTCTGGTGAATAATATTTACCAGAATTAGTTGAATTTTCAAATGTCTGCTATAAAATTTGTTTTTACGAACCTCACAAGTTTTCAGGTAAGCTCCTCTCAAAAGCGGAGCAAGAGATGATTTTGATGATAAATGATTCACGATGTCAGATTATTTCAATGAATACAAGCGTTTCCAGAATCATAGTTTTGGGAACATATGACTAACGATGGAATTTTTCATAGCAGTATTTACAAATTGGAATCACACGATACATAATAAAATTTCACGAAGTTTCACGAAGACAGAATTTTGAGAAAAATATGCTAATACTTCTCTCTGATTGGCCAAGACGTGATCAGGTTACTATCTGAGCTGATCTGAGCTGAAATTGAATCCAATTAGATCAACATGCCACTCAGGGGCGGGGATGAACCATACATGCTCCGGTGGCATTTCGTTCTGACAAGCCCAAAAAAAGTAGAGGGGGTGTCCAGAACAACCCAACCTCTACTCAAAGTGAATCAAAGTCATAGTAATTTATATTTTGGCTAATGCCTCTCTCTTGTGGTACGTCCTTTGAATATTTCCGCCGTAAATAAATAATCCAACATCCTTTGTAATCCTGATCAGAATCTGTGAATTTTTGAATAACAGTTGAGAACTTACATCATGTCCATTGATTTTCCAGACTAGAATTGGTTCTGGATCTGCAAAATCTGAAGTACATTTGGCAGAGAGTGTTTCCCCTTCCATGTAAGATTTTGACAGGCCCTCAATCTTGGGATTCTCTTTCGGGAGAGCTGAAACAAGATAGAATAAAATGATTAATATGAATTCTCACAGAAAATATTAAATGACAAAAAAAGTCATAAAAATGATGATCCTTGGAAGTATGCAATAGTCACTTTGAAAAAGTAAACAATAATTATTTATTATAGCAGTTGTTTCCTTGTTCTCTCAGTGTTCAACATGTTCTTTCAGAGTCAATTTCAAATATCCATAATAAAACTATGTTTAAAAGATTTTCACTATAAATAGGTTTACAAAACCCGCGACAATTGTTTCGCTGTACAACAGCTTCTTCAAGCGGAGAAGTTATACGTATATCTTCTCCGCTAAAAGACCCGGAAAATTATCATGTGAAGGAAACAATGATTTTTCTTTAACAAAGCCGCTTCAAATCCTATCAAATCTTCAGAATAAAATATTGGATTGAATCAACAACCTTAGAAAGATAGTAATAATGACGTTTTTACTGAAGAATAAGAACCCACGATAAGAATCCACGAATTCATTGTTCAATCATAAGAAACGCCACCTTGTGCTAAAGGATCACATTCACGTTTCCTAATCCCCTGCCACGGTCAACTTCTCCAGTTGAACGGACCCTAAATGCAGCCGCTACGCCCCTATCGCAAGGGTATCGCTCTCCATGTAAGACGTTGTTAAGCCTCCCGATCGTGGGATTTTCTCCGCGCGGAACTCTGAAAGATATATCGGAAACTGTAACTACCGCTGGAAGAGTGGAAACGCAATCACATCAGTAATATAATCCCGACGCAAGATTCGCCTCCACCGGCGAATCCGTCTTATGAAACGATTTAAAATTGCAAACTCGCGCTACCTGAGGGGCGGCCTCATTTCTGTGGGGTGAGGCTGCGGAAAAATCCCGCGGACTGAAGATACATTAGAATCGGTTGATCACGTAAGAAAAACCAATAATTTCGATACGGGTCAAAATAGCATTTCATTCAATAATACCCTGCCATGACATGTGAAGCAAACATCTGTATTAATTCATTAGTTCATTGCAAAAGTGTTCATGTAGAAATGCATTGCCAGGTGTTGTACAGGGAAGATTCGGCATTCGAAAGGGGTTGTTGCATTATTTTCTGTTCAATGCTTGCCGACGATACTCCTATTGTATAGGAAAGTTGCGAACGACTGAATTCTTTAAAATCCATTTTCATTGACAATTTCCCTCATATTATATAAACCAACCAAATGCCATCATTTTTTGAATTCAAACCAATGAGAAAAGGACTTTTCTGTCTCCAGCCCGTGGAATTTTCAAATCGGTGTTTCGCTTCTTCCTTATTTATACGTTTCCATAGTTACAACAATTTCTGTGAATGGAGAAACGTCAGTTTGACGGTTCAACTCTTCAACTGACTTAAGGTGCATTTAGTCAACATCATTTTAAAATTGTGTTTAAATATATGTCAAAAACGAAAGTTGAATCTATTATGTCAAATGGCGCCATTTATACAACAATGTTAAGTTTATGCTAAAATCCTTTGATGTTACCGCTATGTTTATGTTAATGCTTGTGCTGAAGTTGACTAAAACCACCCTTAAGGTCGATTCATAAACTTTCCGTTCCGTTCGCCGTTACCGTTGCCGTCTGCGTTCGCCGTTCCGTTACAAGTTCAGTACATTGAAATGCATGAGACCATTCATAAACTCCGTTGACCGATGCCGTCTACCGCTCGCATTCCGTCGGTGCCGTTCAACATAATTCAACTTTATCGTTTGCCGTTTGCCGTCTGCCGTTCGTATATTCATATTTTTTCTTCTAGCATTTTTCCACAATAGTTATTTTCCTAACAAGTGCGGAAAGTGATACTTTCCCGCACGCGACTGCCGTTGACCCGAACGACGCGAAGCGGAGTTCGGGCAAGCAGTCAAGGGCGGGAAAGACACTTTACGCATGGATTAGGAACATTATTTTTTCTACGACCGCATAAATATTCAAAAAGCACATTGAAAATATATATTTTATTTCAACATACAAAACATTCCATGAAAATCCACTAATTATTATCAATATTAATGTAGAAAACACAATTTGTTGCATTCTGCAAATGCGTCAGAATAGCCGGTCCAGAGTAGTTAGTTGGTGGTAACTGGCTGTTAAGAGTAACACTCGTAGATTGCAAAGTGCATGAAGATGACGGAGACGGCATTGGTTGCAAGTTGCCAGTACATGAAAGAATTTTATTCGAGATGGTTTTTTTCTGTTCTACGGAGTCCTCCAAATAACTCTCAGCAACAATGAAATGTACATTTAATAACGATAAATTGACATATTTTACTTTCCCGCACTAGTGCGGGAAAGCGAGTTTTCCCGCACTAGTGCGGGAAAGTGACACTTTCTAAACTAAAATGAGTGCGGGAAAGTGGGTAAAAACGCACGGTCGTAGAAAAATACTATTCCTTAATAAGCCTCCATCGCTTTGAGACCCATATGCACCAATGTCAACAAATGTTAATCTGTACAGATGATCACATGTAGCTAATAATACTATACCAAATGTTTTTATAGTTAAAAAATAATGAACCACTATTTGTTGGGGCATGTATGTTGATGTGTTTGGCATTAATGCTTCCTAAACATTGGGGAAAATTCCATTTTTCGAAAAATCCTTTGGAAATCTTCAACCACTCAGCTTCTGTTGCAGGTGTTTTGAGATACTCAGAACATAACATTTTCCATAGAGCTAGACACGTTTTGTGTATTATATAGTGGACAGTGCTGAGTCCTAATGAAAGGTCCATGCTTGCAAGCTTGTACCTTGTGAGAGATTTCTGAAGTGAAAAAGCTCCTTTAGTATTTTCAACAGTGTCCTTATCCATTACAAAAGCACAACAAGAATAGAAAAATTTAACAAAAACTCAAAACGAGCGCGTGAACCTCGTCAACCGTAAAGAGCGATCGTCAAGTTTATGAAAGGTGCAATATTCTGTCTATGAACGGCGAACGGAGAACGTTAAGCCCAACGGCCAACGGCGAACGGAATGGAAAGTTTATCAGCCGTATGCATAATCAATCGCCAGCGACTCGCCGGAGTTTCGCCGTTCGCTACACAAGTATTATAATGCACAGTCGAGCTCCAAAAAAGTGACAACTACGCGATAAGTCACATTTTGGCGAAACGCTGGAGATGTAGCACTTTTTTGAAGCTCTAATGTGCATTATAGTTCTTGTGTAGCGAGCGGCGAAACTCTGGCGAGTCGCAGGAATAGACTATGCATACGGCTGTCTGAATCGCGCTTTAATGACACATGATGAACAGTTCCTGCAATACGCATTTAGTCCATATTCGTGAAATTGTCTGATCGAATAGATCCCTCCAAAATGCAGAATTTTCAAAATACTTTCACCCTGCCTGTCGCTCAAACTGTGTTGCTGTACAAAACACCACGCGAGCAAGCTCTCGTGGTGTTTCTAAGCAACACAGTTTTCATGACAGCAAGGTGAAAGTATTTTTTGAAAATTCAGCATTTTGTCGGGATATTGCTACCGAAAACAACACCTTCTTTCGCCAATTACGCCCCATTCCACATGTGAAATATTTATTTCACAAAATCGCATCATTTCTGTATGGTATTTAACGGTTTTTTCGTCTTGAATTCAGAAAAATTATTTGTATCATTTTGAATAGGATTTGATCGCATCTTTCTTTTTGAATTCGGAAGACTTATATCGGGATTAATTTTATTAGGATTTGCCACCCCAAACGTTTCTTTCATCTTGAATTCAGAAAACTTATTGGGTATATTTTTGAGAAGGACGTTGTTCTACTCCTCTCATAAAGTATTTTCCAAGGTTTATTTGAATTACTTCTAAAATTCAGAACACTTATCGGGCATATTTTGTAAGAAGGATTTGCCACCCTTATCTGATTATCTGACTCCTCCCATACAGAAGGTTTGAAAGGTTTATTTGCGGTGTTCCAGGAAAGTAAGCGAGCATGTGAGCGAATCATCACCGTCGAGACGAATGCTTTTTTTTATTGAATCTGAAAGTTTCAGTATTTCAAGACAGCATTTTCGCATGCGAAAGAGTTGGGCGGTTCGTCAAAAGGAAGCTACTCAGGAAAATTCAGCCCGTTAGTAATCAGCAATCAAAAAAACCTGTACCGTGGGCTACACGTTCAAGTGTGTCAGCGAATATAATACAGTCAATTCAAGTCAGTGAACGATTGGAGATCAGGGCGGCTATTCTCGAATCATTCAACTCCCAATTTGTATACGAGTAATAATATTTATTCAGAGAAATATACCGGGTGGCTACGGAAGTATTGCCTACGGAATATCTCAGTTATTGTATGAAGTAGGTTTGTGAAATTTGGAGCGTCGATATAATGATATAAGAGCTAGAATTTGAGCATATTGACATGTCGAAGTTAACTTCCGGTCTGACCGGAAGTAACATCAACTTTCTTATTTTAAATGGAAACCCTATTTTTTTTTCTTTTCGCTTTATTCAGCATTCAATTCCCTTTCTAATGACATATCACAAGTTGGTATCTAACCAGACACTAGATCAGAAAAAAATTATTATTGAAATTCACCGAGTAGGCCGTGGAAGCAAAATGAAAGCCAAAAATTGAAAAGTTGGCTATGGAAACCATACGTCACTTGATAACAGTTGCTACTACTGTGATATTTTATTTTCATTCGTCGGCGTTATAAAAAACCGCCAAAAAAAATATTGGAAAAATTGGAAAAAAAAACAATACTCTGTAGGTCCATAACTTAAATAGGAACATACAACTTTTTCTTGCCTGTACTATTCAGCATAACCATTCCTTTCTAATGATATAATAGAAAGTAATTTTTTGAACTGAGATACTGAAAAATCCAATTATTATTCTTCAAATAACAAAACAGATTATCGCCATACGCAAAAATAAAATTAAAAATAATGTGGAATGATAAATTATATCCTGAAGGTTCTAGGTTAAATAGGAACATAAACGTACTTGGTCTGTGCCATCGTCCATAGATATTCTAATATCTACCTATGGACGATGTTTGTGCTATTCAGAATAATCATTCCATTGCAATTATCATTCGAACCAAAATATTAACAAGTAGGCTGATTAAGATGTATTTTGGATTCCCACAGTATATACCTGGGCGTGGGATAAATTATCACAAATGAGACACTAATGATTTGAACAATAATGAGAACGTAGTTATATAATAAAAACAGCAAGTCTAAATAAAATTGATTACACATAATTAGTGATAAAATAGAAGTATTAGAAATGATGTTACCTTTGGACCAGAAATGAACTTTACTCTAGGAAGAATGAATGTACATTTTATATATGGCTATTCAAATTCGAGTATATGTATGGGGATTTTGAAACGGTAAGAGGTTAAATGGGGACAAAATAGTGCATTTCAGAGGTTAAATATATGGACGAAAAAAATCTGACCTAGATTCTTTAGTTCTGGAGTTATACAGAAAAAATCGAAAATTTCGAAAATCTTCTTTTTCCTATATCTTTTCATTTCACAAATATTTTTTTTCAATTTTACCACTTTGCCATAGCAACTTTTTATAGGCTATCCAAATATCTGAATAAAAATTGTATACTAGGTTATCGTATAAATTGGGCTACCCTCAACTTTTAATTTTCAAATACGAACCTGTATTCTTATTGTATTTTTTTCAATCCCAAGAGTCATATTTCATATTGACGCAGTATTTTCATCTGAATTACAGAGTGTTTTGGAAATATTGAACTATTACCAGTAAAATTTCAATTTTTTTATTCCAGCTCTAATTAAAAAACTATCATAGATTAAGGTATAGAATGTTTAGGATGGATGGAAGAAAATCAACATTATCCGACGGAGAATGTCTTCCATCATCCACATTTCAGTTCACGCAACCCATGATCAATGTGTGAAAATGTGAAAATTTATTCTTCATGGCACGTGTATGTGCATATAATGATTACAAAACAAATATCTTCGAATGGCAATCTTCATACTCCAGACACCATTTTGGAAATATTTCATTGTTACTCACTTTTCGAACTACCTATATTTTTCAGCAAGTTCATGGGTATTCTTTGCTATATACAACAATTATGAATAAACCATTTGAGTTCTCATAGTATGCTTTGGAAAATTATTATTTAGTTCACCTCACTTGTCAATATTTTGACAGTTTCTTGGAAATTATCGTTGGTATTTGATAAAAAATCTGTTGGTACTAAAAATGGGTTTCCCTACAGAGCAGAAAGGGGATTTGATTATCGTTTTCTTCTGAAATTGATAATTTTTAAAGAACAATTCGTCTGATTCACCTCTCATTCTCTGATATTATTCAATAAGACTTGTTATGGAAATAAAAAATGTTGAAATTTTACTGGTAATAGTTCAATATTTCCAAAACATTCTGTAATTCAGATGGAAATAGCACGTCAATATGAAACATGACGCTTGGTATTTAAAAAAATGCAATAAAAAATACAGGTCCGTATTTGAAAATTAAATGTTGAGTGTGGACCAATGTATACGATACCTTGTATATAAATTTTATTGAGATATTTGGAGAGCCTACAAAAAGTTGCTATGGCAAAGTGGTAAAATTTAAAAAAATCTTTCTAAAATAGAACGATATAGGCTAAAGACGAATTTCGAAATTTTCGATTTTTCCTGTATAACACCAGAACTAAAGAAGCTAAGTCAGTTTTTTTTTCATCCATATAATTAACCTCTGAAATAGTTACTTTGCTCCCATTTAACCATCTCTCTATCTCATACTGTTATCGATATCCTCATGCATAGACTCGAATTTGAAAATACCTTTATATTATATTAAAGTATTAGATTCATCAATTATTAAATCAATATTCATAAATATCTAGTCAGTATCTGTGATGATTAGGATTACTACTATTTTTTATATCAACATATTGGTGGTTCCATAGTCCTGGCAAGCTGAAAATCCCGGTTTTGAAATAAATTTTGAATGAGTGGTTATTTCTGATGCTTTTGATGGGTAATTGAATGAGATTATATAGTCTAAAAGCTAGGTGAAAGTAAGATATTTGAAGAGTATTTTTTCGTGATTTTGGAGCATGAGAATCATTTTTCTGGCAAGTTAAATACTGGTGTTCTATTATTTGTAGTTCTTGTATATTCATATGTTGCCTGATTGTAGTTTTGAAGAAGTACAGTACCCATCTGACGTCTAGAATCAATATTTCTTTATGTAGTGAGTCTGTCGGGTAAGTTTTTTTCCTGAGATGGATTATTTTTTACATAAATTTTTGTTATTGTTCCAGGTGTTTTATAGAACTTGTGTATGCTGCTTTCCAAGCATTTATCTCGTATGCAAGGTGGGTTTCGAACAATGTATAATATAGCTACGCATAAGGATGGTCTCATGTATTTCAACCTGTATGTAACTATACGTAGTTTCTTTACCAGATAATCAATATGAGCATCCCATTTAAGGTGAGCGTCAATATATTTACCAAGGTATTTCATGTGATTCACTGATAAAATTAAGAATTTCGCGTCATCGCATTTTATTGAAAGAGATTTGAAGTCTGGTAGGTTGTTGGCGTACGAAGTGAAGCTTATGTAGAATGTTTTGGATATAATAATACTTAGTTATTTGTTTTCGAACCTTTGAAGGATCTTTCGAAATTTCAGAGAATTATTTGATTCCAAGTGATAAATAACTGCTGTGTCGTCAGCAGAGCTAATGATTTCACCTTCCACATCTGGCCAGGAAAGATCATTTAAATATATGTTAAAAGGTAGTGGGCCCAAAACGTTTCCTTGAGGTACACCGTATTCAACAATGTGTGAGCTGCTTATGATATCTTTGATTTGATTGAATGGAAGAGACAAATATACATATTTTATGTGTATTAGTGTGAAATATTGAATCTTATAAACTCGACAAAGGACCCCATATCATAACAACACTGTTATCGTTGATGTGGATGAATGATTTCCACTACCTATAGCTTCCACTTACATCAACAAACGTTGGTGTTCTAGATTGTGACTATAAAAATACGCCACATGAAACTTAAATTATTGCCCCCTTCATATACACAAGAGATTCATATTTTGGAATATTCCCAGCCTTACATGGAACTAGTTTCAGAGTTTATCAAAAGCTTTATGGCCACTAGAGAAGATACCATAAAATTCTTATTTGTTCGAGCTATAAAAGTCAACCTCTCCAGAAAAAGTGAGATATTTCATACTAAGCTTTCTCGTTATTATCTCTTAGGTGGGTAATTAAGAATTTCTTTTGGTTTTAATCATGATAGGCTATTCGGAATTGAAAATTTTCATAATAACTTTGAAGAGAGTTTTTGCTAATAGTCTTCAAAGGAGCGATTAAGGAATACTTTGCACTTTGGCCCCATTTTTGTTCTACTGCCTGTCTTATTATATAGCCTGGATTTACCACAAATTATGGACGAATAAAATGGTATTTTATTTTTCACTACAAACTAGATATTTCATTAGGATAAAGCAACAATAAATATTTTCTATATATCATAATCCTAAGATTTTATGGAAATGGAAATATTCAAGAAGAAAGGACATTGAACCAAGAAATGTTTTCACGACAACTTACAGTGTGTCAGATTCGAAAGCTGCCAGTGGGTATTCTTCGGAAAAAATATCGGGAATCAAATCAAATATATTTCATAAATTTCGAATACAGATATGAAGGCAAAAAAAGCAATTAAAAATTCAATTGAAAATAGACATGCATTCCTTACCTGATGAACATATCGAGTGAACTGATATGAATCATCTGAACTAAGACTTGAGTAGTGGACCTCAATCTTTAGTTAAAAAAGTTGTTGAAACATATTGAAATGGATGGCAAGTCATGACATGAATTTTAGAAATACAATATATATCATAAACTGAACTATAAGTGTTGTAGTTTCCGTCAACCTGTTACGCGCAACCCTCAGAAATATTTGAGAGACTTGTGCTAGTAAGGGAAGACGCAGCCCTTACATTTCAACGTGTGATGCCATTTACGAAATACTGAATAATAAGAAAACAGAAATAAAAGAGATATAAAGAACAATATAGAAATGGGATATAAAGAACAATATAGAAATGGGTGGGACAGAGAGGGACAAACCACTACTATGCTTTTTCATAAATTTGCTGGAAATCAATCATTTCAATATTTTGATGCATCCCTTATTTTTGATATTTTATTAAGTCATAAAATTTTAATTCTGGTCCGTATTAGGACACAAATCTTTTTGTATGTGATATTTTACATAGAGGTATTTCGATGGGGAGATTTGTTTGTCGTACCTACGTCTATTGTGGGAAAGAAATTGTCTTTTTCAAGAGCTTGAATAGCAGATCTCATTCTTCAGTTGAAAAGGTAGTTGAAAAATATTAAAATGTATTACCAGTCATGACAAGAATTTCAGAAATGCAATACAATATACAGTGTGTCCAAGATAAAAATGAACAGCATGGGGATATCGGAAACGGTAAGAGATACGGGGTCGATTAAATTAGAGAAAAGAAGCGCATTTATGTGCCCAACAATATGCCATTTAGAAAGTTTTAACATTCCGAATAGTTTCGGAGATAGGTATCCGAGAAAAACCAAAATTTGAGAATTTCGTTTTTATTTTCTCCTAGCTTTATTTTCAAAGGAAATATGAAACAAATAGCACTTTGCCATGGCCACTATTTAAGGACTACCTTATAACGTAAGCAGAATTTTTCTGCGACGTTTCGTCTTTTAGAAAACACCATCAACTTTTTATTTTTATAAAGACCGAAACTAAAGTATACCCTGTATACGACTCCATTTTTCATTGTGAATACAGCAACGTATCACTCAATATGATTTCAGAACCATTTCTCGCGAAAAATGAAATTTAGTGATTACTTAATCTGTTTTTCTTCAATTTTAGATAGCAGGCGCTGGAAAAAATAACATGTTCTGTTGTCATAATAATAGTGTAGTTTGGTAGAATTTTTGTCATATTACCGTTATATCTCGTTACCTATGTTAAAAATGGAAAACGGTAGCCTTTCGAATACTGAAAAATATGTTGTCATGTTACATTTTGTGCCAAAGAAATTGTGTTGATGCTGAACGTGCGTACTCTAATATGTATCCAGAAAGGCGACAACCTGGTAAATCAATATTTAGACGGTTAGTTTTTAATTTCAAAGAATACGAATCATTTGAAAAACCTGTGGTTTCCCGACAAAAGCTATCTAATGAAGAAAGTCAGCGTGATGTGTTACAGGTCGTTGTCGAAAATCCTGAGATATCCAGCACACCATTGGAGATAATACCGGAGTGGCCAAATCCACCGCTCACTTCATTTTAAGAAAAAATAAATATCATCCATATAAATTTAGGATTTGTCATGGACTCAGACCAGGTGACGATGCAAGGCGAAGAACCTTTTGTGAATGGTACACTACAAAATGCCAAGACGATGAAAATTTCCTTTGAGGATATATCAAAAATAAAGTGTACTATAATTATAATTTTCAAAATGAACATTTGCTAAGATCGGTTGCTGCATCCTTTAACAATATTTTTCCGAACATGTTAACTCAAGTTTTGAATTCGTCTGTGAGAAGAGCATACTTGTGCTTAGAAAATATCGGCGGGTTATTTGAACACTTGTTATAAGTTTTTGTTTATTTTCATTTAATACATATTAGCTCCTTGTTATTACATTACAATTACATTTATAAACTAAACTTTTGATTTGCGACTTATCTTTGTATTCAACAACGCAAAAATTCCGGCAAGTGGTAAGTTAAAATTTAAACTTGTGTAAATAAGACTAATTAATTTACTTTATGTATCAAAATATGACATTTTTTCCAGCGCCTACTATCTAAAATTGAAGAAAAACAGGTTAAGTAATCACTAAATTTCATTTTGCGCGAGAAATGGTTCTGAAATCATATTGAGTGATACGTTGCTCTATTCACAATGAAAAATGGAGTCGTATACAAGGTATACTTTAGTTTCGGCCCATATAAAAATAAAAAGTTGATGATGTTTTCTAAAAGACGAAAAGTCGCAGAAAACTTCTGCTTACGTTATAAGGTAGTCCTTAAAAAGTGGCCATGACAAAGTGCTATTTGTTTTACATTTCCTTTGAAAATAAACGTAGGAGAAAGTAAAAACGAAATTCTCAAATTTCGGTTTTTCTCGGATATCTCCGTAACTACTCGGAATATTAAAACTTTCTGAATGGCATATTGTTGGGCACATAAATGCGCTACGTTTCTCTAATTCAATCGACCCCGTATCTCTTACCGTTTCCGATATCCCCTTGCTGTTCATTCTTATCTTGGACACACTGTATATATAACAATATTTCTTACTCAAAATAAATCTGGTTCTTGTTATAATGTTACCGTTGAAAATCGTTTTGGTTTTGTCATCATAATTTCTATCAGAATTCTGGGTAATCTCTTCATTATAAAAGAGGTTTAATATATTCCAACTCATATAATGCAGTGATTCATTACTGATACTGCTGAGGCATTACAGACCATGAACATAATATTTCAGATTCACAACATCTCCGAGTTGGTAAAATTTATAAATTAAATTTCTCCTCGATTGAATTGAGTTCTCTTTTCAACATTTGGTAAACCATTCTCATTTATGCAACATGTCATTATCATAGTTACAATCACTATCACACTCCTAGTCTTAGTCGTTGACTTAAGAAATTTTTATATTTATGCATCGCAGTCATTAGCTTGAAAATTAAGGATTCAGGTAACATCATTACTGTTTATCCATCGGAGACGATCCATCGCATACAGTGGAGGTGAAATTCAATAGGAAATTGAAAAAACTTACAGTCTATCTCCACCAAAAATATTCTTTATTGTAGCTGTCATGCAGTCAGAAGACTGACATCACGTTGATATCATGTAGTCAGAAGACTAACATTAAGGGGGAGGACATGTTTCGAAGGATTAAACCTTCATCTTCAGCAAAAAATATGAGTTAGTTACAAGTCGATCTAAGGAAAAACAAAATGGTTACCAAAGAGTAATGAATAACAATAAAATGTGTGAACCTACCATATTATGGTGGAAAAATCACATTCAATGGGAAAAATTTTAGTTTAAGGAAAACTTTTTTGCCATGGAGTAATCATTATTGATTTTTTGGATAAGGGAAGGACAATAACTGGAGATTACTATTCGACATTACTGACCACTCTACGGGAAAAAATTAAAGAGAAAAGACGCGGAAAGCTATCCAAAGGTGCTTTGTTTTTGCAGGACAACGTACCTGCAAACAAATCTCATGTTGCCATGCAAAAAATTCGTGATTTAGGGTTTGAATTACTAGAACACCCCCCTTATTCACCAGATTTGGCTCCGCCCGACTACCATCTCTTTCCTCAACTGAAAAAAAGTTTAAAAGGTCGTAAATTTTTCTTCTAACGAGGAGTTAATAAAAGCTATGGAGGTCTGGTTTGCAGAGCAAGAAGAAACATTTTTTTTGAAAGGTCTAGAGACGTTGCAGGTTCGCTATAATAAATGTTTCCAATTAAGAGGAGAATATGTTGAATAATAAAATATTTTGAAATTTTGTTTTGGTTCTATAGTAGGAAAAGCAATTATACAGATATATATCTATAACGCCTGATGGGTTGGTGGACAGGGTCACAGGCAACCACCCCGGATCTCCGAGTTCCAATCTCGTCTCCGACAACTTTTTTTTGAACCCAGCCAAACGCGTCAAACTAGTCAGCCATCTCGGTTGGAAACGGCTCGACTCTGGGAGAAATTTTGTTTAAAGAGAAATTTGACTTGAAAACAGAATTCTGGTAAATAAAAGATTTTGTTAAGATTTCCTCATGGGTAAGATCCCAAGGCCATCAGACATAACTTATTTTTAAAAAGATGAAGACTTACGTTCTGAGTAGTGTCTCACATTGTACTTTTAATACCTGCGTGCTTGTGGAGCTCGCTCTGTGACACCTGGGCAGGTACCAGGTGAGAAAGGTAACTAAAATAAGAGTTACCTAACTTAAATTTGTATGGCTGATTTTTAAATATATATATATTGTAGAATATCACTCTTAGGCCGGCCACTCACGTACAGTTTTAACTGTCAGTTTGAACTGTGCAGTTATAACTGTCAGTTACAACGGTACGTGTGTGGCTATTTTAGTCACAGTTCAACTCCAATTTTTCAACTGTACAGTTTAACTGAGAGAAATGAAATTATTCATATTTTTAACTGAAATGACAAACTGAACTGAGTGTGTGTGGCGGTTTGAACTGGCATATTCCACACTTGTCAGTTTAGTTAGTGTCGACAGCCTGTGCATCAACATGTCGCGTAAACAAAACCAAGTTATTGTTGACTTTATCGAACTATATAGATCGGAACCTTGCTTATGGCAAGTTAAATCTGCTGATTACCATGATCGTGCAAAAAAGGATGCAGCATACAATAAATTGGCAAAGAAGTTGGAGGAATTGGAACCTGGTGCCACAAAACAAACTGTTCTTGCCAAAATAAACAGCCTGAGGTCAGCTTTTCGCAAAGAGCGAAAGAAAGTTGAGGCAACAAAGAAGTCTGGAACATCTGCAGA
Organism: Chrysolina oricalcia; assembly: GCA_944452925.2. Classification (NCBI taxonomy): domain Eukaryota; kingdom Metazoa; phylum Arthropoda; class Insecta; order Coleoptera; family Chrysomelidae; genus Chrysolina; species Chrysolina oricalcia. The sequence goes on from OX101827.2 coordinate 36,520,123, forward strand.
CAGCATTTACAAACCGGTGCTTTGGTACTATGACCTGTTTGATTTTCTACATGATCAAGACACCCCAAGAGCGTCAACTTCAAATCTGGACAGTGAAAGTGAAGAGGTAAGAAAAACACGATATCATTATTGTGCATAAGGTATTTATTTGTTTTTTAATATGTGGTTATCTTGCCATGGGAGTTTGCCATCATTCATGAAATAGGTCATGAAATTATTTCTGATTTTTTTTGCCTCATTACCAATAGTTCCAGCACGACGATTAAGTGGAATCATGTTCGATTGAGAACTATCGCAACCGATAGAAATAATAGACCCGTCATGACTATTTTCTTGATACATACAGGTTGCAGGGGCGTATGTACTAGATTGATGTTCAATCAAAAAGTTATGTAAAGCACAAGCAGCCATCACTACCTTCTCTACATTCCGTGGTTCTAAATTAATTGCGGACTGAAAGATACGAAACCGTGAGGCAAGTATCCCAAAAGCGTTTTCGACAGTGTGCCTTGCTCGAGATAATCGATAGTTAAAAATCTCTTTTTCGGCGGAATCTGTGAGTCCTTGCCGAAATGGCTTCAAAATATCCGTTCTGAGAGGAAACGCATCGTCCGCAACGAAGACATACGGAACATTCTTGAAATTGTCGGTAACATCGTCAGGCTGGGGAATATTTAAACTCTCGTTCACCAGTCTTTCAAAAAAAGATGTGTTCTGAAGAACACCTCCATCGGAAATTCGTCCATTTGTTCCAAAATCCACCATTATGAATCGGTATTTTGCGTCAACTATTGCTAGAAGTACCATACTATGTTTGCCTTTGTAGTTATAGTAATAAGATCCAGAGTTAGCAGGTGGAATTATATCAATGTGTTTGCCATCCATGGCACCGATGCAGTGTGGGAAATGCCATCTGTCTGCAAACAAAGTTGCAATCTCCTGCCATGTTTCTTCTGACTTAGGACACTGAAACAAGCAGGACACAATAAATTTAATGTTAAAATAGGTGCGTTTTGAGTTTTTTAGTATTTTAACAATATCGTATTATTTTTTAGGAATCGACTGACACTCCACGTCCAGTTGAACAAGCAGTAAACGATGATGTTGATGGCGCTACATCAGCAACTGAGAATGTTCCAGCAAAACAACAAAGGCCACCACTTTCAAGGCCTGGTTTGAATAAAAAAAGAAAGCTGAATGATGAACTGTCAACAGAAGTTCTGACTACAGTGCGTGACCACTTCAAAGCACCTAGGGAACAATCTGACCGGTATGATCTGCTAGGAAAAACAGTTGCTGTGCGATTGAGAAGTCTAGGAAAACGTCAGGCACTCATTGCGGAAAAAAAAAATACTAGACGTGCTATTTGAGACTGAAATGGATTCTCTAATGCCATCGCCAATGGATCATTACAGTTTATCAGGACGGCAACTGCCTAATACCACTCAGACACCGTCAACGGTTATAGGTGCGTCATTCAGAGAAACTCAGAACAACAGAAGTGGTCAATCCCTCTACTCTCACAACTCAGCATCCTCTTATATTAATAATTGTACTCCAAGTACCGCACCGTCACCGTCAAGAGAGACACCTAGCTCATTAACAGCAATTCATTATTCTGAGAACAACTCAGCACCTTCTTATTTAAATAATATGAGTCCAAGTCCCACACTGTCAGAAAGTCATTATTCTCAGAACAGCTCAACATCCTCTTATTTTTCTTCTTTCCGTGATGTATGAAGGAATTAGGCACAAACCATTATTTAACTTTGAATTCTAATTTTAAGTCAATTCTTTGATTCAATTCGATTCCTTTGTACAAATAAAAGCAGTTTTCTAGTAACACATGTTTTAATTATTCTTTCAGAAATTATAAATGAACAAATCTGTACATACCTGCATATACTCCCTCAACACTTTGTAAAGGGCTGCACATGTGTCTGGGATAATTTGTCCGAGTGCTTGAGGAGATATTCTTGTAGAAAATTTCAGACACTCATACGAACGTCCTGTTGCTAAAAATCTCAAGGTTGCAGTCAATCTTTCGTGTGGATATATTGCTTTTCTCATGACTGTATCTTGCTTCTTAATCAAAGGAGAAACCAAGGAAAGTAATTTTTGGTACACTGTTTCAGTCATGCGTAAATAATTGAGAAAATCTAATGGCTCTTCCCTTAATTCTTTTAATAAATTTATGTGGGAAGATGCATTTCGTTTTTGTAGCCACTTCTTGCACCACTGTTTACGCTTTTTCTTTTTTCTTTTTTGTAATAACATTGCAAACAGTAAACCGACCGCGGCCATATTGTCGTCCCCGTTTGAATCCATGGAGAAAACTGAAGGAATGCACAATTGAACTGCACGTCTGTGTACATATCAGTTCACAGTTAAAACTGTCAGTTTTAACTGCACAGTTTTCACTGACAGTTAAAACTGTACGTGAGTGGCCGGCCTTTTAAGTAATTTCAAAAGTGTCAGACGCTTTCCATGGACCAGAACTTGTGTCTGACGCTTTAAAGATAAAAAAAAAATAACCTAACCTAACAAACTATTACAAAGTTATATTCAATCAGTCAGAAAAATTGTAATGACCAAAGATCCCCTAAACACAAAACTTTTTCAACTATGAGTAAGAGCGCGAGAGCACTATGCATGCGTTTCAGAGCGAGTGCCAGTCTACTGTGTATGTGTATGCGTCTTCCCTAGATCACACAAGTTTCTCGGAGACTTCTGAGGGTTGCGCGTAGGGGTGCAATCGGTTGACGGAAATAACAATTTTAACAATTTTTTGAAAAAAAAATTTGTTGGAGACGAGATATGAACTCGGAGCTCCGGGGTGGTAGCTAGTGACTCTGTCCACTATGGGTTACAGAAAAATATCTGTAGACTGGAAATTCAACTAAGTGAGTAGTGTTTTTACGTACCTTGATTCCCTAATATCTGAAGAATGGTCATCTGGACAAGCTAGCTGGTAGGCATGCGAACATAGTACATACTAACACTACTCAATCGTACACATTTCGTTCGTTTAAAATTAAGTAACGTCTGACGGCCCTGGGATCTTGCTCTATAATATCACAAAGATACTGGAGGGGATGGGTCCAAGATAGGATCCTTGCGGTATCCCGTATGTTCGTTTATAAGACGAAACATCTTGTTATTGATGGTAAAGTGTTGAATTATAAACTGTAACAAGGGAAGAATGTATCCCAGCAGCGACCCAAGCATCCCGAAATTCTCGAGTTTTACCATGAGGGTATGCAGATATAAAACATGTTAGGGGTCATCCAAACTTTCTGAATAGTTTTTGAGGAAAGAGAAGGATCTTCCTTTTCGTTAGAACAAGAACATAATGATAATGCGAATATGAAATATACATTTTGTTAAACCTTTCTATCTTTGCTTGATCTATTGTCATACATCTGCAGTTGAGCTAGAGTACTTTTCCAGCCAAAAAACTGATCAAAACATAGTAGTTCATCATGAATCCAGTTACTAGATTAATGCCATTCAACATTCACACATTCAATCCGATCCCAACGCTAATTAGACAGAGTGACGAAAAGTTTTCCGCCCCTCCGCCTGAGAAAGGTTAATGAATATGTCATTTCAATTATATAAATGCAGCCTGATTACCTATCCCGAGACCTAGATTGGAGCGTCAACGAGACTACGCTCTAAACTCTCAACCCCTTGAAAGCCCATTCAAAGTCCTTGAATTACTACCTCAAGGATAAGTCGGAATCTGGTCCTTTGGGATACGGCTTGGAAGAGATCAAGGAGGACAGATATTACTTTCATATTGTATGAAAATGTGTATGTAGTCGGCGTGGCTTCAATTTGTAAATCAGGCCAAGTGGAGTAATTTGTTTAACATAAACTCCAAACATGCAGCTCATCATATGTTTTATGAAATGGTTCCCCAAGTTGGTCAACGCTCTCTTATATATTGAATGAATGGTTAATTACGTAAGGATGACTGTTGAATCTTGTAAACTGTTGAATAGTTAATTTAATATTTCAATTAGTAGAATTCATGTGAAATCAAAGTGTAATGATGTATTTCGTAATATGTTTTCTACTAGCGTGCGGAAAAGTCCACTTTTTCTCACACATTTTAGTTTCGAAAGTGTCACTAATGGCCACTAATGGCCCTAGTATAAGCTCATCGAATAAATGTCAAACAATAATAAATAACTGACATTTTTTATTTTTCACTTTGAGCAACATAAAAATAAACCTGTCATTCAAAACACAATCTTGTCGAAACCAATTTTACCGTCTCAGCTTTTTCTAGTAAAATCATTTTTCATAGATTCTTCAGACGAAGATTTGCCAGAGTCAGTTTTGGAAGCGGCCAGAACTGCAAACTTGGATCTGCTACCATCAAAATCCCGTTATAGGTATGAATAGGAATATATTTTGTTTGACAACTGGTGTCAAAAAAATAAAGGAATTACAACTATTGAAGATGCCGTGTTTTGCAAGCCAAACACTCTTTGGTCCAGGTAATCAATGATGAAAAATGGTTTCAAACTAAAAAGACGTCGATATAAGCAAGCTTTTCAAGGCATATATAAAAAACAAAACATTGGATTTAGACCAAAAAGGCAAAACATTTCTTGAAAGTGGAAATTTTTGGGTTTATAAATGAAGCGCCTGACGAAAGTTTTCTTCGTATAAAAGTTCCTACGATTTTTGGTTTGGCGGGCGCATGTAGGCGAGAAGAATTATCAAAGATGTCTTTGAATCATATTGATGACAAAGGAAATATTTTTTTAATAAATAAATCCCAGACGCAGAAAAACACTATTTCAGAAGCTTTGTGATTTCTGAAGAAGCTGAAAATGGAAAATTGCCAAATTTGTTCAAAAAGTATGTGAGTTTAAGAAAGCCTGAAACCCATTAAGAGATTTTTTTTGTGAAATATAAGAAAGGAATTTGCTATAATGAATCGGAGGAGCCACAACTGCTTTAAAATACGTGGTGGCTGGAAATCAACCGCAGTTGCAGTGGGTCTTATATCGACGAATCGATGAAAATAAGTTCGACGTAGATTCAATTGAAAATAGAGAAAAATTACCTTCAAATTCTAAAACTTGTAAAAGTCAGGAAAATTTACCAGTTGAGATTGAAGCCAATAAAAGTCCAAATATAACTGTCAGTCATTGTGGAAATGTAACATTCAATATTGTTAATAATCAATTAACTAAAATTGAATAGTTACTAATGATTTGAAATACGTAATCAATTTTCATTGTATTTTATAATAACTTCATTATATAGTAAGAAGCTGGTGAATAAAGAAATGTCGCTGTGGTCGTAGAAAAAGTATAGTGTACAACTAGCATGGACTGTCCATTTTTCACCCATTTTACATTCAGATGTAGCTGGACCATTTGCCATAAAATCTGTAGGTGAAAAATTCTATTATATTTCTTTCATCCATGACTTTTCTAGAAATGCTGGTATAAAGAGGAAGCAGTAAAGGAATACATCATATGAACAGAAAGACAAACTGGGAAAAATGTGATAACATTCAAATGCAATAATGGGGGAGAGTACCAGTCAAAATCACAAGACAATTTTTTCGGGATCAAAGTCATGCAATATATAGGGTACACGGAACTATTTGACTAACAGAACGGTTCAATAAAACTTTGACAACCATTGCAAGAACAAGCCTGATATACTCCAAACTCCCTCAATTACTCTGGGCAGAAGATACTGCTTATTTTTTCATCCAAGAAATCGTCTTTCATGGCAAAACGCCATTCGAAATTTCCCATGGATTCAAACCGACCATAGCCCACCTGAAGAGTGTTGGACAGAGAGCATTAATATATCCAAATTGCCAAAGAAAATCAAATGTCTGGAAGAAAATTATGTGCTAGAACTACAGATTCATCATTGTTTGGAGACTGAGATGAAACTGATTGGTATCATTTTTGGACTGGAAAATGAATGTCAATTTCGAGAGATTACAAATGTATTATTTATGAAGAAATTGACACCGCGATAATCTTGCTAATGAGAAAAATTCCAATCATAAATTGAATAATAAGAGAATTAGTCCATTGTAACTCAAATAGAAAGGGATTCTGATGAAGCGTCAACGATTACTACTGAAGTTAATACTATCAATGGTGATAATGATTTAGGTCTAAATCATTACTTCATGTTACACTTTTTGCAGAAAAACGTCCTCACAATTTGAAGATTTTCATAGAATGGCTCTGGATGAATCCTCCTCTCACGAAGAAGCAATAGCTTGTCCTGAATCCAGTGAATGGCTTGCAGCCATTCATGAAATGCTAGAATCAATGAGAAAGAAATGAAGTCTGGAACATCATTGAGAAACCTTCAAATATAAGAGTAACAGGATGCCGCTGAATATTCAAAAAGAAGTTATCAGAAAGAGGAGAAATAATCAAGTTAAAAGCAAGACTGGTTCTCAAGAGTTCTCTCAAGTACCAGTGGAAAATTTTCATCCTTGATTCGGTGTGAAACAACATGCATTTTGATTGCTACTTGTGTTCATGAAAATATGGTGGTGAAACAAATATCAATACAACATTTTTATATGGTTATGTCGATGTTTATATGAAGATACCCCTATTGGGTTGAATAAAGAACCAGGGAGAGTATGTTTAGTAAAGAAGAGCATTTTTATGTCGTGAAGCAATCTCTCCGGCAAAGAAATTTGAAATCAGTTGGGGTTCTGAAGCAAATCTATTCAAACTATAATCAGCAGATCTATATTTAACATCCTGATACTAGGCTCCACAGAAGAGAAGTCAAAGGAAATGAAGAATTCACTAGAAGAACACTTTGAAGGTAGGTTTTTGAGTATTCCAAGTTCCTCCTCTATTCAGATTGGGTGGACTAAAAATTCTGTCAGTTCGTACCAAGAACAATATACAGGGTGTCCCACGAAGTTTTGGACAGGGAATATTTCAGAACTCGATAGTAGTGCAGAATTGTAATTTTGGGGTTCTGAATGAAAGCAATTGTTGCAGATTTTTTTGATACTATGTTACCCAATGAGCCTTTTGTTTTCGGTCACTTGTCATCTGATTCAAAATCTTTAATGGGACCCTCTGTATATTTTGGCATTTTTATATTCCTCCCGATGAAACAATTTCAACGTGGTCTAAAACGATTAATTCAAGAAATACAGGTAGTTCAACATCCTTTGTCCCACGACGGTTTTTGATAAAATATGGATGATTAATTTAATTTTGCCTTGTTTTAATCATCACATAAAATATAGAAGCTCAAGTACACAGGGTGACCCTAAACCTAAATAATTTGGCAATTGCTCGTTTCAGACGTCGTGGGACAGAGGATATAAGTACCTGTATTTTTTGAATTGATCGTTTTAGACCACAAGTGTGATAGTTCGTTGAAATTGTTTCTTCGGGAGGAACATAAAGATGCCAAAATATACAGGGTCCATTAAACCTTTCTGTCCCGGGCCTTAATTTACATGTTGGTCCCTCATTCCCAGAGGTTTTTTCATGCTTAGAGTCCAATTGCCTTATATATACGTCGCATATAAATAAACAGATAAATGAACAAACAATGTTTATTTTTTGTTATGTTAATGAGAAATATATATTTTTTAACAAACTTAAACGTTTTCTTTTCAGAAGTACTCATCAGAGAGCAAAACCAACTTAAAAAAATGTTACTAAAAAAATAATGTAAAAAATGAACATTAAATGTTTTCTTTTGTGTGGTACTCCTCAAAACATGGTACTATGCAAAGGCCGACTCCGCATCTTGTACACATGTATCTCGAATCGCTCCTTTTTTTCTGGTCTTTTCTGTGACTACAAACGACACATCGCTTCTCTTTCTTATCAGGAACTGAACTAGGAAAATGTCACCCTTTGAGCCTTTGAGGATTCTTTGTTAAGGGTTCATACTTCTGTTTTTTTTATCTTTACATCTGAAACAAGATGAAGAAATAGGTGCACAATAAAAAAAAACAATTATTACAAACCTACCTATCAAAAAGTGCCTCTATAATGGTAAGCTGATAATCTGCAAGAGGTAGCCTTTCTGCAGTTTTTGTCAAATAGAGTGCATGTGTGTTGAGAAGGGACAGATCAACAACGTGGAAATATAGCTTTTTATACCATGTTGTGGCCTTTCTTACACATTCCGTGTAGCTCAACATCATATCTGATAGATCTATTGCACCCATATTTTCGTTGTAATCAACAACAGCTGGCTTTTGTATGGGCTCTTTGGTTTCGAAATCTACTTTGTCTAACGTTACCATGCGATCTTCGTGAAAAATAGGCAGCATCGTAACATCACGCCTATCCTTCCATTTCACACACATCAGATTTTCGGCACACATCGAGATAGACTCGCCTTTAGATAATTTTTGAGTTGAATTTGGTATCTCTTTACGATTCGAACGGACTGTCCCGCAGGAATTAGTCTTATGATCATGCAGATATGTACACAAGGTAGGGCTAGTGTACCAGTTGTCTGTGTACAGGTTATGGCCTTTATTCAAATATGGTTCCAATAGATTTGCTACTACTGAGCCTGATATTCCAAGTTCATGGAACAAAGTAATATTTGTCGATTTTCCATTCTAGACAATAACACCTAATACATATCCTGTCTCGCAGTCACATATTAGAAAAAGTTTTATTCCAAAGCGATGGCGTTTAGTCTTTATATACTGTTTGAATCTCAAACGCCCCTTGAAAAGAACTAAGCTCTCGTCAATAGCAAGATTTTGAAATTGAGTGAAGTACTTTTGGAACCGTGATGTAATTTTATTGAATACTGTTCGCAGTTTGTGAAAAGAATCACCTTCTTTTTGCTCAGCATTATTTGAGAAGTGTAGCATGCCAAGGATTGCTTGGAAACGATTCCTTGACATTATTTCGGAAAATATTGGTGTATGAAGCAACTTATTAGTTGACCAGTTTACTCTTACTCTATTTTTCCCATGTCGTGAGGCCAGCATCATAACACCCAAAAACACGTAAAATTCGTTGATATCAGTTTCGCTCCATTTCTTAGCATATTTGTTGGTTTCAGAGACAATAATCTCAACTATTTCTGTGTCCATAAATAAAAGAAAATAGCTTAAAGCATCTGACTTATCTTCTATGGAGTCCAGGTGTGCGCTGGTCTCTCTAACATCAAAATCATGCACTACGGGAATAAACGGAGTTTTGTTCCATTTCAGACCCAAATTTTGTTTTAGAGCCAAATTATCTTGAATCACTCCAGGTGACTTATCATTTGTGTTTCTGTCTGGAACATCAACAGGATATTCTTCCTCAGATAACTCATTATTGCTATTTTCAAGCTCATCAAATATAACTTCATTTATCTCGTCATCTTCATCCGAATCGGGATTATACTCAGTGCCACTAGAGACATATGGCTCTTCATCGGAGTCTAGTATCTCCAAAATATCGTCATATTCCTGTTTTGTTAGCCCACAAAAGTTATACTCATCACACCTTTTACGCTTAGAGCCACGTGCTTTCCTCATATCGCGCGCAATATTGGTACTGTTGTGCGCGAAATGCGCGAAACTGAATTTGTTTCCACATGCGAAAGCGTTATACCGACCTGCAGCTCGACCTTCGACCAATGTATGTACCAGGGTTGCCACTAGTGCTACAATATAGCATATCTACAATATGAGAATATATACGGCAACATTTGCGGATTGGGACAAATAATCTAACATTTTCGGACATATTTCTACGGCATTGGGACCCCATTGGGTCTAAAATTTTATAAGTAGCGCATATTTTTGGCTTTGGTAAACTGACACCATTCCACCTTGAACGTATATATACGGCGGCTGGGACTACAGACCCACTTTTCAAAAAACATTTATATGCGGTGTTGGGACAGAAAGGGTTAATAATTTTGAATCTGATGTCACGTGACCAAAAACAAAGAGCTCATTGGGTAACATAATATCAAAAAAGCTGCACCAATTGCTTTTATTCAGATCCCCAAAATAACAATTCTCTACCATGATACTACAAACGAATTAGATATGCTCACGCGCATCTTCCCTCGACGCCCCTCCTATCGATGACGTCAGTAAGTGACAAGAGTAGTGATCAGCTGTATGTTGTCTTATGGGTAATGGGTGTTTTCAAAGTGTTTTTGCCTCATTTTGAACGAAAATGGTTATGTGCGCCGTTGTAAATTGAAATAATAATAACAATTTAAAGGTCAAAACCAAGTGCAGCTATTTTTCGTTTCCTAAAAATACGACTTTATGCGGAATATGGGTGCAAAGGTGTGGTCAGCGATTTAAATTCAATGTCACCAATGCCAGAATTTGCTCGGAGCATTTTCTAAAAGAGGACTATAGTTTGAAACATAGGCTGATGGATTTTTCTGCAAGGCGACCTAAATTAAAAACTTGTTGGGTATGCAGCAAGGATAATCTTATAACACTTGTTCTAATATTTCGACAAAGTTTATTGTCATCATCAGGGAATGAGTGTCCGTGCGGTTGTGTGCATAGATATTATAAAATATAAGTTAACAATTGCAATGTACATATTAAAACAATTAGTAAGAGTCTTTAAAGGTTGCCATCACCATTAATTAAACTTTTATAGTCGGAAACAATAATAAAATTCAAAAAACGTACAACATAGCTACCTGTATTTAAGGCTTAAACTACAACCTCAGGGACACTCTTTCCCAGATGATGACGATAAACTTAATCGAAATATTGGAACAAGTGTTATAAGAGCAGTATGCTTCCTGCATGCTGCGTACCCAACAAGTTTTCCTAGCTTTCTCTTAACTTGTCAGCAGAATTCACATTCGTAATGAACATTTACTTTGAGATTCCTGTGGGAAGTTCTTTTATCACAAAGTCTGCATTGTTGAACACATCTTCATATTTAATATAGTTGGAGGGTTTCTATGCATCTAGACTTGGAGATTTCATCTTCTGTGACATGGTTACATCACTAATAAATGCTATGCAGATAAATCCATACTTTCCTTTCAACACCAAAATTATCCGCTGGGTCATTGTCTCCGACGGCGGCTTTTATTGATTACCATTATCAGTCTCAGATGAATTATACAGAGCATCTGATCCAACAAATCAATATTCAGTGTTTGCTTTACCCACAACAAATTTTGAATATCACTCAACCAAACTTCAATTACTCCTTTCAAAGTCTAAATACCAGCTGTAAAGGGGACAGGTATATATATTGTACACATAAATGGTACATTTTGTCTATTCATAGTACTCAGTAAATAAGAAAACGGATTTACTTGCACAAAACTAAAAAAAGCTAATGTAATCAGACGGTGCAATAAGGACCAAATTCGCATATTTGTCACTTAGTGACGTCATGCGCGGCCGTGTCTCAATTGCGTTGTTCTAGTGAGCATATCTCTATATTTTATAGTATCATGATTCTCTACTACTTTCGAGTTCCGAGATATTTCCTTTCCTAAACTTCGTGGACCACCCTGTATTTTGAAAATTTTTGGAAAATATAACTTTCTGAGCTGTAAGCTGGATTTGATTTTCTGTTGGAATTCAAAAATAAAAATACTTTACCCCATCTGAATGCAAACGGAATAGTTTCATATTTCGCCCGCTTTTGGCAGTGACAGAGCAACCCAAATATTCAGGGATACAACCCTGTGCGTATTGCATTGTCAGGTCGCAACAATACGAAGACCTGCGTCTTTTGATAAACTCACAGCGATGGGCTTCTAATGCCTACTTTGACACCTTCTGCGGCTTGCCTCGGCATGCGTTCGCCATTTCATTTTCCATTTAATGATCCACGCCCATTCTCCACTCCGAATAATGGATTCATGCTGCGATTCATTCCGTTACCCGAATACAGTGATGGATTCTGGAAATGCGGAAACAGCAGTTCCGCAAGTTTAGAGCAGAATAAAATTTTTGTTGATTAATAATCAGGCTGTCAACTTTAAATATTGTTAGTAGAAGCAATGAAAAAAAAAATTAAATCAAGAAGCCCAAACTCGTTAGCAGTTAAGGTCAAAATAGCATAATGAGCAAACCTCGATATTCTCACCCCCTCGGCACCATTCACCCCCACTTCAGGAGTCTAAATGGCAATTCCCATTGATAACTCATTGATTTTTTTTCTCAATGAGTTGGTTGAAACTCTATATGGGCAACTTATCCGGCCTGTTTCACACATCCCACAAGGTAGTGTGGTGGGAGACCCCTGAGTCCAAATTGAATCCTCTAGATCAGGGATGCACAGACTTATAGGGAACAGGGGCTAAGGACGGTCCACTTCAAACAATACTTATTAACACAAATTTTTTTATTTTTAAATAGTATGAAATACAATGATAAAAATAAAAGAACCTTCAAAAATGTTTGTTGTAATGATTATGTACAATGTAATATTTCATGTTTTATTATTTTGATGCATGTCATTGCATTGAACTAACAAGTTTTTTATATTTGGCTCCACGTTACTTGTAGCCACACTTATAATTGCTTCCAAATTTTCATTTGTCAGATGGTTTCGGTTTTTCGTTTTGTTAAGTTTCATCACTGAAAACGTTTGTTCACAAATATACGTCGATCCAAATAAGCTTGTGCATTTCAATGCATTTATTCGCAACTCTTTATAAGCGTTTTTATCAACGCAACGGTAGAAGTTGAGTAAATTACCTTCATCAAATTTGTTTCATAAATGATCATCATTTTGCTTGTCTATTAATTCCAGCTGCATTGATTCCGGCGCATTTTCGGGTGAAATGTTGAAAGGATTGCTGCAAATGTCCAATAGCGGTTTAACTTTTTTGAAGTCAACAAAGCGATTTTCAAAATATCAATTTTTTCAACATGAGCGAAATTGACGTCAGTTTTATTGAACTTCTCCATAATTTTTTTGTAGTTCGGAAAATGGCCGTAATTGACTGAATTGATTTGTGTCCTGAAAAGACTCAATTTGCTTTGAAAGGACGAAACATGAGAGTATAGCTGCGAAATCAATTGATCTTTACCTTGGAGTCTCGTATTTAAGACATTCAAGTGATTTGTGAAGTCTACCAGAAACGCTAAGTCACACAGCCAATCAGGGTTGTCTAGTTCGGGGACGTCGTTTTTCTTTTCCGTCAGAAATAGTTGGATTTCTTCAATTAAGTTAAGAAACCGCTGTGGGTTGACAACCACGACTTAGCCACCTTACTTCAGTGTAAAACAGGAGATCACCATATTAGGTTTCAATATCCTCGAGAAATTGTTTGAATTATCGGTGACTGAAACCTCGTGATTTTATAAAGTTTAGGGTAGGTACTACAACTTTCATAACATTTTCAAATCCCAATAATTTTGAACAGAGGGCCTCTTGATGTATAATTACAATGAAACTACATCAATTTCTTGGTATTTATGTTTTTAGTTTGTAAATATATTTTTAACAGAGTTACTATCCCAGATGTACTTCCAACCATTGAAGGTGCTCCGTCAGTTGTAATTCCAGATATTTTCGTTAAATCCAAATCCATTATAGAACATTTTTCTAGAAGAGCTTCGAGCATGTCACTTCCCTTGGTTTGACTTGTCAAAGAACTCGTACCAATCAGTTCTTCACTCACTTCAAAGTTTTTCGTTATACCTCGTGAAAATATTAATAGTTGAGCAGTTGAACTTATATCTGTAGATTCGTCGAGCGCTATAGAAAAATACTCAAAACTTCTCGATTTCTTAGCTAATTGCTCTTCTATATTATCTGCTGATGCGGTAATCCTTCTTTGAACAGTAATCCGATTTAATTGAATTTTTTCAAACCTCTTCACATTTTCCGGACAACTTTTTTGCGGCGATATCCAAATATTGCTTAACAAACTCACCATCTTTAAAAGGCCGACAAGTGTTCGGTATTATTCGAGATATTTCAAAGCTAACTTCAGTAGCTGTTTCAGCATCTTGAATTGGTTTTATAAACATAGATTACTGGCTTATTAGTTCCCGTTGTAAAGTGGAAATTCTTTGCGTTCGATTTTCGCCAGTTAAAGGTTCCGTCAAACCGACGCGGGAACGCGGGAGTGGGAGCGGGAACGGAACTTTGGAACCGTGCAAATTGCTAGAAAAACAGTACACGTAGCAAACCATACAAATTTCGTTGCTTGTATGCATTTCGGAATACGAATAACCACACCGGTATGTCCCACTATGGATTTTAGTATCGGATTCATCTCGTTCCCGCTCCCGCTCTCGCGACCCCGCGTCGGTTTGAGGAAACCTTAATTTGGTAAAAGTAGGATGCTGGGTTTCATAGTGCCTTTTCACATTATATTCCTTCGCAATAGAAACACTACTCTTGCATATTAAACAGCCAATTTTGTTATGAGATGAAATAAAAAAGTATTTTTCGGTCCAAATATCATGAAACTGTCGATTTTCATCTTCAACCTTACGACAACGTTTCTTACTGGGGCCTGGTTTATCCATATCAAAATTGATATTATATTGTTACAGTCGGTAAAAGCCAAGTTCGAACGACGAAATATTTACTCGTCAAAGATTACAGTTATCAAACAGTATAACGTTCGCTTATCCGTAGTCAAAACTTAACTGCCCTGGTAGCCGGCGATGCGTCGTATTTATACGAGATACCAAACATCGAGAACCATCCACTTTATTCGGGGATCTACCGACGTGTTTCGCGAATCTGTATTCTAGTTGATGCGACAGATTTCTAGTATCGTAATAATATGCTTGGACCGGAGCGAGGCGAGTAGAATACTTCTAAAATTCGATGGCAGACCGCATAAATATCGCTTTTAAAATTCGTTGGCGGGCCGCATAAAAATCGACGGCGGGCCGCGGTATGTGCATCCCTGCCCTAGATATACCCACTAAACACTTCACCTCGTGTGTGGTACGACGACACGTAGCCCTAGAGGCTCATTGTAGATGTTAGGGGGGGGGGGGAGCTGGCCCCTTGGCCTAATCCACTGCGACCTTTTCAGATCTATTGTGGAGGCTCCAATTGCTTAAAGCACATCATCTAGCTTCGTCCATTTTATCAGACTGAGCAAATTTGATAATGGCCTCTCGAGATAGCTTTCCGCTCTTGGTTTTTCATCTCCAAGTTGTAGAAACCGCACCCTTGCTAGTCCTTCGCACTGACACATTACATGTATTGCGGTTTCCTCTTCTTCCTGGCAGAACCTGCAGATTGCTTCTTCCGCGAGACCCCATAATATTCATATGTCTGTTAAGCCTACAGTGGCCTGTCAGCAGACCTACTATTTGTCTGACGATCCTCCTTTTGTAGCTGAGGAGGTCCGTCGTGAATTTTGGCGAGCGTCTTTTGATGAACTTCTTGGCCTGTCTCAATCCTGGTTGGGTTTCCCACCACTTTTGAGATTTGTTTTGTACCCACTGTTTAGTGTGGGCTTTTGTGGTGGATTTTGCTACGCCGCAGAAGGGTTCCGGTCCAATGCGCTGCCGAAGAGCCTTCTCTGGCTAGTGTATCGGCCTGCTCATTGCCCAGGTGTCCCTCGTGGCCCGGCACCCAAGCTAGGGTCACATTGTTACGACTACCCAGCTCGGTAAGATCACATCTCAGTATTTCTCCGACACAGTGTTGTATAGCCGTTACCTCTACCTGAAACACTGTGGCGTGTTTTCCAAGGCTAAGCTGGATGTTAATCCTTGGCTTTGCCCCGTAAACTCCAGCGCCGACTCCGTTATCTGTCTTTGACCCGTCTGTGTACCAGATCGATCTTGCATTCACGGGCGGCCCTTTCTCCCAGTCCTTTCTGTCTGGTATCAGTATTTTGAAGTTCTTTTTGAAGCTATATTTTTGGGAACCGTCGCGTCGGTAGGCATTCCCATTACTGGGTCTGCCCTCAGTTCCTCATGTAGCTTCCGGTAATCAGCTCCTTGCTTCTGGCTTATTGGAGCTTGACCTTGCATTAGTCTGTGTGTCACGGACCTCGCTTATCCTTGGACGTATATGTGTAGTGGTGGCAGGTCCAGTATGACCTCCATAGCAGCCGTCGGAGTTGTTCTCATGGCCCCTGCCACCCTCAGGCATGCCTGCCTCTGGATGCCATTCAATAGCCTAATGATCCCCGTATGCTGTGCTTTTGTCCACCACGCCACCGACCCGTAGGTTATCATGGGTCTCACGACCATCGTGTATAACCATAGGGTCATTTTAGGGTTGAGCCCCCAGTTTTTTCCGCACATTCTGCCACACATTCCGAGTGTAATGGTGGCTTTATGCGCGATTTTTTGGACGTGAGAGTTCCACGTTAGTATTTGGTCGAAAGTTACTCCAAGGTAGTTGGCCTCTTTAACAAACGGGATCTCTACATCGTTCAGCATTGGTGGTTTCAGGCCTACCAGTGTTCTTTTATTTGTGAATATTGCCACGGTGTTTTTTTGTGCATTAATGGAGAGTTGCTCTTCTCTGCACCACCTGTCAACGATGTTTAGAGCGCTTTACGTGCGCTCCGAGACTATACTTGGAAATCGTCCTCTCTCGACTGTTACCAGGTCGTCTGCGTATCCTAGGCTATAGTGGCCTTCTGCGGACAGTTTTGTAATGAGGCCGTCTACTAGAGTGGCCCACATTAGTGGCGATAGTACTCCGCCCTGTGGGCACCCTCTATTGACTTTGGCTTCTATGGTTGCCTCACCCAGGGTGGACGTAATGGTCCTATTTTCTAGGCTGGCTTGGATCCATTGACTCATTGTGGGAGGAACTTCTCTCCTCGTCAGTGCATTTGTCAAGGATATAGAGGATACGTTATTAAAAGCTCCTTCTATATCCAGAAAGGTGGCTATTGCTAGTTCTTTGTCTTCAAGTGACTTTGAAAGTATCCTGGTGAGATCATCCAACGTGCGTAAAGTGATACAATGATGCTAAGGGAGGTGTCACAAATCATTACTCAAATAATTTGGAAACACTTCAAAAATGGATGATGAAAGTTATGTTGAATAAATCATACACTTACCCAAGCAACTCTCTGTAGAGTGGGATCGAAATAAAGGACATTCGAAAAATATTTGCGTTGACACTGATAGTCCATCAGCACAAACATTTGACAGAAGCAAAACAAATTGATCACATGGTATAATACAAGGTATATAATCAATTCTTTTAATGTACCAAGAATAATCATAATCATTAATTTCCTCAAGACAGTCAAGACAGTCAAGAAGTTAATTACATTTAAAATGTGAGATAAAAATAAAATGATGCTAATACTGAAACTCCTGATTTTACCGCAGATTCCTATGACTAGTATTAATTCAGTCTAGGAAAACTCTGTTCTATTGAAAACGTTTTTCACATTTGAAGGAATAGCAATGATGAAAACTATTGGACAACGCTCTCACACCTACCTTGCACCTGAGTTATATAGCATCATGCCTAGGCATTAAAAACCATCCAACTCCCTTTCACTCTTCAAATATAATAATAATAATAATAATAATAATAATAATAATAATAATAATAATAATAATAATAATAATAATAATAATAATAATAATAATAATAATAATAATAATAATAATAATAATAATAATAATAATAATAATAATAATAATAATAATAATAATAATAATAATAATAATAATAATAATAATAATAATAATAATAATAATAATAATAATAATAATAATAATAATAATAATAATAATAATAATAATAATAATAATAATAATAATAATAATAATAATAGGCAGGGAGGTCAACCAACACCTAAGGCCCTGGTGAGTTGCGACACCACCTACCCGAGCAAAGGATGCAAAATCGGACCGGCAGCTCATGCGCATCCAGGAGGGAAGAGGCATCTTTCCCTCTGGTGTCGGCCGTGGGTTTACTGGGTTAACCCCCCAGTAAACCCTAACACTCGGTTCCAAATAATCGGGGAAGAGGCCCCCACAACCGACCCCCTCGGATTAGGGGTCAAAGGCAAGGTGGTGGGGCCAACAACGATGATTTGCCAGCTGACGACTTACGCTATGAAAACGGACGTTTTGAGTGGACGGATGGATTAAGGGACGGTCTTATGCATTGCTACGAGAGCAGTGAGCCCGCCCGGAGAGGATACATGGCGAGAATGCATGCTCTGTGGTGTGAAAGACACCCAGAGCTTGCCGCCTTTTCCGCCCAAAATCTTAGGGATTATGTATCTCATCTTCGGAGACGAGGATATGTCAGAGCACCTCCTCAGCTGGTTATCGAAGTGGCACAAGTTATGCCACGTGTCGGTCTGGCTGTGGAGAATGCTCGCATCATACCACCGATGGAGGACATCAGAACTCGTAGGGCACTTCACCATGTGAAGCCCCTGAAGCCACAAGAACTGGCACGAGTGGATGCGGAGATCGGCGATGTTCTTCCAGAAGAGGCTGACATCTGGCAGATCAATTCTGTCGTGTATGACGCCGCTCATGCTCTAACCCAAACGCAGAGGACGGACACCACCGCTGTAGTTGGGAGGCATGAACGACGCGTACACAAGATGGAAGCTAAGATCAAGTCGGCGAGACAACACGCGTCTCGTATCCAGTGTGTGGTGGACTACGTGGCGGCCAATAGGCCTTTCACGCCCGCAGTGCGGCGAATTGCCGCAAAATTGAGACGAGCTCACCACACATTGAATCAAGGGGTGCTGTTTACCATCAAACAGCACTGTCTTGATAGGATACGAATGCTAGTGGCTGCAAAGAAGTCACTAGTGAGGCGAGCGAGAGGAGTCGCGGAAAACTTGAAGTTCTGCGATAAACCTTCTCGTTTATTTCAAGAGCCTCCACGTGTTGTTGATAACCCGCCGACTGTTGATCGGGTGGAAACCTTCTGGAAGAACATCTATGAGTATCCGCAACCAATCAATGTAGATACTCCAGCCCTAGCGCAGTTCAGAGCATTCTGCAGGAGGCTTCGGCAGCCTGAGCTCAATGATCTGCGCAATCCGATAACCCCGGAAGAAGTTCAAAGAGCCCTCAAAGGCTCAAAGAACTTTGCTGCTCCAGGACCCGATGGGTTGAATAACTATTGGTGGAAAAAGTTTCCAGCAACCCACCGCCATCTGGCTAGAGTTTTCAACTCATGGCTAGATGGGGAGCAGCAGATTCCGGAGTGGTTTGTCGAGGGGCGAACCGTGCTCATCCCCAAAAACGGAGATTTGTCTGATCCAAAGAATTACAGACCGATAACGTGCTTGAATGCGTGTTATAAGGTGTTTAAGCGCATCTTATACACACGCATTCTCTCCGCAGTTGATCCGGTGTATGAACGGATATATGAGCAAAGAGGGTCAAAGAAAGGGGTTGCCGGCTGCAAGGAGAACCTGCTCATCGATAGATGTATCACGCAGGACTCCGTGCAGTACAAGCGTAACCTTTCGATGGCCTGGATCGATTACCGCAAGGCATTTGATACAACATCGCATGAGTTAATCATGCATTTGCTCAGATGCCTTGAGGTACCCGATCAAATAGTGGGATGCATTGGACAACTGATGCCGCTCTGGAGGACTCGCTTCGCTATAAAATCTGGTGGAGACATAGTCCAAACAGAGCAGGTCATCATTAGAAGAGGCGTGTTTCAGGGAGACTCCCTCAGCCCTCTTCTCTTCTGCATCTCACTATTGCCATTGTCCGTTACACTCAGGAATACCCGTGGGTACAGCTGCGGCACCCCCAGCAACCGGAGGCATACAGTCACCCACCTGTTTTACATGGATGACCTAAAATTATATGCCTCTGGAGAAAGGGACCTACATCAGTCCCTTAGGGTGGTGGAAGAATATACGCATGCTATCGGAATGGAATTTGGGATCGACAAATGTGCCACGGTTCATCTCAAAAGAGGACGATGCGAGGAATACGGAGAGGATGTCCAGCTCGTAGACGGAAGCATCCTACATCATCTGGATGCCGGAGAGACTTATACTTACCTAGGGGTGGCGCAACGCCGCTCCCAAGAGGTAATCACAGTTAAGAACTCTCTCCGCGGCAAGTATCAGCATAAACTCCGACAGATCTGGTCATCAGAACTGTCGGGGAAGAACAAAGTTGCTGCAACTAATATGCTTGCCGTTCCGATCCTTCTCTACTCCTTCGGAGTGATGAAGTGGACTCAGGAAGAGCTGCGACAACTCGACGTAAAAACTCGCAAAATGATGCATCTCAATAGGAGCTTGCATCCTAAATCGTCTGTTCCACGGTTATACTTTCCCAGACAACGGGGAGGCCGTGGACTTTTGAGTTTGGAGTATCTGTATAACAGAATGGTTCTGGATGGGGCCTGTAAAGTCATCAGGAGTTCAGATCCCCTTCTCTGCATGGTCCGCGACCATGAAAAAGCAGGGATTGGAGCATTTCTCTTTAAGGCAGCAACCCGTGCAGCCGACGAACTTGGTCTCGTATTCGACACTGAACGGGCTAACCCAAACTCTGTCACCGAGTTGGGACCCGTTCAGCTAAAAGCTCACATTAAAGCTGCGGAGACAGAGGTCCTCCTACAGCTGCATATGGATAAGCCAATGCATGGTGTTTTCTTCAACAACATCGAAGACCTTGGCTTATCCAAAAGCTTGACCTTTGCATTCCTCAGTTCGAGTGAGCTAAAGTCGGAGACCGAGGGATTCATAATGGCCTGCCAGGATGGTGTCTTCAACACCCTCGTCTACCGTAGTCGCGTGATGGGTATAGACGTCCCTGACACCCGATGCAGGGAATGTCGTGGGGCACCTGAGACCGTAATGCATTTGCTATCAGCATGTCCAGCTTATGCGGTCTCAGCCTATATCCACAGGCATAACGCGGCGCTACGAGTGTTGTACTACCATCTAAGACACTCGTACGGTATAGACGAGACACCGGTGTTGCCTTATGTTCCGGGGGATATTGAGTCCGTGGTGGAGAATGAGAGGTGCCGAATCTATTGGAACTACTCATTCCCCACCCTCAGGCAAATACAAGCCAATAAGCCTGATGTTGTCCTCCTCGACCGTCAAAGTAAAACGATATTCGTCGTGGAGTTTTCCGCTCCAGGCGAGATGAATATCGTTCGGAAAGAGGAGGAAAATTGGACTAAATATCGAGATCTTCTCTTTGAACTCCGCAGGTTGTATCCGGACCATTCTGTCAAAATGGTGGTTCTGATTATAGGAGTCCTTGGTGGAATGATGGACACACTGCTCTCTAATTTGAAGTTGATACCGGCCTGCCGTAATATGGCACAAATCCTAGCCGCTCGAATGCAGAAGGCCGTCATCCTTGGTTCCCTTCGTCTGCTCAGAACACATGACTCTCGGACCCAATAATCACTCACCCTACGGACGTAGGGAGTGGTTATTGAGGTAAACGACACCAGCGCGTCCTCTGGATGGGTCGGAGCACCGGAGACAGGACCTGACTGGTACACTCTTAAAGGAAATAATAATAATAATAATAATAATAATAATAATAATAATAATAATAATAATAATAATAATAATAATAATAATAATAATAATAATAATAATAATAATAATAATAATAATAATAATAATAATAATAATAATAATAATAATAATAATAATAATAATAATACATTTATTATCCACAACATCACACAGTGTATGTTACATATTACAATTTAGTACAGTACAGTATTTCTTGCGGATAATAGGCTATAACTGGTTCAGTTGTGGACGAGTCCACCCCTGTTCTTCCACCAGTGCCAGCGAAATTGAGAGAAGAGATTTGAGAAGCAAATGATAGATTGAGTGATAAGAGAGAAAGAAAGAGAGAGAGAGAAGAAGGGAAAAAAAGAATGGAAAAAGAATAAGTCAGTCAGGAGAAGGTAGAGAAAAGTGAGATAGGAGACATGATGAAATCATATGTTAGTTTATTTTTGCGAGCACAACAGATATTTTTTGTATTTCACTTTGAATGATTTGGTAGAGGATGATAACAATGTAGGATCTAACCTATGCAAATTGTTGATACAGACTGGCAGGCCATAAGAGAATGATCTTTCAAAGATCAGTCTCTCATGCCCCGGCACACGAAGAAGTGTTTTTTTTCGGATATTTAAAATATGAACATCTGTTCTGTAAGTGAGTTTGTTATGTAAATAGGGGTTTTTTTTAGTTGTATAGATTTTATGGGCCAAACATGCAAAGTGTAGAGTTCGTCGGTTATACATATTCAACCACTTCATTTCCCTGAACTTCCCTGAGATGTGGTGATATTTTATTATTCCATGAACCAATCGAACACAAGAATTTTGAAGCTTCTGAATTCGTCTGGAATCATTACTGTCTAAGCAAAGACCATACACTTCATCGCAGTGATTGAAGTGTGACAGTACTAGCGAATCACATAAAATTTTTTTTATTTCACACAAGAGAAATTGCCGATGGGAATAAATCATTTTCAGCGAGGCATATGCAATTCCGAGTTTAGAGGATATATGTTCTATAAATCTTAATTTGGTGTCCAGGACAAGACCTAAATTTTTGCAATAAGTTTCGATTGGAATTGAAGTACCTACAATTTCGAGTAAGACTCTATCCTTTACGAGCGCTGAAGTATCATCATTACAAAATATGAGAGCTTTCGATTTTTTAGGGTTTATTTTTAGAGAGTGTTGTCGCGCGGTGTTCGATAATTCTTCAAGATCTCTGTTGATGCATTTAATCGCTTCCGATACTTCAGAATATTGAAAAGAAAAATATAGCTGCGTGTCATCTGCATAAAGGTGGTAGTCACAGAACTTGAGCGAATCAGGGAAGAGTGATGTATACAAGGTAAAGAATAAAGGGCCAAGAATACTACCCTGAGGCACTCCACATGTGAGACTCTGGGATGTAGATTTCTGAGTACCGATTTGTACAATTTGTTTTCGGCCGTTCAGATGCGATGAGAGAAGAAAGCATACTGTTTCATTGAGATTATAGTATTTAAACATAGGTACTAGAATATCATGATTCAACATATCGAAGGCTTTCGAAAAATCTAACAGTATCAGCACAGATATTTTTCTATAGTCAATGGCTCTTAATATATCGTCAACGACATCACCAAGTGCCGTGGCGCAGCTGTACCCCTTTCTGAAGCCGGATTGCTTGATAGGTAAAATGTTATTTTTATCAACGAAGTCTCTAATTTGAGATTCAATTGCTCGTTCAAATACTTTCGAAAAAACTGGCAAGATACTAATTTGTCTCAGATCACTATATTCTTTGGGTGAACTAACTTTAGGGAGTGGAATCACTTTAGCAAATTTCCAGTCTGAAGGAAAATGTCCGACCTGTAAACACACGTTAATAATGTGTACAATGATGGGAACGATAAGGGGACAGCATAACCGGATAATAATAATATTGAGTTCATCATTTCCAAAAGCTTTACTATCAATGTTATTTATAATATTAGTTATAGTTTCTTCATTTACTAACTGAAATATGAATTCGTTCACAATATCCCTTTTTTTATTGTTTTTATAATAATTAAGCAAATTATTGTCTATCGGTATGTCCCTTGTAGCATTTATGAAAAAGTTATTGATCTCTTCAACGGAATTCAGATGAGAAGGAATTTCAGAACGTATTTTTTTGATATGTTAAGTTTTTTCAGTTCTAACCATTTGTCTCTTGAGCTACAGTTTTGTAATTTAAAGTTCAGATATGCTTTCTTTTCAGATCTAATGGCGTTAGTTGTGAAGTTTCTTAATTGCTTGTAATAAGAGCAGTGTTTAGGTAGCTGAGTTCGTCTCCACTGACAAGTTTACCAATTTGAAGAAGATTTTAGACCTTTTTGTTTTGTTTGTTGTTAGTTTTTTTCGCTATTATTGTTTCGTCATGAGAAATATGTATACAGGGTGTTCCAAATTAAGTCGGCACCATTGCCAACTTCGTTATTATTGATGCTACGAATTCGGTTAAATAGGCAAACTAGTAGCATTTTTAATGGCCTTCTCGATGCCGAAAACAAAAAAAAATTCCGGCGCGTTTTTAAAATATTTCATAAAATGATATTTTTTCTAATGGAACACCCTATATTTTTTAAAGCATTTCGATTTGTAGTAATATTCTCAACAACAAATCTCATTTGACTTTTTTTCGTAAAGGTGAAATTAAGACAGTTTTACTAATAGGAAACATTTATAACAAACGGATTTGATAAAGCTCTGTGAAATAATCGAGTAAATGTTCAAAAATACCGCCTTCTTGTTGAACACATATTTGGGCCCTTCTATTGATACTACGTGTGGCATTCAACACAGTTCGGCCATCAATTCTATTAATAATAATTATAGTTTCAATATAATTTTTCAGTTCATTTACATTATTATGTCTCATTTTGTACACCTCATTTTTCAGAAATCTCCAAAAATAAAAATCTAGAGGTGTCATGTCTGGTGAACAAGGGGGCCACTTAACAGTAGCATTTGCAGCAATCCATCTGTTTCCAAAACAGCCTCGCATCATTCTTTTTACGCCACTGACATTATGTGCTTGTACTCCATTCTGCTGAAAATATATCACCTGACGAGCCTCCAGATCCAGATTATCGAAATACTCTTCTAACACTCTTGTTAATAAATTAATGTAACTGGGTCCGTTCAAAGAACCATGGTAGAAAAATGGACCAATAATTCTGCCTCTACATAAACCACACCAAAAATTAGTACTAAATCGTCTTTGCGGATTGTGGGGATGGACTTGAAATGGATTATGTCTATTCCAATAATGAGAATTCTTTCTATTGTACATTCCACGATTTGAAAAATAAGCCTCATATAATACTTCTATAGAAGTTTGGATCTTGTCTGCATTTATTCATAAACCACCAAAAAAACCCCAATCGTCTCTCAGGATCACCAGGTTCTAGTGTTTGCACTGGTCTTAACTCTTAATGAGAAATCCTATGTTTCTTCAGGATTCGTTGAATACCAGACAGTGGAACAGCTATTTCTCTAGATAAATCTCTGATGGAATTATTTGGATATACCTCAAATAATAATAATAATTATTCGTCAAAACAAAGAAATTTTTTGCACTAGTGAAAGAAAGAAATATTTCCACATAAGTCGCTAATTTTCCACTCTAGGAAGAAAGGCGATATGAGCTTTGTTAACGAACAGTCGTTACCGACCGATGATGAACCCTTTACTCCCATAAACACCTAACTATGTAGGCTTATTATGGCAAGAACCTGTCAGAAAACAACTACTCCCCTGGCTAAGGCCACGACGGGTATTGAATTAAATCTAACAGCTACTTGTGCAACGTTCCTCAAAACATCAGAGGACGCAATTGCAAGTGCCCTCTATAACCAACCAGCAGAATTATGTTTTGATTTGGACGGGGTGACCACCTGCAGACTAGTTTCGAGGTTGTTGCCTCTCATCAGTGCAAGGGCAGGTCAACACAGACAGCACTGAAGCCATCTGTTCCCCGTCCAAACCAATACACACTCCGCTGATTAGTCAATTCTGGTTCACGAGATGAAAGCAGTTTCTAGGCCGCTCCACCTAGCGAGCAGAGGAAGACACTCCGAATCTCCGGGTTGAGAGATTTAATCGAAGAAGACAGAAATCTTTGGGAGATCGTTTGCTAACGAACAGTCGTTACCGACCGATGATGAACCCTTTACTCCCATAAACACCTAACTATGTAGGCTTATTATGGCAAGAACCTGTCAGAAAACAACTACTCCCCTGGCTAAGACCACGACGGGTATTGAATTAAATCTAACAGCTACTTGTGCAACGTTCCTCAAAACATCAGAGGACGCAATTGCAAGTGCCCTCTATGACCAACCAGCAGAATTATGTTTTGATTTGGACGGGGTGACCACCTGCAGACTAGTTTCGAAGTTGTTGCCTCTCATCAGTGCAAGGGCAGGTCAACACAGACAGCACTGAAGCCATCTGTTCCCCGTCCAAACCAATACACACTCCGCTGATTAGTCAATTCTGGTTCACGAGATGAAAGCAGTTTCTAGGCCGCTCCACCTAGCGAGCAGAGGAAGACACTCCGAATCTCCGGGTTGAGAGATTTAATCGAAGAAGACAGAAATCTTTGGGAGATCGTTTGCTAACGAACAGTCGTTACCGACCGATGATGAACCCTTTGCTCCCATAAACACCTAACTATGTAGGCTTATTATGGCAAGAACCTGTCAGAAAACAACTACTCCCCTGGCTAAGACCACGACGGGTATTGAATTAAATCTAACAGCTACTTGTGCAACGTTCCTCAAAACATCAGAGGACGCAATTGCAAGTGCCCTCTATGACCAACCAGCAGAATTATGTTTTGATTTGGACGGGGTGACCACCTGCAGACTAGTTTCGAGGTTGTTGCCTCTCATCAGTGCAAGGGCAGGTCAACACAGACAGCACTGAAGCCATCTGCCATCTGACAGGTTCTTGCCATAATAAGCCTACATAGTTAGGTGTTTATGGGAGTAAAGGGTTCATCATCGGTCGGTAACGACTGTTCGTTAGCAAACGATCTCCCAAAGATTTCTGTCTTCTATGAGCTTTGTTGTTGAGAATGTTATTACGAATCAAAATGCATAAAAGAATATCATTTTATGAAATCTTCTGGAAACGCGACAGTATTTTTTTTTTGTTTTCGGCATCGAGAAAGCCATCAAACATGCTACCAGTTTGCTTATTTAACCGAATTCGTAGCATAAATAATAACGGAGTTGGCAATGGTGCCGACTTAATTTGGAACACCCTGTATACTTATGTTGCTATATGTAATTTGAATGGTAACATTAGGAATGTTCGTTACCCACGTACAGACTTAGCTATCGTGTGTTACTGTTATTTATTCACAGTTTTTTTCTGGACACAGGGTGTTCCAAATTAAGTCGGCACCATTGCCAACTTCGTTATTATTGATGCTACGAATTCGGTTAAATAGGCAAACTAGTAGCATTTTTAATGGCCTTCTCGATGCCGAAAACAAAAAAAAATTCCGGCGCGTTTTTAAAATATTTCATAAAATGATATTTTTTCTAATGGAACACCCTATATTTTTTAAAGCATTTCGATTTGTAGTAATATTCTCAACAACAAATCTCATTTGACTTTTTTTCGTAAAGGTGAAATTAAGACAGTTTTACTAATAGGAAACATTTATAACAAACGGATTTGATAAAGCTCTGTGAAATAATCGAGAAAATGTTCAAAAATACCGCCTTCTTGTTGAACATATATTTGGGCCCTTCTATTGATACTACGTGTGGCATTCAACACAGTTCGGCCATCAATTCTATTAATAATAATTATAGTTTCAATATAATTTTTCAGTTCATTTACATTATTATGTCTCATTTTGTACACCTCATTTTTCAGAAATCTCCAAAAATAAAAATCTAGAGGTGTCATGTCTGGTGAACAAGGGGGCCACTTAACAGTAGCATTTGCAGCAATCCATCTGTTTCCAAAACAGCCTCGCATCATTCTTTTTACGCCACTGACATTATGTGCTTGTACTCCATTCTGCTGAAAATATATCACCTGACGAGCCTCCAGATCCAGATTATCGAAATACTCTTCTAACACTCTTGTTAATAAATTAATGTAACTGGGTCCGTTCAAAGAACCATGGTAGAAAAATGGACCAATAATTCTGCCTCTACATAAACCACACCAAAAATTAGTACTAAATCGTCTTTGCGGATTGTGGGGATGGACTTGAAATGGATTATGTCTATTCCAATAATGAGAATTCTTTCTATTGTACATTCCACGATTTGAAAAATAAGCCTCATATAATACTTCTATAGAAGTTTGGATCTTGTCTGCATTTATTCATAAACCACCGAAAAAACCCCAATCGTCTCTCAGGATCACCAGGTTCTAGTGTTTGCACTGGTCTTAACTCTTAATGAGAAATCCTATGTTTCTTCAGGATTCGTTGAATACCAGACAGTGGAACAGCTATTTCTCTAGATAAATCTCTGATGGAATTATTTGGATATACCTCAAATAATAATAATAATAACAATAATAATAATAAATTTATTTCTTTGTTCAACATACACAGAGTATAAGGACATTACACAATGGAAATGTAACAAAGAAAACGTCATCATAAAGTATAGATAAAAAAAAACAGAAATGCACAATACATTACTTTCCAAAAAAGATAATTCTGAAACGTACACGAAGGAAAATACAAAAAATACAGTAATTTCCAATAAAAATAAAATACATTCAACATATAGAATATTATATAAAAAACTCATCAAGAGTGTAAAACGTTTTATCAATAAGGTGTTTCTTCAACCGAGACTTGAAAATGTGTATATTGGAGGCTTCCTTAATATACTTGTCAATCTTATTATACACCTTACAACCCATAAAAAGATGCGACTTCTGATATGATGTTGTACGATGTGCATCTGGTACAAGAATACTCCCATTTCTTGTGTTATAGGTAGATTGTGGATTACTCTTAAATTTATCATGATTTTTGTAAACATATATGCACAATTCATAGATATATACACTTATGAGTGTTAGTATATGAAACTCTTTGAAAGCATTTCTACATGAATCTTTCCACCTCAAACCAGCAATAGTCCTCACTGCGAATTTTTGAAGAACAAATAATCTATTGAAACCAGTAGATAAAACCCAGTTCAGTATGTCATATCTCAGGTGACATTGTATATTTGCATAGTAAAGAGTTAACAGTACTCCAGAGTGACAGTGACTCGAAAGAAATTTCAAAGCATAACAATTTTTCCGTAGTTTACTACAAAGTGAAACAATAAGGGGTTCCCAAGTGACTTTATAGTCCAAGATTATTCCTAGCAACTTAGTTGTCTCAGATGGATCTACTCTCCTTTCATCTTCACTAAAAATAATGAAATTGTCTAGTTTTCCACGGAGATTAAATTTCATTACAGTTGTTTTTAGCGTATTCAGTTTCAGGCTGTTCTTTTTAGACCACTCACCTACTTTAGTGTATACCATTTCCGTCATTTCTAAAAGTTTTTCACGCGATTCAGGGACCTTTATAAGAATATTTGTATCATCTCCATATGATACTACATGGGCAAAATGTAAGTTATGTAGCATTAAAATCAGGTCATTGGCATAAATGAGGAAAAAAAGAGGCCCTAATATTGATCCCTGCGGTACTCCTTGTTTTATCATCTCTTGTTTGCTTTGGACATTATTTATTCTCACACATTGTGGTCTGTTTGTCAAATAAGATTTCATTAGTTCGAGGGCTCTACCTCTAATACCATATCTATTCATTTTGCAAATGAGAAGTTCATGATTTATCATATCAAAAGCACGCGAAAAATCTATAAATAGTCCACAGATCTGTACTTTTGCATCAAGAGCCCTTATTATGTGTTCATGAAAGTCATACAGTGCTGTCTCAGTACTTTTATTTGCCATGAAACCATGTTGATTTGCGGACAATAGATTATTTTTCATTAGAAAAGAGATTAATTGATCTTTTATATTCATCTCAAAGATTTTACCAATACTTGAGAGAATACTTATTCCTCTATAATTTTCAATCAGGCTCGGATCATTTCGTTTGAAAATTGGATTAACCAATGCCAATTTTAATTTGTCTGGAAAGACTCCCTGTAGAGTTGATAGATTCATCAGATAGGCTAGAGGACAACTTAGTTCCGTGCTACATTTTTTAAGAGGGTTGTTTGAAATGAGGTCATGACCACTTGAGTATGAGTTTTTTAGCCGATTAACAATGTTCACTACTTCCTGTTCTGGAACTGGAAAAATAAAGATAGAATTGGGGGACATACTAATTCCATTTTGCTCATAGTCAAGATCATGTTTGTCATCTAGAAATAGAGAGGAATATTCATTAAACTTATTTATCATATCCATCGTAGTAAGATTCATACTTTTTTCAGTGATAGTACAATCGGTTTTTTCTTTTGTTTTTTTCTGAATTTGATTTATCAGTTGCCAAGTAGTTTTCGATTTATTGTGAGAATTAACTTTCTGTTTTCTTTTAGTGTTTCTCTATATATTTTTGTTAAAACTCTACTCCTCTCTTTATAGTTAGCATTAACTTTGGCTAGTTCATTGTAAAAACTGACCTGAACTGAAGTAGGATAAAACGACAATTTCTGTATCTTCAGATATCACAAAACGTTTTCTTAGTTCTCTTCTCAAAAACTTTCTGAATCGACGATGAAGCACAGCAAAAAAACGCCGATTAGGTAATTCACGATCGGGGAACGAATTGCTGTAGTATTGGAGTGCTCTTACACTATTTTTCTGGCAAACCGAGTAGGATTCTAACATATCACATTTTTCTTGATGGGAAACCAGCATTTCGAAAAATATTGGAACAACAGTTGACAGTTAGCTCAGTGGTGTCAATTGAGTGGTGCCACATGATGATCACGGGTTTCACGAGTTCACATCTCAGTGCAATTTTTTCTTTTTATTGTCTTATTTTGCTATTAGTAACAAAATATTGTCATTCATATAAGTACCAAAATTGGGTGTTTGGACAATCATGAGGTTTTATTCGTCAAAACAAAGAAATTTTTTGCACTAGTGAAAGAAAGAAATATTTCCACATAAGTCGCTAATTTTCCACTCTAGGAAGAAAGGCGATATGAGCTTTGTTAACGAACAGTCGTTACCGACCGATGATGAACCCTTTACTCCCATAAACACCTAACTATGTAGGCTTATTATGGCAAGAACCTGTCAGAAAACAACTACTCCCCTGGCTAAGGCCACGACGGGTATTGAATTAAATCTAACAGCTACTTGTGCAACGTTCCTCAAAACATCAGAGGACGCAATTGCAAGTGCCCTCTATAACCAACCAGCAGAATTATGTTTTGATTTGGACGGGGTGACCACCTGCAGACTAGTTTCGAGGTTGTTGCCTCTCATCAGTGCAAGGGCAGGTCAACACAGACAGCACTGAAGCCATCTGTTCCCCGTCCAAACCAATACACACTCCGCTGATTAGTCAATTCTGGTTCACGAGATGAAAGCAGTTTCTAGGCCGCTCCACCTAGCGAGCAGAGGAAGACACTCCGAATCTCCGGGTTGAGAAATTTAATCGAAGAAGACAGAAATCTTTGGGAGATCGTTTGCTAACGAACAGTCGTTACCGACCGATGATGAACCCTTTACTCCCATAAACACCTAACTATGTAGGCTTATTATGGCAAGAACCTGTCAGAAAACAACTACTCCCCTGGCTAAGACCACGACGGGTATTGAATTAAATCTAACAGCTACTTGTGCAACGTTCCTCAAAACATCAGAGGACGCAATTGCAAGTGCCCTCTATGACCAACCAGCAGAATTATGTTTTGATTTGGACGGGGTGACCACCTGCAGACTAGTTTCGAAGTTGTTGCCTCTCATCAGTGCAAGGGCAGGTCAACACAGACAGCACTGAAGCCATCTGTTCCCCGTCCAAACCAATACACACTCCGCTGATTAGTCAATTCTGGTTCACGAGATGAAAGCAGTTTCTAGGCCGCTCCACCTAGCGAGCAGAGGAAGACACTCCGAATCTCCGGGTTGAGAGATTTAATCGAAGAAGACAGAAATCTTTGGGAGATCGTTTGCTAACGAACAGTCGTTACCGACCGATGATGAACCCTTTGCTCCCATAAACACCTAACTATGTAGGCTTATTATGGCAAGAACCTGTCAGAAAACAACTACTCCCCTGGCTAAGACCACGACGGGTATTGAATTAAATCTAACAGCTACTTGTGCAACGTTCCTCAAAACATCAGAGGACGCAATTGCAAGTGCCCTCTATGACCAACCAGCAGAATTATGTTTTGATTTGGACGGGGTGACCACCTGCAGACTAGTTTCGAAGGTTGTTGCCTCTCATCAGTGCAAGGGCAGGTCAACACAGACAGCACTGAAGCCATCTGTCCCCCGTCCAAACCAATACACACTCCGCTGATTAGTCAATTCTGGTTCACGAGTTGAAAGCAGTTTCTAGGCCGCTCCACCTAGCGAGCAGAGGAAGACACTCCGAATCTCCGGGTTGAGAGATTTAATCGAAGAAGACAGAAATCTTTGGGAGATCGTTTGCTAACGAACAGTCGTTACCGACCGATGATGAACCCTTTACTCCCATAAACACCTAACTATGTAGGCTTATTATGGCAAGAACCTGTCAGAAAACAACTACTCCCCTGGCTAAGACCACGACGGGTATTGAATTAAATCTAACAGCTACTTGTGCAACGTTCCTCAAAACATCAGAGGACGCAATTGCAAGTGCCCTCTATGACCAACCAGCAGAATTATGTTTTGATTTGGACGGGGTGACCACCTGCAGACTAGTTTCGAGGTTGTTGCCTCTCATCAGTGCAAGGGCAGGTCAACACAGACAGCACTGAAGCCATCTGCCATCTGACAGGTTCTTGCCATAATAAGCCTACATAGTTAGGTGTTTATGGGAGTAAAGGGTTCATCATCGGTCGGTAACGACTGTTCGTTAGCAAACGATCTCCCAAAGATTTCTGTCTTCTATGAGCTTTGTTGTTGAGAATGTTATTACGAATCAAAATGCATAAAAGAATATCATTTTATGAAATCTTCTGGAAACGCGACAGTATTTTTTTTTTGTTTTCGGCATCGAGAAAGCCATCAAACATGCTACCAGTTTGCTTATTTAACCGAATTCGTAGCATAAATAATAACGGAGTTGGCAATGGTGCCGACTTAATTTGGAACACCCTGTATACTTATGTTGCTATATGTAATTTGAATGGTAACATTAGGAATGTTCGTTACCCACGTACAGACTTAGCTATCGTGTGTTACTGTTATTTATTCACAGTTTTTTTCTGGACGAGGTGCTTGAAATCCTTTATGGGCACCTTTCCTGTTCACACATCCCATAAGTCAATGTGGGAGTCCCCTGAGTCCGAATTGAATCACCCACTAAACATTCCACCTCGTGCGTAGTAGGCTCATCCAGCCACCCAGGCTGACCCGATGAAACGTAGGCAGATGACCATTGTCTCTTACCACACCACTTTCTCGGGCCATCAGAAAAATTCTGAAGTTTGAACCGGCAGCCAAAGTGATTTGAACGTTGACGCTTTTACCACTCGGCTACCCGTCACTCATTATTCATATTCATATTTATTCACTTAACTATTGATCTAATTTTTTACAAGTATTTACAAGTATTTACAGGAAGAGTTTTCTTGTGAATTTTTATAATCTTTGGATGCAATGTACATACAGGGTGTTATTTAAGTACGTGGACAAACTCAAAGGGGTGATTCTTTGAGTGATTCTAAGACGAAAAGTTCATATAAACATAGGTCCGGTAATGCTTCGTTTTCAAGATACAGGGTGTCAAAATTTTTAAAAGAAATCGTTTTTGTCGTAAATATCTTAATAACCCTTCAACCGATTTTATTGAAATTTGGCAGTGTTATTGAAGGTCGTAAAGGGCGAATTTGACCCTTACTATATCAAAATTATCTTTTCCAGTGGCGTCCCGGAAGGCACTGTAACTAATATTTTTGACAGAAAACATGTGCGCCACTGATTTTTTTGAAATTTTTGTATTTGTTTCACATTGAGCAACTGAAATAACAACTTTTTTATTTCTAGAATTTTTTTCGTATCTTGCTTCGTTTTTGAGAAAAAACATAAAAATCACTTCATTGTACATCCCTGTGACAACACAATAGAACATTTCAACTACTAAACCATCAAAAACTGGGGTCTTACTAATATTTTTTCATATCAATACTCTATTCTAGTCTTAGAATTTTCTATCAAAATTAATGCAATGAAAAAAAAAATATGTATGCATGAATTGCAGCACTTGCCTTCGGCTCTTGGCTTCGGCTCGTGCTGCAAAATGGGCTCATTGTTGTCCATGGACATGCAATAAAGACATTTTTATTTATGATTAAACAATTATTAATACATGGAAGTCATCTTTTAATTTTTTTCACTCATATTACCTGTTTTCGATGAAACAAATAATTTTGTTATGTATTACTGCAGTGTTTTGAAACTAAAGTAAGAGGGCCATGGAAGGAACAACAAAAAATGTTCAAACAAATTTAACTTCATAACTGTCACAAATTGAAACGGTACATACGTAATTATTTGATAGTAATTATTTGAAGTGTTTTCAAGAGTTTTGAGATATAAAATTTGTTACTGATATCTGAAAATGGTTCGGTTTACAAACTCGGAAATGGCCGATATGCATTTTGTCTATGGAATGGCCCAAGGCTATTCCAGAGCGGCTAGACGCATTTATCAAGAAAGATATCCTCATCGAAATGTTCCAAATAGGCAAACATTTGTGAGAATACATGAAAGGCTGTGCGAATCAGGCACCTTTCAAAGGTCGGCTGCTCTTATTGGGAGACCTGCAACGGTAAGAACAGTGGCGCTGGAGGAAGAAGTTTTACATGAAGTTGAGCGTTGCCCCGATACAAGCACACGCAAAATTGCACAACAATTAAACATTTCTCACTTTACTGTATGGAAGATTTTGAAAGAGTACCAACTGTATCCTTAACACATACAGCGTGTTCAATCGTTATTTCCTGCAGATTTTCCCAAACGAATTGATTATACTACGTGGCTTTTGTAACAACATCTCCGACATTTTTATCCAGTATATTATTTACCGATGAAGCGTGTTTTTCCCACAATTCAATTATGAACTTTCATAACAACCATATCTGGGCAGAAGAAAATCCCCATGCGGTTATAGAAAATAATAATCAACAGCAGTTTTCCGTGAATGTCTGGGTTGGTATTGTTGGCGATTATCTCATTGGACCTCATTTTTTACCCCCGAGATTAAATGGTAAAGAGTATCGTCATTTTTTGGAATTTGTATTACCTGTACTAATAGAAAATGACCCACTGGTAGTAAGAGGAGCAATGTGGTTCATGCACGATGGGGCTCCACCTCACTTCAGCATAGTAGCACGTCAATTTCTGGATGAAACTTATGGAGAAAACTGGATCGGTCGCGCAGGTCCACAGTCATGGCCGCCCAGGTCACCGGATTTAAATCCCTTGGATTTTTTCCTTTAGGGACATTTAAAGTCCCTCGTTTATAAAACTCCAGTCAACACTGAAGAAGAATTAATCCAACGAATACGGGATTCATGTGATCAGATAAGACATACGCCGGAAATATTTCAACGTGTTCGGGAATCGATGTTAAGACGAGTTAATGCTTGCATTGAAGTTGAAGGAGGACATTTTGAGCAACTATTGTAAGTTTCGTGTTAGTTATTATTGAATGTATTCTTACAGAAACAAATTGCCTAGGTACCATTTTTGTTTCAGTGTGGTTTTAATAAAGGGTGTTTCTTGTTTGAAGTTGCTTTGGCATTTCCAGCGTTACCACTATGCACGCACTGGCAAAATAAAACAAACAATTTTTAAGCATAACAGATTTACCTGTAATCATTAAAAACCCTATAAAAACATTTTTTTATTGTGTTGTGCCAGGTATGTGCAATGAAGTGATTTTTATATTTTTTCTCAAAAACAAAGCAAGATACGAAAAAAATTCTGGAAATAAAAAAGTTGTAATTTCAGTTGCTCAATGTGAAACAAATACAAAAATTGCAAAAAAATCAGTGGCGCATATGTTTTCTGTCAAAAATGTTGGTTACAGTGCCTTCCGGGACGCCACTGGACATGATAATTCTGATATAGTTAGGGTTAAATTCGCCCTTTACGACCTTCAATAATACTGCCAAATTTCAATAAAATCGGTTGAAGGGTTATTAAGATATTTACGACAAAAACGATTTCTTTTAAAAATTTTGACACCCTGTATCTTGAAAACGAAGCATTACCGGACCTATGTTTATTTGAATTTTTCGTCTTAGAATCACTCAAAGAATCACCCCTTTGAGTTTGGCCACGTACTTAAATAACACCCTGTATATTCTATTTTTAGTGAATAAATATCATTATTACATAGTTTTTTCCCGATAACCAATTCAGCTCCGGCTTTCCCTATTTGATATCAGTTTTTCCAGTCTCCTTAAAATGCCTCGCTCTTCATGTTCAACATCCCCAAAGAACAACTTTCGTCTATTGAAACAATTGCGAGCGTTTTAACATAACCGAGGATGGCTTTCGAATCCCGCATATGATATACCGAACTGTGGCCGTATCTCACACATATTAACAAATTCAATTATAGATAACCCATGTTCCCGCTACACATCCTGTATCCCGCAGGAGATATTTAATATGTAAATGGATAATGGTATTTAGCCCCTGGCTTCGCTGCATAAACAGGGATCTTGTATCGCGTATAATTTCTGGCAGGTATCAGAGTAATATGATCCTGAGAGTAGAGTAGAGAGGCAAGAAATTTGTTTAGAAACGTCAGGAAACTCTGTTGCTCCGTGTATACGTGCCTGGCCTCAAGTAAATTTGATGTGTTGCAGTATCGGGTTGAGGTGGATATTGGTATTGATTGATTGACTAGTTGAACGCCAAAGAGAAGTGTTTGACGAATAGTCAATATAACGTAAGAAATAGCTAGTCCGGTGGCAGGGAAGGTTTTCGTGGCCGATGAAGTGCGACGGGATCACCCAAGTTGTTCTTATGTATTTTGGCACGCTGAATCCGAATTTCGAGGGTGATAAGCCGTGAAAGCATCCGGAAACTTGTTATAGACGATTTTCCGAGGAAAATCGAAAAATCCATTTTTTTCAAAAACGAATGATGCTATAATGTTCTCCATAAAATTCTGTACAAAAAAGGTCTCCACAATTTTTTCTCCAAAATGCACCGTTTTCCAGTAAAACTTGCTCAAAATTCGACAAAATGCGATTTTCTCTATTTTCAGTGCTCTCTTTCAGTCACATAATGATATTTTCAAGATCACCTTGTCCCAAATTATTCATATATGTCTCGACTATGAATAACAAAAAGGATAATTCTGAAAAAATCATTCGTGTGGATTTCCTGGCACTGATACGTTTACCTTGCATAAAAGAGGCATTTTTTTATTCGCGAAGCTCACGTCGTGGACAAACGTCTTAGAGCGTCGATCAAAAAGAGTTCAGCACATATTTTGTCATGATCACAAAGCATCTCAGTAGCGGAAAAACGGAAAATTTTGCTTAAAATTACGACAATTTTCCGAGAAAAATCGAAAAATCGATTTTTCTCCAAAAACAAATGATGCTATAACATTTTTCATAAAATTCTCCACTAAAAAAGTTCCAACAAATTTTTCTCTAAAATGCACCGTTTTTTAATAAAACGTGCTCGAAATTCGAAAAAATGCTATTTTCTCAATTTTTAGTGCTCTCTCATTCAGTCACAAAATGATATTTTCAGGATCACCTTGTCCCAAATTATTCATATATGTCTCGACTATGATTAACAAAGGAAGCATTCCTGAAAACATCATTTGTGTGGATTTCCCGACACTGAATTTCCCGATACTTTTAAAAATTGAACAAAAAACGAAAATTTGAAAAGAGAAGAAAATAGTTTGGTATTATCATCATGCTAACAGCTCACTTATAGAAGATTTACCTCCAACAAGTGCATCTATTAAATTACATATTCTCAGAGCTTTTTACATAGTTTACAATCATACTGATTGTTTGGATGAGGATATTTTTCTTTTGAATCCATTGGATTTTGGGTTTATTGAAGAAGACTCTATGCTTAAACCGCAAAGGATTGAAATTTTGATCCCCCCAAGTACAGAATTAGTACCGAATTGTACTTGCAAAAGTTGTACCCGGAAAACATGCGGATGTAAGGCAGCAAAAATTTCATGCTGCTCATTTTGTTTTTGTCACCACGGTAATACATGCCAAAATAAAATTCGAATAAAACTAAATTTTTTCATTAGACCTTGAAACATTCTTGGGCAGAAATTGTGTCTGACAAAAAGTAAGTACGATTAATTTTTTTTTCAACGAAAAAGTGAATTTTTCGGAAAATTGTTGCACTTTTAAGCAAAATTTTCCGTTTTCCGCTACTGAGATGCTTTGTGATCATGACAAAATATGTGCTGAACTCATTTTAATTGACACTCCGAGAAATTCGTCCACGACGTGAGCTTCGCGAATAAAAAAATGCCTCTTTTATGCAAGATAAACGTATCGGGAAATTCAGAGCCAGGAAATCCACACGAATGATTTTTTCAGGAATATCTTTTTTGTTATTCATAGTCGAGACATATATGAATAATTTGAGACAAGGTGATCCTGAAAATATCATTTTGTGACTGAATGAGAGAGCACTAAAAATTGAGAAAATAGCATTTTTTCGAATTTCGAGCACGTTTTATTCAAAAACGGTGCATTTTAGAGAAAAATTTGTTGGAACTTTTTTAGTGGAGAATTTTATGAAAAATGTTATAGCATCATTTGTTTTAGGAGAAAAATCGATTTTTCGATTTTCCACGGAAAATTGTCGTAATTTTAAGCAAAATTTTCCGTTTTTCTGCTACTGAGATGCTTTGTGATCATGACAAAATATGTGCTGAACTCTTTTTAATTGACACTCTAAGAAATTCGTCCACGACGTGAGCTTCGCGAATAAAAAAATGCCTCTTTTATGCAAGGTAAACGTATAGGGAAATTCAGTGCCAGGAAATCCACACGAATGATTTTTTCAGGAATATCTTTTTTGCTATTCATAGTCGAGACATATATGAATAATTTGGGACAAGGTGATATTGAAAATAGCATTATGTGACTGAATGAGAGAGCACTGAAAATTGGGAAAATCGCATTTTGTCGAATTTTGAGCACGTTTTACTGAAAAACGTTGCATTTTGGAGAAAAACTTGTGGAGACCTTTTTTGTAGAAAATTTTATGGAAAACATTATAGCATCATTCGTTTTTGGAAAAAATGGATTTTTAGATTTTCCTCGGAATGCTTTCACGGCTTATCACCCTCGAAATTCGGATTCAGCGGGTCCAAATACATAACAAAAACTTGGGTGATCCCGTCGCACTTCATCGGCCACGAAAACCCTCCCTGCCACTGGACTAAGCATTGAATTACAAATATTCGTGATAGTAGATTCTCTGGTTGCAAAATTCCACCATATATTGATTTCTGATTGACTTGACTTGATGAAGGTCCATAGTAATTGTACAAACTACACCGAAAATGATTAGATCTTTATTCTCTAACTCAAAATTTATACACTGACAAAAATCCTCTTCAATATCTTAGAGAAAATGATGATACTGTACTTTTCATTTATTTATTTATTTTATTTATTTATTTCGGAAACCCAACAGAAATTATTACTAATTTCCAGTAATAGAGTTTCACTTCTTACATACTAATGCTAACATCGCAAATAGAAAAAATTAAATAAAAATAAATAGAATGAAGTATGAAATTGAACCATTGAGGTATTAACAATTACTAATTATCTGTATCAACAAGAAAATCATATCTTAGCTTTGTTAAACAAATTTTTCGTACACATGGTAAGGATAAGTGAAATAAATCGACTTCAAGAAAATCATCATTGAATGTTTTCAATAACCTATCAATTGGAGAATTCAAACAATAGTTGGTTTTTCTTTTTTCTATGAAAAACAATAGAGGTCTTCTAGTAACAAAATTGTATATATTGAACGATATGTTGCTGCTAATATGAATAAAACCGTCATTCAAATTATTGAGAATTTTATAAAGAAATATTACATAGGCCATTTTCCAGCGATTTGAGAGACCATCCATTTTGTAGAAAGAAAGATTGCTCTCATACGATTCGTAGAATCGATTACGGTGAAATTTGTAGTTTATATAATTTATGAACTTTTTCTGTACTCTCTCGATGCGATCAATGTACACAGCATAGAATGGGTTCCAGATGATAGAGGCATATTCTAGATGGCTTCTTACCAGAGAATTGTATAAGGCAATACACGATTGGCTAGAAGTGAATCCTCTCGTGATTCTCATAATGAAGCCTAAATTCTTTAATGCTTTCATGATGATACCATTAATGTGAGCATCAAACATTGATTTTGAGTCGAGGATTATTCCCAGGTCTTTTACATGTTCCACAACGGGTAATAACTCTCCGTTCAAAGTGTAATTTGACTTTAAAGTGTTTGTTTTTCTAGAAAAAGTAATAGGGGAACATTTTTTCACATTCTGCTGTAGCCAATTTGATTCACAAAAGCTATATAAACGATCAAGGTCTTCCTGAAAGAAGGTTTGTTGAGATACATTTTCAACTGGTTTAAATAGTTTCAGATCATCAGCAAACAGTAAAAAATTGGAATGATAGAAGCACCTACTAAGGTCATTGAAAAATATAGAGAATAGCAGTGGTCCCAAGTGAGACCCCTGAGGTACTCCTGATGTTACTTTTGTGTCGGCTGATGTCACCTTATTAACCCGTACAATTTGACTTCTATTAAGTAAATAGGAGCAGACAGCCGTGCACACCGAAATTCTCCAACTTCTTCAACAAAGTGCCGTGATGGACCTTGTCGAAAGCCTTAGAAAAGTCGGTGTACACGGCGTCTACTTGCCTTCCATCCTCCATCTCCTCCAGAATATTCTGAACAAACGGTAAAAGATTGGTGGTTGTCGAGCGACCCCGAGAAAAACCATGTTGATATATGCTCAATTTGTTTTTGACAAGAAAAAACAACTCATCAGTAATAATAGATTCAAATAATTTGCCACAAATGCAAAGCAGAGAAATACCTCTATAGTTTTCCACCAATTTTTTTTTGCCATTTTTAAATATTGGCACGACGCAGGCTGATTTCCATTGTTTAGGAAATACTGATTGTTTCAGGGATTTATTAAATAATATAAAAAACGGTTCGACTAGCGAAAGAGAACATGATTTTATGAAAATGTATGGAATTCCGTCAGGACCACCTGATTTGGTAACATCTAGTTTATTAATGTGGTCGGAAATTTGTTTCCTGGAAATGCTTTGTATACAGAAACTATCATTCACAAGTGGGATTCTCTCAATCATGGTAGGTGAGTCACTTGCTATATACACGGAGAAAAAAAAGTCTGAGAAGGCATCACACATGTTTTGGTCACCGTGTATACTTGAATTTTGGTAAGACATTTCAACTGGAATTTTTGACGAGTTATTGTTTTTCTTGTTGTTTACGAAAGACCAATAGTGCTTTATATTAGATTGAAGGTTTTCCTCGGTTTTGCTCAGATATTCATTGTAATCAATATTTATTTGCCTTTTAACTTGTTCATGACACCACTCTCATCAGAATTAATTTCAGAACGATAAAAAATTTAAATGCTGTAGGTTATGATGAGTTGTCAATAAAAATCTTCCTCATTCGACTTTGACAGTACTTGCAATGTTAATTATTGATGGGTTCAAAAAGGGAACATTTCCCGAGATTCTGAAAGCATGTGTGATAATACCTATTCACGGTGTCTTCCCTTTTGATGATATCCTTTCTTCCAAAGATAAAGGTCAATGTACAATTTTAGTTCGTCTAGAGTTCAACAGAGGATTTGACACTATAAGTACTGACCTGCTTCCTAAAATATTGGGAAATTTAGGTTTTTTTATCCTTCTTTTCAAAAATCGTGAACAGTGTTTAAAAATTTAATCATCCCAATCTGAATATTTGACATAGAAATTAGGTATACGATGCAGAAAAACTCAGAGTCATCTCCACAATTTTAATATCAACCTTAAAAGTTATGCATCACGTGGAACAGCGACAACTATCTGTCAGTTGAGCGGTATTATTTAAAGTAGGCAGTACATGTTTCGAACCTAAATTGTTGATGTTAAAAAAAATTAAATTATTTTGACATTCTAATAATGAAAACAAGTATGGTGTCTACTACACAGTGCGGCTTTTTTTAGTCCCCCCCATGTTAACTTTTGAACGGTTCGACGTAGAAACATGAATAAAAAACCGTTTGGAGGGTTTCACAGATACTACTTTTTGAAATAAAAAATATGGTGATTGCTCGACAGGGGGCGTGGGGGGGGGGGGGGCACATCAACTCAAAATTTTAAATGGCATAGGTGGTCAAGTGTCACATCGCTGAAAAGAGAATTCAATTCTCTTCACAACCATCTAATTTTTTTTTAATTTAGTTGACATTTTTTTCACAATCCAAATTCGAAATATCAAAAATAAATGCGGATCTGAAAAATACTCATACCTCGATAAATTTGAACGGTTTGTTGTGGAATAATGAAACCAAAAATATTTTGAAGGGCATTACCGATACTACTTTTTGAGAGAAGAAACAATGAAATTACTCTACAGATGGCGCTAGGGACAGATCAACCTGAAAATTTCGAAAGGCATATAAATCGATAATGACAAAAAATTTCCCACAAAATTAAAAAATATTCAGATGGTTGTGAAGAGAATTGAATTCTCTTTTCAACGATGTGACACTTGACCCCCCATGCCATTTAAAATTTTTGAGTTGATATGACCCCCCACGCCCCCTTTCGAGCAATCACCATATTTTTTGTCTCAAAAAGTAGTATCGGTGAAACGCTCCAAACGATTTTTCATTCATGTTTCTACGTCGATCCGTTCATAATTTAACAGGGGGAGGGGCTAAAAAAAGCCGCACTGTATAAACCTTTATTGGTAACGTGTGGTGATACATACACTTTTTTTACTCTTTCTACCTATAATTTAATACAACAATTTTTTCTTCTCCATAATTTAAATTAGCTGATGAAAAAGTAGTATCGGTGAAACCCTCCAAACGGTTTTTTATTCATGTTTCTACGTAGAACCGTTCAAAAGTTAACATGGGGGGGACTAAAAAAAGCCGCACTGTATAGTAGACACCAAACTTGTTTTCGTTATAAGAATGTCAAAATAATTTAATTTTTTTTTTAACAACAACAGTATAGGTTCGAAACATGTACTGCCTACTTTAAATAATACCGCTCAACTGACAGATAGTTGTCGCTGTTCCACCTGATGCATAACTTTTAAGGTTGAGATTACAATTGTGGAGATGACTTTGAGTTTTTCTGCATCGTATATCCACACCACTCCACTTTGAGATACAATGGACTTCTACCACAGGTTGATAGAAATTAGGGTTGCCCAAACGTTCTATCCTGGGTCCGTTGCTATTTCTTGATTTGATCAAATCTCTGAAGTTATGTAGGTTTCACGTCTATGCAGACGACACCCACATCTATTAGGTACAGTTTTTCTCCCTCACTAGTGGATAATGCGCGTTACATTATAAATAAGGAATTAGAAGCATATACTGATTCAACTTCTGAACATTGCACAAAATTCTAATTGTTGTTGTTAGGTTCTGCATGAAATTGTGCTAAAATCCACCATATCAACGTTAAAATCAAAGATGATCCGTTAACTGTAGTTAATGAAGCCAAGAATTAATAAGTCATCTTAGACTCAGATCTGAGATCTGGAAAACATTAACAAACTATTTCAACCTGTGTACAGCTGACTAAAATTGAGTTATGGGAACCGGCAGTTTTTCCTGAAAATATAAAAAATGGAAAAGAAAAGTTTTAATGTATTCTAAATGTACTATAAAAATGTTATAATGAATCTTTGATTAAACGTTTCGTGTCAACACGGCCACCATCAACATTTCTTTTCAAATACGGACCTGTCTGTTTTAGTACAAATATTGATAAAGCGATAAAATCACAATTCAGTGGTACATCACACTTGATATTTTTATAACGTTTCATTTAAAATAACTAACATCATCAATGACAACAATTTTTAATTACGGTCCTGTCGTTAGGTCGTTTATGGATTCCACAAAACCTAACTCTCCGATATAAAAATTATCAGTGACGCTTCGAATAAATGTATCTATTAAAATTATGTTTACACTATAATAAAAGATATCTGTAGTTTCAGAGACGAACGATAGCAATTTACCTCGGAAATAAACTTACTTAAGAGTAGAAGAAATCAAACAAACAGAAAACAATTTATTTCATATTGAATTTTTGAGTGAAAATAAAACCAATACAGAAAATGAATTCTTCATGATAACCTACATTAAATGCTCGAATTGCCGACCTCTTTGTTGAATGCACATAAGTTGTCTGTCCATACAATTTCTGTGGCAATTTTCTAGCATGATGGGTGTAATGCTATTACATGCATCTCTTATTTTTTATTTGAGATGGTCGATATCTGTACTAGTTGTCGAAAAAACTTTATCCTTTATGTATCCCCAGACAAAAAAATCTAAAGGAGTCAGGTCTGGGGATCGAGCTGGCCAGGCAATTGGTCCATTGTTTCCAATCCATTTTCTTGGGAATATTGCATCTAATTGTTCCCTTACTATTGCTGCATTATGGGGAGGGGCACCGTCTTGTTGAAAATATTGTATTTCACGGCGGATGTTCAGTGGAAATTCATCTAAGTAGCCATCAAACTCATTGGATAAAAAATGTAAATACATTCCACCATTCAAATGCTCGTCGTAAAAGAAAGGACCTAGTATGTTTGTTCCCAAAATTCCCAACCAAACATTTATTCCGAACCTTTCCTGGAAATTGGTTTCTCTATGTAAATGTTCATTTGTATTATTCCACCTATAATGGATGTTTCTGTTAAACCAACCATTGTTGGTGAATTTTGATTCGTCCGTCCATATTATTTTATTACAAATATTTCCAACTTCCCTATTTCTACGTCTCAACCACATCGCAAATCGTACTCTCCTTCCGTAATCCACTGAATTGTGATTTTATCGC
Organism: Chrysolina oricalcia; assembly: GCA_944452925.2. Classification (NCBI taxonomy): domain Eukaryota; kingdom Metazoa; phylum Arthropoda; class Insecta; order Coleoptera; family Chrysomelidae; genus Chrysolina; species Chrysolina oricalcia. The sequence continues at coordinate 36,564,884 of OX101827.2, forward strand.
TTTATCAATATTTGTAATAAAATAGACAGGTCCGTATTTGAAAAAGAAATGTTGATGGTGGCCGTGTTGACACGAAACGTTTAATCAAAGATTCATTGTTACATTTTTATAGTACATTTAGAATACATTAAAACTTTCCTTATAAATTTTTTTATATTTTCAGAAATACTAGTTCTATTCGTTAAAAAACAAATAACAGCATTTTTAGTTTTCCCTGTATGACTCGGGAAGGGCGAGACTCCCTGTGAATTTTCTTTGACCATTGTACTGTTCTCCACAATAGTTACCTTTTCTCCCATTTAATCGTCTTCGTATCTGTTACGGTTTAGAATATAGCAATGTTACCACATGATAATAGAAACGGCCTGTATAGCTCACATATGACTCACTGTTTACATAAAGAAAATCCAGAATGTACAGATTTCCTGCTTAAGATTCCAAAGAATATCACACAAATTTGCTGAAATCGGATGGTTGGATATGGAACATAGAAGAAAGAGTTCTTCATGCAAATTCTTTATATCACAAATTCATCCTAATAAAAATTCCTCTAAGTACACAACTTAATTTTGAGATTCAAAGGCTCGTTGTCTCCACCAGTTTTGAAAACTGACATGTACAGACGTTTTTCCAAATACTAAATTTATATGTACATATGTACGCGTCCTGCGCATGCCCTATGCGCAGAACGCGTCAGTCCGCGCTATGCAAAAACGTGGTTCCAGTCCGCCCCAATACTTCCCGAACTACACAAAAGAAACATCTGGCCTTTGGAAATCAGTGCACGAAATGATATATCACTATATGAGATTTGAAGAGTGAGACTTCAGCTTCCATTTTCCACCGAGAACGTATTCACAATAGTTGAATACAAAAATAACTAGGAGAAAAAGTGAAAATATGGATTTTCGGCTGAATGTTTAAATAAATTAATTAATAAAATTTTTCCTGCCACTAATTTACAGGGAGGAAATCACAAATGGTACTTGGTGGATTTCGGATCATCCTGGAATTTTTTTAAAAATTTTGCAAGCATTTTTCACTACTAAAAAATACTCGAAAAGTAGGAATATTGTAACCTCAAAGAAGTCGTCGGCGAAACCCGAAAATTGTGTAACTCCAATTGGACAAATTTTACAGGAGAGACCAGAAACACTTTTTTTAAATAGTGGATACGCAAATTCTTGTAATATTTGAAATATAATCTCTATGTAGGATAATAGACATTCCTAAAAACTTTCCTAGTCTTTTTTAAGAATTTTAATTTTTCTACTGGACTTACACAAATTTCGATAATTTTATGACAATTAATTTGGAGTTAAACAAATTGCGGTAATTTAATTGTTAGAAGTACCTATCTCAAAAATTAAAAAGAAGATATAACTTGAAATAAGATAACACACTGTTTTACAAAAATTAAACATTTATTAACTCAACAATACTTATAAACTAAAAAAAGATGATCTAAGCTTTTTATTCATAAGGAATGTTGTCATAAAAATAATGGTAGTCTTCGTCTAGGCCCATTTTTAACTGTTGAAGATGCTTAAATTTTTCTTTCTTAATTTTTCTTCTTTCTGCATATAACTGAGGTAGCTCCTCACTATTGATGACATCTTGCTTCGCGCTTCTTCTTGCATTAAGTGACTGCCATTCGCCAGTATGGCGTAGTTTGAATTCTATATCATTATTTCCACTGTGATTGTATCTTAACTGCTTCAGGTCTGTAACGAGTGAGTCACCACGTTTACGTCCAGGTCTAATTGAATTGTAGAATTTAATGCCATCAAAATTTTTAAAAAAACTATAAAGAACAATATTTAACAGAATATGGTCGCGGATTTAGGCGTGCTGTTTTGCAATATTGGACGTAGTCGGCAGGAAGGTTAATGTCACGATTTCGTAAACGACGTTCTATGGCCGAATGCATCGAATCAGCTTCCATTTGCGTATGTCCCTTGTGTAGAAATTTTTGTATGATTTGAACATTATTTCTGATTGCAATATTTAAGAGTGCGTTTGATAACACATTATTTCTGTTCTGGGCTGTGCAGCCATCACTCCAGAGTATTATTTTTGATACACTCTTATCAATTTTTGTTAAAACAATGTTTTCAATAAAATAAGTGAGTATACTCGAAAACTCATTTGAGCCTACAGAACCCTCAATTTCGCTCCATAAAAAGCAATAGCCATCATTTGACTTAATGTCATATAAGGTAAAATTATGAACTGCTAGTTTGGTTTTATAATACATAAGGGATACTTTAGATTTCGGGGCAAGTAATACCGATTGCAGATCCATAGTAAAGACGATATCATTTTCGGAAAGCTTGTCTTTGCTTTTTTCGTTTCTGGCTTCTTCTTTAAGGACCAAATGCTCTTGGTATACTTCTTCGGAGATATTTTTAGTTTTGTAGCCCATGCATACGTCGCACTGGTCTTTTTTTGGTCTGTATAGAGATAAATTCATCTCGTTGAATATTGAGGAAAATGACGTTATACTAACAACTTCTGCATTTTTCTCAACACACCAAGTATTTTTGTAAAAACGATATAGCTCTCTTTTGCTCTGCCATAAGGGTTCTAAATATAATTTTCTGGTAGAAGCCCGGCAATAATGAGATTCCATTTTAGGAAGGGAAGTAAGGAAGTCCTTCAGCTGGTTAATTGATTTTGTATTTTTATTTTCTCTTCTAGGCCTTTCAACCCTTGCTGTGTCGCTTTCAGTCATGTTGTTTTCCTTATTTAACCAGAGCAACATCACATTTTCCGATATTCCCAAAGTACTTATGAACATCTTTTTGCATACTCTGTAGGTTTTAAAATTGCTGCATTTTAAATAGTACTTTAATGAATGACTTCTTCTTGCGGTTGTGCCCCGTCGCCTTTTTACCTTTTCTAGGGAGATCAGTCCAACGGTATATTGTTTCTTTTGAGGCCAAGACAATTTCCAAAACTTGTCAAATATTTCTTGACGAAAATTTTCTATGACTTCGGAACATTTTAGAACTGAGTTTTTTTCCCCCAATTTGCACGAACATCGATCTTTCATTTTTTTTTCAGGTCTTTTAACTTTATAGTTCCACTTGTTGTTTTCTTTTTTCTTACTCTGGTAAGCTTTACCTAGTTCCCTATTTTTTTTATTTTGCAAATATGAGGTATCTTGTTTAAGATAAACTCGTCTCTTTTTTCTACTTGGTGGTCCCCTGTTGTTGTTTTCTTTTTCTGTCTCTTCAAAATTCGCACTCTCATTTTCTGGTTGTTCATTTATATCATTCTCTGAATCACTAGAGTCCTTATTATTGCCTAAAGAATGTTCTTCAGGTAGGTATTCAGATCCATTGCTATCACTTTCAAGTTCGTAATCTCCCGTTATATGAGTGTCATTTATATCACCGGAGTCTGGATACATTTCACGTGTTTCCAGGTCCATCACATCAAAACCTGAAAAAAATATACTGCTAACTATTTACCTAAAAAGCATATAGGTGGGTAATGTATTTTTTTTTTTTCGAACAAATAAAAGAAAAATGTCTATACCTGGCAAGGGACTCGTCGACGCCGTTGTTTCAGATCCAAGTTGAAAATTTTCCACTTGTGGTAAAATTTGTCTAAAATTTTCCACTTGTGGTAAAATTTGTCTTTCTTCCAAATTCTCCACTGCTATAATTGTTATTGTAGCATTTTCCGTCTCCATCTGAACTCCCGTTTCATATCTGTCATTTTTATTTTGGCCGTCTTGATTTGATTCATCTATTTTTGTTTCTAGGTCAATCACAACAACGTCTCTCGAAACTAAAATAATAATTTAAAAGTGACTAGTGTATATTTTTCAGGAATGACGGATATTACAGAACAGTGATGTAGCCACGGGCGGAGGTGATATACCCCCCCATAACGATCACACGAAGGCAAAATGATTGGATCGGGGCGTAATAGTTATTTATGTACCAAGGATGATAGTAGATATTTGAGCGTGAGAGCAACAATCTTACAAAACCCGAGGGGCTCTGACCCGAGGGCAGACTAAATCGATACCTAATAAAACAATACCTTGCATGAAAATCTCCGGTGTATCATAATTTTGATCTATTTGTTGTAATAGACCATTTTCAGTTATTATGCATTCCGAGATGCATTCCTCAATAGTGCTGACAACATTACATTGCATGTCCTCATTTTTTGTTTCATTCACTTGTGAAACCATTGCAACAATTTTTTTTCCTCTTGACATGGTTACAATCTGCAAAATTAAAAAAAAAATGATCAGAATTTTCGTATCAATATGGAGATACACAATTTTCATGTTCATAGATGACAAAATAACATCAAAGGAAAACTGTGTAACTCCAGTGTTTTTTTAAATAAACTTTTGTCGGGTTTTATTGTCAGTTTTGTTTTTAACTTTAGGTTTGAACTAAAATAAACATACTTACCTTACTTTATATCACACCACACTTGAATTATTATCGAAAATTTACTCTAAATACCGGCTAAACTCAATAAACAAAAGTCAGGTTACAACACAACCATGTCAACTGCGGATTTACACATTTTTCATTTACAGATAACAGCTGACTGGAGTTAGGTAGTTTTCTATTTTATTAGTTTTTAAAAATCGGCGTTTACAGAACATACACAAATTTCTATAGTAATAGCTTTCATTTTTACCTAATAGATGACTCCATAATCTACAATTGGACCAAAAGCGGAGTTACACACTTTTCGGGTTTCGCCGACGAAGTGTGATAACTCAGTGAAAGTCAGAGACCAATTTTTCAAAAACGAAATCAGTAGGGCAGAGTTTTGTAAGCTGGAATCAAATTACATAGTATGAGCTTCAAAACTGGTAAGGGACTACATGAGATACTGGGTGAATTTTCTGTACAGGTCCTTCAAACAATTATACTAGAAAACCCAATAGTTGTGGAAATTCATAGAAGTTTCTGGGTGATGGAAAAATGTATTCCATATTTTGAAAGTACAAGTCTTACCCTTCAATCCCCCGTTTAGTTGATCAAAATCCGTTCAGCGGAGCCTGAGTAATGCCAGTTTTAACTTTGAAAACAATGTCTCTTATTTAAAAACGTGATCGTTTCCGACACGAGCGTTGTTATGACGTTCCAAAGTTATTTCAGAGAAAACCTTTGATTTTTGATAAAAAATAAATAGAGCCTTTTTTGTTCAAATTTGTCAATTTCCACGTTTTTCCAAGTTATAGCCGGAAAAGCGTCAGAAAATTCTTTACAACAGATTTTCACAAAGTAGGACCCGGAACAAATCTCTTGTTAATGTACTACATTGTAAGAACACTGTTTTCCAATACAAATTCACGAAGAAATGTTCTTCAAAAAAAGGATGTGATGCGCACTACCTACGCAAATCTCCTTAGTGAAGTGAACTTTCCAAATCTTGAATTCCAGAAAGACAATTGGTAGCTTCAACTCGTAGAGATTAAGAATACATAGATTCAGATTTCAGATCAATATTATTGTAAAGTTTCAATTCAGCAACTGAAACTTTCCTGAACTATGTTTTCTCCTGCACTATACGACAATTTCATGTATTTGAATGTACCTATTAGCTACGAGAATTCAATTGTTGATTAGGTATATCAACAAACTAATAAAAACCAAAAACAAAGATAAAAACTAATTTTTATGTAACTCAGTCAACTAGAAATCAATCAGTTGAAACATTTCTACATTACCAACTCCAACATATGGTCCTTCGAGCCGGATATAACCATCGGCAGGAAGTTTCAAGCAACTGAAAAGTTCAAAATCACAACTACAGACAGACCAAGTCGAGCAGAACAATCCTAAATACTCTGAAGTCAGTATTTATATCCTTAACTATATCGAATACTTCTATTTGTGGGGTAATTGTGTGAATTCTCAGGTATGGAGAGGTTTGATTCATGAAAAGGGGATTATCAAGAGACAAGAAACTCATTGAACTTCCATTTTGATAAATAATTTTACTGGTCAGACTCAACAATTACTTTAGGCTGGCTGCGATCTCCTCCACAACGTTGGAAGATTTTTGTGGCCAATCGTGTAGCTAACATACAAAAACAAACTAATAATGAAGATTGGCATCATATCAGAACTCAATGCAATCCTGCAGATATTTTATGGACAGCTCTCATTACTATGGTGGCAAGGTCCATTTTGGTTGATCCAGCTTGATATTGACAAACTACCTGAAATCAGAGAAACAACAATATCTGTTTTGGTAGTAACTGACGTTGATATTCCATTTAAAAAATATTCTAGCTTGATGAAATTGCAAAGGGCTATAGCCTACATTTTTAGATTCAGAAATAACTCTAGAGTAAGTAAAAATTAACGTGAATTTGGTTCACTCACCACAATTGAATTGGAGCAACACTCATTAAGCTTTGTCAGAAACAGAGTTTCTACAAGGAAATCACCCAACCCGAAGATAGTGAGGTTCTAGACTCCAAAAGACATATGTTGGAGTTGGTATTGTGAAAATGTTTCTACTGATTGATTTCTAGTTGATTGAGTTATATAAAAATGAGTTTTTATCTTTGCCTTTGATTTTTATTAGTTTCTTGATATATTTTACAATTGAATTCTCGTATCTAATAGGTACATTCAAATACATGAAATTGTCGTATAGTGCAGGAGAAAACATAGTTCAGAAACTGAAACTGAATTGAAACTTAACAATTATCAATTTGGCAAACTTCACGAAACATGCGTGTGCGCCATCTTTCGGGCAGAGCAGAAAGACATAAATTTAAAGAAGATTCTGTGATCGAACTAGCGCAGAATAAACCAAATCTGGAAGTAAGATTCCATGATCGATAGACAAATGACTTTGAACCATTTGAAAATAGATGGCGCTCATGAATTAGAAATATCTGATTGCAGGTAATTGAATAACAAATGCAAATTATTAGAAAGGACCCCTCACCAAATACGTGGGAAAATTACTTTCAAAAATTTTATATTGATTCTTTGAATATTGCGTTTTTGTTTCATTTCGTGTTGTGGTTTTCTTTTCTCTTGTATTCTAAAATAAATTTGCTCCTATCAAAATTGTTGTGACTTCTTCCTGAATATCCTCCACGTACAGGGTGATATTTTCATTTCAGTCATTATTCAAAATATTGATTTGGTAAATTACTCAATCATATCTCCCTATTTCTACATATTTCATATACTCAGTTGTAATATCCCGACAAAATGCCAAATTTTCAAAAAATACTTTCACCTTGCTGTCACGAAAACTGTGTTGCTTAGAAACACCACGAGAGCTTGCCTTGCCCAATTTCACTGACACTGCAAGTAAGATTACTTTTTCACTTCATCAGTTATATTATAGATCATTTACTTTTTTAGCTCCCTGACGATGACAATATTCATTGTCGAAATGTTGGAAAGATATTGTATGAAAGGAGACTTGCGTTTTGAAGCTGATCCATAAAGATTCGGAGGTTTCTTCTTAACTCGTCTTAGGTAGGTCTTGGTAGTAAAATACCACATCTCCTCTCACTTCATGTCAGTATATTTTCTTTTTCGTTTACTCTCACAGAAGCGGATTTTTCCTTTTTATTTCGTTCACGTTGACAGTTATTGGTTTGTTGAACAATTCCATTCTATAAAACCCTTCGAACACAATTCAATTTGAATCATTATTTTCCGAATGATTAATAACGTTGATCCTATACAATAATTTACAATGGAATGAATGAAATGAATGATTCTGTTATTAATTTTCCTTTATATGCATAATATCGAACCCTTTTTTTACTGATAGTGAATTAACATTATCAATTTGAATAATTGAAATAAAACCATACCCCATTCATTATTACGGTTACTAGAAATAAACAAAACAATGATTTCATTCAACGAAAATATCCATTATTTCATAATCTGATGTTTGTAGACAATTAATTTCGCAACTTTGTACCTTCCTTGATACAAACTTTCCATAACAAGCAAAAACTTGCTGCTTCCGTGGTAGCTCCGGTACCGCAGAACGGTGTAGGGGGAAGAAGAGGAAGGGAGTGACTAAAGCGGCAGTCTGAGTTGAACACATACAGTCTGAGTCGTAAAGAGGATACTAGACCAGACGCAGTTAGCGTAGATGTAAAAGGAGTCACATACACAATTGTGATTTAATAAAATCCTTTTCCCGCTGCCCACACTGTAAATAGTCCATACATGCTTAGCAACAAAACAGGTAAATGGCCTATATCATTCGTTTACTAATTCATCTTGACAACTGAACTTAATAGTGTCATTTACATGCCTAGGGTAATAATGACTTTGACTTTGACAAGTCATAACTTCAGCTTCATTTTTATCGATTTTCAGGTTATGAGACTCTTTGAATATTAATTGTAAGAAAATAATGACAGTAAATCGGAAATTTGACATTTTATTAACGTATAACTAGAACAAACAGCTCAATATTGATTAAATTTTTTTGTCGAAATTGAAAACTAAACTACACTGTGAAAATGTTGAATTTTGAATAACAAAGCCTGCATGTTCTGATACTTCAATCTTTTCATTCTCAAATGACGCTGTAGTGGTTTGCATTGTGTTCGACTGCGTTGGAGGAGATATTGCAGAAGAAAAAGGCATTTCAACTTTCGGAGAGTTGGCTACAATTTGTGAAGTTGACGGTATCAGCTTTCGAACACTTGATGAAGGCATATGATTTTCATTGTACAATATTTTATTAGCAACATCTAGTTTTTTCTTAATAGACTCCGCCACATAATTTTCAGCCACTGTGGACGATTTCCATCCGCCATGTCTCTTTAGCCCTAAAATGTCTTCTCCAGATTCAACCAGTAAAGTGGCGGAAGAACGTCTGAAGCAGTGTCCAGTGTATGAATTAGCTTCTGGTAAATTCAAAAACCGTGCTATAACCGATGGCATCTTAGCAAAAGTGTGCTTTCCCACAGGTTGATTGAAGCACCTTCCAAACTGATATCGCAAGAAGAAACGAGAATTATTAGCTACCTGTTTTCGAATTTCGTAATAATTTTTGAAAATTTTCAAATAATCTATCTTGCTTTCGAAATTTTCAACAATTGTGAACTTCCGTACAACATCATTTTTGGATTGCGGAATCGTTATAGTTATGTATTTTCCATGGTCAACAACATCAGCCATTTCCATTTTACAGAATTCGTCTATTCTGCATGCTCCTGCGATGCCTACTATCATAACAGTCTAAAACATTATAAAATGATAGAATTTACTCTTAATAACAATAAAATGCCTTAACTTGATTAGGAGATGAGTTTGATCTGAAGCGTTTTCTATGAATTCTTGAATTTCTTCTCTTGTTAATACTTGAGACTTTTTTGGCTAATAACCCTGATGCTTGCGCTTCAAAAAACCTACCAGTTTTGGAAATTTTGATATATCTACATTATCTTTGTAGTTCAGTGTTGTTTTTAACATTGAGTACTCGCACCATAAACTGGCTGATGATTTTAGCCTCTCCGATCGCTCCAACATATACGCCAGCATGCAGTTTTCAGACACAGTTTGTACATTTTTCTTAGCACACCATTTTTTAAAAACATCGTACGTGAATTCATACCTTGCCCTTGACTTCTCTGTTTATTCGGTAACCTAGTTACGAACGATAACGTAGTCACACGCACAAACAACTCAAAATGAAATAGCGGAACGAGTAATCATGAAAAGGGAGGGGAGGGTGAGAAAAAAACTTCAATCCATGCAAATTTTGAAAAATGCCAATAAGCAGCGGGAAAAAAGTAATAAGTAACACGGAATGTATCGACTGTTAACATCCTCGGTAAGCGACAACCCTCGGCTTTGCCTCGGCTCGTACTCGCTCACCTCGAATGTTAACACGTCTTTACATTCCTTGTTACTTAAATAACTATTATTTGCAGTTCAATATTTGAAGTGGTAACAAAAGGGTAATAATGCACAATTGGTCTGAAAACAATTTGAAAAAATTCTAGTTTCCACCCAGGTGAACATTTTAATCATTTTATATGTCTGAGCACAAGCTCTGCTTTTGAGGGGTTTTCTCCGAAAACCTGGGAGTTTCGTAAAAACAAATTTTTTTTTACATATGTCAATGACAAGAGAAAAAGTTGTTAAAAAATTATAATTTTCGATTGACAGAAACTCGTATAAATTATGGCGTCTCACAATAATGTGAACATTCCGGAACATCGCTTCTTGCTTATAAATCCATATCAACAACTACTGAAGATTTGAAAGTATTTTACCTGAATGCAGGATCTTTGAAAAACAAACTACACCTTTTCAAGATGTAAATCAGAATGTGTTATCTGAAATTCAGAATAGTGAATTGAATTTCAGAATGTGTTCATTGTAATTCAGAACGGTGAATTGAATTTCCGAATGTGTAAATTCAAATTCAGAATAGTGAATTGAATTTCAGAATGTGTGAATTGAAATTGAGAATGGTGAATTGAATTTCAGAATGTGTAAATTGTAATTCAGAAAGGTAAATTGATTTTCAGAATGTGTAGATTGAATTTCAGAATTGTGAATTGAAATTCAGAATATGTGAATTGATTTTCAGAAAGCGAAAGTTGTAAATCAGAGGTGGCAATCTGTGAATTGTGTACACAAAAAACTTCATCAACATGGTGAATATTGCCAATCTATGAGCTGAGGTGGAAGTGAGTAATTATGAGCCCAAATATTTTCCATCGAACTTTTAATCGAAGTATATGCCTATCCGTACACCAAACTTCGTTACTGTCGATATGTGTGCATTTATTTACAAAGTTGAATTTTTTTGAATAATGGTCAAATGTCACTTTGTTTCGTATGCCCAACTTTTATCTATTGGTGTTGGTTAACAGAAGCTTGTATATCTTGAAGAGATGAAGAATAAAATAGTTGGAGGAGACTGCAGAAGGGCTGCACAGCTTACGACATATCATGCGGCTGCTATTATAGCATTTTGATAAGGAAGTAGGAAGCAAATTTTTCAAAATTATATTTTTGTAAGGACGAGCGAATTGAAATATCCATATAAATTAGGTAAAGTTCATTACTTTATGAAGGGTTCTATGTTCCTATGGAAAATCTGCTGAAATATATCTCTTGGTCATGTGTTATACAAATGCATGGTCGTGTATTATAACTCTTCATATCTTAATGGATTATTTCTCTACATGCATACTTCATAAAAGATTAGCAAATTAATGTATATATTTAGAACCCAAATAATATTGTCTGATTCAAAAATAATTATTTCTGAATTACAAATTACCTTTTCTGATTTTGAATTTACATATTCTGAAATTCAATTCACCGTTCTGAATTACAATGAAAACATTCTGAAATTCAATTCACTATTTTGAATTTCAATTTATACATTCTGAAATTCAATTTACCTTTCTGAATTACAATTCACGCATTCTGAAATTTTTTTTACAGTTATGAATTTTAATTTATACTTTCTGAAATAAAAATTACCTTTCTGAATTACATTTCACGCATTCTGAAATTTACTTTACTATTCTGAATTTCAATTTATACTTTCTGAAATACAAATCACCAATCTGAATTTCAATTTACGCTTTCCGAAATTAACACTACCGTTTCTGATTTACTACTTGAAAAGGTGTAGAACAGCTGTAAATCCTGATGTTCTAATCATTTCCGAAACGTGGATCAGAAGAGAAGAAGAAATTTATTATAACCTGAGCAAATATAACTCCATTTATTCTTCCAGACTCAAACGTGGAGGTGGTGTTGGAATTTTTATAAGAAAACATTTAGTATTTGAAATAATTTAATAGCAAGAAATTGTTTGCTCCTATGTAGCAATAGTAATCAAACCTCAAAATGTGATTATATGCGGATTAAACCATTCTCTAAGAGATAATACTGAACAGAAGAGATGAAGAATAAAATAGTTGGAGGAGACTGCAGAAGGGCTGCACAGCTTACGACATATCATGCTATTATAGCTATTATAGCATTTTGATAAGGACGTAGGAAGCAAATTTTTAAAATTATATTTTTGTAAGGACGAGCGAATTGAAATATCCATATAAATTAAGTAAAGTTCATTACTTTATGAAGGGTTCTATGTTCCTATGGAAAATCTGCTGAAATATATCTCTTGGTCATGTGTTATACAAATGCATGGTCGTGTATTATAACTCTTCATATCTTAATGGATTATTTCTCTACATACATACTTTATAAAAGATTAACAAATTATATATATTTTTAGAACCCAAATAATATATTCTGATATACAAATAATTGTTTCTGAATTACAAATTACCTTTTCTGATTTTGAATTTACATATTCTGAAATTCAATTCACCGTTCTGAATTACAATGAAAACATTCTGAAATTCAATTCACTATCCTGAATTTCAATTTATACATTCTGAAATTCAATTTACCTTTCTGAATAACAATTCACGCATTCTGAAATTTACTTTACAGTTATGAATTTTAATTTATACTTTCTGAAATACAAATTACCTTTCTGAATTACATTTCACGCATTCTGAAATTTACTTTACTATTCTGAATTTCAATTTATACTTTCTGAAATACAAATCACCAATCTGAATTTCAATTTACGCTTTCCGAAATTAACACTACCGTTTCTGATTTACTACTTGAAAAGGTGTAGACCAGCTGTAAATCCTGATGTTCTAATCATTTCCGAAACGTGGATCAGAAGAGAAGAAGAAATTTATTATAACCTGAGCAAATATAACTCCATTTATTCTTCCAGACTCAAACGTGGAGGTGGTGTTGGTATTTTTATAAGAAAACATTTAGTATTTGAAATAATTGAATAGCAAGAAATTGTTTGCTCCTATGTAGCAATAGTAATCAAACCTCAAAATGTGATTATATGCGGATAAAACCATTCTCTAAGAGATAATACTAAAGAGAAGAGATGAAGAATAAAATAATTGGAGGAGACTGCAGAAGGGCTGCACAGCTTACGACATATCATGCGGCTGCTATTATAGCAATTTGATAAGGACGTAGGAAGCAAATTTTTCAAAATTATATTTTTGTAAGGACGAGCGAATTGAAATATCCATATAAATTAAGTAAAGTTCATTACTTTATGAAGGGTTCTATGTTCCTATGGAAAATCTGCTGAAATATATCTCTTGGTCATGTGTTATACAAATGCATGGTCGTGTATTATAACTCTTCATATCTTAATGGATTATTTCTCTACATACATACTTTATAAAAGATTAGCAAATTATATATATTTTTAGAACCCAAATAATATATTCTGATATACAAATAATTGTTTCTGAATTACAAATTACCTTTTCTGATTCTGAATTTACATATTCTGAAATTCAATTCACCGTTCTGAATTACAATGAAAACATTCTGAAATTCAATTCACTATCCTGAATTTCAATTTATACATTCTGAAATTCAATTTACCTTTCTGAATAACAATTCACGCATTCTGAAATTTACTTTACAGTTATGAATTTTAATTTATACTTTCTGAAATACAAATTACCATTCTGAATTACATTTCACGCATTCTGAAATTTACTTTACTATTCTGAATTTCAATTTATACTTTCTGAAATACAAATCACCAATCTGAATTTCAATTTACGCTTTCCGAAATTAACACTACCGTTTCTGATTTACTACTTGAAAAGGTGTAGACCAGCTGTAAATCCTGATGTTCTAATCATTTCCGAAACGTGGATCAGAAGAGAAGAAGAAATTTATTATAACCTGAGCAAATATAACTCCATTTATTCTTCCAGACTCAAACGTGGAGGTGGTGTTGGTATTTTTATAAGAAAACATTTATTATTTGAAATAATTGAATAGCAAGAAATTGTTTGCTCCTATGTAGCAATAGTAATCAAACCTCAAAATGTGATTATATGCGGATAAAACCATTCTCTAAGAGATAATACTAAAGAGAAGAGATGAAGAATAAAATAATTGGAGGAGACTGCAGAAGGGCTGCACAGCTTACGACATATCATGCGGCTGCTATTATAGCAATTTGATAAGGACGTAGGAAGCAAATTTTTCAAAATTATATTTTTGTAAGGACGAGCGAATTGAAATATCCATATAAATTAAGTAAAGTTCATTACTTTATGAAGGGTTCTATGTTCCTATGGAAAATCTGCTGAAATATATCTCTTGGTCATGTGTTATACAAATGCATGGTCGTGTATTATAACTCTTCATATCTTAATGGATTATTTCTCTACATACATACTTTATAAAAGATTAGCAAATTATATATATTTTTAGAACCCAAATAATATATTCTGATATACAAATAATTGTTTCTGAATTACAAATTACCTTTTCTGATTTTGAATTTACATATTCTGAAATTCAATTCACCGTTCTGAATTACAATGAAAACATTCTGAAATTCAATTCACTATTCTGAATTTCAATTTATACATTCTGAAATTCAATTTACCTTTCTGAATAACAATTCACGCATTCTGAAATTTACTTTACAGTTATGAATTTTAATTTATACTTTCTGAAATACAAATTACCTTTCTGAATTACATTTCACGCATTCTGAAATTTACTTTACTATTCTGAATTTCAATTTATACTTTCTGAAATACAAATCACCAATCTGAATTTCAATTTACGCTTTCCGAAATTAACACTACCGTTTCTGATTTACTACTTGAAAAGGTGTAGACCAGCTGTAAATCCTGATGTTCTAATCATTTCCGAAACGTGGATCAGAAGAGAAGAAGAAATTTATTATAACCTGAGCAAATATAACTCCATTTATTCTTCCAGACCCAAACATGGAGGTGGTGTTGGTATTTTTATAAGAAAACATTTAATATTTGAAATAATTGAATAGCAAGAAATTGTTTGTTCCTATGTAGCAATAGTAATCAAACCTCAAAATGTGATTATATGCGGATTAAACCATTCTCTAAGAGATAATACTGAACAGTTCTTGAACTTTATTGATAAAAAACTTCAGAATTTCAATATTAGTGGTAAAATATGTTTTTGCTATGGTGATTTTAATATAAACACTTTAACAACCAGCTTAGAATCCAGTGCTATTGTGGACATTTATAAAAAAAAATCTATGCAACACAGTTATACTAACAAGAGAATCATCCGGGAGTGCTTCGTTGATTGATCATGTTTTGAGTAACTTTAGTGGACAAATCGATGTATCAATTATAAACTCGTCACTAAGTGATCACAAATTTTTAATAACAGGTATGAAAATGAAAGTCGCAAATGTTAAAAATCACACAAACTCTTGGAATATGAAAACTTATAACGTCAAGAGTTTGAAGACAGGACTGAAATTAATGATGAACAAAATATGTAGTATGCAAGATCCTCAAGAAATTTATAACAAAATCATCAATGTCTTTGAAGAAGATTCCAGAAAAATATAAATATTAAATTCGAAACCATGGTTTAATAGCAAATTTACCAATCTGGTAGTATTAAAGGACCCCGCAAACTCCTTATGGAATTTCAATAATATACCATACAGTCTAAAACAGTATCATAGAAAAATTACATTTGAATAAATACTTATATTTTATATTATAAGGTACACTGATGCTTTTTTTGAACTGATGCAATCATTTTCAACTTGAAATTTTGTTGTAGATTCAGGTCCCTTATGAATATACAGGGTGGGGCACCAAACACGAAACAGACCGAATATCTTCAAAACTTATGTGTTGTGAATAAAATGCAAAAACACGTCGATTTTTAATCCAAGGAGGATATCTTCCTATCATAACCTCAACTATCATACCTCTTCCCCCACCACTTGGGCACTATCACCCAAACAATTTGAATAGGGAAAGTAGTAAAAAGGTAAATTCATAAGGAATTCAGCCATGTCAATTTTTGCCATCTATTTTTTTATATTGGCGCCCTCTTGCGGGAAATATAACTGTTCCGTATTCCAAATTATAATACTGCATTTGCAAGCTATTTTGACGTAAATTCGGTGACAATGAATTAGGGAATTTGTATAAGAGAAGAGACAAAATGGCGGCTCCAAAATGGCGGCTCCAAAATGGCGGACATGATTTGCAATGATGGTCCAATTCGATTCAAAATTGATATGTGGTGGTTTTCAAGGTCGGAAATTATGATTTGTTTGTCAATGAAAAAAAAACAAGATGATGGCTACAAGATGGCGGATGAAATTTGTAATTCTGGTCCGATTCGAATCAAAATTAGTATGTGGGATTTTCAGGGTGAAAAATTATGATATTTTTGTCAATGTGAAAAACCAAGATGGTGGACGAAATTTGTAATTGTGGTTAGATTCGATTCAAAATTGGCATATATGGGTTTTACAAGTTTTCAGTATGACTAGAATGAATTAATTAAATTGATAAAAAAAGATTTTATACAAATGCACTAAAAAGGAAATAATATTTTTTTCAGATGTGTAACACAAATTTTATCTCGCAAAAGTACCTATTTTGTACAAGCTTTCGAATCTGTTACGCATAGAATAACCTACGTCATACATATAAAAAAATAGTAGGTATTTCCTTTTTAGTGCGTTAGTATAAAAGCTTCATTTTATCAATTTAATTAATTCATTTTAGTCATACTGAAACCTTGCAAAACCCATATATGTCAATTTTGAATCGAATCGAACCACAATTACAAATTTCGTCTACCATCTTGGTTTTTTGCATTGACAAAAATATCATAATTTTTCACCCTGAAAATCCCCACACACTTATTTTGATTCGAATCGGACCAGAATTACAAATTTCGTCCGCCATCTTGGAGCCACCATCTTGTTTTTTGCATTGACGAACATATCATAATTTCCGACCTTGAAAATCACCACATATCAATTTTGAATCGAATCGGACCATAATTGCAAATCATGTCCACCATTTTGGGCCGCCATTTTGTTTTTTTTTTCTTAGAAAAATTCCCTAATCCATTGTCACCGAATTTATGTCAAAGTAGCTTGCAAATGCAGTATCATAATTTGGAATATGGAACAGTTATTTTTCCCGCAAGAGGGCGCCAAAATAAAAAGTAAGATGGCAAAAATTGACATGGCTGAATTCCTTATGAAATTACCTTTTTAATGATGTGTCACACTTACTACTTTGTTTGGGTGATAGTGCCCAAGGGGTGGGGAGAGAGGTATGACAGTTGAGGTAATGATTGGCAGATGTCCCCCTTGGATTAAAAATCGACTTGTTTTTGCATTTTATTCACAACACATGCGTTTTGAAGATATTCGATCTGTTTCGTTTTCGGTGCCCCACCCTGTATATGGTCCTTGTGGCCAATAAAGACAATTAAATGATTATTTTGAGCAGGTAAATTGTACAATATGTTGATTTTTGATATCCAAATTAGTATTGCCTCTTTCCTATTCATTTTTCTGTGAACTATACTGAAGTATCATATCCTTTATTATTCTCGTTACTATTTTGGATGCCTAGTTCAATGGATTATTTTTTCCCCTGTCTTTTCTTGCAGTCTTGTTGCAATCTTCCAATCCTCCAATAATTGACGCAAGATCCAATTACACAAAACTTGGTAAACTTGCCCAAGACTAATTATCTTCTTCTGATCGTATGTCAAAAGATGTTCTTCTGATAATCGATCTCGACCTGTTTCCACCTCCCAGATCATTTCCTAATAATCACTCAAAGTGTTTCCTTTGAAACGGCACACCCTGTAAACTGATACAAGTTGCAAGAGACAAGGTGCATCACAAGTTCGGATCAACTATCGACTTATTATGTAGATGGCGCTCGAATCCATATATCAAGTTCGCTGCGACTTTGTAAGGGGAGTTCAATTCTCTATAAATTATGATGGAGTGGGTCTTTCACGTTGACCCACTATTTAAATGATGATTAATGTTATGATATCGACTTACCATAGCATGTGCGGATGCTGGAATCAATGGGTGGAGTAAAAGGAGTGATTTACGAGGAGCTCATAGTTTGGAATCGGGGTAAACATTTGGCGTCCCAATCATTTGTGAAGATCATATTTTTATAAACTCGGTCGCTGATTATCAAGTAGTCTAATTATTGCCGCCTTTGAATTCTGAGAATAAATTGTTGTGATTTATTTTATGTTATGAAGAAAGTAATTTTTGATTTGATTGTATTTCTGTATTTTTATAGAATGAAAGATTATACCGGGCTACCTTTTTCTTTCTGTTACCAGTATTTTTCTCTTACTACCTTCTTCTCACAGCTCAGTCGTATTTGAACATGAGAACAGCTCTCTCTTTCTCAGACGTGGACGCTACGTTTATATGGATCAGTAAAATAAACAAGTATCATGTAAATCTTCTACTGCGCAAATAAATTGTATTTACTAGTACCAATAAATCATACAAAATATTAAATTTCCAATTTCTAGATCACTAATTTTTCTCTGATTAAGTAACTCCAAATTATTTTAAAAACCACCCTGATTTCTCTATACTATTACCAAAATTATTCTTTCTAGCGCCATCTAATCTTCAGATACTCAGCAACTTTAACCTATTCTATACTAAATTACTACTACTAAAGGGATACTACGCCCAAGGTTATGCGGACAACATAGTAGTCCTCGTACAGGGAAAGTATGCCCAAACAACCTCTGAGCTAATGCAAAATGCACTGAGTACCGTAGAGGAATGGTGCAGAAGAGGACTGAGGGCAAACCCCAGCAAAACCACACTCATTTCCTTCACACTCAAAATGATTCAGGGGAACTTGAAGTCACCCAAATTTTTTGGCGTAACACTACAAGTTGTTGCTCATGTCAGATATTTCTATTAAGGATTTATAGGCCAATTTCAAATTTTTTTCTGAAAGAATATCGGGTGTCAACGAATCTATTAGACAAGTCATAACTTCTAGACCATTAGGTGTATCAAAATGAGATTTGTTATAAGTAAATAGTATGTGAAGAGGAGAGTTTTCACATATTTTTCACTTTCCGGTCACTTCCGGTTTCACCGGAAATGGCTCCGGTTCTAAATTTTTAAATGGAACACCCTGTATATTGTAAAAAATTTTGATTTCTGAGACAATTCTAGATCACATTCTCGAAAGTTTTTATGTCTACTTAATTTTTTTGGAATCACTTTTGAAATTACATGTAGGTGGCCATGATCGGAAGTAAACTAATCTAACGGCCTCAGGTGATATCAGAATACTACAATCGCGAAAGTTTAGTGACTAGTATGATAGATATGAATAAGACAAGTTGGCAAAATTACATTTTCGTGTCTAACTATTATTTTTCAAATGGCGACCATTTTTTTATAAGCACTTTCCGAAAAAAGGATATTTTAACGAATCTAACGATACTAATTTATTTGCGATTGGATTACAAATAAGAACATAAATTAGTCGGGGCGTGGCGCAGTGGTTAAAGCTTCCGACTATGGGTCGAAAGGTCCGGAGTTCGAGCCACAGTTACGGCTGGGATTTTTTAATTGAATTTGACCTATCAAATTATCTTAATCTCGTGGCTGGACTGGGGTGAGTCCTGCACGATTCACTGTTGCGTTCCAATTAACAGTGCTGCTCCTAAGGTGGCGCATGGAGTTAGTAACAAGGCCTATCCAGAACACGTGGCTAATGACTATAGCAGTCGATGCCGAAACACCAAAGAAAAAGAAAGAACATAAATTAAATATTAGTGAGGAAAATACTTCATAATAATTTATTTACTTTTGTCAAGTGTGCCGAGGATAGGCATGATGCATAATATTTTGCAGTTATTTCGATCAAGTCTTCTTTGGAGAACAAAACACTCACTTAGGTAATGACAGTGACATAAGCTTTAAGAGCAGAAGGTAAAATTTTCTTGATTTTCGTTAAATTTTAGTTCAATTGTCCGTCAAAATAATTTATACTCAAAGTGAAAAAGTGGATATGTTGTTATTGTTTGGAGAATGTCACAGAAATTCAAGGAATGCTGCTGAGTTGTATGCTCAGAGATATCCCAATCGGCAACATCCATCCCATCAGTATTTTCCGTATGTTGAGAATCGTTTTAGGCAAGAGGGAAATCGAGAGGCAGAACAGAGGTTTATCATAAATGAGGAGACTGAGATTAACGTTCTTGCTATGGTTGAGGTTGACAAAATTAGTCGAGAAATGCAGACAAGTTACGAATCAGCAAGAAAAATATTGATAAAGCACGGATATCGAGCATTTAAATATCAGTTACATCAACATTTGTATGCGACGAATCACGATTTACAAATAATGGCTTGTTTAATAAGCAAAATTCTCGGTAATGGGCCCAACAAAATCAACATGCAATGAGAGAGGGCAATTTTCAAGAAAGGTTTGGCGTCAATGTCTGGGCTGGTATCGTTGGAAACATAAAAATTGGACCAATATCATTTCAAGGTCAGTTAACAGGGGCTAGGTACTTAGGTTTTCTTCAAAATGAAATCTAGGATCATCTTAATAATCTACTTTTAGCAGTTTTACGGCAAATTTAGTTCCAACAAGATGGAGCACCCCCTCATAATACCAGATACGTTCTTGATTACTTAATAGAGCATTTCAATAATCAAGTTATTGCAACCAATGGTCCAGTACGGTGGCCTGCCCGCTCACCGGATGTGACTGTGCTAGATTTCTTCATTTGGGAATATATTAAAGAAAGGGTCTACCAGGCAACAGCCCCAGCCACTCTCGAAATCTTAGAAGAAAGGATTCTATAGGCATTTAGTATAAAGGTTCCGTCAAACCAAAGCGGGAACGCGGGAGCGGGAGCAGGAACGGAATTTTGGAACCGTGCGAATCGCTAGAAAAACAGTACACGTAGTAAACCATATATATTTTGTTGCTTGGATGCTTTTCGGAATACGAATAATCACACCGGTATGTCCCACTACAGCATTTAGTCTCGGATTCATCTCGTTCCCGTTCCCGCGTTGGTTTGAGGTAACCTCAACGCCACTAATGTTACGAAACGTGTTGAGAGAAACAATTGAACTAGCTGAAATGTGTCTTCAACAAGGAGGAATGCACTTTGAAAATTTACTATAGTGAAAATTTTAAGAAATTAGGATATTGAAAAAAATGTAAGTGCATCACTGAAATTATTGTTAATTTTGTTAAATTTATTGATCCAATCACAAATAAATTAGTATCGTTAGATTCGTCAAAATATCTTTTTTTCAGAAAGTGCTTGTCAAAAAGTGGTCGCCATTTGAAAAATAATAGTTATACACGAAAATGTAATTTTGCAAACTTGTCTTATTCATATATATCATACTAGTCACTATAACTTCGCGATTGTAACATTCTGATATCGCCTGAGGTCCTTAGATTAGATTAGAATACTTCCGATCATGGAGATGTAATTTCAAAAGTGACTCCGAAAAAATGAAGTAGGCATAAAAACTATCGAAAATGTCACATTGTGATCTAAAATTGTCTCAGAAATCCAAAAATGTTACTACACAAGGGCGTTCCATTTAAAAATTTAGAACCGGAGCAATTTCCGTTGAAACCGGAAGTTACCGGAAAGTGAAAAATATGTGAAAACTCTCCTCTTCACATACCATTTACCTATACCAAATCTCATTTTGATACACCTAATGGTCTAGAAGTTATGACTTGTCTAATAGATTCGTTGACACCCGGTATACCTGAGTTTATAAAATGCAAATACCAGTTTTCTCAGTTTGCTATTCAAATATTCTGAATGGTTATCCCATTTGAGCGTTTCACTGATAATACTCCCAAATATTGGATTTCTTTAGTGTTTTGTATTGTGTTTTTACAGCCACAGTTGGTCAGATCACACCTTTCGTGAAATTTAATTGATTTCAGATTGGTTTGTGTTTTTGAACTATTGGTGAATGTTATGAATTCTGTTTTACTATTTAAGCTCAGGAGATTACAGTCCATCCAACATTTAGCTTTGCTTCTGCTTTTTTCCCAATATCTTGCCAATTTGTTCCATGGAATAGTAGAACTGAATCGTCAGCATATGAGATGATATCTCCACCCACCTCAATATTCAACATTTCATCGAAATGGGGTAATAATTGAGGACCGAAGACTGTTCCTTGGGGAGTACCATATCGGTTTTCAGATGGTCCACTATTTTTTTTTTGTTTTAACAACAGATTTTATCTTTGATAAATAACTTCTGAAGAACGATAACGGTGTGCCCCTAATTCCGTATTTTTCAAGTTAAAAAAAAAAAATTCGTGTGAAATGCTATCGAAAGCTGTAGCTATATCCAAAAAGATACCTAACATTTTCTCATCCCTATTGAGTGGAACATCCTGCCTTGAAACCGAATTGTTTAGGAGGGATGAGTTAGTGGTGATATTGGTCGGTAATTATTGATGGAATGTAGGTCACCGTCTTTGAATATAGGAGTTATGACAGCATCTTGTTTTAAAATATTTGCTAAAACGCCACTTTGGAACATCGAATTTATCAGTTGAACTAAATTGTCAGTAATATTCGTTTTTATCCTTTTGATAGTTTTTGCTGATATTTTGTCTATTCACGAAGCGGCATTAGTTTTAAGGTTGTCAATTGTTGTCATTATTTCTGGAGTTGTGACAGGTGTTAAGAATAGAGTTTTTCATTGGTTTCCTTTACGTCACCATATCCTATATAGTGTAGATTTTTTTAGTAGATGTGAAGACGAAGCTGTATCAAAGGTATGAAATACCAAGGAATATAGAGTTAGTAGTAGAGTGAATCATAACTTTTCTGTGTGAAATAACAGATGGCATATTGTGTTGATATATTTTTCCCGAATCCAAATTGTCTTAATAATAAAATATCAAACTTTTCTAAGAAATCTTCTATTCTATATTTTAAAATTATTTCAAATATTCCTGCTGAACTTGAAATCAATGTAATTGATCTATAATTTTGTTTTTCATTTTTGGTAACGATTTGTAAATAATAAAAAAAGCAGTTGATTTCAATGTTTAGAAAATGATTACTTGTTTTTAGTATTCAATAAATATCTTCAGTACCCCTCTGTAAATACATATTTTCCCAATCAACTACCAGGAACACTTTCGCTAATTCACCGATTCCAATGAATGTGTTAGTCTGAAAAACTTGCAATGCAATATCCCCTTTCCGTAAACAGTAGTTTATGGAATGATATGGAACCGGAATCTAATTACCCTTCTATGATTGAATCAACAGCGGTTCACATTTGTGTGACATCCAATAAATTAATATGTAATTAATAGATCCAATTATCGTCCGGGTATTTGGTCAGTTGCATTTCGCGTGCCATATTACATCACTCACATTTTCATGAGCCAATACATATTAAATTCGCATACTGGGTCAAATCGACAAAGTTCGAGCGTGTGTTGAATTAATTCAATTGTTTTGGAATCAGTTTCTTCGGAAACTTCACATTGTCCATCATCGTCAAAGAAAGAATTTCGTTGTTTTTTTGTTCAATATTTGTCAAATTGAACATTATTTGATAAAATCAGAATGAATTAATGCTAGCTAGCTGTAGGATCTTTGCAAGAAGGGTTAACATAAGAAGGACGACGATAAAAATATTATAATCACTAGGCCAATTAGTTCTGAATAACGTGGTCCCCCTACGACAGATATACCAACCTATGAGTTTGCGCAATAGAGCGCAAGTGTCGCCAGGGACGGTCTCAGGATTTTTGACTTTCTGTTCCTGAATCTGGTATGAGTTATCGGTAATAGCATTCACAATATAATAGAGTTTTCCTTCAATGATATACAGGGCAATTCAAATTCGACCCCCACCATTGGGATCTCCTAAACTACAGGAGATACGTCGAAGCTAAAATTGGAACGAAGTTGTGTATTCTGGTGGTTAACAAAATACTGTTTCGAAACTTGGAAAATTCCGAGTATTTCCGGAAATATCGGGAAAAAACTGAAAATCGGAATTTTCGCTTTTATTTTTTTCTATCGTTATTTGACAACATAGCTCAAAACCAAAAGTACATTTTCATTGATACTTTTTTTCAGCTACACGTTTTCATATTCAGATTTACTATCCAACATTTCGTCTTCTGTTATGGGCGCCATATTGTTATTTTATACAGAAAAATTGTGATTTTCATTCTGATTCCATTGATGTATAATTTGTTATGATTTGCACTTCTGAAACCACAGATATTAAAAAAAACAACTTCATCTGAGATGGTCATGACTCCATCGAAAAATTTTGTTTAATAAACACTAGTTGTCAAAACTCATTAAACATCATAAGTTTGCACAAATACTTCAGTCGAAATGTCCTCATTCTCAAATGAAGAAAAACGAGATATGTTGAAACTTTATTATAAATTTGATAGGAATAGTACAAAAACAACACAAATTTATTTTGAATTATAACTGGAAAGACATCAGCCGGATAAAACATTATCCGGAATTTTGGGCAAACACTTGGCTGAGTATGGTGCGTTTCAAAAAACAAGAATGAAATCATGAACTTGTAAAAAATGCACAAAAAGTATTACAAGTGTTCGAAATGGTGGCCTTCCTCTTGACTACATAACCGAGCTCGTCGTCTCAAATTAATAACATTCCTAACAGTATCCCTTCTTCTGATAGACCTGAATTGCGTGATGATATTGTCTCTAAGTTCATCTACTGTCATATTCTTGCTCTCCATAGATTCTGTTCTTTAAAGTGCCCCACAAGAAAGTATCCAAAACTGTGAGGTCAGGTGACCTTGCCGGCCACCTCAGTGGTCCAGAATTTCCTAACCACCTGGTAGGAAATCTTTGGTGTAAATATTCGCAAACTGCTCTTTTATTGTGTGGAGGAGCCCCGTCATGCTGAAACAGCAGCAGTTATAATTAACAAGGGGAAACGTATCCATATATTCTTCGAATTCGTTTCTTAAGAACCGAAGATAGGTTTCCTCGTTCAAAGTATTAGAGAAGAAATGGGGTCCAAGTATTCGGTCGTCATAAATTCCAGCCCACACATTCAAACGAAACCGAACTTGTGGTCTGACTTCTCTGAAGTGTCGTGGATTATTTTCACTCCAAATGTGCTCATTATTTCTATTAAAAACACCACAGTTCGAAAAAGTACTTTCGTAGGTCCAAATAATATTTTTCAAGAAGTTTGAAGGGTCTACCCTATTCGAGAGCCAGCTACAAAATTCCATCCTTCTCTCAGGATCACCTGGATGTTATTTTTGTGAAATATGTATCTTATAACATTTCAACCCACTTTTTTTGAATTCCCTCCAAACGCTCGTCTGTGGCACATCCATTTCTGCCAAGAATTGATGTGTTGATTTGGAAGGATCTGCATTTATCTAAAAAAGTACCAAAAATAATTATACTTCTTCGAATATGGAATGAACAATTATTTTACCTCGGCTAATAAGTTACGTCTAATATTTTGTTCCATTCTGCTTCCATATTTCATTCTTGGTTTTTGAAACGCACCGTACTCAGCCAAGTGTTTGTCCAAAATTCCGAATAATGTTCTATCGGGCTGTTGTCTGTGCAAATCATAACAAATTATACATCAATGAAATCAGAATGAGAATCACTATTTTTCTGTATGAAAAAAACAATATGGCGCACATAACAGAAAAAAAAGTTGATGATGAATTCCAGGAGACGAAACGTCGGATAAATCTGAACAAGAAAACGTGTAGCTGAAAAAAAGTATCAATGAAAATGTACTTTTGGTTTTGAGCTATGTTGTCAAATAACGATAGAAAAAAATAAAAACGAAAATTCCGATTTTCAGTTTTTTCCCGATATTTCCGGAAATACTAGGAATTTTCCAAGTTTCAAAACAGTATTTTGTTGAGCACCAGAATACGCAACTCTGCCCCAATTCAAGCTTCGACGTATCTCCTGTAGTTTAGGAGATCTCAATGGTGGGGGTCGAATTTGAATTGCCCTGTATACAGAAAACCAATAATTGACTTCTTGAAAGAAGAAATATTGAGTGTAGGTCTCCTATTTTGTGCTTTCTCGCGACCAAGTATATTCGAAATCCATATCAGAGAATGAGGAATCACTTTCTTAAGGTAGGCATATTTTTTATTTTCAAAATTCTGAATATTGAAGGTGGTTTTCATAAATATTTGAGTAATTTGGGTGTAGTTTGTGTTTAAGAGATTACGAATGCTTTTGTTATGAATGATGTGAGTTGAATCGATTAACCCAATGTTTGTGGTGATTTTGAATCATATTATGTGATGAGATAATCTTCTTCTACAAATTGATTGATTGATTAATTTATTAATTAGTTATTAATGCGAAAAACTATGTGATAATAATACTAAAGGCTTTCATTTACAAGACATAACTTTTTTTACATGAGTTCAATCTACTTGTTGACACAAGTGTGTGCATTTCCACCATTTTTGTTGAAAAACAAAAATGACCTTTATTGGAAATATAAAATTGGGAAATAATCTTTCAAATATAGTTTCTCGGGAAAAAACTACATTTTTGATTTCAGTCACAGGTTTTCATATATCATTGTAAATGTTGTTGAATCAAATTCAAATGGCATTTTTTGTAATAAGAAGTAGGTTATAGAATGTTGAGAGATATAAATATAAAAAGTCAAAAATTCAAATTGTCAAACGTTACAGGATATTCGTTTCAATTTGTTTTAAATGAGGAGAAATGGTGGGATTAGAGGGAAAAGGACTATTATAATTCCCAAGACATTGCATTTTGTAATGTTACAACTCATTTCTATCAAACGAAAATTGTGGCATTTTGTTTCAAATTCTATTGATGGGAAAATATAATCAATTTTGTGAGTGTTTTTCTCTTCAGTTCACCAATTGTCTCAGTTTGAGACATTGCAGAATTGTAACATCTCATTCTGGTGTAAATTCTTGTTATTACTTTAATAATTTTCATTTTGTGATTCGCCTTATAGGAAGATATATCGAAAAGCAATTACTCAACACGAAAACAAACTACCTAGGTATCAACAACTGCTAAAACCTAACAATGCCAAAACTCAAAAGCCGACACTGTTCTCTTTCTTCGCTTGATACGTCAAGACAGGATCTTAAGGCGGTGTTGCCAAGTTTAATGAACTTCCCACAAATACCTATACCCTTACCACAGATGATATTCCGAACTTCCTTCAGAACACGAGAAAAAAAAAACTTTGCAATGGCCTGACCATAAAAAGCAATAATGCGCAAGTGCAAAGGTTGGTCATCATTCCCTATGAGGGGTCATTTAAATGAATCTCGTACAGCGTGTTTGGCGTTCTAGTGTTTATAATATTTCTATGGTTGAACCGCGAACGATAAGGATCGTTTTTTTAGGAAAGAACAAATGATTTTCTTTCCATACGCTTATGTTCTTACTTGCCTCGTTTTCGAGATACATGGTGTAAAAATTCTTAGAAAAAAATTAGTTTTATATTAAATACTCAAAAACCTTCCGGTTGATATAAATAAAACTTGGAATAGGTACTCATTTGCAGTGATGAAGGGCTTCTCCTAATGTACTTGAGATTGAATCAATAATTCCAGTGGCGTCCCAGAGGATAATCTAATTGATATTGGGATAAACCATTGTACTCTGCTGTTTATTTTTTTATATTGAGCAATTCAATTTTTTTTTGTTTTTCAATTTTCTCTGTATCGTGCTTCATTTTTGAGGAAAAAAACCGCCCGTCTGCGTCTGTATGAAACGGGAAAAAGCTAGTTTCAACAAAAATCAGATCAAAGGTAGCCGGATACAAACAATATGGAAAACAATAAATTGAGAGTTTGTTTCCTTGATGGATTTGAACGTCAAAATTGTGGTAGGAAGGGGGCTTGCCCCCTCCTTTCATCGAAAGAAGTTGAGTTCGAGAAATTAAAATCAGAAAAATCCGTAAAAATGGTTAAACATTTCTGGCCATCGAATATTATGGTTTAAAAAAGCTAGATAGAGAACGCAAACGAATGCGGAACATGTTTCAACAGTTTCGGACATGGAACATAATAATGAAAAAAAAAACGGTCAGGGGGTCGTCACCCTTTCCTGTCATGAAGAAAGTTAGGAAAACTAGCGAAATAGAAATCGGAAAAATCCGTGAAAATATTGAAAATTATCTGACAATTGAATACATGGAATATTACCACAAAAAGGATGTTCGGTGGGCTGGCTCCCTCCCCTCTTTTCAAAAAAGTAGCGAAAACAAAATCGGAAAAATCTGTAAAAATAGTGGAAAATATCTAACCACGAATAATATATTTTTGAGAAATTTTACCCCCTATCAGCAACAATGACGATATAATTGAAAAGAACAGACTAAGGAACAGATCCAAAGACAGCTAAGAAATAAATAAATAAATAAACTTAAAAAAAACTTTTACTTAAATGCACTAGAAAGAAAAAAAATTAATTTAAATTGAATGAAACCCATCCTTTTGTTACATTATAAAATTTTTAATGACATTAAAGCTTGTTGAGGTAATTTTAAATTCAATTTACAATAAGAAATACATAGATACTTGTCGCGACAAGTTTTTATATTATATAAAATTTCATAATGTAACAAAATGGTGGGTTTAATTCACTTATTTTCTTATTTTGAGTGCATTTAAATGAAACCTTTTTTCAAAGTTAATAGGTTTATAGGTTCCTAGGATAAACCATTAAAAAAGGGGGGGCTACAGAAAGCCCCACTTTATAATAATAATAATACTCCCTCATAGACACTAGGAGAGTGTACCGAAAGGCATAGCCTGTGCTGCCTGTGCTGCCTGTGCGGGTAGAGGACGGCTATTATTATTATTTGTCGTGGCGCTACATGGCGACTTACTGATTTCTGGTTTGAGTTTTTTCTTTTTTGCAGCTGAAAAACCTGGAAAACCTACAGCACCACCCCATAAGTGGAGATAATTCCGTTCTATTTATGATATGTGATGTAATGGAAAGGAAAATAGCGGATCTGCCACAATAGAAAATATTCATTTTGAATACTACGCAGATTCCAGCTTCGGAATATTGAATGAACATTTTCTCAGGTGTCAGGTGATCCAGGGATCGATGTGCAATCACGAAAATCAATTTAGTGTACTGGGTGTTCCACAATGAATGTAATAATTGACCAGCGTTTGCCCAAAAAAATTACCAATTTTTATATTTTATTGCGTACTTAGATTTTCATACTGATTGTATCAGTATTTGTTTTCGATTAGTAAAATACGAAAACTAAAAATACAGTGATAAAAGACCCCGCACAAATCAAATGAGAAATAGATCCCTGTCGAATTGTCTGAAATTTGGATAGGTTGTAGTTTATACCCTTCTGATCAAGTCTCCAAGGGCCCGAGAGCTAAAAATGCACAGTTTTTTGGGAATCGAAGGTCAAAAGTTGCGACTAGTGCAGATCTCTCACGCGATCGAAAAAGAATTTGCATCACTCACTTTGGATGGTCTATTCAACCGCTCTCGTCTGCGTATGGCGATTTCAAATTTGTCGGCATTTTCTTCTAAACGCCATATTATTCAAAATAATGCTTGTATGAGAATCATACAAACAATGACTACATTTATCTCACAACTTTGGATCCGCTCAAAATGGGTTTGACTTGACTGGATCCGATGCACCTAATCGATATACAGTGTTCGGATTGGATTGAATCACTCAAGTCAATTCTATAAAATATAGGATTGGACCCAACCGATCGCATTGAAGAGAAGTGAAATTACGAGATAAACGAGTTTGAAATTGACAAATGACAGGTAAAAGTAGCCAAATTCAGATTAGTCTTTATATTGACAATTGTCTTTCTCTAAATGGAGAGCAAAATAATAATTAAGAAAAGAAACGTATGGTCCAAAGAAGAGAGCAGTTTTTTCATTCAGCTGAGTAAGGAAAAACATATTTTATCGTGATTTAATTCGCAGAACACAAGAAATTTAAGGTTACGAAATTCGACATTTTGCTGTGAAGTTAGCTCTTTTCAATCGGATTGAAGAATAGGATTCTTCGATCCACTTAAATATTGCGATATAAACTGAAGGGTGATTTCACTCGACTCAATGCTATTGAATTTGAAGCGGTTAGAGATCGTCCAGATGAACGTAGTCAATAGCTTTTGTAGAAAATTGACATTTATTGCCAATTCAGAAATTGTTATTATTCCTGTCAAAACTGATCAGTCGTCGCCATTATACATGGTCAAAATCAAATATGATAGCTTGGGAGATTTGCACAAATGTTGCAACTTTTCACTTTTGATACCTTAATAACTGTCCATTTTTAGGTATCGGGCCAGTGGAGACTTTTGATAAGAAGGGTATAAACTACAATATATCCAAATTTCAGCCAATTCGACAGGGATCCATTTCCCATTTGATTTGTGCGGGGTCCTTTATTGTGAGGACAATATGTCCTCCTTCTCCTATAATGAAATAGACATCCCGAAAAGACAACATAATCACTACATATCACAAACTACTGGATCATTCTCTTCCATTCGTGAATGACCTTCCCATCCTACATAATATATGAAAAATAAATCGTAATTCGTAGAAAAATCTTGGCGAGACAATGTTTGGAGACATATGAGAAGAATAAGTTTGAATTTCATTTCCAAAATGGTCATCATCCAGGAGATATATTGATGATAGAATAGTTTCAATTGATCATT
Organism: Chrysolina oricalcia; assembly: GCA_944452925.2. Classification (NCBI taxonomy): domain Eukaryota; kingdom Metazoa; phylum Arthropoda; class Insecta; order Coleoptera; family Chrysomelidae; genus Chrysolina; species Chrysolina oricalcia. Next base: position 36,595,552 of record OX101827.2, read on the forward strand.
TTGATCAATACGTGAACATTTTTCTTCAGATATTCCACTAACGTTAGGATAAGTATATCCAAAAATACAAAGTTATTTGGTCATGACATTTCTTAACGGAACATTTTTATTACTATGGTAAGGAAAATGAAAAATATACATATATTACTACCAGGAAGATTTTGGAGAGACAATGTTTGGAAACACATATAAATAATACATTTACATTCGATTTTAGAAATATCAACACCCAGGAAATTTATTAACGATGGGATAGTTCATATTGATTATATTGATCAATAAATGAACATATTTTTCCAGATATTCAACTCACACTGGTCAAAGTATGCACAAATACCTTCATATTTATCTTGATGTCTTCGAATTATTGGAGAGACAATATTGGAAAGAGTAAATAAAAAGTATGTGTATCTGCAATCTTCAAAGTTATCATCATTCAACTGATATATTCATGATCATGCAATCATTATCGTTCAATTTCAAGAAAAATATGCTCGAAAAATGGATCGAAATGAATATATTATTTTAATTACAATATTAAGAAATATATAAAATATACTTTGTAGATGCAATACTTGGAAGCACTTATAAATAACGTGTTAATTTTCGATTTTCGAAATTATTGTTAACCAAGAGATACATTATTGATAAAATAATTTTTGTTGATTATTTTGACACTTTATACGTTTTTGGGTAATATAACTTACGTCTGGCAAAGTATGCAAGAATACGTTGTTATTTGGTCATGATATTGATTATATTGTTGAAGATGTATTCAGGATTAAATTTTAAAAAATGTGAAATCTTCATATTTATCTTGATGTCTTCGAATTATTGGAGAGACAAAATTAGAAAAAGTATATAAAAGGTATGTGTATATGCAATCTTCAAAGTTATCATCATTCAACTGATATATTCGTGATCATGCAGTCATTATCGTTTAATTTCATTAAAAATTCAACAATATTGAAATTTGTCAAGGCAAACGTTTAACGCGAAATAGGTTAATTTTGATAGATCATCTTTAGACTTGTGCTTATAATCTTTTTGAAAAATAAAGTAACATGCAAGGACCAGGTGGAAAATGTTGATGAGGTTCCAACTTTGAGGAAAAAAAAATATTTAAACACGAAAACACTCGAGTTGTTCACATTTTTCGAAAAAAATATCCTTATCTTCCACGAACAATTGTCTTGATATTTTTTTGTACTTCGAAGGTCTATAAGTGAACATTTTAATTGCTGAATGGTCTAATTTCAAATGGACTATGTGACTTGGGGGTTAATTGGTCATTAAACCGCTTGAAATTGGGAAAAAACTCTCTCTGAATCATGATTTTCTCAATATTTTCAATGATTTTCGACATTTTTCATTATTTTTATAACAAAAAGTAGTTTATATTTAATTCATTGCTTTATTACACTATTAAATTAATTGATTAATATCATTTTAATATTTTTCACAGCAATTGAAAATAAATGAAAATATTGAGAAAATTATGATTTAGAGCGACTTGTTGCCGTTTTATTTTCAGTTTTAAGCATTTTATCGATCAATTAACCACCAAGTTACATAGACCCATTTAGAGTAGATATTTCAATAACTAAAATAATCACTTACAAACCTTCGAAATAAAAAAAAATCAGAAAATCAAAAAATTGTTCGTGGAAGATAAGGGTATTTTTTTAGAAAAATATGCAAAACTCAAAAACTAGTCCTCTGAATTGCGAAGTAGTAGTTGTAGTTCTTTGGGAAGGCCGCAACCGCAGCCAGGCAAGTAGGCCCTCATGGATCCTTTTTGCCATCCGCTGTACTCCACTTATCTACGTTATCCTCCTGATTTTCCTTCTCGAACTTTTGTGACCTCCTAATGAAGATCAGTATGCCCGTCCACTCCAAGTTGATTAGTTCCTTTTGTTGGAGTTTGTCAACTCCGAAGGTCCCAAATCATAGCCTTCCGTATGCCTCACACTCGCCGAGGAAGTGAGATGAAGTTTCTTCGTCTTCTTCGCATTTTCGGCAAGTGGGACTGTCTCCTATACCTATAAGTGATAGGTGTCTGCCTAACTTGTTATGTTCTGTTAGTGCTTGGTGATTTCTGCCTAAGAGCCATGTCGTCCTTGACTTATTGGAGCCGGCCACGAAGTCTTTCGACTGCCTGCAGCCGGTGTTATCCCTCCAAAGTTTATTCAGCTCTCCTTCTGCCCACTCGTCGAGGGCTGAAGAGGTTTGGCTTCTTGCAATGCCTAGTATAGGCTCCGGTCCACAGAATGGCGCTGCGGATCCGGATCTGGCAAGTCCGTCTGCACCTCGTTCCGCGCACCTCTCTGTGTCCCGGGACCCATACCAGCTGAACTTCCTTCGTTTCAGCTAGCTTCTCGAACGCATCTCCGCATTCCTGTACAAGCGCTGAGCTCGGTCTAGGATGGCAGACGGCTCTGAGCGCTGCCTGACTATCCTAGCAGATATAAATTCTCTGTTCGGATCCATCTGTCACCTCTTCTCTCGTAGCTACGGATAGGATGGCAAACACCTCAGCTTGAAAAACTGTTGTATATCTGTCCAAAGCGTAGCTCTCTCGTACTCCTCTTCCCTCCAGGTAGATTCCGGCACCCGAAGCCTGTTTGTCAGTTAGACGCGAACCGTCCGTGTAACATATTAGGCTTCCTGTGCTCAACCCCACCGTGTTTTCCTCACATTGTTCTCTGCTCGGAATAGTAAGAGTAAACTCTATTCCATCGCAGTCTGTCTTGTGCGCTTTTCACTCTGAGGGCAGAGATAGGGATCTCCTGTTCCGCCCACTTCGCGATTTCCGCATGACCTATCATCCTTCGTTCACCCAGACTCCCGAGTCCCGCATCCTCAAATGGGCTGCCATTGTCTCCTTCCTGATCCAGACTGGAAGCGGTGGCAGCCTCTGCAGTACCTCCAACACTGCGGTTGGAGTCGTTCTCATTGCGCCCGTTATTACCAAACAGGCCAACCTCTGAACCTTGCTGAGTTTTTGGCCTATTGTGCTACCCTGTGCGCCTGGCCACCACACGGCTGACCCATAATGGATCTTTGGTCTTACGACTGCTGTGTACAGCCAGCGCATGATCTCTGGATTTTTGTCCCAATTGTTTCCTACAATTCTCCGTAGTTGCCATAGGATTGCTACCGACTTTGAATTGCGAAAAACTCATGATCATTCAACACCAAAAAAGACATATGCTTATAAATTATCATGTGAATTAATTCATTTATACGCGAGAAAAAAATTAAATAGTGAAAAGTCAGTTTTTGGCCATCATGACGGTTAATTTGAGGTTATATCAGAAGGTGTTATAGACAAAAGTTTTTAATTTTGTCATTATCTACAACTTCGCCATTGAATGTTTTCCGCTAAGAGGTCACGTTTTGCTGCAAATCGCAAAAAACCGTTATCAACCCTTAGACCACATCCCCATTTTCAGTGTTTTCGTGATTAATTTTGTTGTTTCCACAAAGTTGGAACCTCAACAACATTTTTCCCCTGGTCCTTGCCTGTCACTTTTTTTCTTATTTTAAGCGTTTGAAATTCGTTTTTGCACCAGCCTAATTAGTCATGAGTATGATTTTCCAATTACGTATCCTTAATGCTTGAAACATCTGATGGAAACTTATATTTATAAAGTTGAATATTTACCGGGATGTCCTTTATTTATCGACAAGATAAGATTTGTATCGATAACATAAGCGGATACGAGTGTTATAGAATCAGCCTCCTCTGATCCTTTGTTCGTGATCAGACAAAACACTTCATCAATTCCAGAAAAGAAGAAACCGAAGTACTTATTTCGCCAACCCCTTCAACAGTTGAATGATTTCCTCCGAATATCAAGTTACAAAACTCATTTCATATTCCACTTCTGCTCCCACAACTCGCTACTTTTAATGTTTCGCATCAATAATTGCCACGAAATTATGTTGAAACATTTCGGAGGAATTGGAATAGTTGATACGAAACACGAATTCCATCGGGAGGTCTGAATGGGCTCCAATAAATTTGTTAAATTGATGGAGTAACGAGTTTATAGAGTTTGAATACTTTTCCAGTCTCTGTGAATGAATATTGAAAACTTGATTCGTTCTCTGATTGTGAAACCGAGTTTTAGTAAATATGCAATCAGCTCTTTGAATGAACTTGCAAATTTGTCGATGATATTTTTCAGCGAGGAGTATAATGGAAAATTAAACAGTTCGTCGGACTGAATTCAAATTTTAAAATTTTCTTTGTTATTGTGGAAATTGAGGTGCGTCTCAGGCTGTTATTTGATTCCGGTAGACTTTTTGGATGCAAAAGATTTCTTCCTCATAAACAATTTTGCAAGTGGTCGATAAGTCAGGAATCACACTGCTCGACCAGGACCGACCGTCCGCGACCGTCCACCTACGACCAAAAATTGAAGTAGATCAATGAAAACTTCCAAACTCATACTGATCGACTATCTACGACTGACCGATAGGATAATTTTGTAAATCAGACATTGATCTGACATTCAAAAGTTTATAAGAATTTTCTATTTATTCAATTAAAAAAATTTAAAATCACAATTTTGATACTTTTGTTGTAAATAATGAGTAGGGGTGATAGTGAAAGAAAGAAAGAAAGAAATTTATTTATTTAGCTGAGAGCTAACATACAAATAAGTAACGATGAATATCTTTCCTAAACCGAACATTCTCAAGGAAAAAGAATTACGATAATGTATTATTTTTATAAACGATTAATAAAGAAAAGTAAAAAAGTATGTGGAATAGAGAACTTTATATACATCGGGAACAAAAGGATGAATTTTGAGCACGTTATCCCAAATTACTAAGAGATCAAGTTCTAAACTGCTATTGAATCTCCATAAATTACGCCAACAAAAATCCCCAATGGAAAAATGCCCATTACTTTATTTGCTTGGCATTACTTCCAGATGGAGCACCAAGGAATGTCATCTTCTATATCCAGCCCGTAAATTGTTCAACTATAAAAATTTGTTGAACATTATTGGTACTTATTCCTATTGCGTTAATAAATTCCGTCATTCACTTCTCTAGCAAGAGCTGGAGTTAGTCCAGCAGGTCAAATACCTGGGGGTGGTCCTGGACTCCAAACTTTCATGGAGGCCGCACGTAGATAGGGTTATTCAAAAGTCGGTAGCAATCCTATGGCAACTGCGGAGAATTGTAGGAAACAATTGGGGCACCAGTCCAGAGATCATGTGCTGGCTGTACACGGCAGTCGTAAGACCAAAGATCCATTATGGGTCAGCCGTGTGGTGGCCAGGCACACAGGGTAGCACAATAGGTCGAAAACTCAGCAAGGTTCAGAGGTTGGCCTGTTTGGTAATAACGGGCGCAATGAGAACGACTCCAACCGCAGTGTTGGAGGTACTGCTGAGGCTGCCACCGCTTCCAGTCTGGATCCAGAAGGAGGCAATGGCAGCCCATTTGAGGATGCGGGACTCAGGAGTCTGGGTGAACGAAGGAGCGATGAAAGTTCATGCGGAAATCGCGAAGTGGGCGGAACAGGAGATCCCTATCTCTGTCCTCAGAGTGAAAAGCGCACAAGACAGACTGCGATGGAATAGAGAGTTTACTCTCACTATTCCGAGCAGAGAACAATGGGAAGGAATCACGGTGGAGTTTAGCACAGAAAGCCTAATATGTTACACGGACGGATCGCGTCTGACTGACAAGCAGGCTTCGGGTGCCGAAATCTACCTGGAGGAAAGACAAGTACGAGAGAGCTACGCTCTGGGCAGATATACAACAGTTTTTCAAGCTGAAGTGTTCGCCATCCTATCCGTAGCTACGAGAGAAGAGGTGAAAGATGGACCCGAACAGAGAATTTTATATCTGCTCGGATAGCCAAGCAGTGCTCAGAGCCGTCTGCCATCCTAAATCAAGCTCAGCGCTTGTACAGGAATGCGGAGATGCGCTCGAGAAGCTAGCTGAAACGAAGGAAGTTCAGCTGGTATGGGTTCCCAAACACAGAGGGGTGCGCGGAAACGAGGTGGCAGACGGACTTGCCAGATCCGGATCCGCAGCGCCATTCTGTGTACCGAAGCCTGTACTAGGCATCGCAAGAAGCCAAACCTCTTCAGCCCTCGACGAGTGGGCAGAAGAAGAGCTGACTAAACTTTGGAGGGATAACACCGGCTGCAGGCAGTCGAAAGACTTCGTGGCCGGCTCCAATAAGTCAAGGACGACATGGGTCTTAGGCAGAAATTGCCAAGCACTACGCCTCCTTATAGGAATACTAACAGGACATAACAAGTTAGGCAGACACCTATCACTTATAGGTATAGAAGACAGTCCCACTTGCCGAAAATGCGAAGAAGACGAAGAAACTTCATCTCACTTCCTCGGCGAGTGTGAGGCATACGGGATGCTAAGATTCGGGACTTTCGGAGTTGACAAACTCCAACAAGAAGAACCAACTTGGAGTGGTCGGACATACTGACGTTCAGTAGGAGGTCACAAAGGTTTGAAAAGGAAAACTAGGAGGATGAACGTAGATAAGTGGAGAACAGGGGATGGCAAAATGGGTCCATGAGGGCATACTTGCCTGGCTGCGGTTGCGGCCTCTCCAAAGAACTACTACTACTACTACTACTACTTCTCTATTGCTGTAATTAGGATTAATCTGATTTAACGTGGCTTCTCACCACTGTCATCAAAATAATTATATCTGCGTTGGTCCACATGGTTCCTGTATTGTTCCGTTGCTTTGAAAAATTTAATATACTTTCAACCGTTAATATAGTACTCATGAATTCCTGACAGATACCTAATTTTTTCAATAGGAAATATACCAATTTACACGAATAATATTAAAATTTTCGTTCATATGAAAAACTGTTGAAAGTTTATCACAAACATGACTGTGTCCAAATGATAATTTAGCGTATGGGCATTGCATCACGGCAGTCTGGCCGACCAATGTTTCCAGAAGGTTGGTATTTCAAACACGATCTTTGAAAACCAGTCATGAACGGTCGAAAATGATCGAACAGGGTGAGTTGTGCCATAAAAATATACTTGTTGTAAATTTTGGTTGTAGTTGACGGTCGCGGACGGTCGGGCCCGGTCGATCGTTGTGATTCCCGGCTTCTGCTTTGGTATATTGAAGTAAAATATCAAGAAATCATTCAAATTATGAAGAACCTCAAAAATACCAATAACTTTGTAATTGATTGCATACCATCAAAGTTATTTAAAAGTGTATCTATCAAATTGAACAGCCCGCAACTTATTCAATGAATGCATTTGTCGAATCAGGTGAATTCCCTGGAGAGTTCAAACTGGGGATGGTGACGCCAATGTATAAAAAAGATGACCCCTTCTCTGTGGATAATTGTAGGATAGTTGTAACTGTACCATGAGTAATCAGTGAAATAATAGACAGGGCCATGAATAAATGATTAATATCATATCTTGACAAATACAGATTCTTCAAAGATTCGCAAAACGGGTTGTATCCTGGCATCAGATCAATGGAAACAGCCATTTGCAAAATTACCTGTTGAAGCCCTAAGTGCCCTAACTGTGGCCATTAAGAAGTCTTTTTCCGCAGGTATTCTTCCCTTCAGCCCAGAGACAGCAAAAGTTATACCACAGCACAAAGATGGTGTCACTGATAATCCAAACAACTTCAGGCCGATCTCACTACTATCAGCACTTTTTCAGTGTAGTAGATAGATAGATAGATAGACAGATATGTTTATTAATCCTTAGAGATCATTAGCATGACATAGGATAGGTCAATATAAATATAGATGTAAATATAAATATAGATGTAAATATAAATACAAATATACATAAATAAATAATACGATTGAGACATACACAAAATGAGACGAAATCTGTGTATAAAGAAAAATTACACAAAATTACAGAATTAACTGCACACTACTCATTTATTGAGTCCCACCTACGGTATGCAATTCCATCCTAGGGTTCTTGCAATCAAGTTTTATTCATAAGTATTTTCGTTTTCCAGAAACGAGCTTTAAAATGCTTCGTCAAAGTGAAGATACTTGAATCATGCTGGCAAATTTTCGTCAGTAAAATAATTTTACCGATTTATAAAATCTTTATTTTGAGACAGATTGCTTGATGCACAAATTCATGGAGAAATTTTTCAACTCCAACACAAGTCGATTTATAAGTCAGGAAAAATAAACTCACTCTCCCTCTTCCTGCATCAACTTTCACGAAACAGTTTTTTTATTTATAAAAGCAAGCAAATTTAAAACCATTTACCTAATCAAATCAGAGACATTAGCTACATGATACATTTTCGAAAATCAGTTAAAACACTCCTGATGGAGAACTTCTTTTAAAATTCAGATGAGTATCTTGCATATAGGCATTCTAGTCGTTCTATATTCGATAATCTATACTATAATGATATACTTATATGCCCATAATCTGTTTCATAATGATATCCATTATGATACAGAATTTTCATAACGATACAGATTGTTAATCAATAGAAACTCATAATTTTTCATTGGTATTAATAAACTTGGTAATTTAGGGAAGCAAATAGCAATATATTTGAATCTGCCTGATCCGAATTTATAAACAGGGCATTGTTTTCGAAGGACATCTGCAACAGTATTAGTTGAAATTACTGCATTAAAACGTAATGGTGGCTAGAAATCAAGTTAAGAGTCGGATAGCTACATCGAAAATTCGGTTCAGAATAGACTCAGCATTTCCAATACAGTATTGACCTCTATTGAGATTAGCAATAATGAAAAGAATGTAAATATTCCTTCCACTTCCAGATCAGTGGTACATAGAATAATCTCTTCAAATTACACAATAAATTATCTCGATATTTTTAAGAAATCGGATAAATTACAATTATTTAAATAAAAATATAAATAGAATGTTTATAGTTTTCCCGTATCCATGGTTATACCATTAATTACAATTTTTTAGAATTTTTAATAGTAATACGATAATTTTTCAATGGAATTAATAAATTTGATAATTTTGGTTAGCAAATAGCAACATATTTTAATCTACCTAATCCGAAAACAGGGCATTGTTTTCGAAGGACATCTGCAACCGTATTAGTTGATACCGGTGGTGATATTACTGCATTAAAACGTCATGGTGGCTGGAAATCCAATTCAGTGGCGGAAGGCTACATTGAAAATTCGGTTCAGAATAAAATCAGCATTTCCAATACAATATTCAACTCTATTGAGACTAGCAATGATGAAATAAATGTGAATATTTCCTCCATTTCCAGATCGGTAGGACCTAGAATGAACTTTTCAAACTGCACAATAAATAATCTTAATATTTTCAAGAAATCGGATTAATTACAATTATTATGTATAATATAAATATGAATAGAATGTTTATAGTTTTCCTATATCCATAGTAATACCCGAGGTAATACCATTGATTACAATTGTTTAGATTTTTTTATAGAAATACGAGTAATTACTGTTATTGTGTTCAATACAAATATAAATACAATATTTGTAGTTCTTCATTATTTATCGGGTGCAGAAAAAATTTCGTATGCAACTCTCATGTAATGGTTATTACATGATCGTTGCATAATATAATATAACATGTTATTTCGTTTATGTCCTTTTTGTAACTTCAAATCCGAATTAATGTTGCTGTCTTTATGGAAGATTTTCTCCTGAGACCTCTCATGAATGCTAAAAAAAAATACCATTTTTACTTTAGACAATAAAGTTTATTCATCTATCTACCTATATATCTATCTATTTGTTACAGTGTTGACAGCACCAATGCGACTAGAACGTCAGAAGATGCTCACCTCAAAACAGAGGTTGATATTTCCAAGGATTTTTCTGAAAAGCGAAGTTTTTCATTTCTTTATGTACTTACACACTGTCAAATTTATGAATGAATAACTTTCCTGGAAACTATTATTCCTTATGAAAGAATATTGAAGATTTTCCTAAATGAAGCGTTATGCCCCACTCTGAACAATGCCCTATTGGTATTGAAAGCTTTATGAAAATATTTGTCTGGCGGATTCAGGTGGAAGATAATTTAAAAGTTCAAGCTTGCTCTCCCAGTTGAAGTAGGGAAGGAATATGCATATTTTATCTCATCTTTATGATTAATGTACACAAGAAAAGGTGTAAAAACGTTAAATCAAGATTGTTACTTCTTAGAAGAATGAAAAATGCGATAAAAAGGAAATGGGAATTTTATAATTCCTGGCGACGGCGGCAAGAGAAATTGAATTATGTTCCTGGAGGGCGGTGTGTTTTTTGAGTTTTTGTGCTCGCTAATCTGTTTGTGTGGTAGCTGATAGTCCGTAGCTGTCGTTTTTTTGCTCTGATGAAAACAATGAATAGTCGAAACAATATTTTGATGAACTGAAAAACTCAACCTAGAAAATTAACCAAGGTTCGATTCTATTGAATCTTTAGACTTGTCTCTTAATATCGTATCGAAACAATATAAGTGTCAACCATTAATGGAAATAAAAATATAAACGATGTAATAGCTGATATATAATACGCATGTACTCTCTTAATTTTTGTTGGGTATGCGATGGAAAGCAAGCATAATAAGTATTCTAAGAAAAATACAAAATGAAATAATACAGGGGCGTATGGTTTACTTCCAATAATCTGAAAATTAATGAAGATAGGACACAGAATCTCATCATCTCAAGGAACAATAACATTGCTCGAGGTCATAGTGTGAAGCTGCTTGGATTAGTCATCGATGATAAACTAAATTGGTCCTGTCATGTCTAACAACTATGCCGAAAACTCTCAAGCTCTATATTCGTGCTACGCAATTTAAGTAAGCAGTTATCCATAGAAACTATGAGGTCATGTTATTTCGCTCTGTTTCATTCTCATCTCAGTTACGGTAACTATTGTCATGCTAACATTATTTTCTGTTTGCAAAAACGAGCTCTCAGGATCGTAGCCGGTGCTGGTTTCAGAGACTATTGTAAATAAATTTCTAAAACTTTAAATAAAATGCCCCTTCCATCATTATATATTTTTGTTTCATTAATAGAAATCAATAAACCTAGAGACCAATGCAGATGTCCATAACTATTTTACAAGGAATGCTGATCATTTGAGATTACCTCACTACAGGCTCACAAAATCCACTAAAAATTCTCTAGATTAGAATTTATTCGATTTTTTACCTAGGAGTATCAAATAATTAAATAATATTGGAAAATTCAAATCCACAATCAAAAGACAGATTTTATCTCATTGTTTTTATAGTTGAAGAATATTTCAACACACCATTTTTTGAATTTGAGTGACAAAATTTTCAAGGAAACTGGTAATATCACCGATGACCATTAACCGAAAACAATTTCAAGCTTTTAAATCACTGGGTTGTTCAACAGTTTTGAATTTTATATTTTTTTTATTCTTTGAAAGTACTTGTATACTGTAGCTATATTTTCCATCTGTTTTTTTTCTTTGCCAAATCAACTTGCGGAAAACAATATTTTCTGTAACAATCATAAGGTAATAGAAAAAAATTGGATTGTTCCACGGTTTTAAATTTTATGCATTTTCTCATTTCACATTTTGTAAACTTTAAATTTGTGCACTGTAGCTATACATATACTTTTATATTTTACGTATTTTTATGTAATCTGCTTTTTTCATTGTCAAAATGTATTTTAAATTTTTTAAGTATTTCTGTATATTTTATGTATTTTTCCACTTTATATTTTGTAAACTTTGAGTGTACATAAATACTGTGGTATGGTATTGACTTGCCGAAAACAATATTTTTAGTAACTTGGTTGAATAAAGATTCTATTCTAGAATACTCATTACAATCCCTTTTTTTAAGAAAACTATAGTTAGCACGTTTAGTAATGATCATCAATAATAAAACTAACAAATTTTTACTGCATAATAGGTACCTTGTATGTTGGTAAATATATTCAATAAAATCATTCATAGCATAGTCATTTAGGTAATTTCACAATTCTACCAGATTTAGTAGTAGTCGAAACATTTCATAGACATGCTCATTTTGTCCTTCAACATGATGTTTTCCATATTCAACGAAAGTTTCTGTATCATGATCTTCGTCAAACGTAGTGATATTACACCAAACTATAGAGGTTTTTTCCCCCACAAAATAAAAGACGGAAAAGGCCTATACTCATTTTTACAAGATGGATCGTTAATGAAAACACCAGTTTCCGCCCCAGTAAAATCGCTCTGTGGAATTTTTAACAAGCAATAGTGAAAAAAATTAAAACTTTTTGGATTTTTGGAAATATCTCAAAGATTATTCAAGGTATCGTTTCACAGTCGATGCAACTTTTGTAGAGATTTATAAAACCTACAAAATGGATTTTCATACTAACAAATCGGTACATTTTCCACTGAGACAATCCGGGAAAATCTCGAAAACGAGACCATTTTTCAAAAATTTTAAATCTGAAGCTGGACAAACAGTATTGTGGAAACTGATAGATAATCATATGTGGTTCAAATGTGCGCAAGATGTTTTCTATCCGATGTGTTGTTTTTGCACAAAAGCGTTATAGACAATTTAAGGGCACATCTTGCAAAATGCGCCGATTCAAGGGAAATCGTCGTTTTCAAATTTTTTTAATGGCATCTGGAAGTAGAGATCAATATCTACAATTTGTATATTTTGGATTTTCCTGAGAGGTGAGAAATGTGTTGAAAATGTCACTGAAAGTTGATAAAAACGTTTCACTGAAGTTAACTTGAGTTGAGTTCGGGCGACTTTGGGAGCACTTTGAAGCATTTAGAGTAACTTTCAGTGACATTTTCAACACATTTCTCACCTCTTAGGTGAAAATTCAAAATATTCAAATTATAGATATTGATCTCTACTTTCATAGAATTCAAATAAAATTAATTCATTTAAATCGGCGCATTTAGATATGCCCTTAAATTGTTTATAACGAGATTGTGCCAAAACTACACATCGAACAGAAACCATCTTGAGCACAGTTGAACCACATGTTATTATCTATGCACCGATCTGGTCGTATAAAAAACCAATTTGTAAGTTTTATAATTCTATACAAATGTTTTTCTGACTGTGAAACGATTCTTCCAATAATTCTTGAGATATTCGCAAATAAACAAAAACGTTGTAATTTTCTTCACTATTTCTTATGTAACAAATTCCACAGAGCGATTTGGCTGGGACAAAAACCGGGGTATTCATTTACGAACTATCTTATAAAAAGTAGTATAGGCCGTTTGCGTCTTTTTTTTTGTGTGGAAAGAGCTTTATTTTATCTACAGCTTGACCTAAGTATATCATTATGAGACACATGATTTTTGTTTATGAATTTATTATTTTTTGCCAAAACTCTGCCAGTTTTCAATTTCACATTGCCAAATTTTATTTGATAACTTTTTTAAAACTTCAATTTGTTGCATAACTTTTATCTCATTATTTCTGTTCCTTCCATAAAAATAATTTGTTTGTTTTGGCGCATGTGCAATTTACTTTCTATAGCAGCATAGTGGTGTGAGTAGTGAGTTATTATTGGGTTTTCAACAGGCATATTTCTGTAATTCAATACTGTTAGATACAAATCTTAATTTTTATTTTTCGACTTACGACGCGTATTTTTCAGAGTTTGTACATATTTTTCAACATGGCCATTCGACTGTGCATAGGGTGTATACTAAATGGTGTCATTAATTTCAGGTTCAATTTGAGGGTTATAACCAATAACTTTTCTGTTTATATTTTCATTTAAAACCCCTCACTGAATCCATCTCAATTTGAACACTTACTTTTAAAAAAAATTTCCAAATGCCTTTTTTCAATTAATTTTCTCATTTTTCAACAATACTATTTTTCGTCTAATCAATTATCATCTTCAGAAATTATAAAAAGTTTTGAAATACATTCAGTTTTTTAATGCTCATTATACTGTGTACAAAGAAATTGAAATATATGTTATGGCAGTTTTGGGCAGGTTTTGTAACCTTTTTACATTTCTTTCTGAATGGAATGATAATATCCCTTTAGTCGTGGTAGTCGGTGTGTCACTTGTTCGAAATCAAGTTCTGCCAATAAAGTATTTCGATCACGAGGTTCATTTGAGCGCCACTTGGATCTAAAGAAATAATAGAAAAGAAAAAACTACGATATCAATAATAGATGGACAAATTAAAATAATTTCTAAAATAAAAAGAAAATTATATATCAATTTTCAATACTTCATAACTACAACTCCTACAAGAAAAACTGTTGTTTACTCCAGCTACTATTCTTAAAATTTGTTTCTGTACTGGACATACTCCTGATGCCAATGTAGAGTTGCTCCACAAGCCAATGTCATATGTCAGCCTGGATGCAACCTGAGAGTGATATAAGGAAAGAAGTAGTTGAAATTACTTATATTTCTGAATAGATGACACAAGGAATTCACTTCACTAATTAGAACGTCATAGTATTTTCTCTAATTTAGACATGAATTCCGAGTGATGCCTGAAAATTTCGTTTCTTCTGAATTTTCGAATATGAGGTCGTGTATACTGATTAGGATATCAGGAAATTATTTCAGGCGATTGTGGAATTTTATTATTTGTGTCTTACTGGCATAGAGATATAAAAAATTTATTCCACATCAATTCGTAACTTTCTGTAGCGTATTTTTACATTTGCCAGTCAGAACTGCATCTGACTTACCAGGTCCGAACAGAGAATTTATATCTGTTCGGATAGTCAGACAGCGCTCAGAGCCATCTGCCATCCTAAACCAAGCTCAACATTTGTACAGGAATGCGGAGATGCGCTCGAGAAGCTAGCTGAAACGAAGAAAGTTCAGCTGGTATGGGTCCCGGGACACAGAGGGGTGCGCGGAAGCGAGGTAGCAGACGGACTTGCCAGATCCGGATCCGCAACGCCATTCTGTGGGCCGGAGCCTGTACTAGGCATCGCAAGAAGCCAAACATCTTCAGCCCTCGACGAGTGGGCAGAAAAAGAGCTGAATAAACTTTGGAGGGATAACACCGGCTGCAGGCAGTCGAAAGACTTCGTGGCCGGCTCCAATAAGTCAAGGACGGCATGGCTCTTAGGCAGAAACCGCCAAGCACTACGCCTCCTTATAGGAATGCTAACAGGACATAACAAGTTAGGCTGACACCTGTCACTTGCCGCAAATGCGAAGACGACGAAGAAATTTCATCTCACTTCCTCGGCTAAGATTTGGAACCTTCAATCAAAAAATCAAGATATCCTTTATTGTCGAAAGAATCGAGTTCTTAAAGACAAAGCATGTGTAAGCAAGTAAGGTATAACTAACTTCGGAGTTGAGAAACTCCAACAAGAGGAACTGATCGACTTAGAGTGGTCCGACATACTGACCTTCATAAGGAGGTCACAAAGGTTCGAAATGGAAAACTAGGAGAATGAATGTAGATAAGTGGAGAACAAGGGATGACAAAATGGGTTCATGAGGGCCTACTTGCCTTGCTGCAGTTGCGGAATCCCCAAAGAACTACTATTACTACTACCAGACACGATCAGTGAAGTATGCTCCGCATATATGGTGAGGAAAGTTTCTCTCATGGCTGTGTCCATTTCATTAATGTACATCAAAAACAGTATCTGGCCTTTCAACGATCCTTAAGGCACACCCATAGCAATGTCTGTGTAATAGGAGTGATGTCTAACAGTTGTACTTCAATTATTCTCTGTTCTCTGCTTTCTAAAAACGATTCATATGCTACATCTCGTATGCCATACGAATACAATTTCGATAATGGATGTTTCTGGTTGACACAATCGATGGCCTTGCTTGAGTCGCAGCAAATGCCAACAGGATCTCTTGCTTCTATGCATCCAATCAAAAGTTCAAAGAAATTATTCACTGCTGTGTTCGTAGATTTACCCAATCAAAAACCTTGTTGTAGGTCAGTAGAATTTCATGGTCACTTTAAAACTTAATGAGCCTATCCAACTGAGAATATTCAAATAGTATTGAAATAATAGATTTTATTGTTACTGTTCTATGAACGATCGTCTGTTTGTGCGTTTCAAGTGTTTTTGCGGGCTGAATAAGCAATTCATTTTTGACAGAATTAATTTCATCAGTGGATTATTGTTTGAACGTACAAATATATTTTCAGAATATTTGATTTTTTGAAATGAAGTCTGCAAAGTTTTTCCCACAGTAGAATAAATGGATCGTCGTAATTTCTTCAGAAGAATAAATACAAGTGGAAGTTGAAAAACAATGAAAGGCAATCAATGATAATGAAATTGCGTTATCAAAAAAAATCTGTTAAAACCTTGTGGAATATAATGAATGAATAAACACAAATTCCAAATTGATAAAACTAATTTTTCACTTCTATTTGTGAAACCAAATGCCAACCTCTATTCGTCAACGTTTGTCAAATTTCCAAAGTTTTTTTAAATCCAATTAGCAGGAATCTATGAAAGATTACGCATAATTGAAAAATCATTTTCCATTCCTGCTAATCGGTTTCCCTGAAATTCTCCAATTCAGGGCGTGCGAAAATTCAACCCTTCTCAGGAGCACGAACCCACATCCTGAAAGAAAACGCAAAAACAAAGCCTCCGTTGAATACGCTGAAACTGACAATGGACCAAGATGAATTGGACTTTCGCAATTACTTGCGGGTAATTCGCTATGAAAAATTCAACTTCTTATTTGGTCCGGCAGTCCATTTGTTGCCGCCATGTGCCGGAAAATTTTCATCGTCGTCAGAATTTTTTTTATTTCACGTTCAATGAGTATTTTCGAGTAAGTATACAGTGGGTCCAAGATAAGTTTGTCCACCACTGGGATATTTGAAACGATGATAGAAGTTTTGATGGAATTGGGAAAAAGGCGCGTAAAAAATTGAAAGTGACTCAAGGGTAAAGTACCTTTATTTCTCAAGATACACATAAAAGTAAAGGTATTATGAGGATTCATAATATCAGAGTGGACTCATCGTTAAAAATCGACCAGATAAAGTTAAGTTTCGCCCAATCATCATCTAGAATAGTTATTTATTCAACTAGTCTGTATGAGGGTGGTCCCAGAAGTAACAGAAAACACAAAAATTTTGGAAAAAAATTATTAATTTTTCAACTTAATCTCCTTTCAGCTCCACACACTTTTCCCAGCAATGTTCAATAAGTTCGATACCCTTTTTATAATAAGAATCGCCACGCTCCTCAAAATTGCAATTAACTGCCGACGTAACCTCTTCATTGTTGGAAAATCTTTGACCACAGAGCCATTTATTCAAGTCTGGGAACAGAAAATAATCCGAGGTGGCTAAATCTGGCGAGTACTTTAATTTATCAATTTTGGCCAATGCAATAACGGATATGTGAGCTGGTGTGTCTTGATGAAACAACACTTTCTTCTTAGGCAAATGCGGCCGTTTTTGTTTGATTTCTTTGCTCGAACGTTGCAATAAGTTCGCATAATACTCGCCGTTGATAGTTTTTTCTTTTGCAAGATGGTCAATGAAAATTATTCCACGCGCATCCCAAAAAAACCGGCGCCATGACCTTGCCTGCAGATAAAACGGACTTTGCCTTCTTTAGAGCCGGTTCTCCCTGTTCAGTCCATTGTTATGATTGTTCTTTTGTTTCGGGTGTGAAGTGATGGACCCATGTTTCATCCATGGTTATGAATTGGCACAAAAATTCGGCTTTATTTCTGCGAAACTTTGCCAAACACTCGATGGAAACATCTTCACGACGCTGTTTATGATCCATTGTGAGCAAACGCGGCACCCATCTTGCGAACAGCTTTCTCATGTCCAAATTTTCGGTTAATATGCGATGTACCGCACTTTTTGAAATGCCTACTATGTCTGCTAGCTCTCGCACTTTCAGTCGACGATCATCCAGTACCGTTTTGTGGATTTTCTTCAACATTTCTGGAGTCGTCACCTCATATGGTCGACCACTGCGATGCTCGTCTTCGCAGGTCGTACGGCCTCGTTCAAACTCTGCTACCCAATATTTTACTGTTGATAACGAAGGAGCAGTCTCACCCAGACTAGAATCTAGTTCAGCTTTCATGTTGGTTGGGCTGAGGCCTTTCAAATAAAAGTGATGTATCACATAACAATGACCAATTTTTTCCATGTTCACAAATTCACTGGAAACTATTAATGGCTGCTAAACAAATACTAAAAAACGTGGCGTCTTCAAACTTGAAACATATGCTGTATAGATTGTGTACTTTCTACTACAATGTCAATAGTATTTTTCAAGCAACTACCGCCATCTCTAGGTCAGGCCAGGTACTTCTGGGACCATCTAAATGAAAGCGATTGATGATCGAGATATTTCAACTCGTGAACGTTAAAAATCGACCATTAATAACAAATCGGCCATAACTAGGGGTCATCAATGGTCGATATCATTTGCCCTGAAGAACATTAAACAGACGTCTATAATGTTGACATATACTCATTTCTTGTGGCCATTGAGAAAGAAACAGGTATTTTTCGTAAACAGCTACAACAACTCACATCTGTAGTTCAAAATTAATTGAGAAAGGAATCAAACTGTGCTGAAACTTAACCAATGTGAAAAGATAGGCCGAAAGGATAAATTGTAGGCTATATTATGATAATCTATATGGACATATGAAATTCTTGAAAATATTTTAGATTTTCAAGATATTTTGGAAATACTGATTTTTTATATTTCTTATTTTATTTTTTCTGATGTTATCGTCACAGTTGGAACAGAACAAAAAATAATTTCTCACAGAAACTTTTCATAAGCTTTCTTGGGACGATACCAGTTTCACTATCCAATTTTTCTATATCAAACATCCACTATCAACTTAATTTTTTTAAATACTGCACTGTTTCTGAAAATGCCATTTTTTGTTTTCTGAATTCAATGATGTTTCACATATCATCACGAATTTTTTAATACAATTTTGAGTACTGACCCGAATTGAAGAAAATTCACCAAAATTGGGTATCGTAGATAAAAAAATCAAAAGTTCAGGTTGACTTTTTGTAATGAAATAAACACACCTAGAGCATCCATAAATCAATTACACACCTACTAGCTACTATGATGTAAACAAATACAATTTTTTGAGAATTTATTCACTCAGTTTCGACAAATAAAAATTATTGTTGAATGGAAAACTTCTTACGTCATAAAATATGTTGAAATGTGCAAAAGTAAGAGGTATCCGTAGTTTTTAGTTTCATTGTACAGTTTATGTTTACAAAATTGATTTTAATAAAAAAAAAACGTTTCCTTACTTTCATTGTTGCCAGAACTATCATACGCATGTCATTGAACTATATCAAAGAGACTAGCATTCCGTGATTTTAAAAACTACATAAAAGCGATAACGAACATATTTCTCTCTCTCTCTCTTTTCCATGAAAGAAGAACTTTGTGTAAACAAATTCAATGCAGTGAGCGTACTTCAACAAATCGAATCGTAATAGGAAGAAGAACTGTCGTCTTCTTTAACAGATCGATTCGAAATAGGAAGAAGAAGCGCTGTCATCCAAGTGACATTAACCATATTATAGTAAACATTCCTTCCTGATAACCACTTAATTATTATGGATTTAATTAAATCACCAGAGATATCAGTGAGAACCAAGAGCTGTAAAATTAAAACAATTATATTTCATGTGAAATAGGATGGTTTTATGTCTCTAGGTCTTGTGGCCTGTTTATACGAGGAAAATAACTATGCACCGTAGTCAACATTACATCGGAAGCATTCCAGTCGATATTTTGAATTATCTTTTAAATTCAAATGTTAAAAGAGGTTATTTGGGTTTGAATTTTTCATATAATTGAATGTTTAAGTATGTGACTCATTGTTTTAGTAGATTTGTTTTGTTTCAGCAATAATTAAACAAGTTAACTTTTTATATTCTTGACCTTCTCTACCCAATTTCGGTAAATTTTCTTCAATTCAATACAAATCTCAAAAGTTTATTGATATATCATTTACGCAATAATTTTCCAAACGTCTAGATATTTTATCTCGAATTCAACCAACATTATTGAGAACGTGTTCCATGTATATTATTGATACATCAATTCTGTCAAGCGATTAAGCTGTCGACATATTGCTGGACATATCTGATATAATCGACCACATCGCACTATATATTCATCAAGGATTAGCTTTAATAGGTATTTGCATATACATATTGATTCTGAACTATGAACTTGACCCCCTAGCCATTCTAACAGGGATAACCATTCTGTATAATTATATTACAAAAACAAGACGAATTTGTTTTCAAATTTATTCAATAAATTATAACTCTCGTATAAGATATCTTTCAGAAAAAGTCAATTGTGAAAATGAAATAGTGAGGGAAAATATAGTAACACAATGGCTCATTTTTATTCGAGTGAATGTGTTGAAAAAATCACTGTCATATTGAAGCTATGAAAATAAAAAATAGATTTTTTACGTGATTGTCATTAAAAATGAATTCAGTTTAACGAATAATTGAGTTCAGCACTGACGATCAAACAACAGAATAATTTTTAACGTCAGCGTTAAAATGCAATGAATTGTGGATAATTCATTTGGTTTGGAGTATAAAGTTGAAAACTATTTCGGGGTATTTTTCGATGAATTATTGATTCATTTTCAACAGTGTCACCATTCAACTCGATACACTTCGTCCAATGATTTTCCTACTTTTTTAAGACGTCCAAGAAGTAAAGGTAGGATTTCCTAGCGACGTCCAGCGTTCGCGGCCCGCCGCGACGTCTGGCCGTTAGTGACACATTCAACGAATTTTTAAATCAACTGTTTTGTTTGAAGCGGCGCGATGCATCGTCTCAGCGGCCGGCCGTCGGCGGCCTCGTTCCGACTGCTCAGAAACATGTCAAGACGCAAACGCCGACACCAGCAGTAACATTATTTCAATGTGAAATAAGCGTGGTGGATACTACTACAACGTGTCACAGATATGTACCAATACAGACGACGAAATTTTGATTAATCAAGTATGTGAATATCCCTGCCTTCATAACCATTCACTCAAAGACTTCAAACATTCTCAAATTCGGGAAAATATGTGGAATGAAATTTGCACAGTTTTATCCATGGGCTACGAGTATTAAATGAAACATTCTGTTTTTTTTTACTTGGTTCAGAAAAGATCATTAATAGAATTGAGTTTTGTGAATAGTAGGGAGTCATGAAGTCAATTAGTTTCTTTGTGTTTCTCTCAATATTTTTATCGAAAAGTTAGATAATTGTCAGTTTATTCAGATAATTATTGTCAGTTCAGTATAGTCGTCATCATTCTCTTCTCTCATTAAGTCTTGTTCATGCCATCGCGAATTTCGCAATTCTCTTGCGAATAAAATGGCTGTGGGCATGGTTCTCCATCAACGATTGGTCCAGCATGACTAACAGCCATTTTATTCGCAGTAAAATTGCGAAATACGCGAAGGTATAAAATACTGTTACATTAAGCTGTTAGAACATTCCCATTCATTATGACAACAAGCAATTCTCACTATTTAATTGTAATCAACCAGAACACAAAACGCACTGGAAGTTTGATTTCATTACAAAAACGCGGATGCCAGACGCTTCAAGCAAATCCAACAATCGTCGCTGCCAGCCGTTACTGCTGAACGTCGATGCGGGCCGCGAACGCTAGACGTCGCTAGGAAATCCCACCTTAAGGCTGCAATGTGTGTATATGTATTTTATATCTTATTCTCAACCGAAAACAAGCTGACATTCAATATGCAACACAAGGATCCAGTGATGTGATAGACTCAACTGAAAATAAAGAAGAGTTTGCACATTTTTATTTACAATGTTTGACAAGCCGTTTTTTGCACCCTGTATATCACAGGTTGATTTTAGATATATCGTTTGAAAGAGTCACCAACGAACATTATATGACCAACATCGAATTTCAATGGGACATGGAACAACGTTATAATTTCAAATATGATGAGTGGCCAATTTTGGAAAAAAGGCTGTCATGCTAAAAATCTCGAAAACCGTCAATATTTTCGAACGACTAAAAGTATCTTTTATTTCCCATGTAGAAACCGAAAAACAAATACATGTTGCCATTCAAAAAAAGTAAAGTTAGTATCATTTTGCACATAAAATCATCCATAATGGAGATATGGAAGACCGCGCCCTTGTTGCACCCTGTACAGTAGACAAAAAAAATTATCGAAAATTAAGAGTTAGGTAAATTAGTTAAATAAGCAGACGATAATCAAAACCTATTATCAGAAAACAAGAAACTATTGAAGTAAAATAATATTTTCGTATGAGAGAATATCAATATTTTAAAAACAAAAGTGGATGAAAACCAACTGATGAAGTACAAAACAAACTTTGTTATAATAAAGCAGCAAAAAAGCAGACACCAACAGTGAACAAAAGAACTCTCGAACTTGCTTTGAGGAACGAAGTAAAGGATGAGTCATTATCTGACGTAAAATAGACTGGGACGGCCTCGTCGACAATGAAGGAAATCGAGGATGGGCTATGATTCATAATGAAATTTTTGGCAAAATGGATAAATGATCATAGACACAAAAATGATTTTCAGAGATGAAACAAACAAGAAAGAAAACAAACTAGGAAAAAAATTTCACGATAGGAAGATTTTGGGATTGAAAAAAATGTAGCTGTCAAGTTGTCAACAAATGCGGTGGATGTCTGCAGAAATGCTCTCACAAAATAACTATTTTCGGAAAACGTCAACGTCAAAAAGCTTCTTTGGTAAGCGAGTGTAATTTTTATGTATTTCTTTTATCTTCGTTGATAATGAGTTACACATTTGATACCATTGATCGTGATATTTCACTAGATAAGCTGTATAAGTATAGTATCAGAGGTAACTCGCACAACTGGCTAAAATCCTACTCAAAACAAAGAAAGCAAGTAGTAGAAATAACAAGGTACGGTTTGGGCAGGTTCCGCATGGCAGTATCTTGGGTTTCTGATTTTCATAAATGATCTAACAAACGTAGTTAAACAGCAACAATATCTCATTTTGGTGGGTCCCAATCTAATGGAAGTCTCTGATGTGGGTACCTCACTTATAAAAAGAGTCGAACAATATTTTTGTGAGAATAAATTGACTATCAACTTCAAGAAAACCGACTGTATATTATTGACAATCAATAACATACACAAGCCAGACACCATACGAATCAATTAGCAAAAAATAAAATTCAGTTGTTCGGTTCGATTCTTGGGAGTCCACATCGATGGCACCATGACATGGACAACCCAAGTTGAGAGTCTGTATATTAATAATGATCGTCTTTATCATTTTCAAATTGACTACATTTATAGTGATTAACATAGATTATAATGAAAATAAAGTGCGATGTTTATTTTTGCTTGAGTACTAGTGTTTCGTCCACAGGTTCATGTGTTTGTCTTTATATGTTCAATTAATTTATTACCAATCATTCACCCTTCACTTACTTTTATTTCCACACAATTTCAAACATATTGAGTGTTCACCGGCAACCGAAACCTTTCTTTTGCTCCCCGTGTACATTCATTTATTTCGTTCAATATAAAAAACCTCAAGATCCGATCCTCTCTGCCCGAGAAGAAAAGGACAGACAATGACTGCGATTTTCGATATCGTTCGAAGCGCACACAAGCTTTCTTAGCATCTCCCGCAATTTTCAACAATTAGTAAAACCGCATATTTCATATATTTTGCTTCCCGGTGAATAATATCCCCGGTCGTGAAAAGTGAACTAACTAGAGATCTCTAGCCGAAGAAAGAAGGCCAGGCGTTATCTGACAACATTCCAGACTCTCCGAAGAAACTCCAGTTCCGTCATCTCGAATTGTTCTGGAAGAAACTCCAAGGTAAGATCTTGAGGTCTTCGGGTTAGTTCATCCATTTTTTCATTCACCTTTCAACACCCGCAAAATTACAGTCCATTAAATCAACGAGCTTTTATCGAGCTTCCAGATCAAATCGTTGATTTTTTTTGGAAGTTTTTATCACATTCATAACAACTAGACTGAACCAAAAATATTCTTCCACTCAACCCTACACAGAGATGTGTTTTATTTGAATAATTATCTATAAAAAACAGAAAAAATTAGAACTGATTAAGTAAAGTATAAAGTATAAAGTTTTAGTTATTGCAAATGCATTCCTCACCAAAAATGAATCAGTCCTAAAAAAAACATTGTGAAAAAAGAAAATTAGGTGTTGTCATCCACATAGCATAATATGATTTATAATAAATCCTAAAGGATATATTTAGCACCAACTCAGAAATGACAAATCGGCATTATAGTATATGAAACTTGTGAATTCAACTGGATTGATGTTTTTAATATCTGTTGTGGAGATTTCTGCAACTGAGGGTTCTTATATAATCATTATCGTCCGTTTTGCTTCATAAACTATTTTATTTGAAATTTTAATTTACCGTAGTTAATTCTGACAATGTGTGTGTGTGTGTGTGTATTGTAAATGCGATATGCTTGGTAACTGAACGAGCGTCTGCAAATTGCTGTCGCAAAAGAAGGAATACTCAATAACCTCCTATTTCTAATATTTATGTTATGTATATCAGTGCGATAAATAATTTTACGATGAAGATACGGAGGTTTTCCATTGACAATTATGCTATAACATAGACTAGCAAAGTGAAGCTTCCCCCTGTTCTCCATAACCAGCCATCTAATTCATCCTGGTTTATGCGAAATTCTTTACCGCCTTCTCACTCCAAAATTCAGACGTAGACATGTATTCTACAGGTCCATACAGAGCATAAAACTGGTGTTCCACAGAGTCCTTTTTTGTGTTCATAGGAAAAAAATTACGGTTACCATAGATTAACTTGATATTAGAATAATCACGCTGTATCAATGTTTTTATATGTTTTTCGAACCTCAAGTCAGAATTCACTACTACACCTAGATTTTTTGTTTCATTAACCAACGCTATTTTCTCATTATTTAGGTCAATATAAATATCCACAGATAAGTTTTGCTTATGATATTTACCTCCAAACAGCATGACTTTGGATTTTGTTAAATTGATGAGAAGGCAGTGATCAGTAGTATAACAGATTGCAACTCGAGAACTAAAGCCAAACTTGCATAAAACACTGCTGCTCTCGGTCGATTATGCGAATTCCTAATTAAGAATAAAATTTGGCATTGCAACATGGGGAAGTTGCTCAGGATTGATAAGAATCTTCAAGTGTCAAAACGAGTCATAACAATAATATTGCAATCAAACAAAGAGTATCTCCATAACTATAGAATTACCCAAGTACTCGGTTCAAAAATAACTATTACCATCCTTCACATTCAAATACTGCTTTTGAAAAAGGTCCACTATATAAATTTTTCAATAATATTCCTATTAAAATTAAAAGGCTTGATGGCTCTGAAAGCTTATTGAGAACGCTGCTAGATCATTTATGCAATATGTAGCCTAATTTTAACAATGATTTCTTCCCGATAATCAAAGAATTTATTTGTGTTTCTGTTGTAATGTTTGTATTTTGTACTCTGTGACGTATTTCTCAGATCATAACTCTGTTGAAATAACTAAATTATGTATCTAATGAGTAGGTTATACAACAAAAAAATATGAACAAGCTATTTTTTCCTACAAAATTTTCCAGACGCCAGTCCCATTTTGAAAAAGAAAAATAAAAACTAGTTTAATACATGTTATTTTGATGTAATTTAGTATTGAGTAAAATTAAAGAAACCTCTTGTAACGAGATGAATACAGTAGTATCACCTTATGACGATATTAATGATGAGTCCAAGACGAGGTGCACATAGAAGGTGGTAGGTAGTAAAGCTAGGTGTCTTTGGTCTAGTCCAGGATTACTGGATGAGTGCTCCTACTACTGGGATAAGAACTGGACACATCTCTCGGTCCGTCCAACTTGGTATTCACCGACAGAAGGGGTCAAATACCATAGATTGCCTATACCTTCAAAATGAATGTATTTATTATAGCCTCCATAATCACCCCAAAGGAATATGAGTTATTTCTGAATAACAATAAAATTTTATTTTTACTTACCTCTATTGGAGTGTTACCAATAAATGAACCGTTTAGAAAAATTAAGCACTGAACTTCAGCAACTAGCCGACAACATGGCTTTCTCTGTTGGGACCTTGAAAATTGGGTCACCCTTTCATCGAAAAGGAAAGTCCAAAACGGAGAACATGGTAGTGATGATATAATTAGTACGACGAACATCGGCCATAATCTTGAGTCATCATTCATAGAAATACTTCTCGTGAGATATTTAACTTGGAGACACCAATGGTGAACTTCAGCAGATGTCAACTGTTGCCAAGAATGCCAAAATCGGCGATTGAATCGTTGATCGACCCCAAAGATATTGAATGTTATCCGACTAGGAGAGTCTAATCCCCATAGGACAATGGTGATAAAATAGAAAGAGATGAAACAACATTTGTGACGTAGATGGACATGTCATGGCCGCCAAGTGATGGACTAGCGCACTCCGCACCAACTACAAATCAAATCAAATCAAATAATATTTATTTCTTTGGTTGAAAAGTACAGTTTGAAAAAACAGTGCACAATAAACAAAGAAAACGTCAACAATAATTGTAAATTAAGTCATATGGTATAAAAATTTAAAAAACACACATGAGCCTAAAAAATTTGATATATACATACATACTCGTATTATACACATATACACACATTCACATATAAATATACAGACTTATACAAATGTAGAAACATAAACAAGTAGAAGTATTATCATAAAAAGAAATCATCCAAGGAGTAGCAACACTTTGTGATTAAAAATTTTTTCAGTCTTGATTTGAAAATATAAACGTTGTGGGATGACTTTATATAACTATCAAGAATATTATAGATTTTACATCCAATACAATAGAAATTTTTTTGGTACATTGATGTGCGATGATAATCAGGCTGCAAGAGATTTCTATGACGGGTATTGTAACAGTGATTATTATCTATTGCAAACTTATTCTTGTTCTTGTAGACGTAAGTGCAAGCTTCCAGTATGTACAGACTGTAGACTGTCAATATACCAAGAGATGTAAAGTATGGTCGACAGCTGGTTTTCATATCGATACTTTCAATAATGCGAATTGCATACTTTTGGATAATAAAAATTCTATTAATACCAGCACTATTTCCCCAATTCAGAATACCATACTTCATGTGGGAGTGGAAGTGTGCACAGTACAGCGTAAGCAAGACATTTTTGCTGCAGTGATTTTTCATATATTTTATGCTGTAGCAACTACTTCTCAGCTTATTGGACAGCTGTTCTATATGATCTGTACACTGCATGTGTTTGTCAAAAGTTACTCCTAGAAGTTTCACTTTATCGCTACATGTTATTTCTTTTTCGGTATTTTCGAATAACACGGGTGATCTTTGTTTGGAGCGCCCAAAAAATACTGTGACTGTTTTTTGGTGATTCAATAATAAACAGTTTTTATCAGACCACTGAATAATATCTTTGTAAACCCTTTCAGTTTTAATTAGTAGCAAATCTATGCTTTTTTCAAAGATCAATAAATTGGTATCGTCTGCATAACACACTACTTTTATATCTTGCTTAAGTTCCATAAGATTGATCAGATCATTGGCAAAAATGTTAAATAACAAAGGTCCCAGTACAGAGCCTTGTGGGACACCTTGATTTATTTTGCGGTAACTACTCAGAACATCATTCAGTCTAACAACCTGATTTCTACCATTTAAATAGGATTCAAACAATTTCAGCGGTATTCCCCTAACTCCATATTGTTCTAATTTGTTACATAAAAGACTATGATTGACCAAGTCGAAAGCTCTTGAAAAGTCAATGAAGAGACCGAGAGCATATTTTCCTTTGTCAAGATTGTCTACAAGACATTTTTGAAAATCACACAGAGCAGATTCAGTGCTCATGTTTTTAGAGAATCCATGTTGATTACTGGATAGCAGTCTCTGTCCCCGCAAATATGTTGCCAGTTGATTATTGATGTCCATTTCAATGAGTTTGGAGAGACTTGACAATA
Source organism: Chrysolina oricalcia (assembly GCA_944452925.2). Taxonomy (NCBI): domain Eukaryota; kingdom Metazoa; phylum Arthropoda; class Insecta; order Coleoptera; family Chrysomelidae; genus Chrysolina; species Chrysolina oricalcia. The sequence goes on from OX101827.2 coordinate 36,623,627, forward strand.
AACTGATGGCTCTATAATTGGAAATGTCATCAGAATCACCTTTTTTATATAATGGCAGAACCACTGCCAATTTTAAACATTCCGGGAAAGTTCCTTCAGAATAACAAAGATTGATGAGAAAAGCCAATGGTTCACATAAATCTGCAATCGATTTTTTCAGTAGGTTATTTGATATTTCATCAAAGCCACTTGAGTTGGAAGATTTCAGATTACAGCCATGGAGACACCCCTGGCACTGCCTCCTCTTCACCTAGTGGTGCAGGGGGAGGCAAGACTTGGTGTCTCTAGAATGCAGAACACACCCAACTTGAATGTTGGAATGGGACACATGAGCATCGTTAGAATTGTGATCGGGGACGTGCTGAGAAGAGAACGGACCACATTCCCGAATAATACTGCTTCAACAACCAATTCAGAGTGGTGATACCGGACATAACTGATTGGGGTAGCTCGCAGCTCAGGAACACTCTACAGGGGAAAATCTAGTACACAGATGGATCCAAGACTGGGAATGGAGTGGGCTCAGGAGTGTTCTCCAGGAATCCGTGTACTGGCATCAGCTACTCACTGGGCAAACACACCTCTGTCTTTGAGGCAGAGATGTACGCATTACTCCAATGCGCAAGGGAGAACAAAAGGAGAAATGTTGAAAACGTGCACATCAACATCCTGTCAGACAGCCAAGCGGCACTTAAGGCCTTGTGCCACAAGGAAGTGACGTCCAAACTGGTATGGAACGGCAAAGAAGAACTAGGAGTTCTGGCAGATCGAAATCAAGTCAAACTGATATTGGTCCCAGAACACCGGGAAATTGCAGGCAATGAAAATGCAGACGAAATAGCAAGAAGGTTCGGAAAATCTTCCAAATCAAGGGCAGACACTAGGGGTACCGAAGTGTACAGTAAGAGCGTCTGTAAGAAATTGGAATCGGGACAGTCACAAAAATTACTGGGAAAGCATCCCAGGAAACAAACACGGAAAAGAAAACCATGCCCTAAAAGAACGGCAGACCTGTTAACGATAAACAGGAGCCAGTTGAGAACTGTTACGGGACTCCTGACTGGTCATGCATCAATGAAGGAGCACCTCAACAAAATGGGACTGTACAATGGAGACCTTACCTGCAGACTATGCGGTAGGGATCAAGAGACTGTGACACACATACTGTGTGCTATTGCGAGGCACTAGACCGCAAAAGACAGGCAATCTTCGGGCAGCCATCTGGCGATCAAGAACTATACGGATCGCACCCAGTAAAGGACCTGTACAAACTCGTACAATGCACGAAATTACTGGATTGGGCACTGTGACAGTGCACATCATATGTGGAGGTTTTAGTGAGTAATCTTGTGAATCATTGGAGTCCCACAGTAGGTCTGGAGTCTTGAGCCTGAGGCTCCTTTCCTCTCTATAAAAGATTTCCTCTACTTCACCAAAAAAACGCACTCCGCACTCTTGTATATGAGAGTTACAGGTAACAGTCTTGTTCCTTGGTTCAAGTTCGACTCTGTACTCAAGTCCAAGTACGTCACTATGACGCGTTGATGCTACAAGATTCTGATTGGCTAGAGTTTATCAAACTCTCCTGTTCGTTTACTCTCTTTGGATTGACCCCAAGATCGTCAATTGGGTACCTGGAACGCCATCTATCTGTCAGTTCCTTAGTACTCCTGTTGTGTGTAAGGAAGGATTCAACTGAATGGATTTCGAAATCGAAACTATTGAATTCTCCAAAAGAATTACTATGCTGCCTCCTGGTCTGAATTTGCTGAGAACTTTATTTGAATCCACAAATGAAGAGTGTAATCAGTTTGATTTGAATCATTTGAAATTCCGAACGCTACGACTCCTACACTTGTCCTATTAGAGAATGCACTCACACATCAATAATACACCTTGATATGTGGGCAGGGTGAATGAAAATGACTTGAATTGCTCTCTGAATATCGTATTCTATTATATCGCCAATTCTGTTAAGGATGAAGTCTATTGTTCTGGAATAATCAGCTGTTAAGAGCAACCATGTGAACCACGTCAGTGCGGGTCATTGTACTTGTATTGATCACATTCGATTGTTATTGGACCCCATTATGGATACTGAGATCGCGTCCAGACAATTATATTATAGATCATGCTCTTAGTATCATGTTGCATTTCACATATAACTGAAAAATTATAAGAGAGGAAGGTTTGAATGAAGTTGGCATGAATGGAATACAAATGCAAATGGCTATAAGATACCTTAAAATTCAAGAGGGTTCCATATTACCAGGATCACCTTTATTATTCTTCAAATTATTTGCTCGCATATTTTATAGAAATCATTGAAGAATTTCTATCTGATAAGTCAACTGTGGTTATTGTTGGGGATTCTGATATTAACCTTAATTTAGATTGTACTTATGGCCGAAGTGTTGGGGCTCAACACAATCATTAGGCTTAAATCAATTAATGAAACAAAGCACAAGGCAAATAAAGGATTCAGCTATACTTATAGATTACCTACTGAGTAATAAGAATAATGACCATATAATAATAGATATTCCAAACGTATCTGATCATTCTAATTTGTTAATAATATTAGAGAATTAAATACAGGTCTTAAATATAAAAATACAGTGACTAGCAAAGGAAATTATAAACAATTGGATGAATTGCTATTTAAGTTGGGTTTGCTAGATGCTGAATGGAATTTATTCACCGTTGACATAGACATAAGTCAATATCATTAGTGAATATCATTGTAAAGAATATAAAGTACTTAACAATTTAAAATTGAATGTTTCGTTTTCTGACGATGTTATAACAATCCAGATTAGATTATGACTGGAGAGAATATAAGAAAATTTGAAACATTGTGAACAATTTGATAAGAACAAAAAATAGAAAATATCATGAAAAAGTAATTGACGAAAATAAGTATGATAATAATGCCATGTGGAAATCATTGAAAGAACTACTAAAATGAAAAAAAAACAAAATATTCCTACAAGCATCAACTTTGATGTTGAAGTGATTGAAAATGATAGCAATATAACAAATTCCTTCAATGATATCTATGTTCACAGCATACAGGAAATTGTTCACAATATTGAACCACTTAACGACTCAAATAATATTATACCGGGTGCTTAACCGGTCCAAATAATGTTGGTTTTAAATACGAGTGTTTTCAATTCTTCGCATATTTTAGGTTACAAAATCTTGAGGGAGTTTATAACTTCAAATGCTAATAACTCAAAGATAAAAGCACGTATCAACATGAATGAAAAACCAGTTTTCAGAAAAAACCCTGCTCTTATTGAAAATATTCATACAAATTTGGTTACTTGTACAAATTTTAAATGCAATCCAGTAAATCTTTCAAGTACTTAAAATAGAGGTTACTCGGCATTTGATCGCATCATTGTTCTATGGAACGAAAAATAAAATCAGTCCTTGATGGAATATGGGGATTCGAGACCGAGGAAGACAATGCACCAAAAGAAACTGTCCCGAAGTGTACCTGCTTTAAACTCATTGATATTCTAAAAAGGCTTGGGACCTTGTCAATGCGGCAGCTAGCGCGCCGCTGTATTATAGTATACAACGGCGCGGTTCTGTCGATGCGCAGTGGCAGCAGTCAACGTTGCTTTATGTAAACGTCAGATAATATAAAAGTTCCTGTGCAGAAAACACTGGATACTGGCATAAAATCGATAGTGGGAGACGAGGAAACATATCTTATTGCTTTGTCACTGTTATTAATTGAAAATGGTAAGTTTATTTTTGAAATATTCGTTTCATGTTCAACTCAGCTCTGTTTCAAAATATTGCAATGTCAGATATGACTTACATTTCCAAAATTCCAAAGGTCTATCTAGGAATTCAGGGAAAATGCCAGTTTTATTGAATGGAACTTGCTTAAAATGCATAAATGCTCAGGATTTTATACGCTCATTCAAAAATTTACCTACAGAATATAAATGTTTGCCTAGTTGACCAAGTTTTTTCTATCCAATGGAAAGTGCCCAGTGTTAGTGTTGTTTCAGAACTTTGGCCATGATGTTACTCAAAATTTTCAAAATTTTAAAGGTCCAAGCAGGAATTTAGGGGAAACTACCAATTTGATATTGACATTTTTGTGAATCAAACTTGCTCAACACTCCCATAAGTGTACCCGCTTTGATTTGTATGTGCTATATGTACCAATGTTTGTAATAAATGTACCAAAGATACCTGTAGAAACTTGGCAGTGATTGTTCCGGATTGTGAGGATGAAGACGACGAGACTGAAGATGAATTAGATGATGAGTTGTATGAGTGAATAAATATATTTTCCTATACATTTCTTGATGGTTATTACTTGTGGATTCATTTCTCCATACCCTTTCTCGATATCATTGAAAAACAGTACCTATCATATTTCGGTACCTCCGATCCGCGTTCGATTTATACAATAAGTTGATCTTCTATCGAAGTTGCGAATAATTCTTGTAACAATACTTCTAAATCTCAATAACGACAGTTCTCAAAGATTATTTACTCACATTTATATCTAAGAATAGTAGTTTGAGGGTTTTTTCAAATATTCTCCCCCTTCCCTCTCACCCCAATGTTTCCGCGATGCGGGGGATATGCCCCGAATGCGGGGGCGGAAAAATCATTTCTGATAATTTATTTTTGCTCAGTTTCATTACTCAGGACTGACAATTTTACATATTCATGGAAAATACTCAAAAAATACGATTTCGGGAAGGGGTTGATACCCCGGGAGGGGGTTTAAATTGTTGAAAATAATTCGCCCTCATTGTTAATACCGATTTTCACTCATATTTATTGCCCAGAGCTAAAATTACAAGAAAATACCTTCCAGAAAAAAGTTTTTACGATTTTGGGGAGGTTGCACCCCCCCGGAGGGTGATACCTTTATTGCTAATTATTCAACCCTCCGTGACGAATTGCAGAAAAGAAATCGTCGGAGCAATTTAAGTTGAACTTTTATGAGAAAAATTGCTCTGTTTATTGGCCTATAATACAAAGTCAGTAGGTACACGATATTACGATCATATACTTGAACGACTAACAATGAACTCCAAAGGTACCATTATTTCTTTTGCCGATGATACTGTATTGTTATATGTAGATGACACTTGGAACATGGTAAGAGAAACTGCTGCTAGTGATTTGAAAAATGTTACCAACTGGTTCATCGAAAACCACCTTTCGATTAACCATACAAAAACAAAAATCATCCCGTTCACCTCTTATGAAAAACACTTGCCTGAGTTCGGAAATATAAAGTTCAATGATCATTCTATACCAGTCACACTATCAGTTAAATATCTTGGCATAATGGTGGACTCATTCTTGAAGTGGGATGTCCACATTCAAACGGTAGTCAACAAACTGCGTCGACTCGTATTCAAATTCAAACAGATGAAATGCTTCTTCAGGGTGAATCATCTCAAGATAATTTATTATTCCTTGGTAGAGTCTATCATACAATATGGCATAATAGGCTGGGGAGAACTGAGGCCTCTGGAGATTGTCCAAAAACGGATCTTGAAAATCATATTCGATAAACCCCCTAGATACTCTTCCGATCTCTTGTTCAATGAAATTCAGATAATGGACCCAAGACAGCTCTTTTGCAAATCAATTTTAACATTCACGTACAAAAAAAACTCTCGTTTGTACTTGAACACCCATACCGCACAAGGGGAAAAATTTCAGCAAACGAGTTATTACCCCGTGCTCTTAAATCAATAGGCCAACGATCCTTTACTTACATTGCTCCGAGGTTGAGGAATATGGTACCAGGCCCGATAAAATCAATCAACTCCTTGAATTTGTTTCAAAAGAAAGTGAAGGTTTGGATTTTGTCCATGAATAGGATTATTTTACACAACCTAATTGACTCTTGAAAAAAAAAACAGTGTTTTACTAACATAGTATTTCCTACACATTTTGATGTTTTTGAACCTGACTTCGTCATAATGTTGGAGTTTCATGTCAGCGTTTCGTATATTTTCCATGTTTTTGAATTTTATATTATACTTATGTTCAACCACTGTAATTCAATTTGTTTTAAAGCTCAAGTGTAATAAATGTCTTGAAAATTTTAATTCGTTATGTGAACATATAATTATATAATCGATGTATGTATTTAAAAAGATTTTTGTGCCATTCTATTCAGATATAGTTTTTACTCGTATTATTGTTTGTTAAGTCCCATTTTTTAAGATTTATATGAGAGTTCATAATTCTTACCGGCATTTATCCACATGCTCATGTATACGTGCTTATTACTTATTGAATACTTAATATAAATTTCCAAAACCATCTATTTCATGAAATATTCACATGATTGATTCAACTCATCTTGTCCATGGCGTAGAAACTGCCCATAGACAAGCTCCTTGAGAGCTTTTTTGGGCCATTCTGCTTATTTACCATACGTCAAAAATCTGTGTACTGATGTTCAATTCATTTATATTTGTATACTTATGGTGAATAAAATTTATTATTATTATTATCGATAGGCAAAGTGTAAAGTGCTAAATGTGTGAACGGTCTTTTGTTCCAGGTACTGGGCGATAGAAAACGAGCACAGGTTTTGACAAGGCGGCTTGCAGGAGAGATTCAGTGTGAACGCGAGCCATAATGTTTTTCGGTCTAGTGATGATGTAAGTGTTCATAGTTTCGATGGGCTTGTGTGAGAAAATCCTTACAAGATTACACCCTCATTTTAACCCTTCAGCCACCGGCAACACTCAAGCCTTCGGTATTCCGAAGCCAGGTTCTATTAATTGATGATAAGGTGAACACGGCTCGCGAGAAAATATCGGCAACATACTCCTTTCATTTCTGTTCTGGAAAATCGAATTTTCCATATGTTCTCCCTAGGAGCCACTCGTAAATTTCCCTCCATTTTACTCAACATCGATGAACTTTCCAACCCTATTCGAGACTTGTATATGAAAATGGGGCACATAAATCTGTCACTATCTGACGGTCTATTACAAAATATCTAAATAGCAGTAATTAATAAAAACTCACCGGCAACTGTGACATTATGAGTCTCCGACGCCAGTCGAAACGCTGGAGCCTCGCTGGAAATCTCGCACCGGTATGCCCCACCGCTGTGTGCCCTCGAGAGGTTCTGCAGCTTTATCTTGCACCGGTTCTGACTGCAGTCCGTCCCTGCGGACGCCAAATGCACTCCCGCCACCGGGAACAGCATCGTGTTCGGTTTTCGTCGCGGCATGTACCTACGATCGACAAAGAAAAACGAGCTGTTATGTTGCTTGTTCGAGGCCTCGAACGAGGTTTTGTTATTTTTCCGGCGTTCGCTGAAAATGTTACTACGCAGTCTTTGAATGGGTTTTCAGAATGAATGTATGAAGAGCGTTCAATTTATTTTGGTGCTAACATTGCTTTTCCGGATACTGAAAAAGTTGTGACAGAGTTTAGGTAGGGAAAAGGTTGTCCACTACGAAGTCCTTTAACCCGTAACGGTTACTACTCAAAATACGCAACGTGAATACTACTAGAGGGTCCCAGAGACCCAATTATTGAAAAATTCATGACAATAATGCTTTTTGTCAAAAACTTTATTTCTTACATTTATTTAACCAAGCTATGCTTCTATTATAACATAATAATAAAAAATAACAATTAAATGCATTTTGGGCACATTGTGGCCGCACATTTTAAACATATGGGAATTTTACACCTAGCGCAGTAATTAGTTTTTCGGTCTTTTCCTGGCGGGCAAACGCGGCATCTGGGTCTTTTCGACCCGCAATGGTTTTTCGAAGGTACAGGTGGTTCCTCCATGACAATTCCTAAAATATCAGCGGCCATTGAACGAAGTTTGCGAGGTACGTGCATGTTGTATATTCTAGCCGTCATGTACGGTGTATACAATTCACGTCCTAGCTCTGAGGAAATTGTACCTGGAAATTTATTTTCCTTGTTGGGCGAACTGGTATATGATCCTGCTATTTACTCCAGCAATATTTAGTATGGCGTGGAATAATGACATTGGTCATCTGCGATTTCTTCTTGACGTCATTGACGCCATTGTAGTAATAATTTATTTTGGGTTTTGTGCTAACATCATCCACGGAATTATCGTGATACATACTAGAGACTAGGATAACTGCTTTTCCTCGTTTTGGAACATGAGAAACAATAATGGTTTGAGCTGAAAACCCAAATAATGAAGATTGTACATCTCGGTTTCTATTTGGTTGGAACTCTGGAGGGATCTGTCTCTTATTTTTTCGCATTGTGCCCACATATGTTAGACCACTTTTTTTAGTTCATCAATCAACTCAATAGAAGAATACCAGTTGTCTCCCGTAATGTTACGATTACTATTTGCAACGAGTGCAATCAAACGTAACACTACTTGCGTGGGATGCGACAATTTACTTTGTACACTCGTAGGTTTTGGATCTTTACCAGTATAAACTTCGGCATTTACCATATAGTGGGTTTAACTGTCGGCTAATACTTGCACTTTTATCCTGTATTTAGAGGGTTTGTTGGGGATGTACATGCGAAATGAACATCTCCATCTAAACGGAACTAGCATCTCGTCTATGGTGATATTAGATCCCGAAGCATAATTTTCTTTGGAATTGGTTACGAACTGTTCAAATAGATCGGAGATTGCAGCTAACTTGTTGCTTTTTACTCATTCAGGTCTAGTTATAGCATCATCAAAACGAAGACAGGCCAATAAAAATGAAAACCGTGCCAATGACATAGTGGATCGAAATAGTAGCCTTCCGGTTCCATCAGTAGCCCACATAGATTTCAGATCTTCATGACCTGACTTGAACAGTCCTTGCATGTATAGAAGCCCTATAAAAGCTCTTATTTCCAATTCGTCTGTGATTTGTACAAACGTAGGCAAATTTGAATCATATTATCGGTAAAGAGTAACTTCCAAGCTTCCAACGGAGTTGTCAAACGATTTGCACGAGCTGTGCCTTTCAGACCAGGTAACACATTTTTTATAATATCGTGCTATAAAGTTTCTTTACGAGAAGGAGCTTCTTTGGACCATTTAGTTCTATCCTTTCCGTACCACGCTTTTTGAGGTGGTAAAGCGTTTGAAGTCGAAGCGGTGTTACTATCAGTGGAAGAATCTGTTAGCTGTTCTTCTTGGTTATCATCTTCACTTGAATCAGCCTCAACTTCGCTTTCTGAATCATGGTCACTAAAAATTTCGTTATCTTCTTCTTCCTTATCACTTTCGTCGCCGCCACTCAATATTTGACCAAAAGCCCTGCCTTTTCTTCTTCCGGTATAGGTACGTTTTCAACGTTCTGCGCATTGTTATTATTGTCCATATCTGTCCAAAAAGCGTCATCGTCTAATAATTCCGCCAACTGGCGATCCGAAAGTAGCTCATTGGTTGTGGCGTTCATAACTATAAAAATTAGCAAGTATGAGTATCTTACAATATAATATTGCTTCATTATAACCATACTGAAGACACTAGTTAGCAATATACATAAATTTACATGCCCACTCACCTAAATTATCCAAGTTTACAAACTAACACTTATGCTACTATCCGGTCCCACGGACCCAAATATCGTATTGCTTTGAAAGTAAACAATATAGACAACCACTCACAACAGCATTCGACAAAGAACTACTTGACTGGAGAATAACTGGAAGCACGATTTCCCCACTCTAATATGTCTGGGCTATTTTCAAGAATTTAGATGTCGCTGGGTCCTTAGGACCCGATAGTAGTAGTTACGGGTTAAAATGGTGATTTGTGATGAAATAATGAAATAAACAAGGTGTCCTGCCTTACCAGGATAATTGGGTCGAAAGTCCATCAGAAAACAACAACCTTCCTGGCTAATACCACGACGAACGTTGAATTACTTTCAACGAATTTTCGTGCAGAGTTCCTTCAAGGCTATCTCTGCAATTGCTGGTTGCATGAAAATGTTAATTGAAACATTTGGACCACCTATAGATTTATTTCGGGGTGTTTCCCCTCATAAGTATAGGGTAGGTCTCTGCAGACATTAACTAATGTCTGCATTAAATATTTCAATTAACAGTTCATGTCAAGAAAAAAGCTCGCATTGTAACTTTCACTAAACCACAAGCTCCATCCCAACTTCTGCCTCTCAATCAAAGCAATACCCAAAGGTGCGTGATTGATGAAACCACCAATACAAATGGAGAAATCTGCATTGTTCACAATGAGCGCTTGTCAACAAAGAAACAGTTAACAGTTGAGAGAGGCAACACCCCGGAATCGATCTATAGGTCGTAAAAATGTTTCAATTAACAAAGATAGTCTTGTAGGAACTGTGCACGTTAATTCATTGGATGTAATTCAACGTCCGTCGTGGTATTACCCAGGAAAGTAGTTGGTTTTTAATGGATTTTCGACCCAATTATTCCTATTGTATAGGATTATGGCAATGAGCATCGTCCTAGTAAGGCAGGACACCTTGTTTCTTTATTGGCTCATTGTGAACAATGCAGATTTCTTCATTCAAATAATAAAATACAAAGTGTCGGACTCAAGAGTAGATATATCTCAGAAATGACAAAAGATATTTTTGTAATTGGGGTTTGTCTACTACTAACTAAACCGATCCTGATTATTGTAACAAGCTAGAACCGAACCTGTCCGGCCTGACCTCATCAGCCTTGTTTTCAAGTATAGGTCTGAATATGACCCCAAGTCTGAAATTTTCCCAAACATTTTGTGCATGAGCATACTTCTCGTCAGTGATGTGTTCATCGTTTAACTTATAGTAGGAACATTCATTCGGAGGTAATGATGTTTCGTTTAATATTTCCGTACACTCAATATTATCGTGAGGAAATACCTCATTCTTGGTTTAAATCGTAAATTTTCCATCAAACAAATAAATGAATTAACTTTTCAATATTTTCAAATTTTTGCGATCCAGAATTGATGACAATCCATCCAAAGACGTTCCCACGTAGCAAAATGAGTCAATGGATCGATATTTCGTATCTGTTCCTTCATCGTACCGACTGAATGAAATGTATTTTCCTATTTTTGTTGAAAGTATGCTCATACATCCCGTACTACCCAAATGTCCTATCAGAGTAGAGGTGGCAACGCCGTGAACTAGTAAATATTAATTAGGCTCTGATATTAAAACTGTAAATTTAGTGGAAGAATTGGAAACAAAAGTTGGAAAACTGTGTAGTGAAACAACCTGTTCCTATATTCACTGTGTAAGGAAAAGTCAGAAACTCCAGGTTTGTCCTTGTTGTAAATCTATGACCAAAACAATAGCAGTATATGCGAAGGTGACCTTTGACCTATAGTGTAGCAGTAAGAAGTCACTATCCTGCGGAACCCAATAACACACAAGGTTGCCAAATCAAAAAATATTCTCTGACTACCTGAATGATTTTAATAAAGAAGGCAGCGAAATAAATATGACCGAGAAGCTACCAAAACTCCCTGAAGATCAGAAGCAATTATATGAATTGTTGATGCAGGCCAATGAAAAGCAAACGGAGGAAATCAAAAAAGAGATAAAAAATACTACGAACTCATTGCAGACAGCATTAAACAAAGCAAATCAAGAAGTAGATTATTTGAAGAAAAGGTGTGAAGAACTCGAGAAACAAAACAAAAAGAATAACATTGTAGTTTTTGGTATTCAAACTGAAGAAGGAGAAGACAAAGAATTATTGAACAAAACTAAGGATATTCTGAACACAACTCTAGAATCCAACATCAAGGAAGAAAATATACAGAATATCTACAAACTGGGAAAAGGAAAAAAGGCACCAGTATTAGTAGAGTTCGTCACATACCTGAAAAAAAAGTCCCTATATAATAGTATAGATAAACTAAAGGAACTCAATAAAAAGGGATTCTCAATTTCGAACGACCTTACTAAAGAGGAAAGAGAAACTTTGAAAGTCTTAAAGTATCACCAGCAGCAGGCTCGTAAACAAAATTTCGACGCGAAAATAAAAGGACTGAAACTAATAATAAATGGAAAGCCTTACTCAATAGAAGAACTGGAAGATATAACTTGGAAAAACAGCCATAGTGAACACCAAGAAAATACACAGGAAGACACCAGTGAGAGTGAGAGTACTAGTGGAAGTGAAGAAGAGAAGAAAGAAAATAAAGAAAAAACGAAGAAAAGAAAGAAAGATAGAACTGAACCTAGCCCAGTATATACAAGGAGTAAGAAGAATAAATGTTGAAAAAAAAAAAAGTCATCAGTAAGTCAAAAAAATGAATCCTTATATTAGAGACTTCCTTTATGATAAGATAGACAATTTCCAATTGAAAAATGCAAGCGAAGTGAAACAAGTTTTTGATGTTAATAAACAATGTTCTAACTTTAAAATTATGCATAATAATATTAGAAGTTTATCAAAGAATTTAGATGAATACAAAATTTTTTTGTCGGAATTAGATTATAGTATTGATTGTATTGTATTCACAGAGACATTACAGATACCAGATATTAGCATTTTCAAAATACCAGGTTACATTTCGATTTATAATTCTGGAACATTAAATAGAAATGACGGTGTCATAGTATTCATCAAATCTGAACTATATAGATCACATAAAATTTTAGATATAAGCAATAGCAAATTAATCCAAATAAAGGCAGTCATTAATGACGAAATTATAATAATAAATTCATTATATAGATCACCATCCATTCGAAATATAGAGGAATTTGTGGAAGATCTGGAAAATATTTTAAAAAATAATACAGATAATTTCAAATATAATTTAATTATAGGGGATATGAACATTGATCTTCTTGATCCTGATAATGACTCTCAAAACTACTTAAACGTTCTCAATGAATATGGCTTTATTTCTGCAATAAACACAATAACAAGACCCTCGTCTGCTACATGTATAGATCACATTTTTGTGAACTCTAAAAGTAATGATTATGATACAATATTATCTACTACAATAGAAACCTGCGTGACAGACCACTTTACTACAGCTATACAAATCGTTCTCCCAAACAGACTCAGTAAAACACGAAATAATCCAAGAACTTGTAGACAAATAAATGAACTAAAATTTAAAAATATAGTTGGTGAAACAAACTGGTCAGAAATATTCTCCTGCGAGGACTTGGACCTGGCAGTATGCAAATTCATGAATATTATTCAAAATGCCATAAAAATTTCAGAACGATACATTAAAATAAGTAATAAAAACTTCAGGAAAAAAGAATGGATAACGGGGTCTTTGGTTAAATCGGTAAACAACAAAAATAAATTATATAAGAAGCATCTGAGAGAACCAAACAATGAAAATTTGAAAAACGAATATAACCAGTACAAAAATATACTTAGTAAACTGATCAAAAGTGCCAAAGTAACATATTATAAAAACAAGTTAACAGAAAACAACAATTCGAGAAGTATATGGAAAACCATAAATGAACTGCTCAAAAACACCAAAAATATCGGAACTATTTCCCAGGTAAAATTAGGAAATGATTTAATCAACGATCCTGAGAATATTGCACAACATTTTAATGACTTTTTTATAAATATAGGTAAACAGTTATCAGCAAAAATCAAACAAGACAATCATTACCAAGAGAATAGAACATTAAATCAAAACTCAATTTTCCTTTTTCCAACAGAAGAAACTGAAGTTATGAATATTATTCTAGAACTCAAAAATAAAAAATCTCCTGGCCCCGATGGGATAAAATCTGAACTGATCAAATTAATAGCACCATACATCATAAAGCCACTTGTACATATCATAAACAAGACCTTGAATGTCGGCCACTTTCCAACTTTATTTAAGATCTCAACTGTTATACCAATCTTCAAAAGTGGTGATAATACCGAAACAACCAATTACCGACCAATTACACTTATATCAAATTTCAGCAAAATCCTTGAAAAAGTTATCAAAAATAGGCTGATTAGCTTCATGAAGAAGCACAAAATATTATCTGAAAGGCAATTTGGGTTCCAGGAAGGCAGGTCCACTCAAGATGCTATACTAGAACTGACACAAAAAATATACAAGTCTGTTGATCGAAAAAGACCATGCATAGGCGTGTTCCTAGATCTAGCAAAGGCGTTTGATACTGTCGACCACCAATTACTCTTAAAAACTCTAGAAGAGATAGGCGTAAGAGGTAAAGCACATGCACTCTTCAATTCATATCTTACGAACAGATCTCAACAAGTCAAAATACAAGACTCATATAGCGAAAAGCAAATTGTTACATGTGGAGTACCTCAAGGGACGGTGCTGGGACCAATGCTCTTCACAATTTACTTAAATAATATATTCCTCGTTGAAACCAGAGGTCATGTTATAAGTTTCGCAGACGATACAGCCATAATCTATGAAGATAAAACATGGACTGATCTAAAAACGAAAATAGAGAGCGACCTTCCACAAATTAAAAAATGGTTCGATAACAGATTACTATCAATTAATTTAAAGAAAACCTTCTACGTCCCTTTCTGTAGTTATACAAACCATTTGCCAAATTATGACAACCTATCCTTCCAAGGTAACCTACAAATTAAAAAAACACATTCTATTAAATACCTAGGAATCATTCTAGATAGCCATCTTAGATGGGATCACCACATAAATCAGTTAATGAAAAAACTGAGATGTGTAATCTATAAGATCAAACAGTTTTCAGATATACTCGAAGAAAAACATATGCGAATGCTATATCACTCTCTTTTCGAACCACATCTTACATATGGTATTATAGGTTGGGGAGGAGGATCAAATGTATATTTAACAAAAATTGAAGTCATACAAAAACGGTTACTTAAAATAATTTATAAAAAAAATTCACGATATCCAACAGACCAACTTTACTCAGAAACAAAAGTGTTTGACGTTAAGCAATTATTTTTTATTAGCATTGCCATATATCAGTACATTAATAAACATGATTTAAGAACTAAATATTACAGGCACGATATCAGAGGACAAAATCAGTGTCTGGTTCCATTCATGCATAAATCGATTGGTCAAAGATGTTACAGTTACTTGGGACCAAGCATTTTTAATCATCTACCAGAAAGCCTAAGACTAGAGACACAATTAAAACATTACAAAAAAAAACTGAAAAAGTATGTCTCAGAAATACCAAGATTGAAGGTCCATGGAATTATAGATAAATGAGATAATAATTATAATAATTATGAATTGAACATAAAAGAAAAAAAAAAAATAAAAATAAAAAAAAAAATAAAAAAAAAATAAAAAAAAAAATAAAAAAAAAATAAAAAAAAAAAATAATAAAAAAAAAAAAATTAAATTTATATTTATAAATGTTATATTATAGATGTAGTCAATTAATTAATATAGTCAAAAACTAGTGTTGTCAATCACTCATATATATACGATGAGAAAGTCATCAAAAATATTGTGTATTGTACATTGTGTATTGTATTGTTATATTTCTTATATTTTTACATTTTTATATTTACATTTACGAACATGATATATGTGCTGCTGTTTAGAAACCTACAAACAAGTATTTCGGTACTTCGTAGGAAACTCAATATTTATTTATTAGTCAATACATTCATATTCCTGTATATTGATGTTATTGAAAATGAATAAATATTATTATTATTATTATTATAAAAGGGCTGTCGTAAGCTGAAATATTGTGGAACACGATGGGCACTATCAAAAATTTTCGGAAACTGAGATTGCATGCTTGGTGCGAAAGACCTCGCAATTCTCCCATAAAATAGTTGTGGTCACGAACAAAAACGTCATTGATGGAAACATTTTTTCGCCTATGTGGCAGCTATTTGTTCCATATGCTCAACAATATCACAACAATATTATGAACGTCAGTTCGCGAGTGCGGTTTAACAAACGACCATGAATGAAATTGAAGAAATTGAGGAACAAAATCCAAGTTCTTTAGAAATATTGGGGGAATCATGTGCAGCGAGTTATGATTTACTGTCAAAAATAACTCAAGAGCGACATCGAGAAGAATATGAAAATTTTGAATAGTGGCGTAAGAGCAATAATGTAAAGGTGGTTAATGAAGATGTATTATTAGCCAATACGATAGGAAAATAATAATAATGATTTTTATTGACAGTTTTTTTCAAAATACAGACATACAAAGAAATCTTGTCAAAAAGCAGGATTCAACATCTGCACATGATATTGCACATGGCAGATATTGCTCTTCCATCCAACTTGAATCAGAGGCTCATTCTCCTAACTCGCTGTGGACCAAGATTTCAATGATGAAACATGCTTTGAAAATTTATGACAACATTGACATTTCTAGGTTAGTTATTTTAAATCGTACACCATATTAGATTATTTCATACAGAAATGGTATTTTTAGATTTTGAAAATTATTTTGGTTCTTGAGACGGAAGTCTGATGGATACACACCAAAGAAAGCAAAAATTTTGTCTGAAGAAGAAGTAACTGAGTTTTTGTTGGAGGCAGATGATCATATATGGTTTCTTGAAAAGGTTGCATTAATGTGTGGTATTTTTGGCGCCTGTAGTCGTGACGAACTTGTTAAGCTGACTGTGGATGCTTTTGAAAGCACCGGTACCAGAGTTTTGGTTACATTGAGGTATCCTAACAAAAAAATAATAGGGTTTTTGTCATTCCCAAAGAAGTTTTCGATGCCTTTTATACCAAAAATACGTAGATTTGTGGCTTTCAAATTTGGATAATAGGCGATAAAATTGGAAAATCTTCGGATCTGCACAGGCCACTCGTTTCGCAGATCCTCGGCTACTAAGCTTGTAGAAAATGGTGGCGATATATGATCGATGAAAGAACTTGGAGGTTGGAACTTCTCTGCGGTGGTGGAGTCGTGTATTGAAAATTCAGTTCCAAAGAGAATGAAGATAACGAGAGTATTATTTCATAGTAATGAGGCCACACCGACAACAAGTTCAAATACTGGTGCCATAGATGGTAGATCTCTCATTGATGGAATAGAAATTTCAAATAATAGCTATTGTCAAATTACTTTTCAAATTTATAAATAGTTATTATTATTATAATAATTTTTATTGTGAGCACAATAAAGTTATGAAAAAAATACGTGGGCAAGCGATTTCTTAACTGCCGCTGGTCGTTTAAAAATCTGAACGGACGGAGGCTGTTAACATCAACTTTTCAATTGTCATCTCAATACCGTTATATCAAAATAACAGTATGGGATTACGAAAAAAAAAACAAACTGATTCACTCATAATTTCTAAAGGTCATTATTTCAAAATATACTTTTTATCGCTTGATTCCTTTTTGCTGCAACCCTATTTTCTTTAAAGTTCAATAAAAAGGAACAATGCAGACGGCAGCTCTTCGTCGGTAGGCACTATGGGTTCGTTTATACTTTATAACAGAATTATATCATTGGACAGTAACAGAATGGTCACAAAAATAAGAGGGGGCGCCACAGCAACTTTTAATATGTCTATGTCAAAGAGTTCTTACTTGGGAAGTTGAGCAACCGAATAAGGACAGTTTGATGTTATACCCAAAACTATAAGATACTTTACCATACGATGTTGTCAAGTTAAAAAGCGTTAATCAATAAATGAATAAAACATAAATGAACATACAAACAGTTATTATGAATGAATCTTCGCTGGACAGAGTAACAGTTTCTCAAAAATAAGACTGTGATTCTAATAATATTCAATATTCGATATCTGTTGCATATTAGGTTGAATTCATTACACGTAGAATTTTATTAGGGAATCAATTTCTCCAGCGCATAGTACTATGTGGTGGTTTACAGATAGTGGTTAAAAGATATAAACTTCAACCAGAGATAATATCAATATTGAATAATAATAAATAATTAAAATTGAAATAGTAGGATTTCATCCGATATAAAAAATAGTAAGTGAAACCTGTTCCTCTGGTGACACCAATGTGAAGATTTTGGACTGAATCCTAGGCCAACCAGGACTAAAGTGACGGTGGAAGGGAGTCTACAAGGACTTTGAACGAAAAAGGCTTCATCATATCTGACAGCAATTCAACAGTTCATCAGGCGAAACCGTCTACACTTCTGCAAATGAGCAATACTGGACTACTGGAACCATAATACCATAATTATCTTCAACAGGAAGATGTGGGACTTAACCAAAGCTTGGGAGATACCGATCCAGGCAAGGAAACGTGGCAATTCCCTGGGTTAAATTCCTCCGGGTACAACAACAACCCTATAAATGTTTTTTAGTTAATAACTGTTCTATACAGTCGCTAGCATGAAAACGATAAAAAGAAAGGTTGGAAAACTCACCTTCTGTGAAGGGTCTTATCTTGTCGAAAAGATGTAGGCGTGGTACAAAGTTTTCAAACGCCAAATTGTCCAAAATAGGCATCTATCAAAAGCAAGGACTTTGGAGTTGATAGTGAGATGGGTAGAATGGAATATCCACTAAGGGTCACTTTACAAATTCAGGATTCGTCAGCCGAACAAAACCAGGAACCCCTGTATGGCTAGACACCTTTAGCTTCCACCAATTCTACTATCTGACTCTTCTCTCAGTCGGAAACGAAATCCACTGTGAAGATTTTTCCATCCAGGAAGTTATGTTACCAACACTTAGATATTTCGATATTTGCATGTTCCATGCTTAACCGACCAATCTGACCAGCATAAAAATAATGATGGGTTTAGTTGTTATCTCTGATCAGACACCCCAAAAGCTAAGTTGGCTACACTGATATTTTGAACATGACACAGTTGACAGCTGACAATTGAAATATCACCGTACAGCTGACAAATAAAAATAAACGTAAACATGAAACCAATCAAAACATTTAGTTTTTAATCACTTTAAACCTTAAAAATTAAAACAGAGACAATAGAGAGTTATTGCAACTGAAATAAGTTTACTTAATTACAAGAAACTTTAATTAAAGTATCCTGTATTGTGATTTGCAATTCTGTTTAGTAATGATGTTATTTCAACAACCTTCTTTCTAGATGCTTTTACTTAAACTTTATTTTGACAAGTACTTCAAAGTCCAAATCTTCTCATCTATTCATCCCAATCACCATCTCATAACATCATTGGTCTAATATATCATTTGTATGTGCTGCCGAACAGTTTACAGAGAAAATTATTTTTGAATCACCTGCAGCATTTATTTTTAAGTTCTTCACAAACAGCGTATCCATTTGCAATATGCTTACGAGGCACAACTTGGAGAAGAATAAGGTTTCCCCAAACCAACGCTTGAACGCGGGACTGGAGCGGGAACGGGATGAACGCGAGAAAAAATTCTATAGCAGGATATGTAAATATGCATACCGGTGGGATTATCAGTATTCCGAAATGCAGGCAAACAGCAAAATTTGCACTGCGTGCACTGTTTTTCAAGCAATTCGCACAGTTTCCATTTTCCGTTCCCGCTCCGGCGTCCCTCTTGGTTTGGGGAAAACAATTGTCCTCCCGAGTGAACGTTTGGTACAATTGCAGTTTAGGGTAGTAACCCCGATTTTGACGAATTTTTTTTTGGGGGTTATTTCGAGGTCCTTGAACACAAATCTGAAGTCAAAAAGCCTCGCTCTTACTTACTTTTTGATTTACGACCAATTAAGTGTCGCAAAAAGGGTATTTTCAACATCAAATTTTTTCCACAAAAAGCAAAAAATTTGCCTTTGCCTTATATCTAGACACATCAATTAACGCATTTTTGGCACATTTTGCAGTATTTTCAACTTTGTATTGAAAATATAAGATTTAAATTAACATAACAATACATTTGATGAAAATCGTTTATTGACAGCAGTGACAGCAACAACAACAAACAAACGGTCGTGTTCCGATATTCTGAAATTCACAAGACACTTTTCGCGCTACCTCTCATGAAACCCTGTTAAGTCTCGTTCATACCCGCGCGAATTTTTCTGCGAATAAAATGTATGTGTGAATAAACATGTGTTCTGCATCAACGACTGGTCGGGCATGGCTGGTAACCATTTTATTTCGCGATATGAAAAAACCGTCGCAATTACTACGTGGCATTTTATTACCCTACTTTTTGGTATAACATCGTAATGTTGCAGTTTATCGAGTATTGCATTATTATTTCTCCACGTAAAAATTGAACCTTTCTACAAAAAGTAGAGAAAAAAAATGGTGCTAGAAAAGCGCGCGCTAGGCCGACATTTCGCAATTCCGCGCGCGCGGAATTACGAAATGTCGGCCGAGCGCGCTCGCTTCGCTCGCGTATGTCTTGCTACTGATCTTCAACAAGAAATAAGGGATAAACCTTTCTACAAAAAGTGGATATAAAAAGATAAAATAGTAGTAGATAAAATACAAATGTCATTCTTGTCACAAACTGATTCCAAACAGAATTTTTGGTGACATTCTTTGTTAATTATTTGCTGCTTTGCTTCTCAAATTGTGTTTGGATTTTGTTTACTCAAGCAAAAGAAGTTGAAAAACTTTAACGGAAACAACATCGGACAAGCTGATTTTAATTCGAGGAAGGTTTGTTTGGAATCAGTTTTTGACAAGAATGACATTTGTGACGTCATCACTTTCCTCGATTATACTGCCGTGCTTAGCCCAGATTGGCGGTAACTGACATTAGTCTATATTATAGGAAAAAGAGTTTTGAATTTTTATTTTTATATTTTAGTACATGTTCAATTTGTACCTTCATTTGGGTTGCTTTAATTTATTACCAATTAAAGCGGGTTGCTTTAATTTATTATCAATTAAAGCATCCCAAGTGAAGGTACAGATTCAAAATATACTAAAATATGAAAACAAAAACTGAACACTCTCTTTTCCACAATATACCTAGTCGAATGTCAGTTACCTCTGAAGAACGTTTGTTTCAGCTTGATGTCAGTAAATTTTTAACTTCTAAAGACTTGATCATACTCTTGCGAAATTCACAATTTTTCTGCGAATAAAATAGTTACCAGTCATGCCCGACCAGTCGTTGATGCAGAACACATGGTTCCGCATCCATTTTATTCGCAGAAAAATTGCGAAATTCGCGAAGGTATGAACGAGACTTAACAGTGTTTCATGAGAGGTAGCGCTAAAAGTGTCTAGTGAATTTCAGAATATCGGTACACGACCATTTGTTATCCATATCTGTCATACTGTCATTTTTAGTTGCTGTCAATAAACGATTTTCATCAAATGTATTGTTATGTTAATTTAAATCTTATATTTTCAATACAAAGTTGAAAATACTGCAAAATGTGCCAAAAATGCGTGAATTGATGTGTCTAGATTATGCTGATATAAGGCAAAGGCAAATTTTTTGCTTTTTGTGGAAAAATTTTGATGTTGAAAAAACCCTTTTTGCGACACTTAATTGGTCGTAAATCAAAAAGTAAGTGAGAGCGAGGCTTTTTGACTTCAGATTTGTGTTCAAGGACCTCGAAATAACCCCCAAAAAAAATTTCGTCAAAATCGGGGTTACTACCCTAAACTGCAATTTTTCCGAACGTTTTTTATCATTTCCTTCACCTTCTTTGATCTCACAATTTTCTCACACAAAAGCTACTTCTATATTTTGATGCAAATTTATATAGGTTACGAAATATGATTCACAAAAATTTGGCAGATATGTCAAAATAAAGACGACATAAATAAAAGTTTCTATTCCTTCATTTAAATTAAATACGGGATGCCTGTATTTTAATAAAAGAAAATTGTGAATGACGTATTGAATATATGTCAAATAAAGGAAAACTTTATTAAAGTATCATCACATTAGAGGTTGCAATAACTCTCTAATGATTCGAAGACACTCCTTATTAACCTTCTCAATAGCCAGAACTCAGACATGCATATGAAACACTCACGACAATTCGTTCGAAGACAACATTGGATGTCAAAGTAAGTAGGATATATTTTCTTTCGTAGAAATTCTTATTTACCTTTAATCATTTTTAGATCGACACTTGCAAAGCGTAACACATATCACAATTTTCTAGTAAGCAGAAATACAAGCACTACTTGGAAAGCCAGACAGGACTACAACCTATGCAGTGTCAATGAGAACAAATCGAAAAGTTATGATTTATTCTGATGGTGCTTCCAGAACTTAATTATTCTCCTTGTAGTAACAACTTGTGAAATGTGAATTGATCATTTAATGTGGTTTTGAATGGAAATTACCATGGGAATGTTGATAAGGTTTCTATGAATGACGTTAGACAACCAACTAGGAACATATACGTATGTTGTGTTAAGGCTCATTGAAAGTAGGTCACCGCAGGGTGGAGTCTAAAGCTTTTTAAAAAATTAAGAATAACTGCCTATTTTTCCGCATAAATTTAGCAACACTTTGTATGACTGTGGATTATCTGATTCTGAGAGTTATCTAAAAAGTCCAGACAAAAACAAACGCACTTCTCCCCATTACCCCTAGTCAACTGCAGACGCAATCCAAAGCCACTCACCTGAAGAACTCGTGGTCATCCTTGTACCACTTGACGGCGTACAATTCCTCCGTGCCCATGTCGAAGTGGCAGTCCAGCTCCATGTCCTCGCGTAGGTCCGCTACGACGGGGGCGTTCATGCTCGTCAAACGCAGCCCACTCGATTCTCCAACTGGAATTTATGAAGTACTTCGTTTACACATTTTGATCGAATATAAGTGTGCGGGACTTTTATTTGTTTTTTAGAGATATTACGCAGGGAATTGTTTCCAACGAGTCGGTTCTGAGGACCGCGGGAGTGTCGGTGGTTGAATATTTGTGTGGGGTGGAATTTGCATTTTTTAGTTTTCTTTTACGGTAGAGTTTGTTATGGAAAAAAATTACAAAATAGACATTTTGGCAACACAACTCATGTGCGTTGTTAGGGGCGAAATTCTTGGGGGGAAAGCAGTGAATGTTCATAGATGTTTCACGCCAGTAACACACCCGATAGCTCAGTTGGACGTGGATTCGACTATAAAAAAAGATTTCGATTAGGTTGAAATATGGGGTTTGATTCTCCGGAGCGCCACGGATTTATCGCCAGTGAAATATCCGAAACCACCCTGATGGAATGGTATAACCCACTGAACTGATATTACTGAAATAATAAGCGATAGATACCCATAATGGCATGAATCAAATATATAAATATGTAGGGGATTTGTTTTCACTTATGTACATGGATGTACATGGAAACTTGGACCAGAATAAAGAAACAGTCATGTCCCTCACTTATAAAATACATAAAATACACAGTGCTACTGAAGAAGCTGAATATGGCACCATCAAAACTAGTATAAGGTGTACGCTATGATTGAGAGTAGTGCATCGTTTTATGACAAATATTACACTTTCAGTGAGGGCTATGTCTGTGACGTCATGGTGATAGCTTGGTGATGCACTGAGTTATCTGTGATGTTCAAATATGCCTTAGGAACCTCAATCTTGAGCTAGACTTATCTGATAGTAAGTACATGCCAGTTGTAGCTTCTCCATTCAATGCCTTGTTTAATACAGGTGTGCACAGTGGGTACGACACAATCAAATGAGAATAGTACGTGTACAGCTGGGACGATAACAGCAATTGGTGCAGAGATCCAAACAAACGAAGAATATGGGACGAACAGAGAAGGAACACTGAAAAACAGTGAAACAGAGAGAAACAGAAACACCAATTAGTAGTGGAGCAGGAACACCAAACAATGGAGCATTGGAGCACCCTAGCCCTTCCGGTCACGAATTAATTTCAGTAAAGTAAAAATTCTGATTTTTCGCATAGTGATTATTAGATTTTTTTTTAAAAGGATTTTTGAGAATATTTGCATTTATGTACATACTGCTGAAATGGGGTTACTGAATGTAGTCAATCTATTACATTGTGATCAAGTGGTGAATTTGGTGTGTAGCCAGTTGACTATATTGTGAGCAAATAATATGGTTGGTGCTATTGAAAAATTATACTGTTGAAAAGAAAAGCCACAACTTAATCTATTTGGAATGCAAAAGGAAAAAAAATATTTTTTGTCAAACATAAATGTAATTCGCACTTTCGACAATTAACTTTCAAAAAACCTTTGCAACTATCCATTTTACACCGGCAAGGAACACTCGACTTCACTGCATGCACCTATATGCTAATGGTTCATGCCATCATATCGTATTTTTTGTACAGGTCGTGATTCTTGTGACCTTCGTGAGGTGGAAGGCTTCTGGTTTTTGTTTGGCGCTTTGTTGCTGAGTATTAGGGCTTCCGGAAAATGAGCTTTGAAATGCAGCAGATCCAAGATATTTTTTTGGGTATTTTTGAATCTGCATCCTCCTGATGGTATTCAAACCAGACTTCATGTCTATCAGGCAATATTTATAACTATTGAAGAATTCACGACAATGAAACTTTTTTTACTTTGTTGGTTCGTGAAATTATCTCAATAAATACTACTCGTGCTCACAATAATATCAATAATTCTGTCAGAAATCTTAAACTCGATCAAATTGCTTTGAAGTAACACCACTCGTCCTAAAGGACTCGTGGTGTTGAAAAATGTTTTTTTTTTTTTTTTTTTTTTTAATTGTTATTTCCGTCAACCGATTGCACCCCTGCACCCCTACGCGCAACCCTCGGAAGTCTTCGAGAGACTTGTCTGAGCTAGGGAAGACGCAGCCCTTACCTTTTAACGTGTGATACCATGCACGAGACCGATGACCATGCAAAGGCAAACGCTCTACCCACACGGCCACCACGGCCCATGCAATTTGATCTCGTTGATTTCTAACAGTATTACTATCGATAGTATTGCGAGCACTCGTGGTATTACCCCCGATAGTAATTCTGTCAGAAATCAACGACATCAAATTGCTTGGTAACACCACGAGTTCGATAGGCCTCGTGATGTTACGTAGAAGCAATTTGATCGAGTTTGAGATTTCTGATAAAATTTTCGGTCAGAATTTATGAAGTACTTCGTTTACACATTTTGATCAAATATAAGTGTGCGAGACTTTCATTTGTTTTTCCGAAATATTTCGCCGGGAATTGTTTCCAGCGAGTCAGTTCTGTGGACCACGCGAGTGTCGGTTGTTGAATGTTTGTCTGGGGTGAATGTTTGTGTGGGGTGAAATTTACATTTTTTAGGTTTTGCGAACGCAAAGCAGTCGTTGATATAGGGAAGGGTGTAAGGATAATTGCGGAAATTAAATTTGAAATGCTTTGTATTTTCCGGTATCCGACAAATCATGAATCCCAAGAGAAAAAAATATTATGTTGATATTAATGAATTCATTTCAATTAAGCCCAAGAAAATTTGTATGAATAGAAGGCAATACAATTTTTATGAAATTTGAAATGTTTTTATCCATGAAAATTGTGAAATATACAAGGTATATCTCCATAAGTTAACGCGATATAAATTAGGTGAACTAAAAGTAGCATAATTATAAAAATGTCACACCATTGAATCGCCTACTAGACGATGCTGCAGATAATAATTCGAGTCATGGCTTTCTTTCGAGGGAGACGGTACGCTATTGTACGGTATTATAACCGATCACTATTTTATTGAAAAATCAAAATCTCGAATAAGGGAGGCCCAATGAGGAAGAACTACAGCAAACCCGTGAGAATATCGCATTGGGGAAATGTACAGATCTTAACCCCTTCATTGGATTCCGATGAAAATTTTCCACAATGTGAATGGAAGTATTTTAAGTTTTCCAATGAAAAAATATCGCTACCTTTTCGGACTCCCTCATGAGCTATAGGGTGATGAAAAAAATCAAAGTTTTTATTTATTAAAGTATAACTAATTTTTCAAATTGACACCATTCGACTTTGTATACGATGAAACACATCATTTAACATTCTTCACGAGAATTTTGTCATTTTAGGTGGGTTTATTTCTACAAGGTGTAACAAAAACCAAAATTCATGATTTTTCCATATTCGTGAATCACCTTGTATAAAGTGTATCAACTGTGATGATAGATTAAATGAATTAATAATATTTTGTGATAATGCTACCTTTTTTCGCATTTTCTCTTTATAAAACAACAGAATTATGAAAGTCTCAAAATAGCATTATTATCAAGTGAAAGTACTAGGAAAAGATTTGGAAATGAATTTCTCATGAATTTGTCATACAAGGATGTGATGATGATACCACAAAAGAAAAACTAGA
Organism: Chrysolina oricalcia; assembly: GCA_944452925.2. Taxonomy (NCBI): domain Eukaryota; kingdom Metazoa; phylum Arthropoda; class Insecta; order Coleoptera; family Chrysomelidae; genus Chrysolina; species Chrysolina oricalcia. Next base: position 36,649,779 of record OX101827.2, read on the forward strand.
ACTAAATCATAACTTGGGAGATACGGAGTGATGAAAAGTGAATATTTCTCATATTCAACACCCTGTATCTCGAATACTAGTCATAGGATCGTGTTGCGCCCATTGAAACATTTTTTCAGAATGATCAATTCTACAACAAATTGAAGAAATTTGACGGAGAGCCATTTTCCCATATTAGGTGTGCGGGGTCCTCTAGTAATAGTATATTTCATCACGAGTTCAGAAAATATGCTTTTTCCGTGCGTGTGCGACATGTTCCCGTGGGAGACGAAGCCGAACACGGGAAGTCGTGCAAGCACCGAAAAAGCATTTATGGACGAGTAATGAACGATATTTTTTATTATATCTACCTGAAAACCACAGATTGTTGAGAAACATTCATTTTTAATGATGAAGGAACAAAAACATGTATTATTAATTGAAACATTTATGGTAAAAAAATATCCAGAAATTGCCACAAAACAAGCGTTTTTTACCCTGTTTGTAGGGAAATATTCAAGCAATTTGCGATTTCTATAGAAATGTCAACAAAATATTATTCAATTTTGACATGGAAATAGGCAGCTATAATGACACCAGTGCACGGAAAATCTTTCCATGCGGGCGCACGCGAAAAATGCTTTTTCAGTATGCTAAATAAGCATGTAAATATAGTTTTTTCAGGTAGGTATGATGAAAAGTATATTTCAGGATAATGAAGTTTGAGGAAATGAGCTTTTTCTGCCGTAACAAAGATAGATACATGAATTGCGTGGGTACGAAATAACTTTATTATAATTAAAATTTTGTTAACTATTTTTATAGAAAAAATTCTTGAACTCCGGTAATGCTTGTTTGAATAAAAACTATGGCATAGTTTGTTTTAGATGTAACAAAATAGTTATTTGTTTCACTAGGCATAAAAGCACAAGATTTAATGCCGCGGCTGGTGTTTCATAGCCGAGCGTAGCGAGGCTATGAAACCAGCCAAGGCATTAAATCTACTTTTCTGTCGTGTGAAACATATAATTTTTTCTTCAAATTTGTTCCAATTCCACTCAAAATCGACTTTTTCATATTTAAATTGCGCTTCATTATCAATATCCAAATAACTAAATTATTTTCTAGCGTTTCCGGAGTATCAAGTGTGGATACTAAAGTTGTTAATTTTACTGGAAAGGAGGGAAGTGGACATTGGAAATAAATAATTATAATTTTTTTTCGGATACAACTGCATTCTCAAAAAATACTTTCTTCAACTTTAATAACACAACTTTAAGTGAATAAATGGCATTAAATAGTTTCACACAGTACGTAATATTTGTTGTTATTGAAGTTTGAGGAAATGATCGTATTTTTGCTTGGGAAATATAACAAATAATTGAGAATAAATAGCATCAAACAACTTATCTATTATGAACACCTCTTGCGCAGATTAGAGAATTAGAGATTGTTTTTGAATCCGGTAACAATATTTTCACTTGTATCATTGTTGCTAATGTTGCACAATATTGTGCTGTTTTATAAAAAAATATTCTTACCCCCCCTTCTTCCCCCTAACTCCTGTTACGGAACGGAAAAAAAATTTTTTTCTCGAGTTCCTTTGAATGCATCGTCGAATGTTTAAATATGCCTGAATAAGGAAAATAGCAGTTTTCTATGATTATCCCCCTCCCTCAAAGGGCACAAAACGAAAAAAAAATTAATATGATGCAGTTCAAGTTATTTTGAATGGAAATTGAATAGGTGGCAAACACCAAAAATGAATAATAGTTTTGAAGCTAGAGGTCGTTGAAATCAAATTTTGCTCAGCATAGACTATTCATTATTATACTCGTAGGCCGAAACAATATCTCTACGTATTTCAGTTTATATTTTGCTGAACAATTTTGTGAATTTTTGTAAAAAAATCTAAACCCCCAAGTACGCCCAACCCCTATTTTAAAACACGAAAAAAAAATTAATTCGGGCACCAACTGAGATTCAAATTGTTGATGTCTAATTTTAATTTATTTTCAAGATTTTCGCCCAATTAACTGATATTCAAATAACATGAACTACGCCCTACTAAGCAGTCAGCGAAATCCTCTTATAATTTTTTTGAAGAAAGGGGAATGGTGAAATTAACCCCTTCAGACCCGGCGTACATCACCATGTACACAAACTTTGGGATTTTTTTCAATGTCTATCAATGCATTTATTCCATTCTGTGCAGTTTGTACACGCCCCTAGACATGTTCTTAGGTGAAAATTAGAATAGCTATTGCCATCTATTAGATTTCCCGAGAGTTATTGAAAGTGTTCGTTAATGTGAACATAACCTGCAAGGTGTAGTGCTGGTAAGTCCCATTTTATTCGCATATTCTCACTATTTCATCGAAGATAAACAAGAAATAATGAATGTTTTATGTTACCAATATGTAGGAACATAGTCCTAAATGAAAAACGGCATGAATTTACTAATCAGTTTCAATAGAATTGGAATGTAAACATGCCTTACATCTGTATGTACAATCGGCCTCAACTATTGCTAATGCTTATTCGCCCGATTCGCCGATATGTACATGTGGTATCAGGCCTGGTGTTATATTTTGTGTGTTTTTCTTATAGATATTTGCAAACGGCCCAAATATGGAGAAAATGAAAAAAAATTACAATTTGGAAAACCCCAATCATATAAAAGAACTAATAGATTTAGTTGAGAATGGTGATTTATCCGATATTGGGGAAATAGAAGTAAGTGAAAATGAGGAAGATAATGTTCAAGAGAATGTATTGCCAGAACTATATAATCAACCTAATATTAGACTTGGAGCTGATGTTTCAAGACAGAATCATTTAGATCCGGATACAATACAAGACCAAGATGATGAATCCAGTTCCGATGAAGAATCGTTGGCATCATTGGCAGCACGGATCCGGAAGAAGAAAAAGCTCAACATACGCTGGAGCAAATCATCATTCCAGACTATTGACATGGAATGGGAGCCAGACGCAAATAATTCAAGGTCTACAGCTCCTCTTACTCCACTTGAATATTTTTTGAAATATATACCAGAAACCATATTTGATGAAATGGCAACTTACACAAATATTTATGCTATGCAAAACAACATCAATTTTCGATCTACAACCACATCAGAAATGAAAGTTTTCATTGCCCTTCACATAATAATTGGCTGCCTAAACAAGTTTCCGCGAATTCGTATGTATTGGGACAAATCATTGCGTATCAATGCATTCATAGACAATATGTCTAGAGATAGATTTTTCCAAATAAGATCATGCCTTCATTTTGTAAATAATTTAGATAAACCTCTTGAGACGACAGATAAATTGTATAAAGTTAGACCACTCATAGATTCAGTTAGAAAAAGATGTCTGGAACTTACTGTTGAACGTCAAGTGTGTATTGATGAACAAATCATTCCCTTCACAGGTACTCTTGGCATAAAACAGTATATCAAAGGTAAACCATGCCCGTGGGGCATAAAAGTTTATGTTTTATGTGGAAAGAGTGGACAGACTTATGACTTTATTTTTTATCAAGGCACATCAACTGAGATATATAAAGAAAATATACAAAAGTATGGTCAAGGTGCTAGTGTGGTCCTGCAGTTGATACAGAGACTTTCAAAAACTGGCCACGAATTATTTTTTGATAATTATTTTTCTTCCTACTTGTTGCTCACTCTTCTGAAAGAAAAAATGATTTTAGCTGCAGGAACTATACGCATCAACAGATTTTTTCATCCACCAGTCACAAGTGACAAAGAAATGAAAAAAAAAAGAAAGAGGTTTTTCTGAGGAAGTTGTGAGTCAAGATGGCATTGTACTTGTCAAATGGTTGGATAACAGAACGGTTTGCCTTGCATCAAACTATCTTGGGAAAGGTATAGAAGATAAAGCTCGAAGATGGGATAAAAAGAAATCGGAGTATGTAGAAATAAACAGACCAGAAATTGTTAAAAGATATAATCACAATATGGGAGGGGTTGATTTACTAGATCAATTGATAAGCTTGTATCGAATATTCATCAGGTCTAAAAAATGGACCCTACGAGTTACTATGCATATGATTGATTTTGCTTTGGCGAATAGTTGGATAGAATACAGGAAAGACTGTCAAAGAAACAATATTCTTGGAAAAAATGTTATGGACTTACTTGAATTCAGAATGCGAGTTGCTGAAACCCTAATAAAATTTGGAAAAACTGTTGTTCCTAATAAAAGAGGTAGACCTTCACCATCCTCTTCTCCATCTACTTCTGTGGTACCCTTTCGAAGACACTTGGAGAACCGTCCTCTTCGTGAAATTCAAGGTGATAAGGTGGATCATATGCCAAAGTTTGACGAAAAAAAAGAGGCCACCAGATGTAAAAAAATCGGATGCTCGGGAAGAACGCATGCATATTGCCATAAATGTAATGTACATTTATGTCTTTTGAAAATTCGAAATTGTTTCTTCGAATTTCATAGATAGAGTGTCCGCCATTTTGATTTTGTGTTATGAACCTATTTCACATATTTTGTTTCTTTGTAAATGCTAAATAAATGTTCTGTCTAATCCAATTTTTTTTCTCTCTTCATTTGGTACCATTTGTACATCTAAATGTACGTGTCATTTAAAAAAAATGGTAAAGCAAAAAATTTCAAAACTTGCATAAATTTACTTCATTGATGCCTCTGGACCATAAATGAATGAAAATAATTTTTTTTTATGCAGTACAAAAAATCAGGTCTGAAGGGGTTAAACAACTGTACGATTTCCTTAATTTGAGCTGATTAAAACATGAATTTTGATAAAGCATTCACAAGTGGTCGAAAATTAATTTTTTTCGTGTTCTCAAATTGGGGTTGGGGGTGAGGGGGAGGTTTTATATATTTTTCTATAAAAAAATTACACAATTGTTCAGCATAATCTAAACTGAAATACGTAGAGATACTGTTTCCGCCTATAATAATGAATAGTCTATTCTGAGCAAGGTATGATTTCAACGCCCCCTAGCATCAAAACTATTCAGTTTTGGGGTTTGTCAACTAATTAATTTCTACTCAAATTGGGGGGGATGAGGGATAATCATGAAAAAGCTGCTATTTTTCTTATTCAGGCATATTTGAACATTCGTCGATACATTCAAAGGTAGGTACTCGAAAAAAGCTTTTTTTGCGCTTCGTTTCAGGAGATTTTCTTACCGAATCTCCACCGTTCCTGAATTGATAACCGAAAATTTCAGTTGAGCCCTATTTTTTAGGTAAATTATCTCTTGTCTGCCATAGTTTTAATAAAAATCTTGTTCTCCCAAAAATTCCAGGTGCTGATAATAGGCTATTTCAAACGAGTGTGGCAAGAAGATAAACCACTAGCCATACGCCATGTTTTTTCATTTATTTATCTATTACCCACACAGACTATTACAGCCTTATTACATGGATACATTTGGTGGACAATTAACTATGATAGAGGTTATTATAAATGACCAGAACTGTAGGGAGTCGTCTAAAACTGACAGGAGTCGTCCAGAACTGTAGGGAGTCATCCAGAACTGTAGGGAGTCATCCAGAACTGTAGTGGGTTGTATTGTAATCGAATTAGGACGAGATGATAGGCCCTCAGTTAAAATAACGCCATCTACCCGTCACAATCTGGAGTGGAAGCTCAAGGATTCCTTAAGAAACCTGTACGCGTCCATTTTGGCTCGTAAACCGGATCAGGGGGCAAAACCTTCAAGTGCTTCTCGAAGAGTGCCGCCAGTAACCACTTTCTGAGAAGCGGGTTTGCCACAAGGTTCTGCGACTGGCGATTTATTCACCGAGCCAGACTAGACTGTGTCCTGTTGAATGCCACGAAACGTTTCGGAGACGGTAATAAACGCTGCAGGAGATGTCAATAGTTCAACGAGACCCTGCCTTATGTCCTGAACCACTGCAGAATCCACTATGCAGCGTGGCAGTGGATACATAACGCCATTCAGGCCCGCCTGGTGAAGGCGATCCCGCAGCGTTTAGGGATGATCTCCGCGAACAGACAGGTCCCCCACACAAATAGTAACCTGAGGCCGGACATCGTTATTATCAACGGGAACACGGCCAAAATCACGACCATTGACATCACCGTACACTTCGAAAACGAGCCACAAGCCCTCACCCGAGCCCGCGAACTTGAGAGGGAAAAGTACGCCGGCTTGGCTGAGGAGTTATGGGCGCAAGGGTATGAAACGTCGGTTGATGCCTTCATCGTGGGGGCCCTGGGCACATGGGACCAGGAGAACGAGCCAGTGTTTCAACAGTGCTCTGCATCGCAGATATACGCGAAGCTGATGCGCTTGCTCATGTGCAGCGATGCCATCAGATGGTCGCGCGACATCTACGTCGAGCATCTGACGGGCACCAGGCAGTATGTATAGAGGCTTCTGTTGTGATATTGTGACCAAATCCTATATATATTTATTTACCTTATCCACTTATTGGTGTATCGTCATTTAACTTTTTATCGTGATTGTATTTTATATATTGACTATTTATTTATTTCTTTTTATCGCATTTTATATATTGACAATGAAATTTCTATACCTCTCGTGAAATCAGACTTTATACAAACAATTTATTATTTATAAAATTTAGAACTGAAAAACAATGTACAAATTTGTAAATTTAAATATTTATTAATGAAAGTATCAATCTGTAGTAATATAGATGTTCAGTCCCATAGGATATATTGAATGTTGCGAATGTATCATGGTCTCAGGTGCCCCTCGACACGCTCTGTATCTAGTGTCAGGGGCCTCTATACCCATTACACGACTACGGTAAACCAGGATGTTGATGTCTCCATCTTGACATGCCATTATAAATCCCATGGTCTCCGACTTGAGCCATTACTATTATTATATTTCAAGCAACAGAAATAAACTAAACTTATCTATCAAAAGTAATAATAATTTCATCACCGAATCTCTCTGCCATTTTCTCCCAACATTCGAAGTATCTAGACATTGTTTCAGCTCAGTTAATGAAATATTACTAATGCGAAATTCAAACGATAGTTCTTAATAACTCTAATCCCCGCTCCGAAATTAAGGCATGAAGCAGACTCGAAGTGACAGTTAATAATTCAAGAGACTCTGGTGTTTTGTTTTATTCGCTTTTCCTTTCTCTCGATTCGGTACGAGGAGATCAGTGTTTGTATTGTAGAGTACGTAATGTAAGATCCCTAACAAAGTTTTAAGCACCTGATTCCCATTCTGCTCGTTTTGTACTTACGCTTTGTTATTTTCATTTTGGATAATGATGTCGGGCCGCCGAAATCCTTGTAATTTCCCCAGAGGTGGGAACAGTGTATGTCGACAGATGAGTTATGTATGGTTTCTGCGAACCATTCTGTCATTGTTATGATTTTGTCACTGACAAATGGGTCAGTCTAACGTGATTTTACGATTACACTGAAAATTTCATAAACTTATTTTCAACCAATTAGAAGGCTCCTTTTTCTTTACGTTGCTTATAACAACGGAATATATTCGAAAGTAATTACACAGGTGCATCAAAATTACCGATAATTTTCTATGAAAGCATGTTGTCTAAAAACTGCATGAGTTTATTTTCATATTTTGTCGAAAGATCCCAACTCCGAAAGAGGAGGAGGAGGCAAAAATGTTTTTTTTTCTCCAAAGGCATTGTACCAATATCTTTATTTTTGATTTTAATCAATAGAAGAGTTATAAATGGTTGCATAACAAAAATTAGGATCGTAAACTATGAAGTTTTGTACCTGTGTTTCGATTTTCACGAAATTCATGAAACTGCCAATATCTCTAAATTTATGAATATTTTGCGAAAGTCATATTATGATATTCTGGTCAGTCATGAGCTGGACTATCAGCCCTCTAATGGACGACGTTGACACCCTATATAGAAGTTAATACTGCAGAAATGACTAATGTTGTCTAGTATTTCCTCCATTTGCGAGTGTTTGGTGAAGTATTTGAGAAGCTAGTCATAGAGTAACTTCACATCTTCGATTGAAAAGGTATTATGGCTTTTTTCATGAATAATGGTAGGAAAGGGAAATGTGTAAACGTAGATCGTATGAGGAGAAACAATATTGAAAAAAATTTAGGCAAGTCAATTATTTCAGGTAGCTTGCTATTATTAAGCACTGTACTTTCAGCTTGAATGTAATGTTGAATGGATAGCAGGATAGCAAGATATCATATTGAGATGAGAAGAGTACCTTCATCAAATGTAACGGAAATTGGGGTATTTCCAAGAATTCTCAACAATTGAACCAATTTGAGGTTGAACACGTCCTAATATTTACTACTAGTTTATACCTACTTCTAACCCAAGTCAACACTTCCCATCAGAGAATTAACTTTCTGTTGAATATTCTCTACAAAATACTAAGTAAAAGCTCTCACTCTTCAATCATACCGCTCTATGTATGGCTACATAGTACCATTGTTTATATAGAAGATAGTTAGTCAACCTTATGGGATTATAATTGGATCAAAATGGATGCGACATATAGATGGCTATAGTGAGCTCGCATCCAAGTCATGTCGTAACTTCAGTGATCTGGCCTCCAAGTCATGTCGCAACTTGATTAAAACAATGGAAAAGCATTAAAATCAGGGTTTTTTGAAGATACCTGCATTAAAATGACGTCAAATATTCATGTTTGTAACTAATCACGCTAGATGACACTCGCGTTTGTGTCCAATACCTTTTCCACAGGCATTGACTAACTATGTTCTATTTAAACAATGATAGTACTTAAAAAAACCATTTCCGATGATTTTAGAAAAATATTATATATTGTATTTTCACAAGAGAATTTCACTTTGACGTTTAGTAACACTTTTATGTTACTAAAATGTAACGGATATTTTTCATATAATATAAACGAGTAAATAGTTGGCTCTGAGTAACATTTGTTAACGTTTGACATTTGGCAGTTATTGTCTTGGTGTTTTGGCATTCAATATTATTAATTATTGTCAAATCAATATAAAACTATAATAAATAATGAACAACTTCAGAACAAGTATCTACAATGAACTGTAAAAGTTATAAATTATGTATTATGTGCCAGAAGATAAGTGACGTAAGCCAAAACCATAGAGACTTGAAATTATTACCGTTTTTAATGGAACAGTTTATGGATGAAAATATTCTTGAAGATGAGATATTACTCAACAAAGTTGATATGGAATTGAAACCAATTTTAGAAAGCCACAAGATGTCCAAAGCCCAAAGTCCAACAAAATAAACGAGTGTCAAAATATTACATATATTTGTTTGAAAGTGGTTGACAATGTTTCACGTTGAGTAAGGTTATTCTGGACTTTCATTGTCTAAAAAAGAACAAAGAAAAATTCATTTATCTGCAATTTTTAATCACGACGTTTCAACTGCTAAGATCTACAGTCGTTATCAAGTGTATAATGCGACAATCTTAAGGGGACTTCTTATATATGCTGTGGATTATTTTGTGTCATTAGCCTAGGGGTAATTTGGCGGTATTCAGGTAAGCTTGTTAATTACAGTGCAAGGCCCCTCCGGTAGAGCATTGTTAATTCTTATCGCAATTTCAATTGATCCATGCCACTACTTAAGGGATCCACACATTACGGATTTCTATGCTAGCTTGACTGAAGACTTTGTTGTTCATAATGTATGCACTCTCTTTAAACTTCCTTCTATACCAGCCCTCCTCTTTATGGATGACTTCGGCTTTTTGTATTTCGACCCAATACGACAAAATACGGACATGTTTCAAGTTAGGTAACACTATTCGCAGCTATCTCACAAAGACGAGACCACGTAACACTGACAATGACTCCAAAAACTGCATCTACCGCATCCCTTGTGAATGCGGCGAAGCTTATCTTGGAGAAACTAAGAGACCACTTAGCGTTAGACTCGCTGAACGCAAGAGAAACACTCAACGAGGAGAAACATCAAAGTCAGGGATACTTTTGCCAAGTGATATAAGGCGCTTCATTTTTGACAGAAGAACTATCTCTCATCAATTCCATTAATTGGAACTAGCAAAATTATCACTAGTAATACCACTAGAGGTCAAATTATTTCCAGATATTAATTTGACTTAGCGTGGTATTCGGTAAGAAAATTCGTAACCGAATTGTGGTGGAAAATCAAATATTTTTAAAATTTATTTTTCGATCCTCATAATTGCAAATTATTTTCTTCATCCAGTCACCAGCGAAACATAAGATGTGTGGTCTCTCTCTCTCTCTTCTATTATCGTCCTTCGGCTTCCATACGGCACCATTAGGACATGCCCTGCTGCGAGAAATCCGTTCCCATCCGGCCTCTAACCGGCGTAGACAGCAAAGCTGTATCGGAGGGACGCAGTTGTCTTGCTCTAGGCAATACTGCTTCCAATATTAATTTACACTTTTCTATTTTTAACAAACAAACTTTGCACGTCCTCAGATGGCGGACAAGGACAAGGCCGCCGTCTGACCTCAACCGCTGCCGGAAGTCGAATGCGAAAATGTGTGGTCGACTTGATCGTTGAGTTGCCATGGTAACTAAGTGAGACCCTAACCTCGAAAATATTATTTCACTTTTGAAGCTGTCAAGTGGCACGACGTAAAAAAATGTTTCGCTTCGGTCAAGAAAGTAAAGAAAATATTCTCCAGTAGATTGAGCAATTGACACCCGCGAATACCAGGAAATCGAAGTCAAGCGTATGGAGGCAGTTCACAAACTTTTGCGCAGAAAAATCGTATAACTTCGATTGAGTGGATATACCTGTGGAAGAACTGGCTCTTATTATTGAAGACTATGGGTTCAACATGCGAAAAAAGAAATCCAAAGATTACAAGGAGAGTGTTATCAAAGTTTTATGGAACTCCACAGCCAAGCAGTTGCAGGAATATTTTTTTGAAAAGTATTATCGCAAACTTAATCCATTCTCTGACATAAAACTTTTGAACGCAAGAGCTGCAAAAAATGCTAAGCGCCGGAAGCTACGAATGGATCCAACCAAGAGAAAGGAAAGTTCATCTGCACTATCAGCAGACGAGCTTAGAAAAATCATTGAGCTTTGGGAAGAAAACACTCCGGAAGGACTGCAAAAAATGCTTTTCCACGTTGCTCGTCATGATTTGGCCTGGAGAGGAAAAGAAGGAGCGGCAGCACAACTCGAATATTTTGCAGAAGAAATTGACAATAGAGGAGAACTAACAGACCGCATTGAGTATAACCCGGTTTTTTCCAAGACCACCCAAGGCGGTTCAAAGAAAGTGGCTGAAAGTAAGTGGCTAGTACCGAATACACTCAACGAAGAAATATGCCCAGTGAGACTGGTAAAAAAACTAACTAGCAAACAAAGCCTCACCAAAAAGGAGCGTTTATTTTTGACGCCAATTCCAAACTGTCCAGTTCAACAGAATACAATATCTTCCTGGTTCAAATCCGCTGCACCACTGATTGAAATTGATGTTAAAAAGATCAAAATAACAAATCATTCTGCAAAGGCACTGCTGTTTCAACTCCAGCCAAAATGGGAATTGGAGAACAGCAATTGATTAAAATAACCGGTAAAGGTAGCAGACACTCAATAAAACCATATCTGCAAATAGACTCGGGCCATCGTCAGGAAGTAGTTGACGCAATGAGGTCTGCTTCAACTTCGGCAAAGACGATTCGAGAATCTCTGAATCAAGAACAAGCAATTACTCCTAATCAACCTGCCATAGTTTATAATAATTGCGTTTTCCATATAAACAATAATTACAATAGTCAATAAAATATACATCATTAAATTTATCATCACTTGTAACCATTCATATAAAATTAAAAATTCATCTATTTTTTTTTGTTATTTTTCAACTGCTGGAAACCTAGCTAGGCAAATAAAACAAATCTACATTGCGTCGAAGTTTCGATACCATCCTCTGGGTATGGGTTACAAGCCTGCGATAATTCTGAAATGTTTACTTATTGTAGTTGCATGAAAATGGTAACCTAAAACGTAACATAATATATTCTTCAATTTTATATCAATTTTGGATTACTACAAGTGGTAGAAAGTTATAATTTTATCAAATTTAGTGTGCTTTGCAGTTTCGGTAATGACAATCTAATGGCTTCTCAGCCCGCCATTGTAGTTTCACGGTAATGCAGGTTTATAATGAAATATATTACATTCATTGATTTTTTTTATTCACTTCGGGGTACTACAAGTGGTAGAAAATGAAAATAATATAATGGTTTTATAGACACATACCTACAGGAACAGATTACATAATACCAATGGACTCTTAGCCTATAAACTGTTGATTACTATTGATTGTAGTAGCTCAAAAGTGCCATTTACGGACAAAAAATATAATACTCTTTTATTTTATAGTTACTTGAGATTACTACAAGTGATATAAAATTATAATTTTAGGGGTTTTTCCAGCGTCGGCAAGCATCAGTCATAGGAGGCTGTGATCATTGTATTTTGACACTTCAAAACATCAAAAAAACTCGCGTTTTGTTGCAATACTAGTATATTATTCAACTAGCATATTATGGTGGCTATTATTCACGTTTACGGCACGAGCCGCAGGCGAGTGTCCAAGTGAATAATAGCCATAATATGCAAGTAGAACACTATACTTTGTCCACGACCGATAAATAATACTTTGTAAACTAATCACAATTTTTATCTCTATACGTGAGTAACATAGAATTTGTATTATAACTAATTGAAAACAAATTCAACTATTCATTAATATTAATAGTAATATTTGTAGTAACACAATGTTCAAAATTGATTGAAGGCAATAAGTCTGAACTTTTATTGATGTTTTTGTTATTCATAAACGAGCTTTCTTAGGAACTGCGGTGGTGTCAAGGTTAGAGATTCGGCCTACCAAACTGGCTTCGATCTCGGAGTACGGTTATTTTTTTTTTCAGGCAATTTATTTCCGTTTTTTCCTTTTGTTAGAGATGTAAATTATTGGATATTTGGACATCTTTTAAATTTGGGTAATATGTGTCTATGTTAAATGAAGTGTCGATCGTTTTTATATCTAAGAGTTGCGTTTGTAGAAAAAATCATTGCCGCTCTCTACAGATTGTTGCAACTCTTTTTGTCGAGTGGCAATCAATCACTTTGCGTTCTAAACACTCAAATAGCTATTGTCATATTGATGGTAGTGAATAATGATTTCATTAATAACTAGTGATTATTGGATATTGTAATTCTTGAAGAAACACATGCATTATGAATATTTTATACAATAGTCGTGGACAAAGAATTATTGCACAGCCAGTAAAACCAATAAAATTCTTTGTTTAAAAAATGAATCAATTTGAAAATTATACTATGTGCAAAATATGCGTGAAATTATCTGATGTAATGATTAATCATCGTACCATGACTTATTTATTCGCAATAATAGAGGATTGTGGCCCAACTTGAAGAAAGAAAATTTGTTCCGAATTGTCCACGAATATTTGCATCTAAACTACGCAAAATTGAAAGTACTGAATGAGAAAAAGGTGAATGAATTAATGTCTAAATATTATATATATTTTATTAGACAAAGACACTCAATTGAAAACTTTCAGAGTCCTGCGTTTTCGCAATTAAGAAGAGAGGAGGTGTCCGAAGAATATAGAAAACATCATAGTTTTGTAATTAAAATGTATCAAAACTAAATATTATGTGAACAAATAAAAACCAGTCTGTCAAAAATGGTCTGTTATTGTAAACGTCAAAGAATTTCCAGTATATTTCGCTGTTGGGTTTTCCACGAGAAGAAAATTCCACTAGAATACCTCCGTTGCCGTGGTGATCTGTCAAAATATCATATTTTGATTGGTTCAAATTTGCAGGTGTGGAATTTTCGCGATAATATCCCATTGTTATAAGCTACGTAAACAAAAAGAAGCCTTCTAATTGGTTGAAAATAAATGTATGAAATTTTCATCAATAGCGGGTAGTCCTTTCAGCAATCACCGAAGGGTTATGCCCAATTTCAGTATGCCGAGCACAGTGTATAATTCGAGGAATTGGAACTTCCTCGACAACCATTCCGTTTGAAGTAGGATCCTAGGACGAATCAATCACGAAACTTGCCCGCTCAAGTTGGAGTTTCGCAATTTGGTCGGAAACTTTTCGCTTTCCGACTATTCGACAAAAAATTAAATTTGCCTTTGTCTTCGTTTCTATATCGACTGGTATTTGGAGCGGAAAATCACTTTAACGACCCTCCAAGTATACAGCGATGGTTGCCATTATTTCGAAACTTATATAAATAATTGGATTCAGCTAGCTTTGAAATGAGTCCAACTTAAGAGGAATGTGTCCGAACTTGTGTTTCAATTCCATAGAGCAGCAGCTCATGGAAAAAATTCCTGAATATTAAACATATACGTGGTGTGGATAATGAACCTATCAATGGTGGCGCCCTTGTCTAGGAGACCGAATAACTGAATTACCGCCAAGGGTAAGAATTTTTGGTGGCGATAGACAATTTCAGTTTGACTGTGATTCTGTAGACGTGCTATCTGTTGAGTCTCTATTCGGTCTCAGAGTCCTACTCCATCATTTTCGAAAATGTATGAAAAATATGTTGTGAATGAAGTGCTCAATTTTATGCATACATTCTGTTTATTTTGTCTTCAAAGGTGATGTTTGTGGACTGTAGTGGATTGGATTTAGACAAATCAACTTCTTTTTTGGTTTATTTTTCGAGTAAAATTGACAAAGGTTTCGAAATATCAAAATTGTTATATCTAATTACAGAAATCCATAGTAACACATATTCAATTCACATGAAACGAATAACTAATGTCCAAATTTAGCTACAGAGTGATTCACTTTTCTATCTAGTTTCCAACATGGCCCCGGCCTTGAAAGGAGTCAGAGACACTTTCAACATCCTGGCATATCTAGTTTTCATCAGCCAACGGCAAACGACATAACTTGGCCATTGAACGCTTGGTATATCCTGTGGTAGTTTTTATCGTTGCGACTCTCGCGACGCCATCTTTTCCAGGATGCAATTTAGTGACGCGCCCTAAAGACCATCTGAATGAAGGAAGGTTGTCTTCTTTAATCAGGACCAGATCATTGTCTTGTAGAGTTCCTTGGGTAGACGACCATTTGTTTCGTTTTTGTAGTTCGGATATATACTCTAGTGACCATCTGGACCAAAAGTGCTGTTGAAGTTGTTGAATTCTCTGATACAGCTTCAGTCGATTCTCGGGTACTTGTAACAAATGAGGATCCGGAAGCGCACTTGCGGTACGTCCAATCAGGAAGTGAGAGGGTGTGAGTGGTTGCAGATCAGAGGGATCGGATGATAAGGGGTGCATGGGACGCGAGTTGAGAATACCCTCGATCTGGACAAGTAGAGTATATAACTGTTCAAATGTTAATAATGCATTTCCCGCAACTCGTAATAAATGAGACTTGACATATTTAACTCCGGCCTCCCAGAGGCCTCCAAAATGAGGGGAATATGGAGGGATAAATGACCAGGAAACGCCATCGTTTTCTAATATCTCTGTTAAGTTTCGAGAGTTATCACGTAAAATTTTTCCTAGACTCTCGAGCTCTGTTTTGGCTCCTACAAAGTTTTTGCCATTATCAGAAAAGATTTGAGAGGGTTTTCCTCTACGAGAAACGAAGCGCCTACAAGATGCGATGAAACCCTCGCTGGTTAGGTCAGATACTAGTTCGATATGTATAGCACGAGACACGAAGCAGACAAAAAGACAAATATAGGCCTTAGTAATTTTGCAACCTCTTCCCTGTCTGTCTTTGACTTTGAAGGGTCCAGCATAATCAACGCCAGTTACATAAAAAGGAGGTGCAGGATTTACCCTAGTGACAGGAAGGTTTCCCATAATAGGAGTTATACTACTCGGTCGTGCCCTAAAACAAGTATAACATTCGTGAACCGTTTTTCTTGCTAAATTCCTGCCTAACAGGGTCCAAAACTTGTTCCTTGTGTGTGCCAGAAGAAGTGTTGGTCCCGCGTGTAACAATTTTCTATGTTCTCTCAGAAATAATAACCGAGTAAAGCGACTTTTATGACATAAAAGAATGGGAAATCTTTTATTGTACGAAAATGATGAGTAGGATAATCTCCCACCAACTCTAAGAATTTTATTATTGTCTAGGAACGGATTCAATTTCATAATTTTAGAACTTTTGCTGAGTTGCTTACCATTGTCGAGTACATTGATTTCGTTCTCAAAAGACTCCTTTTGAGACAACCGAACTAATGTCATACAAGCGTTGTCGATTTCCTTATGGGTTAAAGGACCTAAGTTTCGATTTGTCCCTTTGCTGAAACAATTTTCTTTAAATCGAAGGCAATAAGCTATTACTCCTTCAAGTTTATATAAATGTGAGTACTTTTCAAAGAAATTGATTTTTTCAATTGTTGCTTTGTTAACTAAAATAACCTTTTTTAGTTCGGGTAATGGTTCCTTACATTCTATTATTGATGGCCATTCATTTTCTTCAAACTAAAGCCAAGATGGACCGTTCCAATACAAATCGGTTGACTTCAACAAACTAGATTTGACACCCCGTGAAACAAAATCGGCTGGATTGTCCTTCGTTGGAACATGTCTCCAATTTTCAATGTGTGAAAACTGTTGAATTAAAGAAACGCGATTCGCAACAAAGACTTGTAGTGAATTTGGGATAGTGTTAATCCATCCCAGTACTATACTTGAATCGGTCCAATAAAATATATTGTCGATGTGCATTTTGAATGCCGAACAAACTTTATTTGTCAGTCTGCACATTAGCAAAGCGGCCATCAACTCTAATCTTGGAACAGTTTGTATTTTTATAGGACTGACCTTTGATTTAGCGCAAATTAAATGGATGAAACTTTCGTTTTCTTTATTCTTTGATTTCAAATAAATGCATGTTCCATACGCCTGTGTCGAGGCATCCGAGAAGGCATGGATTTCGATAAAAATTGGATCACGACAAACTACGTGTCTAGGTATCATAAGCTCGTTCAAAAATATCAACTCATTTCGAAAATCTAGCCACCGTGTGTACAAATTCAAAGGAAGTGAATCGTCCCAATCGATTTTTTCTGACCAAATGTCTCTTAGGATGATTTTAGCTATGATAATGGTAGGACTCAAAAGTCCCATCGGGTCAAAGATTTGAGAGCTTTCTGATAGAACAACTCGTTTAGTAATGTGTTTATTGAAATCTGAAATGATTTT
Source organism: Chrysolina oricalcia (assembly GCA_944452925.2). Lineage (NCBI taxonomy): Eukaryota > Metazoa > Arthropoda > Insecta > Coleoptera > Chrysomelidae > Chrysolina > Chrysolina oricalcia. Next base: position 36,666,990 of record OX101827.2, read on the forward strand.
GTAAAGAAAACAATCCGCAGTTGCATTCCAAATCATACCTAATGTTCGCGCATTTTCGTTAATGCCTAAGTCCATCAAATTTGTATAGCTATGCGATTTTATATTCTCAAGTACCTCAGGACTAATAGAAATGGCGATGTCTGCAAACTCGACATGAACCTGATAGGCACTCTTTGACTAAATGTCCCGGTTTAAGACAGTTGATACACAAGCCTTTGCGTTTGGCTTGTTCTAATCGATTATTAACGGTCATTTTCAAAAATTCCGGACATCCAGAAATATAGTGTTCGCCTTTACAAATTTTACAATGAGCAGTTGTACTGCCGCTAAAAGTAGCAAATGAATCAGTTGGCTTCACTTCTATCCTAGATTTATGTTTGTTTAAAACTTTATTGGATTCCCTGTTGTTTTCTTTTGATTGAAGATTATTTGCTCGCATTTTCAAGAAATTCAATAAGTTTTGCAGAGTGGGGCGTTTGAACGAAACTTTAGCTTCATCCCATTTGTCTACTGTGTTTTCGTCGAGTTTAACTATGATGAGAAATTTCAGCAAACTTCCCCATTGTTCAACCGGCTCAACTAAATTTTTCAAAGCCTTTGAGCGGTTTGATACAATGTCTATGATTTTTCTAAGAGCAGTTGATGATTCGTGAGTGACCTTTTCTAAATTATAAATTGCTTTTATATGTGTATCTATCAAAAGGCTTTCGTCGTTGAAACGTTCGCATAACGACTTCCAAGCATCTTGATAGTTAGCACTAGAGAATTCTAAATTTTCAAAAGTTTCCCTGAGTTTTGACCCTACTGCCGACTTCAAATAGTGGAACTTTTGTATATCACTGATGTCGGCCCTAGTGTAAATTAGCGAATGGAACGTGTCCCTAAAACCTATCCATTGATTAGTATATCCGTCAAATTTCGGTAAATCTATCACGGGAAGTTTCACATTTTTCACTGCTATATCACGATTAGGGAAGGAAGAAACGGAAACGTTATCGTGAATGCTCAAAGCTTTCACGGAAGGAACATCAGCAACTGGCGCGGTAGCTGCCAAAAATGTTTTGGCTTTCGCGATACATGTAAAAAATAGCCTCTCAAAGTCTTCTCTTTCTGACATCTGTTTATCCGCGGTATCTATTTGCTCGATATCATTTTGAATGTTGTCAAAAAGTTCAATATAACTACGTGCACTTTCTAAACGATGCTCTAAATCAAAAAAAATATCGGTGTCTGTGATATTTTTGGTAGGATACCTTGTTTCTAATTCACCGATAAATTTTTTGAAAATCGTGAGTTTGGATTTTATTGATCCACGTTTCCTGGTCAATTTCTCCAAATTGTCACGTTCGGTTGACATCGTGTCTCTATGAAATGATTCTGAATAAAGGCCGTATGAATTGAAAATGTCAAGTATTTGTCAAATATATCAAGTTATGAATTATTAGCAAACTACGAATGTGTAATATCCTCAAATATACAGATCGAAAGTATTCCTAACTCGCTTGAGGATAGGAACGGAAAGGACTCACTTTATATGCGCTCTTCACTGCCGTCGATAAGATGTTCTGCTTCAAATTCCAGGTTCGACAGGACCAAAAATGTTTATTTTGTCTTCAAAGGTGATGTTTGTGGACTGTAGTGGATTGGATTTAGACAAATAAACTTCCTTTTTGGTTTATTTTTCGAGTAAAAATGATAAAGGTTTCGAAATATCAAAATTGTTATATCTAATTACAAAATTCCATAGTAACACATATTCAATTCACATGAAACGAATAACTAATGTCAAAATTTAGCTACAGAGTGATTCACTTTTCTATCTAGTTTCCAACACATTCAACCTACTTAACGTTGACCAACACGATCAGACTTCTGAACACCATTTACGAAGAACTTGATAAAGGCAATAAAGTATTAGGTATCTTTCTTGATCTAAGCAAAGCTTTCGACCTTGTCAATCACAGTGTATTGCTCGGTAAGTTAGAAAATTATGGTTTTAGAGGAATATCTCATAAGTAGTTCAACAGTTATCTTAAGAATAGAGTACAATATGTTCAGGTAGATGACTCCATGTCAAAAAGATTAGCAAGCCCCGTTGGTGTACCTCAGGGTTCTGTGTTAGGACCTCTGTTGTACATAATATACATGATTGATTTTAAAAGCCAACATTGTGTAATGTATGCGGATGATACATCAATTTTGATCTTTGAAAATGACTTGTCAAAATCAGTGGCAGCAGCAAATACTGAGATAAATAATGCCCATGATTGGTTCATGGCAAAAAGATTGGTGCTTAACACAAAGAAAACTTACTTCACTAGATTTAGCCATACAAATAAACATTTTGATCGAAGTATGCTAATAAAACCAAAAAATTACAACTCTATAAATCAAGTCAATTCGAAAAAATTCCTTGGCATACAAATAACGGAGAACTGTTCATGGTAAAACCACATTAATGAAACTTGCAAAAAACTGAGTCCACAATGCTACTTACTATACGAACTAAGTAAAACGGTTGATAGACATATCTTGCTCATATTATACTATACGCTCGCTTTCAAGCAATAATATCATATGGTATTATAACCTGAGGTGCATCTCATGAAACTAATAGAATATTGAAGCTTCAAAATAGAGCAGTAAGAAATATTGTTAAAGGTGGAAGAAGGATGAGTTGCAGGAACATTTTCAAAGAACTGAAAATATTAACCGTGTTCTCCTTGTATATCTTTCATGTACTACAATATGCTAAAAATGAGACAAACTCCTTCAATACCTTGGGTGCAGGACAGTATGAAACAAGGAACTCTAATATTTTGGTGGTGCCTGTACATAAACTAAAGAGCACCGAATATTGTCCAAAGTATATGGCTATAAGAATATTCAATCACTTACCTAATTCTTTCAAGGAGTATTCACCGACTGAATTTAAGAGACAGATAAAGTTAGTTTTGACACAAAAGGCATACTACTCACTGAAAGAGTATTTTGAGGACAAAAACTTCATATGACCTTTTATATATTTTTACAATCTCAACATAATTTTAAGTTTTCAATATATCTGTCTTAGGTATAATATGTGACTAGGTGCTGCGTATACCTGTATTTATTTTAATATGTATATTTTTATTTTATTTATTATCAATATTTACTGTGATTGTCAAATGTATATTTTTCATGCTTAGATTTGTCATTTATTATGTTACGCTATTTTTCTATAGGATCATCTTGACTCTATATCATGCATGTATGATCTTCAAGAACCAATAAATTATCTATCTATCTATCATTTAGCGAGACGAGTTATATTCTATGATTTTTAGATCTCCAGGTGATATTTTTTTAATTTTTTGTTGTGGATTTATCATGTTCTTTTATGAAAAGTCACGGCACGGCTTTTGGTGATTATGCCAGAGTTATAAGCCCAGGATATACAGGGTGTCCGGTAAACCTTGTACAATATTGAAACTGGTGATAGACCAGGTCATGACTTTTCAGACTAACGGAATTTCACCTCAGTAAAAATACCACCATTTTCGAGATAATGTGCATTTTAAGAATTTCTGGAAAATTGCTCCTAACCTTGGATTTTTGAGTGCCATGTATACAAATTGAGACGAATTCAAATATATTTGCTTCTGAAGATTACTGATGAGTGATGCTTTTAGATGTACAGAACAGTTTTTCAGAAAGTGATTTTTTTTTTCAAGAAATGAGGTTGAAATGATAGATTTGAGATTCATCAATTTATTTAAAAAAAATTTGATATTATTGTGTGAGAGAAACATAACCAATTAGAAGTAGACATTCATTTCAAAAGAATGCTCATTTTGTCGAGACTCTACCATGGTATAAAACAAACTATAATTATATTTGTAGAAAGTGATTGCCATTGAATTAGGCGTAGTTTTATTCTAGGCTTCCATAAACTTTTATACTTATGCCCAAAAATTATTGTTTTTCGATTTTATCAAGATAAAATGTGGAAATGATTATTAATGAAAAAGAATAGACTGCTTGGTAGCATTCGATAGTATGTCAATAAAATCAACTTTTCATGTAACTGAGCCTAATAAAATTATCGAAATGAAATGTCGATTATCCTACATGGCACCGAATAATACGAATTATTGTGATAAATGTCGCAATTGTCCAACATCCAGATTCCAACGAAGTTTCAGAAACCGACAGACATACAGAGTGTAACCAAATAAGTGCAAAATATTTTAGAAGGTGAATCCTTGTCAAAAATTAAAAACTTTTCTATCTCCTGTGTTGTGTCCTTATAAGCAATAGTATACAATAGAATACAGCATTGTGCTTGAACGGATCTTCGCTAAATAGAATTGAAAAAAATCTAGTAGGTGGTTGTCACATTTTGATTGAACAACTTGTGACTTCTGTCATAGTTTTTTAAAATCATTCCGCATGTTTCATTCAGTGATATTTATTTCTTTGTCATGCCGAACACACGTTATACTCCCCGAGGATATGCGCATATGCACTACATTTATGATAAATGTGGAGGTAGTGCTACTGCTGCAGCAGCGCTTTATGCAGAACGATATCCGATTGCACAATGCCGCTCAGAGAATCGCTGATTTGGGGGCTATAATAACCTATAACGCATATAATAATAATATAATAATAATAATATTTATTTGCATAAGTTAAAAAATATAACAAAAAAATGTAACACATATTACAATATAAATTAACGAATACATATTAAACATATAAACATATAAAAAGTAAGAATTTGGTACATCATGAATCTTAAAAGTAAATGATATCAATATTGAATCTAGGTTTTTTTTTCCATGCAAACGAATCGGTGCCCACAAAGTCATAGACTATCTGTGGTGACGATATCGTGCATTTTTCATTACAAAATTTCAAAAGTTCTATGTGATAAATGCCTAAATTCTAAATACCTAAATAACATTTTTTTGTTTTTCTTTTCTATTTTATTTATTACATTCTATCAAACTATGAATTTCCAGCCTCTTTATGTCAAGTAAGTATTTTTTGAGATTTTTCACAAAATTATTATACATTGTTATACTTTTTATTTCCGGAGTTGAAGAATCGTGGAACTAAATGAGCATAACAACGTTGGCCAATAGACTTTGAGGCAAATGGTGTTCTAAAATGCTCTGATTTTCTTCTCGTATGGTATGTATATTCGAGTTTGGAAAGGTAAGATTTATGTTTGAATGCAAAGCAGGTTACTTTGAAAAAATAATGCTGTTGAATATACAGGCTTGGTTTTCGAGATACAGGGCGATAAAAATACATTTTTTTCAAGATTTTTTAGAGTTAACTTCGACATTTTCGACAATAATCAGTTCAAATTAGGCAAGTACAATCCATTCAATAGGGCGCACGATACAAAATAATGCATTTCTTAAATAATTCACAGGGTCCTCCTTTTTTCAGAGTCAAGCTTTGTTCAACCCTTCAGAATTTTTTTTTCCGCCGCCACTGACATATTATGAGAAAGGAATAATCAATGTTGTTTCATTTAACATCTTTTTGATATCTTGCATTTTTTCATTTACTTGTACGGTTCAGGGGCTATAATGAAAATATTAATTTAAACATTTTCCAGTGTGGCATAACATTAGAAAATTTGAAAATTAAACATTTTCAATTATTGTAAATTGATGGAATTATTTTTTCAGAATTCGAAAAATCTACGATGAATAAAAATTATACAATAAAAAATATAAAGACAAGCTTTTATACAAATGCACTGAAAATGAAAAAATAATTTGTTTCATTTTTTATAGGTTATTCTGTGAGTATCAAAATCTTTCTGTACAAGATTACCTAGATCAAACAATGAAATGAATAATTTTTTTCTTTTCAGTGTATTGTATAAAAACTTTAAAAAGTTTTCTTTTTATAATTTTCATTTTTAACATTTTAGTTTATTTTCTATGTGAAACTGAAAATCTCCAACCCAAAAACCATCACATACCAATTTTGAACAGAATCGGATCATAATCACAAAACTCGTCCGCCATATTGGAGCCGCCATTTTGTTTTTTAACAAACATTTTTTTAATGCATTGTCACCGGAATTACGGAAACCTGCCAAATTTCAAATTAATCGGAGTATTAGAAGTGGGTCAAATTCAACTTTTATTAAATTGTTTGTTAGTTAGTTACAAGTGAAGCTAAATAAAAGCTTGTTATTGTAAAGATGTGATTTCTTTTTGTGATATCTAACAGAAAACTACTATCTCCCCGTCACTGCGGTACGCTGGATATTAAACTAGATCTGACAGATATTGGAAAACCTTAACTTTCAACCTGAAGATTCTGATGGTAAAAATGTGCATTTTCATTGAGATATTTGATTAAAAATGTTTTTACCCATCAGTCTTGATAGAGAACTCATACAAATTTTTTGTTATTTTAAAAAAAGATATTTTTTAGTTTTCAATTGAACGTTTCCTTTTCAACATAAAAAACTTCCTAAAGGTAATCCTGTAATGGAAGATAGTTAATAGGGTTTATCTAATAGTCGCAGATCATTACACATTTGATTTTCATTTATGAATCTCTGGTCATAACTCCGAAAAACTAAATCAAACAAATTTTTGTTTCCGTACGGAGTACATTATTTTATCAGAAATTTCGGTTTGTTTTTTCTTCTGCAGTAACGCAGAAATTTTGTAATCAATTTGAATTCATAAAAATAGCAAAGTGGGCTTTGATATTAATTCATTTATTTAAATATCAACAACTTGACAGTTATCGAAAGTTGAGAAACTGTCTCATTGTTAATTCTTCATTAGTGCAAGCTATAAAGCAGATTCATTCAATATTCCTTTGGATAAAACGGTTGAATATACAAATTCAGAAATGGCAGACATGCACTTAATGTATGGAATGGCTGATGGTAACGCTCGTGCCGCCAGACGAATGTATCTAGAAAGATTTCCACAACGTCATATTCCCAGCACACAAATGTTCATCAATATTCACTCCCGTCTTCGTGAAACGGGTACTTTCAAGAGGTCTGCTGTTCTCATAGGAAGACCCAGGAGAGTTAGAACAGTTCAGACAGAAGAAGCTGTACTTAACGAAATTGAGCAGCATCCAGACACCAGTACAAGACAAATTGCGGCACAGTTTAACGTAACCCATGTATTGGTATGGCAAATTTTAAAAGAGCAACAACTTTATCCCTATCACATACAGCGTGTTCAAGCTCTTCTGCCAAGGGATTTTCCAAAGAGATTAACTTTTTGCACTTGGATTCGTAATAAATTGTTGGAAAATCCATGGTTTTTATCTCAAGTGTTATTCACCGATGAGGCATGCTTTTCCCGTAAAGCCATTATTAATTTTCACAACAATCATATGTGGGCTGATGAAAACCCACACGCCGTGATTGAAAACCATTTTCAAGAGACGTTTACTGTGAATGTTTGGGTTGGAATTGTAGGGAATTTCCTTATCGGGCCACATTTTCTGCCTCATAGACTCAATAGTGACCATTATCGACATTTTCTTGAATTCATCTTACCTGGACTTCTAGAAGAGATTCCACTGAGGGAAAGAATTGGAATTTGGTTTATGCATGATGGTGCTCCAGTACACTTCAGATTGGTTGCACGCCAATATTTAGAAGAGAATTATTCTGATCGCTGGATTGGGCGTGGTGGGCCACAACTTTGGCCACCAAGGTCACCCGATATGAATCCACTTGATTTTTTCCTCTGGGGGCACCTTAAATCATTAGTGTACCGAACTCCAGTTCAAAGTGAAGAAGACCTGAGGAATCGCATACAGGAGTCATGCGGAATTATAAGAAACACTCCTGGTATTTTTGAGCGTGTCCGCCAGTCTATGGTTAGGCGCATAAACGCATGCATTGAAGTTGGTGGTGGCCATTTCCAGCAGCTGCTCTGACATATCAATTTCAATAATGGTCCTTTTCTGAACTTAATTTTATTCCTAGGGAATTTATGTTACTTTGCTCTAGTATTTGATAATAAAGTTATTCACTATTGAAAATGTCTAAAATTAGTTTGCCATAATTAACTTTGTGCAATACATATGAGTTATGGTAAACAATGTATGGGAGCTCCATAACATTACATTTTCTCTACACGAGCAGAAAATAGCTATTTGTGTAATGAGAACAAAATGACGTATTGCGTCACGCGCTAATCTTTGGAGAGTGGCAATGACACTTCGAGAAATGAATTATTTTATATCATGCGCACTATTGAATGGATTGTACTTGTCCAATTTGAACTAATTTGGATCGATTATTGTCGAAAATTTCGAAGTAAACTCCAAAAACTCCTAAAAAATGTATTTTGATCACCCTGTACTTCGAAAACCAAGCCGCTTGGGACATGTTTATATGAACTTTCCATCTTGAAACCTTTCAAAGAATCACCCTTCAAGTTTGTTAGACTATTTGCTTCTCAAATTTCTTTATGTTATGTGTTACTGGATAATGTTTGCGTTAATATTTTCATTGTAACTCCTGAACCGTACAAGTAAATGAAAAACATCAAGAGAGCAAAAAGATGTTAAAAGAAACAACATTCATTATTCTTTTCTCATAATATGTCAGTGGCGGCGGAAAAAAAATTTCTGAAGGGTTGAACAAAGCTTGATTCTGAAAAAAGGAGGACCCTGTGAATTATTTGAGAAATGCATTATTTTGTATCGTGCGTACTATTGAATGGATTGTACTTGCCTAATTAGAACTGATTATTGTAGAAAATGTCGAAGTTAACTCTAAAAAATCTTGAAAAAAAATGTATTTTTATCACCCTGTATCTCGAAAACCAAGCTGTTTGGGACATATGTTTATATGAACATTTCGTCCTGAAAACCCTCAAAGAATCACCTCCCGAAGTTTGTCAACGTACTTAATTGACACCCTGTATAATACCTTCTATTCGGAATATAAAGATTCAGAAGAGTATCGATTTGGTTTGTGCATAATTTTCAGGAATGTTCTTTGAAGCACTTCTGAATTCTTGAAATGCTCTTTTGAAGCACTACCCCAGCCTATTATACCATATGAAGTTCTGGATTCAACTAGCGCATGATAAATCATTTTAAGATAGTTGTTATCGAAGAATTTTCTGAGGAAAAGGTTCTTCTTGAAAATATATCTCTGCGTACGAGTGGATGGAAAATAATATTTTTGTTAAATTATTCAGTGCGATTTTGAATAATCGTTATTGTGGTTTATAGTGTATGTTGATTCAAAAAAACGTTGAATTGGTATTTATTTCTTCACATCTCATTGAACGCTTCTGAGCAGCTGATTCGTTAATACTCATTATTATTTAATCATTTTATCTTGCTAGGATAAAAATAATAGACATTACTAAGTCTAATGGAATTGATTTTAGCTCAGAATTATATCACACTCTAATATAATCGAAATTCTACTCCTTCCAAAAATAATTATCGTATGTTTCATACCATGGTAGAGTCTGGACAAAATGGGCATTCTTTCATAATGAATATCCACTTCCACTTGATTATGTTTTTTTCAAACAATAGTGTCAAACTGTTGTTAAAAAAATTGGCGAAACTCAAATCTGGCATTTTACCATAATTTCTTGAAAAATTGTATCGTTTTCTGAAAAACTGTTTTGTACGTCTGTAATCTTTAACAGAAAATGTATCTGAATTGGTCTCAATTTGTAGACATGGCACTCAAAAATCCAAGGTGATGTAGTGATTTTCCAGAAATAAAAAAAATGCTCATTATCTCGAAAACGGTGAGATTTTTGCAAAGGTGAAATTTCGATGTCCTGAACAGTCATGACCTGGTCTATCACCAGTTTCAATACTGTACAAGGTTTACTGGACACCCTGTATATCCAACATCTAATGAAAGTCTATGTTATAATATGATTTCAATGTTTTAAAGAGAAACATTCTCAATTGAAAATTGAATCAATACATGACTCCTCTGGAAATGGAAAAACCCTACGATAAAATTGAAGTTACTTTTTGTAATATCTAACAGAAAACCACGACTTCCCCGGCAAAAGCCACGCTGGACATTGAACTACATCTGATAGATAATGAGAAAGACCCTATATATAACTTGAGAGAAAAAATCTGAAAGTGAAAATTTGCATTTTCATTCAGATAGTTGATTATTTATTAAATGTCCAGTTTCCATTGGAGATTATTATCTATGAATGAGATAAGGGAGAATGTTATTCAGAAGTATCACTTACAGAAGATTGGATCTCTTTCGCTAGGCCTCCAATACATACTGTCGGATGGCTGGGCTGCGACTTGTTGGATATGACAACACTACTTTGAAACTAAACTTTATTTCGTGAAATACAATCCAAAAAAGATCAATTTGAAAATCCTGTCACGTTTTGACTATCTCCCGTTCAATCTTCATTCGCGTTTCCGAGTCAATTTTTCGTTGGGAAAAATAATAAATGAAACAAATGATAACAAATTGACATACAATTAATTTTAATTGTAGGAAATGTTCTTGAATTAACTTTTTCTGAAATGTTTTTCCGTGAACTGTAAAATACATAACGTAGAATGTAAAATAAAAAGTATGGAACACAAAATTTCAAAGTTAAAATATAAAATGTATCAGTTAAAATATAAAATTGTAACGATATAAATAAAAGTTACTATATCAATCAATAAAATCGACTGCTCATCAATACTACGAGCGACACCTAATAACAGACAGAATTCTCTCACTAGCTAGTAGATGTAGTGAGATCTGATAGCGAATGGCTGAATGTCTATAGGACTCATTTTTCTCGACAGCGTTGGTTTTCAGTGGATGTCACTGATGTCGAAAATTTTACTTTCAAAAATGGAAAAAGGAAGAGAAAAGAAGGCTCTCTTCGAGCTAGGCTGTCGTGGTAACAACAGGTGCTGTGAGAATCAAGTCACGGCAGTGAAATAAAATTACACTTCGATTCATGTGATCATAAGTATATTCAAATGAAATCTTCGTGAAATATAGTTCTAATCAAATTGTCGACCAACTCCAATCCAGAATTTTGCTGCCCATCAAATTGAAATCGAGATGATCTAAGCTTTAGCAAAATCATCCATCATGGTCGTCTGATTGATTGGATCCAGTTGTGCCGATGATATCGAAGTTATAGATCACCGAGAGTCATATTTCATTATTATCTATTTCGGCTAAATACTGCCTCTCTGTCAATCCGACAAAATCATGCGTTATGCTATTTGGAAGACAAGCTGCGAGAAACCGTTGTACTGATCTTGTGAATGTAACAGTCGATGGCGTGCAACTACCGGTTAACAAAACTACAAAGAATTTGGGGTTATATCTTGATAGTACTCACATCATTTGAGAGATCTCGGATGGCTGAACATGGAGGGCAGACGTATACTTCATTCTGCAACTATTTTTCATAAGATCCTAACAACGAAAATGCCACTTTATCTCTATAGGAAAATAACGTTCAGAACCGATGTACATAACCTCAACCTGAGACATAAAAATCAATTGACAGCACCCAAACACAAAACTTATTTCTTTCGTGGATCATTTTCATTTACTATTTCCCGCTTGTATAACCGTTTACCGATTGAAATGAAACTGCTCTCTTTGGAAAATTTCAAAAAAATAATTAAAAACTATCTGCTTGAATCCGACCACACATTTATATTATGAAACCTCTGCTGAATCTTGTTTTTTCCCTTTTTTTTCATCGTGTCGATTTTTCTTTTATTTTATGAAAAATTCTAGTAGGTATTACGTCAGTTTATTGTATAATGTATACACATGTCTCCACGTATGCATATGTGTATATAACTGTATATACCGGGTGGCTACGGAAGTATTGCCTACGGAATATCTCAGTTATTGTATGAAGTAGGTTTGTGAAATTTGGAGCGTCGATATAATGACATAAGAGCTAGAATTTGAGCATATTGACATGTCGAAGTTAACTTCCGGTCTGACCGCCAAAAAAAATATTGAAAAAATTGGGAAAAAAACAATACTCTGTAGGTCCATAACTTAAATAGGAACATACAACTTTTTCTTGCCTGTACTATTCAGCATAACCATTCCTTTCTAATGATATAATAGAAAGTAATTTTTTGAAATGAAATACCAAAAAATCCAATTATTATTCTTGAAATAACGAAAAAACAGATTTATCGAAAAAAAAAATTCAAATTGATAGGATTAAAGATAAAATAAATTCAAAACAAATGTTCGGAATGCATTCCCTCAGCGTCAATACATTTATTGACTCTGGTGATATTTTCAGGTAAAACGTTTCTCAACATTTGGGGCGTGATATCTTGGAAAGCTCTACGAATTTTTACTTCTAGCTCATGTAGAGTTGTAGGCTGTGTGGAATACACCCTATTTTTAAGATGCCCCCATAGAAAAAAGTCGCACGGAGTAAGATCAGGTGACCTTGGTGGCCACCTGACTGGACCATGGGTTGTTATAAGTCTCTCTTGAAAGCGATTTTGAAGATAATTTCTCGCTATTCTTGAATTATGCGGAGGGGCGCCATCTTGCTGGAAGTACATTCTCTCAGTTATTTCCGCTGGTAGGTTGTTAATGAATTCCGAAATTTCATTCGTTAAAAAATTAAAGTATCTCTCTCCGGTTAGTTGGCCTTGAAAAAGAATGGGGCCAACAATATGAGTTCCAACTATTCCTGCCCAAACATTCACACCAAATCTCTCCTGGAAGCCGCCTTGTTGAAACCGGTGCTAGTTTGCTATCGCCCAGTACCTGGAACAAAAGACCGTTCACACTTTTAGCACTTTACACTTCGACTATCGACAATAATCCAAATAAAGTACAGTACCTACCTTGTATTATTCCTGTTAAATAATCCATTGTTGGTAAATCTTGACTCGTCCGTAAACAAGATATAATAGTTAAATAGGTGATTCTCAGCATTTTGTCGAAGAAACCAATTACAATATTCCAGGCGCCTTTCACCGTCATTTTCATACAAATGTTGATGCAACTGATACTTGAAGGATTTCAATCGATGTTTTTTCAAAATTTTCCTAGCAGAGTCCTTACTTATAGCTAATTCGGCGCCAATCTGCCTTGAGGAAATTGTGCTATCATATTGTACTAAAGCTAATACATTCATTTCAGTTTCCTCATTAATAACAAATGCTTCTTGGTCTTCGTGAACATCAGGCTCAGTTCTTAATTTTTCTTCAAGCCACTGGAAATACCTTCTTGACGGTTGCTGCCTCCCTGGATATCGCTCTAAATACAATCGTTCAGCGACATAAGAATTTTTTAAACATTCACCATAAATGAGAAGCATGTCAATTTGTTCGGTTCGTGAATAACGGGGCATTTTTTGAATATTCCACTAACTGATTTCGATTTCCAAACCCTTTTAAAATGGCAGAATCAAAAACACTACTTCGAACGTCAAAATAATATGGATAGCAGCGTTCGTGACAGCTCTCATTTCTTTTTTGTTTCATTCCAAAATACATCTTAATCAGCCTACTTGTTAATATTTTGGTTCGAATGATTATTGCAATGGAATGATTATTCTGAATAGCACAAACATCGTCCATAGGTAGATATTAGAATATCTATGGACGATGGCACAGACCAAGTACGTTTATGTTCCTATTTAACCTAGAACCTACAGGATATAATTTATCATTCCACATTATTTTTAATTTTATTTTTGCGTATGGCGATAATCTGTTTTGTTATTTGAAGAATAATAATTCGATTTTTCGGTATTTCATTTCAAAAAATTACTTTCTATTATATCATTAGAAAGGAATGGTTATGCTGAATAGTACAGGCAAGAAAAAGTTGTATGTTCCTATTTAAGTTATGGACCTACAGAGTATTGTTTTTTTCCCAATTTTTCCAATATTTTTTTTGGCGGCTTTTTATAACGCCGACGAATGAAAATAAAATATCACAGTAGTAGCAACTGTTATCAAGTGACGTATGGTTTCCATAGCCAACTTTTCAATTTTTGGCTTTCATTTTGCTTCCACGGCCTACTCGGTGAATTTCAATAATAATTTTTTTCTGATCTAGTTTCTGGTTAGATACCAACTTGTGATATGTCATTAGAAAGGGAATTGAATGCTGAATAAAGCGAAAAAAAAATAGGGTTTCCATTTAAAATAAGAAAGTTGATGTTACTTCCGGTCAGACCGGAAGTTAACTTCGACATGTCAATATGCTCAAATTCTAGCTCTTATGTCATTATATCGACGCTCCAAATTTCACAAACCTACTTCATACATTAACTGAGATATTCCGTAGGCAATACTTCCGTAGCCACCCGGTATATAAAATTGTTGGGGATTCACGTTTACATTTTTTTTTTTATTTAATTTATTCCAGTCATGAGAATTCTATTGTTTTTGTAGTCTGTAGGTATAATGTATTTCTATTTGTTTTATGAATCCTTTTTTTTTATAAGTTTCAATAATTTTGTTAAAATTGGAAGAAAAGTTCATATAATTAGCTTTTTATTTTCAAGTTGGATGGAAGAGCAATATCTGCCATGTGCAGATGTTGAATCCTGCTTTTTGACAGGATTTCATTGTATGTCTGTATTTTGAAAGAAACTGTCAATAAAAACAATTATTTATGTCGGGGCGTGGCGCAGTGGTTAGAGCGTCCGACTCTGAGTCGAAAGGTCCGGAGTTCGAATCCTGGTTGGGCTGGGATTTTTTAATTTAATTCAACCGATTAAATTATTAAAATCTCGTGGCTGGACTGGGTTGAGTCCTGCACGATTCACTGTTGCGTTCCAATTAACAGTGCTGCTCCTAAGGTGGCGCATAGAGTTAGTAACAGGGCCTATCCAGAGCACGTGGCTAATGACCATAGCAGTCGATGCCAAAAAAAAAAAAAACTATTATTATTATTATTATTATATATGAGGTGTGATCAAGTGGCATAGAAATCTGTGAGTCTCAAGTATAATTTTCATATTGACACAAAATTTCGAGTTGTCCATGCTCTACACCATACACCGGAAATCCACACCATTTTTTCAATTCGACAACCTTACCAGTGTTACCAGCTAATTGAACATTTGAGTTGGTGCTAAACTCAAATTTCGTTTTATCTTCGGGACAATTCCAATCACTTGAAATAAAATCACTTATTCTTCTTGAACTCCTAAGAATTATTATTTTCTTTGTATAAATTTCACAATTCAGGGATGAATTCAAATAAAATCTTTCATGATGCACCATTTATACCTGTATTGTTATTAAGATTATCTTAGATATAAGTGCTCAGTTTCTCAATTGTTGTGTTGACGAGTACATCATTTCTATGTTTTAATTACTTTTTTTTCATGTAATATAACTTTATATACTCAGTGAAGAGGGTATCATAAGCCTATCTTGCAAATCTGTCGAACTAAAATATATCAAACCTTCTTATGACTCAACTGTTATCCACGAGGGAACACGAAGAAAGCAAAACGCTTTTAGTATAACCTGGATACCGGAGGATTGCCAGAAACTGTCACCTTCTTCGAACCTGAGTCGTGACTTTCTTCGTAGTCGAGATACACCAATCAAGAAGTTCCAGGTATCCCTAACCTGTGAGTTTTGCAGATCGTATGGACTAAGGTAACCTGTGTTAACCGAAGCAGATGCAGTAATTGGCATAACACGTTGATTGCAAAGTTCATTAGTCAGATTGTTATCAAATCCATCTTCACAGATTTGTTATTATTCAATTGCATTAACCTAAAATTATTGTTTGATTATCAAAGTGTTACTTCTACACTACCTTGTGTAAAATTGTTAATTTATATTTGTTTTGAAATATTGTTTTCTTGTTAGTCTGATTAAAGAAGGAAGTTAACTCCATCTTACCTTAATTATCTTATTATCATCCATTGATTGGATATTTTGTATTTTTTTCCTCTTAAATTTAAAACTGCTGGCGTCCAATCCAGAAAAATTACTACAGTTCAAATCTTGAAATACTTGCTTGCCACATTAAAAATCAGAAACTGGCAGTATAGTCCAAAGAACCTACACCGTTCTCTGCTAAGCTACCCGGGTAATTAAAGTAGCCCTGACTACGTTACATAATTTTGGCGCCCAACGTGGGGCACGAACCCACGACCCTGAGATTAAGAGTATCATGCTTTACCGACTGAGCTAGCTAGACTACTTTACAAAATGTGAAATGTAGGATGTAAATATTAACATAGTAGCAGTTTCCTATATACACGTCGACTCATCTTATCGTAGTATACCTGAATGTTTTCAAATTTAGATTTGTTCAGTTAGAAAAGCTGGAACACAGACGGACGTCGCAAGAAATCATTATTTTTTGTACGAGGAGCTATTCTAGGTTCATTATCATCATTTACTCTTGTTATTATTTCTTTGAGTATGAGCATCAAGAGCTAAAATGTGTTTTCCATCATCAATAAGACCTTTTACACAAACGAATCGTATTCACCATTTGAGCCAGATGTAATGAAAGAAATACCTGAACTCTTATCGGCAACATCGTAGTCTTCTCTCTCCTAATTGGACTTTTTCACTGCCCCGTTTCTGGCAATCTATTTAGTTGGACTCAATTTACCGGAATTGACAAAGACGGCTGGAAAAACTCGTGGATTCTCTGAAGTATATTTTCGCAATGAATGTTCCTAACATTTTTTCGTTTTCCTCAGAGGTTTATTTATGCTCGGGAGCTGAAAGGAAAAGATATATCCTGACCGGTTTTGATGTGTTTCTCGCAAATTTCGGGAGGCGGTAGTTGCGTTTAATTAAATTTGAAGTATCTCGATATAGAACGCATTGAAGAGCAATTTCAACTACGAACGAAGAAGGCAGAAATTATACGATTTTGCTTGATATCTGCAAAATAATTCGAGATCTTTCTGGGAAACTTTTCCGAATACCAAAAGTCTTTCATGAAAGTCGTAGCACGTCTACAAATCTATGTAAATTCACAGACTTTTTATCGAAATGGCGAATTTCAAGATTTTAAGTAGATGTCATCTAGATAGATTTCAGTAAAACGTTCGATTGCGTATTGCATTAAAAACCGTCTTCTAAACAAACGAGCATCTTTTGGTTTTCTAGAAATACTTATCAATATTTTATTAAACGTTAAAGAAAATAAGAACAATTTGTAATTCGAATTTTAAATTTTAAATTTTGAACTTTGAACATTGAACTTCAAATTTTGAATTTGGATTTTGAATTTTGAATTTTGAATTTTGAATTTTGAATTTTGAATTTTGAATTTTGAATTTTGAATTTTGAATTTTGAATTTTGAATTTTGAATTTTGAATTTTGAATTTTGAATTTTGAATTTTGAATTTTGAATTTTGAATTTTGAATTTTGAATTTTGAATTTTGAATTTTGAATTTTGAATTTTGAATTTTGAATTTTGAATTTTGAATTTTGAATTTTGAATTTTGAATTTTGAATTTTGAATTTTGAATTTTGAATTTTGAATTTTGAATTTTGAATTTTGAATTTTGAATTTTGAATTTTGAATTTTGAATTTTGAATTTTGAATTTTGAATTTTGAATTTTGAATTTTGAATTTTGAATTTTGAATTTTGAATTTTGAATTTTGAATTTTGAATTTTGAATTTTGAATTTTGAATTTTGAATTTTGAATTTTGAATTTTGAATTTTGAATTTTGAATTTTGAATTTTGAATTTTGAATTTTGAATTTTGAATTTTGAATTTTGAATTTTGAATTTTGAATTTTGAATTTTGAATTTTGAATTTTGAATTTTGAATTTTGAATTTTGAATTTTGAATTTTGAATTTTGAATTTTGAATTTTGAATTTTGAATTTTGAATTTTGAATTTTGAATTTTGAATTTTGAATTTTGAATTTTGAATTTTGAATTTTGAATTTTGAATTTTGAATTTTGAATTTTGAATTTTGAATTTTGAATTTTGAATTTTGAATTTTGAATTTTGAATTTTGAATTTTGAATTTTGAATTTTGAATTTTGAATTTTGAATTTTGAATTTTGAATTTTGAATTTTGAATTTTGAATTTTGAATTTTGAATTTTGAATTTTGAATTTTGAATTTTGAATTTTGAATTTTCAGATTCGAATTTTGAACATCAAACTTACGTTAATATAAAGAATATACAGTGTGGACCATAATGTTTGCAGCATATTGGAAAAATAGGAGATTTTTACTATGACTCTTACTGTTGCATACGTTCATACATTATTTAGATTTTTTCACCAATTTGAAGAGTCAACAATGACCATTTTTCTCGACCGCAAATAAGTTTTGAGAAAAAAGAAGGAAAACATTAATGTATTCCGCAGTACGACGTGCAATACTTGAGTTTTTTTTATTTCTGCTACTTAATATTCAATATTTCTTAAAAACTATCAGACTACTGCGGACTAGAATCCTACACTAATCAGCGTATCATAGTCAACATCATTCTTAATTTCAAATGTTTTCTTTGAACAGAAATAATGCTTTATATGTTTTCCGAACATTTTGCATCAAGAATAACGCTACGCAATCTCTTACGCAACTGGTCCAAATGGTTTGTATCTCTGAAGGGCCTGAACTTGTAAACATTGTCTATCAAATTTCCCCACAAATTAAAAATCTAAAGTGGTTAAGTCAGGTGACCTAGATGGCCAAGGATTGACTGAATAATGTCCAATTAATTTTTCACCAAATTCACTATACAACCATTCCATGGCTTCTAGAGTTGAGTGTATTGAAGAGCCATCCTGTTGAAAATACAGTTTTATTCGCTGAGATAGTGAAAGACTATCCAATAACTCTAAATAAAATAACTCCCCATGGAAATTGGCAGGGGATAATGGTAGAAATTGGTGTTATTGGTATTATAAAACAAATAGCATCCATTAATGGTTACCCAGATTCATTTGTTTCTAAATTATATAAACGTAAATCTTTGAAAGTTTTGAACGCTATTTTGATCCCCCCACCTACAGGATTTTATTTACCAAGTCCTAGTTTTTTTGGGTAAAGATTCCTATGATATTAAAAACATTTTTTACAGATTTATCCCTGATTGCAAAATTTCTTTCCATACCAATAATAATCTACGTTCTAATTCAATCAATAACAAAGACAGGATCCCCACAATTGATAAATCTGGGGTTTACAAAACTTCTTCTTCACATCGTGATTGTATTGCCACATATATAAAGGTCCTGAACTGAATATTTTAGAGATTTTCGAGATTAATAGAATTAACAAAGACCAAAACACAGTGGCGGATTTAGGAGGAAGGCAAAGGAGGTTTCGCCTCCCCCCTCCCCCCTGGCGTCGGCGTTATTTTGTAATATTTATAAGTATGTTTCACTATTTAATTTCAATATTAATTTTTTTCCGAAAAATATTACTGTTATTTCGGAATCGCCCCCCCCCCCCCTCCTCAGAAAAATCCTAGATCCACCTCTGCCAAAACATAGAACATTAGAACGAACAAATTAAATTCGATTGCATTCCATTTTTCAACTCCTTACGCTTTTGAAATGATAAAAAAAAAATATTACATTTTCTCTGTATTAGGTACAGTTTTCTTCCCCACCTTGTTTTCCTTGTTTCATATTCGAGTGTTCGAACCTCTGTAGTTGGTTTCCATTTTTCATTTTATTATTTTGCTATTCCCAAGTTTTCGTTTTCACCGATAGATGGCACCTCATGTCAATCAATCCCTATTACCGATATACTTCATATTCAACAAGCAGACTCGTCTGTTTCCTTTCGTTTATCGGCATCCATTGTTACTGTTATGAACAATAATTGACAACTTTGTTATATTTCCCTAAGGTGGGTTATTCACGCCTCCTTAGCCCAGATGGTAGGCCTTATTGCGCCATATTGTAATTGATAATAATTAAAAGTTTTGTCAATAATTTAATTTTAAATCTATTACCTCTCCATGCCATGTGAGTATCCATTTTGGTTCCAAGTTCAGTAATTTTCATAAACTCATTTTTCAAAATTGTTATTTTTGCCTTTACTTATTTCAGTTTGACCTGTATGTGTATAATTTCAACTGATGATGAGCATTTATATACTTGAAAACATGTTTTTGATATTGTTATGTTGATCCAACTTCACTTTTTACAAGTTATTGTCAAAGCTGCGTTGACAACAGCCCCTCTCCTACCCTAGGGGTCAAATATATATTGTGGAAAAGACTTCGAGTTTTACTTAGTTTCTCTATTCAACCTTTTGTTACTTTTTTCAGGAACAACCCGGACACAGAGGAGTGTCAGACTCGACCTTTATTGTTCAATAAGTTCATGAGATTCAGTACCAAAAATGTCACGACTTATAAAATAACAACTTGAGATACTTTGTTGGCTCTTGGCCTGCAACTCGCTCAAATCATCTGCATTTTGAATATCCCCTTAATCGTGGAGACATGTTTCCATCACAAATCCAGGAATGAAACTGAAATTATGATTCGTCATAACGCCTCCTCAATTAAAACAAACGACAGACGTCAAGCGCATATTGATTCCACAGCCGACCTCTAATTACGACGTACCGAGGCAATCTGCTCGAGAGGCGACCTCTCCTTGAGCCCGAAATAAAAATCAAATTAACCTGATCCCAACAACGATTCCATTTCACTTCGAAAAAGAAAATATGTGAGACTTGAGCCCGGAATGATAAAATCCAGAGGTATTAAAAACGTGCGTCGACTACCCGAGTAGTTGTCTAATCTCTCCCAGAACAAAATAGCGGCTATACATTAGCGAAAGGAGTCGTCCCAGTCGACTAGGATCTAAACAAATTAAACATTCCCTCGTCCGAATGGCTGTTACAAGGATCATTAACTCTGCCGGATATCAACTGATTCTCCTCCCCGAGCTGAATCGATGAACCTAGACCGACGGCACATAAACTGTTTTCTGACAACTTTACTGAATCCCAATGATCCGATTATAATTCAGTCGATTCCAGGGAAACGTTTGGAGAACGCAACACTTCCGATTCCGATGGAGTGGATGGTTTTTCTTTCCTGGAATCTTATATAAATGGTATATATTGATTTAGATATTCTTTGTGTGTTTTTAGTGGCTTATGAAGACGTTCGCAGTGTAGATCACTTCGATTAATATATATTCAATGGGGTTAATCCGCAGAAGCTATCCTTTTTTTTGGGAAGATCAATCTCAGTCCATTTATTCATACGTTTTGCTAAGTTTTTTCAATTAACTTTCTATAGTGCGCTACCTGCATTATCTTTTTACTGTTAAGTTCTTCTCGATGCGTTGACTAATACCGATAACGGCGTACAGTTTTTTCAATTGAGATGAACCATATTGAGTGTAGAGTTGAATTCACTTACATTAGTCTCATCTTAAAAATTGCTCGAAATGCGCACCTCCAACTTCTATGCAATAATAAAGATTCTCGTACATTTTGGAGCATTTCTGTGGTAGTTTGGTTTTCAAAACAATAAAAACATACAGGATGCAATATTCTCTTTCCTAGATAAAGATTTTTCGGGGATAAATGCCGGCGAAAAGACTGCAGCAGTGTTTTGTGACCTGTCAAAGGCATTCGACTGTGTTAATCACAAAATACTGCTGAGGAAGCTCCAACAATATGGATGCAGAGGACTGACTTTTGAATGGTTCAAATCTTACCTAACAGGGCAAAATCAAATAGTAAAAACAGCGGAGTTCTCAAAAAGGAAGGAAATCGATTCGGGAGTCCCACAAGGGTCTGTGTTTGGCCCCATATTGTTTTTATTGCATGTAAATGACCATTTTTGCAGACGATACAACTATTCTTTGGAATAGTAAAAACACCGGTGACCTGCACAACATAATAACTACCGATCTAAAAAAAGTTGAAAACTTGTTGCGATGCAAACGTCTTATCTTTTAATTTGAAAAAAAACAAATTTGATTTCATTTAGATGTTCGCTAGATGAACTTCTCTTGGAAGACAAATCATTGGAAAATATGAATCAGACGAAATTTCTAGGAGTGTTCATCGATCAGAATCTTAAATTCGAGAATCATGTAGGCAACTTCCAGGTGAAATCGCCTCGGGATGTTATGCGGTTAGGGTGATTTCCAATGAATTAGGGTTCAGCACAGCCAAAATGGCATATTATGCACTTATCGACTCCCAGCTACGCTATGGAATACAGTTTTGGGGAGCGTGCAGTCAAACATTATTCAAACCTCTACTGATTCTACAAAAAAGGGCTATGAGGAATATTTGTAACCTAAAACCGAGAGAATCTTGTAGACTCCACTTTAAAAACAATAAAATTCTGACGATAACTGCACTATTTATACTAGAATCCGTTTGTTTGATAAATAAACATATTTAGAACCTCGCTGCATCCACATCTCACCATAACACCCGGAACAGCAGCCACACTTTAAAACTACCGTTGCTGTACAAATATATCACAAAAGGTTCTATATTCTACAATGGTGGGAAAATGTACAATCATTTACCCCTGTAAATAAGATCTGCTGATCTGAGTGTTTCCCAATTTAGGGAGGCAGTCAAAACATCCGATAGACCCTATAATAGTTTGCAGGAATATTTCAATGATAATTTTTAGCTGAACTATTATAATTGTGATTGTCTATTTTATATCTGTTTATAACCAAGCATTGTCAACAAGACCCTGTCTTATGATAATAAATCATATTTATTACTATTATCATTATTATCTACAGGACCACAGAAAACATTTCGACTGATGGGAACAGACTAAAATATATATATTTATGAAATTGGGCTCACTTGGCAAAAAACCAAAATATCCAGTCTTTCGCAAATTTCCTATGAGATAGGAAGATGTTGGTGACAGGTGACGGATAATAGGTGAGACAACTGACAGCTTGCAGGTGACTAGTGACAGGTGACAACTGACGGGTGACTGGAAATTGAGACACGTCACATATGATAGATGGCGAATTACAGTTGAATGACATGTGGCAGATTACAAGTATTAGGCAACAGAGATACAGTTGATAGATGTCAGGTGACAGATAATAAGTTACAGGTGATGGACAATAGATGACAGATATAGCGGATACCAAGTGATCAGTGATAGTATCAAGTGACAGCTAGGCTTGATTGGCAGACAATAAGGAGTTGAGATAAAAGAAGAAATGGTAGGGGTGGTTTCGATCACCGCAATAACTACTGGCCTAAAAAATTCATAATTTTTTCAAATAAAATGATTTTTGTGTCTATCGCAATAATATTTCAATTGCAACTCAGCAAAAAGCTATTGTTTGCTTGAAGAATTATTGTACATCTATTCATCACAAGTTAAGGGCGATTGTCCAACTTTCCAAAAATTCGAAATTTCCAGCAGAAACGTCGAGATGTCGACAAAAAAAAATCGAACTTTCGACATAAATAATAAAATTTCGTGTACAAGGCGTTTGTCCAACCTTTCGAAAAGTTGAAAAAAGTTCCAAGATAAATGTCGAAATCGGTATCAGAGTTTCGGATAAATATAAAAAAATTTAAAAATGTTCGTGTGATTAAGGTTTTGCCAGAGTGACACTGTGAAATTGTTATACTGACAGATCCCATCTTGAACTCTCGGAAGCACGTAAAGAACGGCTACTGTCACTATTTGCCGTTGCGAATAAGACAGGTGTATAATCACTAAGAATTAACCGAAGTTATGGCCAATATCTGTTGGAAAACCACTTCCATGTCTAATTGAAATCAAAACAAAATTCTGCTATTCCATTCCATTCCAGAAAAAGTGTTTTGTATATTTTAATGCCCGTCCCGGTATAAACCAGGAAAATAGTTGTTTTATTAACGAGTATCGTTAGTTGGTAGTCAGTTCATTTTGTTAAATTACAACTTAGTAAATATATTCTTGGAAGATACAGGAAAGTAATTGGGTACATCGTAATGGCAAATAGTAAACATAACACCTGTGCCTATCTTTGGATAAAATCATTGCAGTGTTTATGAAAGAGTTTATTATTGTCAATATTTCTGTCAGTCACGTGAAACATATGATTACAAAAATTTGATAACTTTCTCTCAAATTTCTACTTCTGACTCAAAATTTTGACATTGATAAGAGTTGAATTGATAACAAAAAAAGGTCAGCTCCCTGCGCTTTCATATCATATTGATCAGCGGAAGTACTCGATATTATTTTCGTGCACAAGAAATCTATAACGTTGAAAAATCCCGTCGGGTCATAAATCCGCTTGAAAAATTCCACAGAAAATAATTCTCGATGACCCACTCAGGAAGATGTACCGACCGGTCCGTAGTAATTTATACCACAAAATTATTACAAGAGGAGCAAAAACTATCTGCTGACAAGTTTCCAGAAATACATTAGACCGTATATCCCGCAAAATGTATTTCGCTCGGATAAAATAACAATTAAGGGTGATAAACTGCTAGGCTCTCTGATATCGTGACATGGTTTTTTGCGGGGTGAAAGATTTGCTCCGTTGCCTGGCGCAGATGGAAGGAAGCGAACTGAGAGAACAATCATAAGCGAGTTTTTTTTTTTCGGATTTGGTTTGTTGATTATTAGTTTTTGTGGTCAACGGAGGATTGTGATTTTTATCAAATTTTGAATCGATGTAGCCGATACTTGTTCAAAATTCATGTTGAAGTTAATGATCAAATTTTAATGTTGATTTTCACAAAATTTTGGTTTACAAAGCCGCAAAATATGACGAACGCGTCAGATCTATTTGGTCTTTCGAATCAGTTCCACATGTTTTCATATCTATGAACCAAATCAATTATGCATCATTTATTGATATGGCCGATACAAATCCACTATGGAATATACTTATTCCTGCACATTCGCACGATATACAGTCCAAATCTAGCAGGTTTTGAAAATTGAATTTTGCCTGTTCATTGAGTATTAGATTTCATAAATACCAAAACCCTGAAGAGAACACGTTATAAAATCAATAAACAATTTGGCAGCGGTCTGACGTTTCACTTCTGTAGGATAAATCCTGTCAGTTTTGCGTTGCAGCGGATGCGGAATGAATGAGTTCAGAATTTTTTTTGAAATAGTGCAAGGCATTTCCCATGGACCTATAAAGTATTGTACTGGGCCAAGCTGTTTACATCCTGGTTTGAAGTCGTGTATGGCCACAATCTGTAGTCGTGATATTGAGTTGGGCGTTGTCACATCACATCATAGGTAATAAGTCTTTATCATAGACAAAATTGTGTCACTATACGTATTCCATTCGATTACAATCGAAGAATGAAGAATGGTGATGGTGACATTATCACGCAACTCAAACCTGTATTACTTACAAGTTTAAAAATCCAAACTATCGAAAAAAATCATTACTTGCGTCTTCAAATGGTTGTGAAGAAATTATTGTATTTGGACGTTTGTCAAAGCTGTCGAATATCAATGTTTATGTTTTCCACAAAGTACACTTCTGACAGTTCTGTCATGTTCTGTCATTGATTTTGTGGGATTATTCTTGGTTTTTGAAACGCACCGTACTCAGCCAAGTGTTTGTCCAAAATTCCGAATAATGTTCTATCCGGCTGTTGTCTTTCCGGATATAATTCAAAATAAATTTGTGGTGTTTTCGTACTATTCCTATCAAATTTATAATAAAGTTTCAACATATCTCGCTTTTCTTCATTTGAGAATGAGGACATTTCGACTGAAGTATTTGTGCAAACTTATGATGTTCAATGAGTTCTGACAACTAGTGTTTATTAAACAAAATTTTTCGATGGAGTCATGACCATCTCAGATGAAGTTGTTTTTTTTTAATATCTGTGATTTCAGAAGTGCAAATCATAACAAATTATACATCAATGAAATCAGAATGAGAATCACTATTTTTCTGTATAAAAAAAACAATATGGCGCACATAACAGAAAAAAAAGTTGATGATGAATTCCAGAAGACGATACGTCGGATAGTAAATCTGAACATGAAAACGTGTCGCTGAAAAAAAGTATCAATGAAAATGAACTTTTGGTTATGAGCTAGGTATGTTGTCAAATAACGATAGAAAAAAGTAAAAACGAAAATTCCGATTTTCAGTTATTTCCCGATATTTCCGGAAATACTCGGAATTTTCCAAGTTTCAAAACAGTATTTTGTTAAGCACCAGAATACGCAACTTTGCCCCAATTTAGCTTCGACGTATCTCCTATAGTTTAGGAGATCCCAATGGTGGGGGTCGAATTTTAATTGCCCTATATATCTTGATTAGGATTGTGATGGTGATGATGAGAAACCTAATTCCAATACTGATATTCTAATATTGATGCTAAAATATGACGAAACCCCATTACCATTTTTTAACTTTGAATATTGGCCGAATATTCGGTAAACAGTATTAAAATAATTTATGATCAAATCTAGGTAAATCAAGGCAGTTCACTAAGTATTGACAACCGAAACGCAGACTCTGAAAACACCCTTATCATGAAGATTTGAAACAAAATCTTGTAGTTACATTTGCTAAATATTATACACGATAAACAATCCACGATATTTCAATCAATTGCCTTTTCAATTTATCCACTATCCAGCATTCATATTATTAAAGTCTTCTGGTATTCAACTTTGTTCAACTGGGTTTTAGTCATCAATGGTACATGATCACAATGAATCAGATTATCACGGACAAAGCCTGGGATTAGTTCAAGTAATGTTGAAATTATAAATATATTTTAGTTACCTCCATAGACATACTACTGGCGTTCGCCAAAACTTCAAATAATTTTAGTGGCAACTCCGCCAAATTTTAGATGTGTATATGATTTGAAAATTTCATTTGCGTTATCATGAGTTATCGATACAAATGCTTGAAGAAAAACTCTTGAGATATTGAACACAAATTCTCTGTTACATTTATATAAATGTTCCTAATGGAATTTTTTTTCTTTTGGGCCATATTCCTCGAAAAAATATTACATTCACCAAAGTATAGGATAATATTTTGGCGACTTCACCATATTTTTAAACAAATCTCAAAAGTTATTGGCCAAATTTCTCACTCATAACAAATTTAAAAATAAATCAAATTTTGCATGAGTCGATCTACCTACCACTTGATTTACACAGTAAAACCCAGTTTGAAGATTGGTGAGCTTTATTAGAAATTTCATTTCAACCAGAAACAAAGCAACAATTGATGGAATGGCGACACTCTGGTTCTCCAAGACCTAAGAAGTTTCGTGTCCAAAAATCTGCTGGAAAAGTTCTTACTTCAGTTTTTTGAGATTGCCATGGAATAATCATGATTGATTTTTTGGATAAGGGTAGAACAATAACTGAAGATTACTATTCGACATTACTGACCACTCTACGGGAAAAAATTAAAGAGAAAAGACGAGGAAAGCTAGTTAAAAGTGTTTTGTTTTTGCAGGACAACGCCCCTGCACACAAATCTCATGTTGCCATGCAAAAAATTCATGATTTAGGGTTTGAATTACTAGAAAAACCCCTTTATTCACCAGATTTGACTCCGTCCGACTATCATCTCTTTCCTCAACTGAAAAAAAGTTTAAAATGTAGTAAATTTTCTTCCAACGAGGAGGTAATAAAAGCTGTGGAGGTCTGGTTTGCAGAGCAAGAAGAAACATTTTTTTTGAAAGGTCTAGAGACGTTGCAGGTTCGCTGTAATAAATGTATCCAATTAAGAGGAGAATTTATTTAGTAATAAAATATTTTGATATTGAAATTTTGTTTGGTTCTATAGTAGGCTAAGGATATTTCAATATATCCTCGTGGTGGTCGGCTGGTAGAAAACTTCTGAGGGTTGCGCGTAGGGGTGCAATTGGTTGACGGAAATAACAATAAAGCCGTCACTTACTCGATTATGAACAATATAGACGGCCAAATAGTAGTATTTGGTACAAGAACGTTACAGTGTGTGCGCAATAAATTTTTATGATAACTGTTTAGTGCCTAAGTTGGCCCAATGAGACAATGGAAATTTGTCATGTAAAAACAGCATTAAAATTCTTTAAGTGCCTTTTACATGATCACCCCTAAACCAGGCTCAAAAAAAAACAATATGTAGCAATCTCTGAAATTAATGAAATCAAGGTAGGTTTGTTCTGCAAAAATTGTTTTATAGTGCCATTCAGAACAGCTCTATAAAATCATAAGGTTCTATAAGGTTTCTCATAGAATAATTTTTTTAAACGTTTTTACTGACAAATAATAATTGAATAACTCGACTCCATATTCATCTGTATTTGCTGGTTTGAGCATTTGTAAGTGGCTGCCATTGTTCACGAAAAATATTTTCGAATATACAAACATATATTTGAAACAATTATGTACCTTCAATAAAAATATAGAATGTTATACTAGGGAAAATCTTGGTGTTGAACAAAGGACCCCGCACACCATATATGGGAAATTGGCTCTCCATCAAATATCTTGAATTTTTGATATGTTGTAGAATTGATCATTCTGATGAAATGTTTCAATGGGTGCAACACGATCCTATTACTATTTTTCGAGATACAGGGTGTTGAATATGAAGAATATTCACTATTCATCACTCCGTTGTTACGCTTCCTTCTTCCGCATCCAATGTTATTGGAGGAACAAGAAGGAAAACGGACAAAATCCTTATTATGCACTAGTTGCACTTATATATACCCTTGCTCAGTGGAGAAGGGAGTGGGTAAATAAAATATTGTCTTCAGAACAAGGAAAGTGGTGTATTGCGTACTTGTACACGGTTCGGTTTTGTTACTCTATCTAGTGCCAGCAATGAAACGCACCTTAATTTCTAGCCGTTGCCAAAAGAAGAAGAAGAAGACTCCGAACGTTTTGTGTCATACGTCAGTTCGACTGTCAATGTCGAAATTATTTGTTATTGTAATTGCAATTATTATTGCCGAGATTAGTAATATAATTGAAAATGCAACGGAACTATTATTTAACAAGATTAATTCTTTTTATCCCCTTCAGTATATATACTCAAAGTTCACAAGCTATTAACTGGTTAATAAAAGGTACTGACGACAGCAAAGCAGAGAAGGCTTACGGACTAGTATGGTTAAGGCAGGTTACTGAAATACTGTTGACTCCAAGCAAGCTAAAAGCACAGGAGTCATGCAAGAGCAATGTTATTGGTATGCAGTGTTAGTGAAACGAAATTAAAGCTTATCTTCATGCAATCCAGGCTGAATGGAAGATGGTTGGTATCGATGGCCCCAGGACTCTAACGAAACCCTGATGTAGAAAGCGAGGTGGTGCCGGTCGTCCCCTTAGGGTCTGAAGTGGAAACGTAGCTAAACTTCTGAACCTCTGGGTGTAAGCTACGTATGTACGAAAGAGGCCTGAAAACAGGTATCGGGTTGAACTAACACCACCGTTGGGAGATGCTTGATGCTGAATAGGCAAGAAACTAACCTTAGATATTGGATGGCCTCAAAGATATCGGTGAGATGAAATGTTGGAAAAAATAGGAAGTTCAATCCACACAAGTGTGTCTCTTCAATGAGCATCAACTACAAATCTTCTTAACTTTTTCTCAACAAATAGCATACAAATCCGCAGAAAAGCGAAGTCGAAATGTTCCAAATCACATGGACAACTAAGACTTTTTTTTGTTTTTATCTATCCAATTTCCCGCATATTTTTCGGCCTTGGTGTCAAATGTCTAGGATGACAAGTCATTGATCATGATCTGACAGAATCTGGCAGATGAAGTTTGGTAGGTTATATTTTGAAATGTTTATTCAGCAATCTTTAATAATTTGTTCCATTCTTGCAGGTCTAACCAACTGATATTTGACCTCTCTAGAAAACTAATAACACTAACATTCATCACGAACAACGAATCCAGCTAATCTCTACGATGAACACAAACAAAGGTTAACCATTCTGAAATATATTCTTTCGGTATGTGATGAAAACATGAAATGAAGTTTTGGGGTGATTTAACATCAACTTATTTTCCAGGCAACTATTGCCCTGGAAGCTGAAGATTTTGGATGAAATAGTTCAATGTAATACTAGACGAAATATCAAGGAGTACGATGAATCGATACCTGGTTCGAGAACCAAAGAAGGTTGACGAACACCAGGCTTTGCCAACTAGAGCTGAGAAGGAATTTGTTATTTTTGACAGTGGAGTTGTATATACTGAGTGAAATAAAACAAAGGCGCCCTGAAGTTTTAATTATTATAGAATAAAGACGAAAGAAAGGTAGGTAGTCAATAAAAATCATTTTTCCTGCATCTGGCAAAATAAACCCGTAACACCGTATCTCTCAAGTTATGATTTAGTTCTAATTTATCTTTTGTGGTATCATCATCACATCCTTGTATGACGAATTCATGAGAAATTCATTTAAAAATCTTTTCGTAGTACAGGGCAATTTCACTTGATAATAATGCTATTTTGAGACTTTCATAATTCTGTTGTTTTATAAAGAGGAAATGCGGAAAAAGGTAGAATCATCACATAATACTATAAATTCAGTTCATCTATCATCACAGTTGATTCAATTTATACAAGGTGATTCACGAATATGGAAAAATAACGAATTTTGGTTTTTGGGACACCTTGTAGTAATAAACCCACCTAAAATGACAAAAGTCTCGTGAAGAATGTTAAGTGACGTGTTTCATCGTATACATAGTCGAATGATGTCAATTTGAAAAATTAGTTATACTTTAATAAATAAAAACATTGATTTTTTTCATCACCCTATAGCTCATAAGGGAGTCCAAAATGGTACCGATATTTTTTCATGGGAGAACTTGAAATACTTCCATTCATTTTGTAGAAAATTTTCATCGGAATCCTAAGACAGGTTATTCATATACAAGACGAAAAATTTGTGAAAAAATCTAAGATCTGTACATTTCCCCATTGCTATATTTCACCCGTTTTCTGCGGGTTCGCTATAGTTCTTCCTCATCGGGCCTCTTTTATGCGAGATTTTAATTTTTCAATAAAATAGTAATCAGTTATAATACCGTACAATAGCGCATCCCTCGAAAAAAAGCCATGACTCGAATTATCATCTGCAGCATCGTCTAGTAAGCGATTCAATGGAGAAGTTATTTTTTCATTTCTTGTTGTTTTGTGACCTCACTGCTTATTAAATCCTGAATTCGGTTGGGAAAAGGTCAAGATAACTGAAACCACTATGATTCTCTTGGCGACATTTCGACTTTTATAAAGTCATCCTCAGGGCACTACAATAGGGATTATAATTATTATTCTAAGTGAATAGTATAAGCAACCTTTACAATTTGAATAAGTGATTGAGATCATCGAATGGGTTAAAAATACATACACATTTTGACAATGTTTGTTAGAATAAAAACTTCAATTTGACATGCAAATGAAATAATTAATTGAAAGTACAATATGAGTTAAAACACGAACACATTTGAGCAATAATTGGGTCCAGTTGTGTGAAAATAACAACTTAACTAACAAACAACGAGAATTTTAAAATATTCTGTAGAAAACAACAAGTACTCACATGGAAAATAGGTTCCTTATCATTATAAAAGGACGGTATTTAAGGGACATTTACATAAAAATATTGATTCCTCTTGATTCGATATAAATATTGGTTTATATCTTCAGGTAAAATACTTGGAGTGAGTGGTTTCTGTATGAAATTATTTCGTTGAGAACGAAAAGTTTCGTCTTTTTTGAACGGATTCATGATTTCTTTCAGCTGATAAGGTCTGGGTAGGTGCCATAGGCGTGCAACATTTTATTGTTATTGTGGCGGTTTTAATTAATTTATCAAATATGAATATGAGTTGGGTAAATATTGAGTATCTGTTTTTTTGTTCGTATTATTTTTGTATTTTTGAATTCGAATTTGTGTACATTTTTTTCTGAATGTTCAGCGAGACCTGTTTTATTTGTTGTTTTTATAAGGTTTTCGGGTCTTATGCTAAGTTCGTGTTTCAGCTATTCTTGTTTTCAGGTATCGTCCTGTCTGCCCTATATACATTTTATTGCATTCTGCGCAAGGAATTTTATAGACTATGCCACTTTCTAATTCTATTGGAGTTCTTGATTTTAGTTTAGTGAAATATTTTTTCACGGTATTTTCATTTTTGAAAGCAATATTAAAAGGTGCATCATTGAATACCTTCTCTAAGTTTTCTGAAAGGCCTGAAATGTAAGGGATTTTTTGGAAAAAATTATTTTCTCTTGGCAGTTCTGTGTTTTTGTCTTGTTCTCTGAAAAGGAGTTCATTTATTAGTTTTGTTGGATAGCTGTTTTTCAATAAGTAAGAATTGATTGCCTCGAGATTTTTTTGGTGGGAAGATGGGTGTGATAGTTGATGGGCTCTATATTTGAGATTTAAAATGATGTTAGCTTTTTGTGTGAAAGAAAGTTGAGAATTGTAATTCAAGAATCTCTCAGAGAAAGTCGGTTTGTGATGATTTTGTTTTTGTCATTTCGTATGAGATATGTCCAAAAATGGTAATTAATTATTTTGTTTTCTTTCGACTGTGAATTGTAGGCGTGGGTGGTAATTATTAAATGTTTGTTGTATTTTATCTACTTCGTTTATAGGTACTCATGTAATGATGTCATCTACATAGCGTTTGAAAAACGGTAGTTCAAAAGGTAAATTTTTTATGGCAGTATTTTGAAGTTCAGACATGACGATATCTGCACAGACTGGGGACAAACAGTTTCCCATACCTAGACCATAGATTTGTTTGTAAAATTTGTCTTCAAACTTGAAATAGCTGTTCTTAAATACAAGATCCAAAAATGTTAAAAAGTTTTCTAATGTAAGCTTGGTGTGGGGTTCAATTAAGTGCCAGTTTTTCCTTACTATCTCTATTACCAAATCTGTTGGGATGTTGGTGAAGAGAGAGACAACATCTAGAGAGATGATCATATAATTTCTTGGAATGCTCATATCTTGAAGATCTTAACCACATCGAATGAATTTTTTGTATAGTAGCTGTCTTTTTCAAAAACTTCCTTGAGAGGAGGTTACTAAGATATTTCGAAATATTGGGGATCCTATAAAGCTTAGGATGGGTCTAAGAGGGATATTTTTTTTTGTATTTTAGGTAGATGATACATTTTTGGGAGTACACCATTTTCACATTTTAAATATTTTTTTTCCTCTTCTGTGAAGATCTTTTCCTTATATAATCTATCTATTATTTTTTCATGCTTAGTGTTTCTCAGAAGTCATATTGTACTTGTTTCATTCGTTGAAATTTCATTTTTCGAATGTTCACTCTATAAAACAATAAAATTGTGAAAGTCTCAAAATAGCATTATTATCGCCCTGTACTACAAGAAGATTTGGACATGAATTTCTCATGAATTGGTCACACAAAGATGTGATGATAATACCACAAAAGATAAATCCGAACCAAATCATAAGTTGGGAGATACGGAGTGATGAAAAGTGAATATTTCTCATATTCAACACCCTGTATCTCGAAAACTAGTAATAGGATGATGTTGCACCTATTGAAAAATTTCATCACACTGATCAATAATCTAAAAACATATCTAAAATTTAAAAAAATAACACGGAGAGCCATTTTCCCATATAAGGTGTGCGAGGTCCTTTGAGGAGTTTTATAAACCTAATGATATCGCATATACACACGGTTTTTATGATGGCGGCTGTTTTACTCTCATCTTTTCGAACTATGACAACCATTTCGGTGAAGTTTTCATCTCCCACGTTATGTCAACGTTATTCGATATAATCATTGTAAATTGCGTCTCTGAAGATATGAAACATCGTATCACTTTTCACTTTTGTTCATCTATAGGACGCTGACCAGACAGCGTTATATCATTCTCATAAAACGAATATTTTATGCACGTATAGCTATAGCTATTCTTAAAAGAGTTTTGAACAGTTTTATAGGATCCCTAAGAAATATAATTATATTGGTTGTGAACCGCAATTTATAAGCTGTATGAATAATCTAATAGACTTACTCATAAAATATATGTTGAAGAACCAAAATATTTTCTACTTTGGGCCTTTTTTGGTTGTATACGTACTGCATTAGAGCTGTAAAGGGCGTAATAGGATATTTGTAGTTTTATTAGATTTGTTGTGAAGCAGTTTATATATATATATAAGTGAAAATGTGAAAAAGTGAGTATATTTCGTTTTAATTCCGAGAGTTCTAACCTTTGACAGCTGTTTCGTGCTAACGCACTCATCAGAAAGGATTTATGGAGCTCTCGAAATCAAAACGAATCCACTCAAGAATTAATACCGTGAGGCAAGACAGAATATAACAGGAAGTTATTCATGACATCTACAGTCACTAGTTGAAACTTAATTTGACACGAACCAAGGAATCCAAAAGTAGAGGCAGCCAACAATTCGTTGTTCTGACCAACCCAAGGTTCAATCAAGTTTCTAATAAGTTATGAGGAACGCAAGCAGAATCTAATTGAAAATAGAGTATATTTCGTTTTAATTCCGAGAGTTATAACCTATGACAGATGTTTCGTGCTAACGCACTCATCAGAAAAGATTTATGGAGCTCTCGAAATCAAAACGAATCCACTCAAGAAATAATACCGTGAGGCAAGACAGAATATAACAGGAAGTTATTCATGACATCTACAGTCACTAGTTGAAACTTAATTTGACACGAACCAAAGTAGAGGTTTGTCCACAAATTGACAGGCAGCCAACAATTCGTTGTTCTGACCAACCCAAGGTTCAATCAAGTTTCTAATGCGTTATGAGGAACGCAAGCAGAATCTAAGTGAAAATAGAGTATATTTCGTTTTAATTCCGAGAGTTCCAACCTTTGACAGCTGTTTCGTGCTAACGCACTCATCAGAAAGGATCTATGGAGCTCTCGAAATCAAAACGAATCCACTCAAGAATTAATACCGTGAAGGCAAGACAGATATATATATATATATATATATATATATATATATATATATATATATATATATATATATATATATATATATATATAAGTGTTGTACATCTTCACACTTGATTTTACCGTTGATGAGAGCTTAAGCTCGAAACACGTGTCTACGGTTGCAAAACATTTTGAGGGTTATACCCAATAACTTTCTACTTATATTTTCATATATTGCCCCTCGCTAAATCCATCCTTATTTATATATATATATATATATATATATTTATATATATATATATATATATATATATATTGTTATGGTATTATAATAATTTTATTATATAAAATTGTCTTTGAAAATTTGTAGTGGAAAAATACTTGTATAGATTTTTTTTTTATAAATGAAATAATTAGTATCAGAATAACTTTCTCAAAGAAATATTTTGTCTGACTTCATTCAAATTTTACCTGTATTCTTGTCTCACCTTTCTTTTACTTTTTCAGCTCAGTTATGGTAGACCATGAAACAGCTTTTCCCAGTAGGATTCAGGAAACAAAATACTTACTCTGCTGTGGTAAAATGAGAAATTTAAAAAAATAAATGATTTATAGAAAATCCAATTGATTTTATTTCAAGAACATAGCAAAATCTGTCAGAACAAATCTGTTAGAACAAATGAAATTCTTCAATAAATTTCCTAAGAGATGTCTAACCTGATATCTAATTAATCTAAAACTTATTCTATTAAATATCAATCGAGTAATGCAAATATTCGGTGAAGATAACGCCCTCTTTTGGTGAATAACTAAAGTTCATAAAATAGATGATAGGCATAAACGTTTCTGTAAAATTTTCACTTTTACCGATAGTTCATTTGTCAGAGTTTGAATTATTATGGCTGTCAAATAAAGTTCGTACACGCATTGGAAAAATGGTCCTGATATTTTCTTTCCGTACTTCGTATATCAATAGCACATCTTCTCAAAAGT
This sequence comes from Chrysolina oricalcia, assembly GCA_944452925.2. Classification (NCBI taxonomy): domain Eukaryota; kingdom Metazoa; phylum Arthropoda; class Insecta; order Coleoptera; family Chrysomelidae; genus Chrysolina; species Chrysolina oricalcia. The sequence continues at coordinate 36,702,853 of OX101827.2, forward strand.
ATTTGAACTCCAAAATGAATGCAATGAAATAGAAACCATTTCCTTAATAGTTATAGATAACGTAAGCAAATAGGTACCTTGTATGGTTTACTTCTAGTCAGTTTGTTATGTTTGACCATAAACTCTTCCAATCCAATGGAAATCAGCAAACGTAAGTATAATTCTCACTAAATTCTTGATCTTTCTTACTTGTGAGTTTTTTTTAACATCTCTTTTCAAAAATCAGTTTTTTCTTTCCTCCTTTGTTGATTCATCGTCATGATCTTCTCCAAGTTTTTTGTTTCTTCACCAATCACAACCGATTATTTTTTATTCTAACTCTTTTTACACTTTTAACAAACTTACTTGTCATTATTCTACCTCTATTACTGCACTAGACATTTCAACTACCATTCTATTATATCTTCTCTTCAAATAATATCAATTTTCCTTTTCATTAGCTGTAATTTTATTGAATTCATATTTCTTTTTCCTTCTCATCCCCTGACAGACAGTATCTTGTCATTTCCTCCTAACGTTTCTTGTATACCGGGTCACTTAAAATTTCAGATTTCGAATGTATTAATTGAAAATGATAGTTCCAGTGATGGTTTCACTGTCAAGAAAGTTCAGTTATTCAGACCTCCACTAGAAGAAAACAGTTTCATGCTCTACAACACGTTTTTATTTGTCGAAAAGCGGATAAAAGTGTACAGATAACATTGGTAAGCATATCAATTTTGTAGAATACTGAAATTTATTCTTTGGATCAGAATATTTCATCCTATTATATTCTTTTTCATAACAATATATACATATACATATATATATATATATATATATATATATATATATATATACATATACATATATATATATATATATATATGTATGAAAACTAGAAGTTCGGGTTGAACCGCGTCTGGAATTTGTTGAAATTCGACGTTTCGGCTCCGATTTTGGAGCCATTTTCAAGAATAAGAAGGATAGGTATAGTGAGGAAACGTGATTCTACACTGAGGTCTCAGTCTGCCTACTCCTCAGGTATTATCGCGTTAGGATTTTGTGACTTGACGTCGGGGTCTCAATCTGCCTACTCCTTCGAGAGAACTGAGGATTTGCGGGTTGTGGACCTATATTTATACTAGGTTTAATGACCGTGTGGGCGGGGCTGGCGCGTGATGAGCTTTGTGCGGGAACTGGGTTGGCGCTAGAGCTGTGTGCGGGAACTGGGTTGGCGCGGAGTGAGGAGATGTGAGCAATGAGAGGCTTCCAGGTATTGGGAAGTCTACGTCCATCGTCGCGGGTATTGAGGCAATTAGGGCGCTTCTCTATCTCAAGGGCTTCGCGTATGATCCTGGTTTGCACAGGTTTCTTGGTGGCAATTGTTTTGGTGTTTTTGAAGTCTATTTTGTGGCCTGTGTCTTCACGATGTTTATAAAGTGCGGATGTGGATGATGCTTGTCGGACTGCGAGTTCATGTTCATAGATTCTAGATGTTATTCGTCTGTTAGTTTGGCCAATGTAAGTTCTGGGACACTCTGAACATGGTATTTCATATATGCCTTGGGATTCATTTGGTATTGTGTCCTTTGGAGTTCTCAGGAATTTGGATATTTAGTTGTTGGCTGTGAAAATTGTTTTTATCTCGTGTTTTCTCAAGATATAGCTGATTTTGTCTGTCACACCTTTGATGTATGTATATATATATATATATATATATATATATATATATATATATATATATATATATATAGATTTTGCTACTTGGGTGGTTTAATCGAACAATATATTAAAAAAAATGTTTTAAAGTGTAAAGAAAGATAATGCAAGTTTCATTTCAATTTTTATTGAAATAAAGCTATAAGGTGAAGCCCTGCACAGTGCACCATCTGCGAGAAGGATGCAAGTTGCTCCATTCCACGGTAGCTGAGGCTAAATTTGGAACTTTCACTGTATATTCCAGACCAGTTCCATTGTCACTATATATTTCTATCTTTTCATCTTCCCTAATCTGCCATGTTGACCTCGAAACTTTGTTGATCACCCGTATCAGTTCTGACAGTTGTGGATTTTAGGGTTCCTTACAAAACCGTTTAGCCCCCAGCCGTAACTACTCTTGGTCTGGCTCTAATTGCCATACTATTAATCGCCACACAATGTTGCTATTAACATTTTCCTAGCAAACCCCATATACGCGTTGTTCGTCATCCACTAAATGGTACCGTTGTAGAAATATTCTAATCAGGAAATCAATTAGCGAGGGAAATTGCCCCGAACATGAATAGAGTAACCGGATATTTACTATCTTGAACTTGGGGAGTAACTTTGCGTTTCGGTTTATTATGTAGAGTTGATGTTGCTACATGTTCGTAGCTTCGAACTTCTGGGGAAACTATGTTTATTATTTGATCGTCAAATTGTTCCCATGTTTGTTTTGTACTGAACTGTCACCGCTATTGAATGCGGATACTCAGTGTGGTGAATTCAGGGATGAACAGATTGATATAACAATAATAACATTTTTTTCTGAAAAATACATATATTCCATGATTCAAATATAGAATAAATATGTAATTCTCACAGAAGGTTTTACCTGTTCGTGTGATAAATGAACATAGTCAAGACAATAATGATTTGAATAATAATGGGAATGAATTTCATTGAAAGAGTTTGAATAAAATTAATAATAAAAGTAGTAGAAATAATGTTGGAATGAGACCAAAAAAGAATTCCTTCCCAAGTAAGAATGATTCTAACTATTGAATATTATATCAAAATTTTAGATTCATCAATTATAATAATATCAATAATCATAAAGTGAAGATAGTGTATCTCGATTCAATTCCGAGAGCTCCACCATTCGCTGACAGCTGTTTCGTATTTTCTTACTCATCCGGATGAGTTTATGGAACTTTCGAAATTAAAACGAATCCACAATTTTTGACATCAACATATCGGTGTATCCGTTGGCTTGGCAAACTCAAGATCCAGGTTTTGATTTGACGGAAAAAATTCATCAACATTCTTTATTGGTTTTCAAAAGTAGACAAATAAGATCTTGTGAAATTTGAAAATCTGAAAAATTTGAGTTTTTGGTGGTTTTATAAAAAAAAATCTATATTCCGTTTATTTTTCAAGATATGAAAAATATTAACCGTACCTTCTTTTTAACCTTCTTGAGGAAAAGTAAACTATACTTATTATTTGTTTCGATATCTCGTTTCGTTTTAGAGGTTTCGGTGTTTAAAATAAAAACACATCTGAATTTTTTTTATGATATGATAAAATTTCATGACAACTTTTTGTAGATCTGTTGGTGACAATAAAACTGTTCTCAAATATTTTATTGACATCCCATCTCATTTTCGAATTTTTGCTATTTTTAGTAGATAAATGCAAGGTCCATAATTTGTCGCCTTCGTATGTATGCAATTTTGGAGTTTTTGGTGGTATCATGAAAAAAATCAATATCCTCTCGAAAATGATGGCAAGGAAGAAGGGGGGTTAATAACCAAAAATGCGAGTGCGAAGCGATCTGAAAATTTTTCGGAGGAAAGGAGAATGGTGAAAAAGTGTAAAAGTTTTCGTAATTTTTGTACCATAAATTGATAATTTCATCAGATTTAGCGACTGTTACTTCGTTTGTTGCCGAAGGAATGAAGGCACTTCACTTGTATACCTTGTTCAAGGACTATAAAACTGTTCATATGAAATTTTCCGATATATTATTTCGTTTTCGAGTTTTTTGGTGACATACAAAATATTACATGAACTAAAAGCTACACCAGCATTTATGGCACACTCCAAAAAAAACTATTACAAAATTTTGTATAGATTTAATACAAATTTGTGTTCCAACCAAATATTTTTTTACAGTCCCCGTTTTCCAGGAAATGGGCGAGGGCTAACTTTTGAGTAAGACTGCACCACACATTCTGTATTTTTTTAAAATACGCAATTATTGATGGTCAAATGGCTGCTAACATTTCTAACACATTTATTACAAATCATTGACGTGTTGTAAATTCCAAAATTTTCACCCCCTAGGAATTAAATAACTCCTGTAGATAAAAAATTCCCTAATTAGTATAGATCCCAACGTGGTCAGTTCCAGAATTGTTTATAACTTTTTGTACAAACTATCGAAGTGTTAAAAATTACAGAATGAAGGGCTCCCAAGGGGTTCAACACCCCGAAACTCCTCTACACTTCTATCACATTGCGCGTATCGCTAAAATTTTCCACAAATCTATTTAAAAATCATAAGAATCTATCAACGTGTTGAAAATTTAGGAATGATGGTATTCATGGGGTTGAACACCCCACACAGCGCATAAACTTAATTCATTGCATTGCAATGCAAAGTAAACTAATTCGGATTTTCATTATACCGTTGAAAAAATAACCTTCAAGGAGTTTCATCGAGTTTCAGGATTTATTACCGTGTCTCATGAGATTCTACTGCATTTTTTTTTGAGCGAATAGATTATACCAAACACGGAAATGGGCTGAGTTAATAAATTTTTGTGATATGATAGGAAATCCGATGTGATTTATATTACGTCGAGTATAAGAATTCTTTAAAGTATTACACACGTTTCTACTCTTGTCTTTAGTTGCTCATGGACAATAACAACCATGGATATCAATATTTTGAAGAGTGGACTGTGTTAATAACTTTTTGTGTTTCGATTTGATAGGAAATCCGACGTTACCTGTATTTCATCAAGTATTTGATTTTTTTGCAGTATCCCACATGCTTCTACTGCGCGTCTTCAGTTGCTCATAGACAATATCAACCATGGAAATCAATATTTTGAAGAATGGGCTGTGTTAACAAATATTTGTGTTGCGATATAATAGGAAATCCGACATCAACTGTTCTAAATATTGATTTCCATGGTTGATATTGTCCATGAGCAAATGAAGACATGCAGTAGAAGCGTGTGGGATACTGTAAAGAATTCTAATACAGGATGAAATACAGTTCACGTCGGATTTTCTGTCATATAGCAACACAAAAATTTATTAACACAGCCCACTCTTCTGAACATTGATTTCTATCGTAGATATCGTCCATGAGCAATTGGAGACACGCAGTCGAAGCTGTGGGAAAACAGTTCACGTCGGATTTCCTATCATCTCAACACAAAAATTTATTAATAAAGCCCACTCTTCTAAATATTGATTTTCATGGTTGATATTGTCCATAGGCAAATAAAGACACGCAGTAGAAGCGTTTGGGATACTGTAAAGAATTTTAATACTGGATGAAATACAGTTCATGTCAAATTTCCTATCATGTCACAACACAAAAATTCATTAACACAGCCCACTCTCCTAAATATTGATTTCAATGGTCGATATTGTCTATGAGCAACTGAAGACACGCAGTAGAAGCTGTGGGATACTGTAAGAATTCTAATACTCGATGAAATACAGTTCACGTCGGATTTCCTATCATCTCAACAGAAAAATGTATTAAGACAGCCCACTCTTCTAAGTAGGGATTTCTTTGGTTGATATTGTCCATGAGCAACTGAAGACACGCAGTAGAAGCTGGGGATACTGTAAGAATTCTAATATTCGATAAAATACAGTTCACGTCGGATTTCCTATAATCTCAACACAAAAATTTATCAACACAGCCCACTCTTCTGAATATTGATTCTCATGGTTGATATTGTCCATAGGCAAATAAAGACACGCAGTAGAAGCGTTTGGAATACTATAAAGAATTCTAATACTGGATGAAATACAGTTCAAGTCAGATTTCCTATCATGTCGCAACACAAAAATTTATTAACACAGCCCACAATTCTAAATATTGATTTCTATAGTCGATATTGTCTATGAGCAACTGAAGACACGCAGTATGGGCCGTGGTGGTCGGCTGGTAAAAGCGTACGTCTCGCAAGCGAGGGGTCGTGGGTTGGATCCACCGATTCACCGGTCTCGTGCATGGCATCACACGTTAAAAGGTAAGGGCTGCGTCTTTCCGAGCTCACACAAGTCTCTAGAAGACTTCCGAGGGTTGCGCGTAGGGGTGCAATCGGTTGACGGAAATAACGACAACAACAACAACAAGAAGAACAAGACAAGAACAAGAAGAAGAAATACAGTTCACGTCGGGTTTCTTATCATCTCAACACAAAAATTTATTAAGACAGCCCACTCTTCCGAATAGGGATTTCTATGGTTGATATTGTCCATGAGCAACTGAAGACACGCAGTAGAAGCTGTGGGATACTGTAAGAATTCTAATATTAGATGAAATATAGTTCACGTCGGATTTCCAATCATCTCAACACAAAAATGTATTAACACAGCCCACTCTTCTGAATATTGATTCTCATGGTTGATATTGTCCATGAGCAAATGAAGACACGCAGTAGAAGCGTATGGGATACTGTAAAGAATTCTAATACTGGATTAAATACAGTTCATGTCGGATTTCCTATCATGTCGCAACACAAAAATTTATTAACACAGCCCACTCTTCTAAATATTGATTTATATGGTTGATAGTGTCCATGAGCAACTGAAGACACGCAGTAGAAGCTGTGGGATACTGCCATATAAACTCATGGTTGTACATGGAAATCTGGTAGTATACATATATCGTAGCTATAAGATGTAGTTTCGGATAGGGTTGGTTATTTGATAATTATTCCTTATATACATATGACTAATTTAATCAATTTATTTGCTAACCTGTTATCTATACTAATTTTAATATATATTGCTTATTTACAGCTCAGAAGGGCATGTATATCCTGTCTCGGTAAGCTGAATATATACTGTTTTATTATTTTTTTAATGAGGCTGATAGAATTTATCATGATTATTTCATGTTTCAGGTATTCTGGTGCATGATTAAACGTTCTTTGGCATAGGTAATGGTGATTTCTCTGGCCAAGATTTTTTTTTTTTTGCTGATGTTTTCGTAAGCAGTTTTGTTTATTGTCTAGTTTGGTAAGTGTGATCTAATGTTTGAAGTGGGTTTTTTTTAATTTTATAGGTATGTATCATTATGTTGTCTCAAGTCAAAAATCTTCGTTTCAGTAAATAATTTTTCGGTTGAGTAGTCCCTCACTTTTTTATGAATGATTTTCAGAAAGTATTTTTGTAATATCATTAACTTTTCCATGTGTACTTCTAAGGTACTTCCCCATACTAGTATTCCATATTGGATTCTCGACTCAATAAGGGCATAGTACAATATCATCATATGGTGAGTTTCTAGTATATTTGAACCTGTAAAGCATGCTCCTGAGAGTATTAACAACATTTCTTACGTGCCTATCCCATCTTAGGTGCTGATCAATCGTTACACCTAGATATTTAATTTCATAAGTTGCATATATTTTTATGGGTTCAAGATTATGATTATTAAAGGTTAAACTTTCAAATTCTGGATTCCGGTTTTTATAGCAAGTGTAAGACATGTATTTCGTTTTATCGTAGTTAACAGTCAATTTTCGTGAACTGAGCCAGATTAGGATTTTTTCCATATCATTTTCAGATTTTGATTTGAGGTTCAGCCAGCTGGTGTCTCTGTAAAATATGACAGTGTCATCAGCGAAACTGATCACTTCACCAGCTGTGTTGAGCGCCAGTAGTTCGTTGAGATATTTTATGAATAAGACAGGTCCGAGTACCGTACCTTGGGGGACTCCACACAGAACCTCTCTCTCACTGCTATAACTTCATTTATACGTACTAATTGTTTTATCTCTGTTAGATAGCTTGAGAAGAGCCTGTGAAGGGTTCCCCGTATACCTATTCTCTCCAACGCTTCTAGTAGCAAGGTATGATCGATCTACTGTGTCAAACGCCTTGGAGAGATCTAATACTCGATGAAATGCAGTTCACGTCGGATTTTCTATCATGTCGCAACACAAAAATTTATCAGCACAGCCCACTCTTCAAAATATTGATTTCCATGGTTGACATTAGTCATGAGCAATTGGAAACATGCAGTAAAAGCGTGTGGGATACTGTTAAGAATTCTATTAGTCGATGAAATACAGTTCATGTCGGATTTCCTATCATCACAACACAAAAATTTATTAAGGCAGCCCACTCTTCAAAATATTGATTTCCATGGTTGATTTTATGCATGAGCAACTAAAGACAAGCAGTAGAAGCATGTGGGATAAGTACTGTAAAGAATTCTAATACTTGACGAAATACGTCGGATTTCCTAAAATTTCGCAACACAAAAATTTTATTAACAAAATATCAATTTCCATGGTTGGTATAACCCATTAGCTCAGAAAAATGCAGTAGAAGCTTGTGAGACACTGTAATGAATCCTGAAACTCGATGAAATAAGGCTTCTTGCGGCTTTTCTGTTATTGTTTTAACGGTATAGTGTGAAAATCCGAAATCGTTCACTTTTCAATGCAGAGAAATAAGTTTATGCGCTGTATGGGGTGTTCAACCCTATTGAAATGATCATTCTGAAATATTCAACACGTCGGCGTCAACAGATTCCAATGATTTTTAAATAGTTTTGAGGAAAATTTCAGCGATACGAGCAATCCCGCAATAGTTAATGTAATAGGACTTTTGAGAAGTTTAGGGGTGTTCAATCCCTTGAGGACCCTTCATTCTGTAATTTTAACACTTCGATAGTTTGTACAAAAATTATAAACTATCTTGTGAACAATTCTGGCACCGACCACGTTGAGATCTATATTTATTAGGGAATTTTCCATTTTAAAGGGTTATTTAACCCCTAGGGGATGAAGAGTTTGGAATTTTCAACACCACAATGATTTGTAATAAATGTGTAAGAAATGTTAGCAGCCATTTGATCATAAAAAATTGCGTATTTTTTCAAATTACAGAATGTGTGGTGTAGCTTTACTCAAAAGTTAGCCCACGCCAATTTCCTGGAAAACGGGGAATGTAAAAAATTTTTTGGTTGGGACGCTAATTTGTAACAAATTGTGCCATAAATGCTGGTGTAGCTTTAAGTTCATAAATATTACAATTTTTTTTTCAATGTTTTTAATTTTTTTTACTTTTTATTCGAGTTGATGAAAATCTGTTTGTAAATATCGATGTGGCTTGTGAAAACGTAAACGAAGCTATTTTAAGATTTCCATTTTTTCCATTGGCACGGTCAATATCTCGATTTTCCATATTTTTTGAATAATTCCCGAACTATTGATTTTACTGAAAAATTGTACATTTTTTGTAGAATATCAACCGTTTTCGAGATATTTTGGTATATTCCAAAATGAAAATTCCGATTTTCACATTTTTCAAATTTTGTGATAATTTTCGAAAAAAATAATTCAAGTAGAGTTTGTTCATCTATTCGAGCTCAACCTGTCGCATTTTTCAAAATTCAACTGAAATGAACGGTTTCACGTATTTTAATTTTATATCGACATTTTTCAAAATATCGTCGGACAAACCTGCATTTTCCGATCATTCACAAAAACTATAAACTTTTGTGGGACAAAAATCAGTATATTACAAGTCTTTGTTTAATGATCATCAATTGCAGTGTTTCTAGCATTGTTAGGATTGGTTCTGAACATGAAATCTATTTTTCGCGCCATTTTTTTTAAATAGTCACAATGACTGTTAAAGGATTCCGCACCAAATACATGGGAAAATGGTTTTCAGCCAATTTTGATAATATTTTGTGATATTGTAGTACAAGTCACTAGAAGTTACACATGAAAGTTTGAATTAGTTTCTATGTCCAGTTTCGGAGATACGAAATTTTGAAAATCATAAAAATTGCTTTAAAGAGAAACATTCTCAATTCAAAATTGAATCAATACATGCCTCCTCTGGAAATGGAAAAACCCTACGATAAAATTGAAGTTACTTTTTTGAAATATCTAACAGAAAACAACTACTTACCCGGCAAGGGCCACGTTGGACATTGAACTACATCTGATAGATATTGAGAAAGACCCTATATAACTTGAAGAAAAAATCTGAAAGTGAAAATTTGCATTTTCATTCAGATAGTTGATTATTTATTAAATGTCCAGTTTCCATTGAAGATTCTTATCTATGAATGAGATAAGGGAGAATGTTATTCAGAAGTATCACTCACAGAAAATCGCTCATTTCATTGACGCGTGAATTGCATCACTTTCGCTAGGCCTTCAATACATTTTGGTCGACAAAAATCTATTTCACTCTTCTAAGATCATCAGGGAGGTCGGAAGAATTGGAAAACATACTCTTCAGAAGCAATTTCACACTGTTATGAGGAATTGTTGGACTATTTCTTGTGCGGTGAAACTTTGAAAATATTTTTCTGACATAAAACCTGTCATGGGTATGGCATGTTGATTTCATTGAAAATATGGATATATTCCGTAAATCAACTTGGTTACTTTGATTACTCGTTTTCTGTCCCGTAAATATAAAATGTTCGGTTGGTTCCTGAAACACAGGTTGTTTACGGAACTTGGTTGCTGAAAAAGCGGTAGATAATCTGTCACCAGAACGACCGTCGATTTTCTCTGGTAAGTTCGGTTTTTGTTGACGTTGACGTGCTTTAGTTTTCGTTCTCATTTTAATTATTGAGTTAAGTTCCGATGGATTCGTTTACTGAATAGAATTAATAATATTCGATACATTTTCAGTTTGATGACTTTTTTAATTACAGGAAAATGTATCCTTTGCTTGTGCTTATATACTGTGCACAAGAACTTGGCAGAGCATGAATGTTTAAAAAACTTTTAAAATGTCAATGTAAATTATAAAACGAAACGGATTCATAAAGCTGATAACAAAAAGTCTAAATATTCAGGACTTTCATTGTCGTCAAGCCAGCAGAATGAATATATAACTTCACTAAAGGATTCTAATGATATCTCATTATTCTCAAGCCAACTGATTGTGGCATCATCATTGGCATCTAGTTCCAAGACACATCATAGGTATGAATAATAAGTATGTAATGAATGTAAAAAAAAGAATTAAAAGCAAATAGAGAAAAATGTAACAATCAAGCAAAGTGAAAAAGTAAAAACACAAAACACACGGAAAACGATCAAAATCTTAATTTGACAAATGACTGGCATTCCGTAAATAAACCACAACCGTAGTCACTAGTAGATAACCACTGTCAAAAGTGTTGTTACCGCTCCTGAAAACATTGGTAACTTCGGTTGATTAACGGAACATATCCTATGAACAGGATGTTCATAAAGTCAGTTGTAGAATCATCTGCGACTGAAAGTTGGAATTTAGTCGCTGTTTTCCATCGTACAAGATAACCTCTCTTGGAAGGGATTCATGTTTTAAAGAGAAACATTCTAAATTCAAAATTGAATCAACACATGACTCCTCTGGATTCAATTTTGAATTGAGAATGGTTCTCTTTAAAACATGAATCCCTTCCAAGAGAGGTTATCTTGTACGATGGAAAACAGCGACTAAATTCCAACTTTCAGTCGCAGATAATTCCACAACTGACTTTATGAACATCCTGTTCATATTTTCAATGAAATCAATAAAAATTGCTGTTTTACCAAAACATAGCAAGGTTCACTCATATACTACAAAATATTACTTTTTAGATGATTTAGTAACAAAATAGTAGCATTGCTGGTTTGAAAAAAGTCGAATGTCATGTCAGTCAGTCGGTCGTTAAGATAGATAGATAGAAGGAGCCACCTATTATACCGGGTGGGTCAAAAATAGCGACCATTTAGGATATTTGACCAATCTTTATCAACAGTCCCTATGGTGAGACCAAGCATTTTTCATTAGGAAAATACCTGTTGGGATTTTTTTCTCATAACAAGAAGATTTTCTCTAAAAGTTTGGACTTTTTCACAACACAGTAATCTCTTTTCAAATGTTTGTATTTTATACTACATGTTTTTAACAATAGCCACACAAAATAGCCTTTTTGAGTCAATAAATCCGCTTTGTAGCCAAAAGTATTTGAGAAAGGCTTATAGTGATGGTTCAATATGATGAGCTTCAGAAGGTTACGATCACATTTTATACGGGGGTTGTTTACAAATATTAGTTGAAATCGGTTTTGTCCGTAATATATATGTTTGTTAATTATTTTTGAATGGATCTCCCAATTTTATTCATATTTTCAGTTATACTTCCAAATAAATTACCCTACACTTGGGTAAATTTCATTCATTTCCTATGTCTGGTTTTTGAACTATAAATTGAAATTGATATTCTATAGAAGATATTATCCAATCTTATTACTTGATGAAAATTATAGTTCAAAAACCATAGGAAATGAATGAAATTTACTCGAGTGTGGGGTAATTTACTCGGAAGTAAAACTGGGAAAAAATTGGGAGATCCTTTCAAAAATAATTGACAAACATATACCGGGTGACCACGGGGTGAGGTACGCCCCCCAATTTTTCTATAGTTTTGAAGATACAGGTTTCAAATTTGGCACGTCGATATATTACTCAAATACGCATATTTTGACTCCATAACCGAAAATTCACCACTTCCGGTTTAACCGGAAGTGACCCCAAACTTTTTTTTTTAAATGACACCCTGTACAATTTTTTCCATTATCAGGAAGAACACGCAATTTGTGATAACACTGTTCTCCAAAATTGAAAATCGGTTGAAAAATGGCGGAGATACAGTTGATTGTTCAATCGAACAAAGTTGGCCATGAACATCAAACTCAAATCATCACAACTGACGAACGGCGTCAGTATTTACGAGAGGAAGGTTCGAGGTAAGATACAGCTGAAAATTGAGCTTCCCATGTAATTGCAGCAACCATATTTCCCATCAATTATCAAACATTTCCACAAAACGGATTAGTACCCATAAAGAAAGGCTCACAACTGCCATTTCTCAAATAGCAACATACTCTTTTCACATTGTTATGTTGAAAGATGATGAATTATCAGATTACTCGAATGAAAAGATTTGGAGAATTCCGAAAGGAATCGAAGATACGGGATGTTTCATTATGAGTGTTCTCAAAATTGACTATTCTTAAACAGAGGCGGCTTGAACCTACGAAAGCTAAACAAAAATTCATATTAAAAAAAAATAGTGAAAATTTGCGGTACATTCTGAATAATGGAACATTGTGAGTTGTCGAAAAACATTCTACGGCGATGGAGCGAACTTTTTTCTCATTACTCGTATGCTAATCGTAATTGATGACAACTCACAATGTTCCATTATTCAGAATGTACCGCAAATTTTCACTATTTTTTTTTAAATATGAATTTTTGTTTAGCTTTCGTAGGTTCAAGCCGCCTCTGTTTAAGAATAGTCAATTTTGAAAACACTCATAATGAAACATCCCGTATCTTCGATTCCTTTCGGAATTCTTCAAATCTTTTCATTCGAGTAATCTGATAATTCATCATCTTTCAACATAACAATGTGAAAAGAGTATGTTGCTATTTGAGAAATGGCAGTTGTGAGCCTTTCTTTATGGGTACTAATCCGTTTTGAGGAAATGTTTGATAATTGATGGGAAATATGGTTGCTGCAATTACATGGGAAGCTCAATTTTCAGCTGTATCTTACCTCGAACCTTCCTCTCGTAAATGCTGACGCCGTTCGTCAGTTGTGATGATTTGAGTTTGATGTTCATGGCCAACTTTGTTCGATTGAACAATCAACTGTATCTCCGCCATTTTTCAACCGATTTTCAATTTTGGAGAACAGTGTTATCACAAATTGCGTGTTCTTCCTGATAATGAAAAAAATTGTACAGGGTGTCATTTAAAAAAAAAAGTTTGGGGTCACTTCCGGTTAAACCGGAAGTGGTGAATTTTCGGTTATGGAGTCAAAATATGCGTATTTGAGTAATATATCAACGTGCCAAATTTGAAACCTGTATCTTCAAAACTATAGAAAAATTGGGGGGCGTACCTCACCCCGTGGTCACCCGGTATATTACGTACAAAATCGAATTCAACTAATATTTGTAAACAGACCCCGTATAAAATGTGATTGTAACTTTCTGAAGCTGATCATATTGAGCAATTACTATTGGCCTTTCTCAAATACTTTTGGCTCCAAAGCGGATTTATTGACTCAAAAAGGCTATTTTGTTTGGCTATTGTTAAAAACATGTAGTATAAAAAACAAACATTTGAAAAAAAATATTACTGTGTTGTAAAAAAGTCTAAACTTTCCCAATAGGTATTTTTCTAATGAAAAATGCTCGGTCTCACCATAGGGACCGTTGATAAAGATTGGCAAAATATCCTAAATTGTCGCTATTTTTGACCCACCCTGTATAATAAGTGGCTTCTTCTATCGTAACGACCGACGAACTGACATGATATTCGACTTTCTTCAAACCAGCAATGCAACTATTTTGTTACTTAGCATCTAAAAGGTAATACTTTTGTATGAGTGAACCTTGCTATGTTTTGGTAAAACAGCAATTTTTTTGATTTTCAAAAATTCGTCTCTCCGAAACTGGACATATAAACTAATTTAAACTCGCATGTGTAACTTCTAGTGACTTGTACTACAATATTCCAAAAAATTATCAAAATTGGCTGAAAGCCATTTTCCCATATATTTGATGCGGGGTCCTTTGAGTTGGATATCAATCATCATTCCCAAATACTGAAAATTTTCACTTCTTCAATGATTTCTCCGTTTATTTGAACATTGAATTCAATGTCATTCTCCTTGATCATTTTCGTATTTGCTTGTGGGGATATAATCATGAATTATGTTTATGTGACATTAGTTTTGAGACCATTATCACAGACCATTATCAAAGATATTTTAAAGATCTTCTTTCATCTATCATCCACAAAGAATTTCAGCTTAAAATTTTGCTCGTGGTGTATTATAATGTTATTTATAAATAAAATAAATAATATTGGTCCCAGTATCGGCCCTTGAGGTACTGTTCTTCATTATGTGTTATTGTATTTGACAAGTGATTCTTCATTTTGTAAATAGCTCTGAAAGCTGCGATTCCATATTTGTTGAATTGTTTAGTAGAGATAAACTGAATGTCGATTGAGGGTTCGAAATGATAAAAAATGTAATTTCGACATGTATTTCCTGTTTTCAGCTTCAAATTCCCCTTTTATGATTGGAATGTTCAATACCACAGTATATTGAATCATGCAGCAATCAATTGTCACCAGTGAACAAATATAATTTCCTGTTGCCGATCCTTTGAAAAACTCTCGTTTCGATGGGCTCGACACATACGACTTTGATTGCGTTTCATGTCGAAAAATATTCAACATGAATAGTTAACCAATCAAATTATAATGGGGTATGAGTGTCGATTACAGAGATTTACCACGTGAGTGAATATTCAATGTGTTTGGGCGGACGTATTCAGAATGCTCTGAAATATGCGACGTGTTGTAATGAATGATGCCCTTGTTTGTTCTGATTCAGTGTTGTCGATGTATGAAATCGATGATGTTGGACAATTCCATTTGAAAAATTGATGGTGTTGATATAGATATCAGACGTAATATTTCAGCATGTAAAATAAATAAATATATCATGTGGAATCGGGCATACTTGGCGAAAGGCCATACATCGATTAAAAATGGATTGATAATAATCCAGCATTTTGCAAATTTGCTATACATATATTGAAATGATTTATAAAGATGGTAGAATAGTATATTGTACAATGATCATGAAATGACATACATTTCCCACGAGTAGGTATATGAAATTTTGTAGTACGAGCGTAGCGAGTCATGAAATGACATACATTTCCCACAAAATTTCATATACCTACGAGTGGGAAATGGGTCATTTCATGCTCATTGTCCACTATACTTTTTCTACGACCATCTGAATCATTAACAAATCTGTAATATTGTTTATTATCCTTTTTATCATAAACTCTCCTGCCGTCATTTTTACATGGTTTAGATAATTTTTTCTTTCTTCACCCGTTGAATGAAACATCTATTTTTTCTTTTTGTACACGTACCTACCTACGTCGTGAAACAAATAACATTCAAAATTTTAAAATTTCGACAACTTGGAAATGAAAAAACTTTATGCAGAAAAAATCAAACACTAGTCGATTTCATAAAATGAAAAAAAAAATGTGGCTGCGTGGATTTGAACCCTCGCTCCCACCATCCAAAGTCTATGTGTCATCTGAATCAACACTCGTCGTTACTAGAGCACATAATAATTTGTTCAAATTAACTGCTATATAGAAAGTATCTGTCAACTATTCAAAAATATAGAATCCGATTGTAATCAATCTTTTTATTGAAATTATTCTGGTTTTATGAAAAGAAAATCATACCTTTGTCAGAAGACAGGCATTATCAGAAGCTTCTGAAATAAATTTATCAATTTGATTGTTAAATCATCCTCACTATCGCTAATCATTTTTAATAACTCAATTTTTTCAATCGAATTCTGTAATTATCTACTGATGTGAAATGTCAAATGATTAGACAGACGTAAACAAACTTGATTCGATATTATTTATGTTCATAAAATTCGTTAATACCTACCTATAATGACAGTCTAGTAGTTCATGAAAGTCGTAGGAAATGAAATATTTCGATACAGCTAGCCCGTGGGAAATGAAAATCGGTGTTACAACGTGGTAGGTTTCTTAATAGAAGACGCAATTGAAATGTTCATTTTTCTTAATGGTCGTAGAAAAAATGAATTTCAAGACTGTCAGTAGAACAAAATCAGAATAAACACCAGCGATAACAAAACTCCGAAACAGATAAAATATCTTCTTGATAAAACACTCAGTTAACCATTTGGAAGCACACAAGTGCAAAGTAAACAAAAATATTTGTTTGTAGATGGAGTCTCCTTCTTGTGTCTGCTGCTGCTTTCTGAATCAATTTCTCTGGTAATAATTATGTTTGGTAAGTACTCTTCACTTCTCTGGAAGTTTGTCTTCAGTTTTGAGCAAGTTTCTTGCTCTTGGATTCAACTTTTTCTTGGGATTTTTGGATAATTTCAAGTGTGGGTCTCAAATTCTGCTCACTCTCTTACTATCTTTTGTTTCTCATTCAGCAACCTCCTGGTCATGATCACTTATGTTTCATTGCTCACTGATTTTATCATTTCCTCACAACTGTCTTTAATTTTTTCTTTAGCCTCTGTTCTTAAATTTTACTTAATCTTATTTTAATGAAGTTTTCACATGTTTTTTCTTTGTTTGGTTTTGTTTGATGAATTCGTTATCATGACTATTGATTTGAAATTCATTTCCTCGTTTTCTGTTAAATCTACGTGAGAATTGACTGTCTACCAAGTTTCCTATACTGAGTGTTTTTATTGTGCTTTATATTTAATTTATAATTTTCTTTAAATTTAATTTTTCTCAACTTTTTTCTCTTCTTTCTGACTTATTTTTGGTTGCAGGTAACTTTCTTTATGTTTTTGAATTATAAAGTAAAATCTTTTAAGGAAATAATGATGTTCTTGGAAGAGTGTTGTACACTGCGTAGACTGGACTGATGTTTTCGTACAGAATTTAGCAATGCTGAGTTTGTGACAGGTTTTAAATCAATTTTTCTGAAATGGTAAGGAACTTCAGACAAGAGTTGTAGTATTTGCTTGGGTTCTCTGATGATTTTTTTAAAAGATTTTGGACTTTTTTGACTACTGTGATTTTATGCACAACATTTTAGATATAATATAGATCGCATTTACTCATGAAGATATAACGGGTGTCAACGAATCTATTAGACAAGTCATAACTTCTAGACCATTAGATGTATCAAAATGAGATTTGGTATGGGTAAATGGTATGTGAAGTGGAGAGTTTTCACATATTTTTCAATTTCCGGTCACTTCCGGTTTCACCGGAAATGGCTCCGGTTCTAAATGTTTAAATGGAACACCCTGTATATTGTAACATTTTTGGATTTCTGAGACAATTCTAGATCAGAATGTGACATTTTCGAAAGTTTTTATGCCTCCTCAATTTTTTTGGAGTCACTTTTGAAATTACATCTAGGTGGCCATGATCGGAAGTAAACTAATCTACGGATCTCAGGTGATATCAGAATATTACAATCGCAAAGTTTTAGGGACTAGTATGATAGATATTAATAAGAGAAGTTGGCAAAATTACATTTTCGTATCTAACTATTATTTTTCAAATGGCGACCATTTTTTGACAAGCATTTTCCGAAAAAAGGATATTTTGACGAATCTAACGATACTAATTTATTTGCGATTGGATCAACAAATTTAACAAAATTAACAATAATTTTAGCGATGCACATACATTTTTTTCAATATCCTAATTTCCTAAAATTTTCACTATAGGAAATTTTCAAAGTGCATTCCTCCTTGTTGAAGACACATTTCAGCTCGTTCAATTGTTTCTCTCAACACGTTTCGTAACATTTGTGGCGTTATACTTCTAAATGCCTGTAGAATCCTTTCTTCTAAGATTTCGAGAGTGGCTGGGGTTGTTGCATAGTAGACCCTTTTTTTAACATATCCCAAAATGAAGAAATCTAGCACAGTCAGATCCAGTGAGCGGGCAGGCCACCGTACGGGACCCATTGGTTGCAATAACTTTATTATTGAAATGCCCAATTGAGTAATCAAGAACGTTTCTGGTATTATGAGGGGGTGCTCCATCTTGTTGGAAGTAAATTGGCCGTAAAACTGCTAAAGGTAGATTATTAAGATGATCCCCGATTTCATTTTGAAGAAAACCTAAGTACCTAGCCCCTGTTAACTGACCTTGAAATAATCTTGGTCCAATTATTTTGTTTCCAACGATACCAGCCCATACATTGACGCCAAACCTTTCTTGAAAATTGCCCTCTCTCATTGCATGTTGATTTTGTTGGGCCCAGTACCGAGGATTTTGCTTATTAAAGAAGCCATTATTTGTAAATCGTGATTCGTCGGAAAATAGAATAAAGTTGATGAAATTTGGGTTAACTCTATGATTTTGAAGCAACCAATCACAAAACACTACTCGTCTATCGCCATCGTCAGCATACAATTGTTGATGTAACTGATATTTAAATGCTCGATATCCGTGCTTTTTCAATATTTTTCTTGCTGATTCGTGACTTGTCTGCATTTCTCGACTAATTTCTCTTGAAGAAACCGTTTTGTCAACCTCAACCATAGCAAGAACGTTATTCTCAGTCTCCTCATTTATGATAAACCTCTGTACTGCCTCTCGATTTCCCTCTTGCCTAAAGCGATTCTCAACATACGGAAAATATTGATGGGATGGATGTTGCCGATTGGGATATCTCTGAGCAAACAACTCAGCAGCATTCCTTGAATTTCTGTGACATTCTCCAAACAATAACAACATAATATCCACTTTTTCACTTTGAGTATACATTATTTTGACGGAAAATTGAACTAAAATTTAACGAAAATCAAGAAAATTTTACCTTCTGCTCTTAAAGCTTATGTCACTGTCATAACCTAAGTGAGTGTTTTGTTCTCCAAAGAAGACTTGATCGAAATAACTGCAAAATATTATACATCATGCCTATCCTCGGCACACTTGACAAAAGTAAATAAATTATTATGAAGTATTTTCCTCAGTAATATTTAATTTATGTTCTTATTTGTAATCCAATCGCAAATAAATTAGTATCGTTAGATTCGTCAAAATATCCTTTTTTCGGAAAGTGCTTACAAAAGTAAATGAATTATTATCCATGGCACACTTGACAAAAGTAAATAAATTATTATGAAGTATTTTCCTCAGTAATATTTAATTTATATTCTTATTTGTAATCCAATCGCAAATAAATTAGTATCGTTAGATTCGTCAAAATATCCTTTTTTCGGAAAGTGCCTGTCAAAAAATGGTCGCCATTTGGAAAATAATAGTTAAACACGAAAATGTAGTTTTGCCAACTTGTCTTATTCATATCTATCATACTAGTCACTAAAACTTCGCGATTGTAATATTCTGATATCACCTGAGGTCCTTAGATTAGTTTACTTCCGATCATGGCAACCTAGATGTAATTTCAAAGGTGACTCCAAAAAAATCAAGTAGACATAAAAACTTTCTAAAATGTCACATTCTGATCTAGAATTGTCTCAGAAATCCAAAATTGTTACAATATACAGGGTGTTCCATTTAATAATTTAGAACCGGGGCCATTTCCGGTGGAACCGGAAGTGACCGGAAAGTGAAAACTATGTGAAAACTCTCCTCTTCACATACCATTTACCTATATCAAATCTCATTTTGATACACCTAATGGTCTAGAAGTTATGACTTGTCTAATAGATTCGTTGACACCCGGTATACCTTGTATAAAATAAGACACAATTGAGAAAAATAAGGAAATAATTTGAAAAAATCCCCCAAAAAACATTCAACAGCCCTTGTATCAGTTCGACAAAATCAGCATGATCCCTTTTCTCACAGACAGTAACAGAATTCCCAGCACAGAAACTTAATGCTAATATCAATTGAAAAGAATTCGAACATGTTCAGAAGGTAGAAATAACCACCGTGATACCGGCGAAGTCGTCGGAATCCATTTTCCGGCTGCCGTGACTGACTGAATGAAGTGTCAAATTCAGGAAGCCACCGCTGGATACGTGATCGATATCAGATGGAAGTCGCGAGAGTGGACGAACAGGTGCGTTTATAGGCACTGACGATGCACTAGGAGTCTGTCAAAATCATGCGAGCTTCTATCCTGTATGAATCGATTTTTTAGTCAAGTAATTGGAGTTTATTATACACGACTTCATAGAGAGTTGCACTACGGTTGATTCATTTGGGAAATTCTGTCTGTCTGTCCGTCCGTCTGTCGTGGAATTTTCCAAACCCTTGGAGGTATCGCTTTGAAATTTGAATCATTCTAATAACTCGAAGACAATATTTATCGTTTTTTTTTTATTTTTTGCGATTGGAAAATCAGGGGAAATTTAACAGGGTTTTTTTGTTTTTTTTTGTTTATACCTTCCTCGATAAAGGTTCAGAAATTGTTGAACTATTCAGTTTTATTTAAAGATATACTCCAATATGCCCTACATAAGTTTATGGTTTTTGAAAATAGTCGGAAAATTTTAACAAAACGAAACAAAAACAATTGAAACAACAGTCGTAAAACCTGATGAAATTATAAAGGACCCCGCACATTTAGTACGTAAAATGGCTTTCTGCTAATTTTTCTCAAATTTTGATATATTGTAGATCTTGGCATCCTCATTACCTAGTCCAATTTACAGATTGATCCTATGACCAGTTTTCGAGGTACAGGGTGTCAAAAATTTGATTTTCGCTATTTTGGGTATAATGCATTGTTTTGATTTTCGTGCTCTAATTTGAAATTGAACCGTCTTAGAAACGAACTCAATGTATTTAAGCATGAGTCCCTCCATATGAAGGAAAAATAATATCTAACAAAGGGTGTTGCATTACAGCATGACAAGACAATGTTCATAGAAATAGATGAAAATCAATACCATAATCGTTTTGATTTTCACTCAATCCGTTAAAATTAGAAAACAAACGGCTAGAATTTGACAATTTTTTTTATAAAGTATGGATCATGATCAACTACATGAGGATTCATATAATTGCTTTCCCAACAGTATATAGTTTTCCAGGAACAGGGTGACGATTTGAATGCTTTCAAATGCTACAGCTCATGAATAAAATTATATTTGATGTTTGATTAAATGTTTGATGAAGAGGAAAAAGAAAGAAAGGGGAGAGCATCTTTTACAAGCCATTCAATGAGGTATCACAAGTAGAGATTTCTATTGGAAGTATTGGAATGCATGAGGCTGTAAATCAAGGGGGTGATGGGGGTTGGCTATCATGGGGGGGGGTGATAGGAAGGATTATTTCATGAGTCAGTTTAACTTCCATATCCTAGTAACAGTTATGGACAATTCGTAATGATATAATTTTATTCATGAGCTGTAGCATTTGAAAGCATTCAAATCGTCACCCTCTACCTGGAAAACTATATACTGTTGGACAAGCAATCACATGAATCCTAATGTAGTTGATCAAGATCCATACTTCATAAAGAAATTGTCAAATTCTAGCCGTTTGTTTTCTAATTTTAACGGATTGAGTAAAAATCAAAACGATTATGGTATTGATTTTTATCTATTTCTATGAACATTGTCTTGTCATGCTGTAATGCAACACCCTTCGTTAGATATTAT
Organism: Chrysolina oricalcia; assembly: GCA_944452925.2. NCBI lineage: Eukaryota > Metazoa > Arthropoda > Insecta > Coleoptera > Chrysomelidae > Chrysolina > Chrysolina oricalcia. The sequence goes on from OX101827.2 coordinate 36,724,957, forward strand.
TTTTCACTCGTATGGAGGGACTCATGAGCTATAACTAAGATACATGAAGTTCATTTCTGAGACAGTTCAATTTCGAATTAGAGCACACAAATCAAATCGATCTTAATACCCAAAATAGCGAAAATCGAATTTTTGACACCCTGTACCTCAAAAACTGGTCATAGGATCGATCTGTAAATTGGACAACGTAATGAGGATGCCAAGATCTACAATATATCAATCAATCAATTTGAGCAAAATTAGCAGAAAGACCTTTTACGTACTAAATGTGCCCTTTATGGTACAACGATGACAAAATTCCGGATTTTTTATTTTTTCCCCCTCCTCCAAATTTTTCAGGGTTTTTTGCGAGAATATTGGATTTTAAAACGAAACGAAATATCAAAAAAATGTATACGAACAGTATTATTGTCCTTGATAAGATCTACAAAAAGTTTTCTGACATTTTCTCATATCTTGAAAAAAAAAATGAGATCTGGAGACGTTTTCCGTTTTTTTACACCAAAAACTCGAAAATGAAACAAAATAATGAAAAAATTTATATAATCAGTTTTATTGTCCTCAAACAGATCTACAAAAAGTTCCTATGATTTTTTTTTATATATTGAAAAAAAAACGTATTTCTGTGGAATTTTTTTCTTCAATAATTTTATGATCGCGAGTGTTTTTTCTTTAAATTCATATCTCCGAGGTTAAACCTTAAAGATTGGTGTTTTAGGGACTATGTATGTGTGTATGTATATTCCTGCAAGTTGCGTTTTATGAAACTGCGTTTTTGTGCAACAAATATTCTTGTTATATCTGACCCCATACTATAATGTTGTATGAGATGACAGAATACACAAATGCATAGTAAACCTGTAATAACGAGTCTGTGTTCAAAATATTTTTCAATGGTTCCAGTACATAATAGTATATTGTGTATCTAGTAGTAAAAGCAATACATCCCCGGACGACAATGTAAATTGTTGGCCGAGGCGTTAAGCCGAGGCCAACAAGCATTGAAGTCTGGGAATGTGCTTTTACTACGAGGTACACGTACTATTTTTTCTGAAATCGCAATCAGCATTATTAAACACTAAGGAATTCTACATATTGTTTGCGTGAATTCAATAACTGTCTAAAATGTAAACAAACCGGCAAAAATTTTCCCGTATTGTTTTCGATAGGGGAATATTAATTTATGTAACAAGTCCGGAAAATACTGTTTTTTTGGATGAGTAGACCAAATTGTAGGACGAGCGTTAGCGAGTCCTGGAAGTCTACGAGTCCAAAAAAACTGTTTTCGGACGAGTTGCGTACACTATTTTTTCGGTAATCATGTAGAATAACAAATCAATGAGACGCATTTAGTCTTAGAGAAGAAGAGAGGTCGACTTTCACCCATCTGTTAACCGGATGAAACGATTCCAAATTTGAATATTTCGAACATTTCAGTTCTTATTTGTATTATATATTGAAATTCGAACAGAATATAGGTACCAACAGAAGCATTCTAATTCTTATTTATATTAATATTTGTATTAAAATTCGAGCACTTCCCGGCCTAGTCCGGAAAGTACATACTTCCCGGACTAGGCCGGGAAGTGCTACATTCCCAAAGAAAAAAGTGTCCGGGAAGTGAACACTTCCCGGATGGTTGCCAAAAAAGTACTTTCCCGTACCGTTTAGGTCCGAAAACGGTCCGGGAAAGTTCGTTGCTTAGCAACTAGATTAGCGTATTTTGAGGCCCGAAGTTGCTCCGAGATAGTGGGCATTCTTGAACGATTTCAGAAAAAAGATTTTGTTCAGTTTTTACAAACCATTTGTATTTGTTCTTCCCATGTTAAGTTACTATCTATGAGCGTCTCTGAGAATTTAGATGAGTGGAGGTGCTAACATTATTACTATTGATTTCAAAGGTAAAATTAGAAGGTATTTTATGTTTTGTGTGGAACTCGATTATCACTGTTTTATTATGATTTATTATAAGTGTATTTTGCAAGCAGTAATCCGTAAAATCTTTCAGAACGGAGTCTACTTTTTGCTGTAACGTCAGGATCAGATACCGCAATAGAGGTATTATCAGTATACATGAATACTCTTCCATTTTTTATGCTATAAGGCAAGTCGTTTACTTAGGTTAGAAAATCAAGGGACCTAGTAGTACTAAGTGTATGTATTGAATACAATGTATTTACTAATGAATAATACACATTATTCATTGTAAATGATTTTTAATGATGTGATGTCTTTATACAGGATATTATTCACCGAGATTCACAGTTGACCTGGCATACATGGGTGCGCGCTCTCTGCCCTCTATCTCAAAAACTATTTAGCACATGAAAAAATGCCCGAAACAAAATTTGTCGCAAATTTTATGCTCTGATTTTATGATTAATGTTGATATCATTGGCACTATAAAAACACAGAACTCTGAATTACGACACAGACAATATATTTTATGAGACTTTTAGAAATCCAAAATGAAGATGTATACAAGTTTCCAGCTCAATATCTTTTATTTCGACGTTGACCCTTTCATACAACTAACTTTACTGGGTTACTCGTTCTTACAACAAATTGAAAACCCTATCCATATATTCTTTTCCTTGGTTCTCTGCAAACGATTTTTTTCAGAATTTACAAGATCTTCATGACATTCCCGGCAAAATTACTATAGTCTCTGATTGTACTACCCCTGTGGTATCCCGAAATCTAAATCGTATTCCTTCGATCTTGTTTCACCGATTCTCAATAATTTTCCTATTTTCAAGAAAAGATGTTATCCACTCATTACAGGTAAACCTAGGTAGTTGATATTTGTCGAAACGAAGTTACGACTAACCGTGTTGATTGCTCGCGTTACATCGAACGATATTACGATTACATGCTCATCTTCATCTATCAGGTCGTTGATGTGTTGTACGAGATCTGTTATGGCTGTTTCGGTAGATAGACCGGAGAGGAAGCCATGTTGGCAGTCAGTGAGTACCTTATGCTTTGTGAAGAAATCTGTAATTCTCTTGCAAATGAGTTTTCCAATGATTTGAAAAAATGCTCAGAAGGGCAATTGGGCGGTGGTTTCTGTGTTGCTCACGTGACCTACTTTTATAGATGGGTTTGATGAAACTTTATTTCCATCTGTTGTGATAGGGTCTCTTCCACAAGAGATGAATTGAACAGGAAGTGAACAGGTTTTGTTAAGGTGTAAATACATTTTTATATCAAATACAGGGGGATCTCATCTGGGCCTTATGTCAGTGGTAGATACAGTACTAAAACAACAACCCCTTCGAAGTCAATAGTATAACTTTTCCTTATTATTGATGAATTTCCAAAAGCGTTGAGGATTGGAAGAAATGTTATTTCCAGTTTTGAAAATGTAATTTCGAAAACATTCATCTCTCAAGGTTTCACGCCGTTCCCTAAGGAATTGAAACCGATGATATGCTTCAATATTGACATTTTTTATATTCCGTATCAACAATTTCTTTTTTTTTCAGGTTGAATGGAAAAGCAGGATCTGATTGCGTTACTCTCGTGACAAGATCAGAACTTGAATTCTGCCTTTTCACAGAAATGTAGGATATGTCTATGAAATAGTATATGTTCATGTATCATTATTCAGTTCTGTCTATCGAATCTATTATTATCGAATACTGTTTGTTTCAACTCACTATTGAACCATGTTGGAAAGCTGGAAAATGTATACTTTTTAACATGAACAAATTCTTGAAGTACGCTATATAATACTTCATAAAATTTGGTTGAGTTCGTATTTATGTCATCACTATCCAATGAGGAATTCCATTCCTGGTTTGCAGAGGAAGTATTCATAAGAAAATAATCAAAATTCTTGAATTCATTAAATTTTTCTTCTATTTTGATATCACTGGTTTTTACTGTATTTCATTCAAAACCAATAGCAGAATTATATTAGCAGAAATATGATCTGATGGATTAACAGCAATTATATCTTAGTATGATGAGAAAATCAGATCTAAAATACATTCATAGAATTCGTAATAGAATTTCATAGAGATTATATTATAGTAGGTGAATGAATTTAGTAATGCATATGCTGGTGAGTTGTTCGGACAATTGACTCTTAGACCAAGTGCCAAATAGCGTCAGATATTCAGGGTGTTAATTAAGCACGTTGACAAACTTCGGGAGGTGATTCTTTGAAGGTTTTCAGGACGAAAAGTTCATATAAACATATGTCGCATACGGCTTGGTTTTCGAGATACAGGGCGATAAAAATACATTTTTTTCTAGATTTTTTAGAGTTAACTTCGACATTTTCGACAATAATCAGTTCAAATTAGGCAAGTACAATCCATTCAATAGGGCGCACGATACAAAATAATGCATTTCTTAAATAATTCACAGGGTCCTCATTTTTTCAGAGTCAAGCTTTGTTCAACCCTTCAGAATTTTTTTTTTCCGCCGCCACTGACATGTTATGAGAAAGGAATAATCAATGTTGTTTCATTTAACATCTTTTTGATATCTTGCATTTTTTCATTTACTTGTACGGTTCAGGGGCTATAATGAAAATATTAATTTAAACATTTTCCAGTGTGGCATAACATTAGAAAATTTGAAAATTAAACATTTCCAATTATTGTAAATTGATGGAAATATTTTTTCAGAATTAGAAAAATCTACGATGAATAAAAATTATACAATAAAAAATATAAAGACAAGCTTTTATACAAATGCACTGAAAATGAAAAAATAATTTGTTTCATTTTTTGTAGGTTATTCTGTGAGTATCAAAATCTTTCTGTACAAGATTACCTAGATCAAACAATGAAATGAATTCTTTTTTCGTTTTCAGTGTATTGTATAAAAACTTTAAAATGTTTTCTTTTTATAATTTTCATTTTTAACATTTTAGTTTATTTTTTATGTGAAACTGAAAATCTCCAACCCAAAAACCATCACATACCAATTTTGAACAGAATCGGATCATAATCACAAAACTCGTCCGCCATATTGGAGCCGCCATTTTGTTTTTTAACAAACATTTTTTTAATGCATTGTCACCGGAATTACGGAAACCTACCAAATTTAAAATAATCGGAGTATTAGAAGTGGGTCAAATTCAACTTTTATTAAATTGTTTGTTAGTTAGTTACAAGTGAAGCTAAATAAAAGCTTGTTATTGTAAAGATGTGATTTCTTTTTGTGATATCTAACAGAAAACTACTATCTCCCCGTCACTGCGGTACGCTGGATATTAAACTAGATCTGACAGATATTGGGAAAACCTTAACTTTCAACCTGAAGATTCTGATGGTAAAAATGTGCATTTTCATTGAGATATTTGATTAAAAATGTTTTGACCCATTAGTCTTGATAGAGAACTCATACAAATTTTTTATTATTTTAAAAAAAGATATTTTTTAGTTTTCAATTGAACGTTTCCTTTTCAACATAAAAAACTTCCGAAAGGTAATCCTGTTTTGGAAGATAGTTAATAGGGTTTATCTAATAGTCGCAGATCATTACACATTTGATTTTCATTTATGAATCTCTGGTCATAACTCCGAAAAACTAAATCAAACAAATTTTTGTTTCCGTATGGAGTACATTATTTTATCAGAAATTTCGGTTTGTTTTTTCTTCTGCAGTAACGCAGAAATTTTGTAATCAATTTGAATTCATAAAAATAGCAAAGTGGGCTTTGATATTAATTCATTTATTTAAATATCAACAACTTGACAGTTATCGAAAGTTGAGAAACTGTCTCATTGTTAATTCTTCATTAGTGCAAGCTATAAAGCAGATTCATTCAATATTCCTTTGGATAAAATGGTTGAATATACAAATTCAGAAATGGCGGACATGCACTTAATGTATGGAATGGCTGATGGTAACGCTCGTGCCGCCAGACGAATGTATCTAGAAAGATTTCCACAACGTCATATTCCCAGCACACAAATGTTCATCAATATTCACTCCCGTCTTCGTGAAACGGGTACTTTCAAGAGGTCTGCTGTTCTCATAGGAAGACCCAGGAGAGTCAGAACAGTTCAGATAGAAGAAGCTGTACTTAACGAAATTGAGCAGCATCCAGACACCAGTACAAGACAAATTGCGGCACAGTTTAACGTAACCCATGTATTGGTATGGCAAATTTTAAAAGAGCAACAACTTTATCCCTATCACATACAGCGTGTTCAAGCTCTTCTGCCAAGGGATTTCTCAAAGAGATTAACTTTTTGCACTTGGATTCGAAATAAATTGTTGGAAAATGCATGGTTTTTATCTCAAGTGTTATTCACCGATGAGGCATGCTTTTCCCGTAAAGCCATTATTAATTTTCACAATAATCATATGTGGGCTGATGAAAACCCACACGCCGTGATTGAAAACCATTTTCAAGAGACGTTTTCTGTGAATGTTTGGGTTGGAATTGTAGGGAATTTCCTTATCGGGCCACATTTTCTGCCTCATAGACTCAATGCCCAAGTAGCACACCTATATTGGTAAAATATTGGTACAATATTGTGAACATATTGGCGAAATATTTGAATTGCAATATTGGCGAGAAAAAAAATGTGAACATTCGGCGATATTGGTCGAATATTACTTGAATAATATTGGCGAAATATTCTTTATCTAATATTGGCCTCAAAATGTTCGGCGATATTGGTAAAATATCGCTGATACAATATTCTGACAATATTGGCACAATATTCAAAACTTATATTGTCGAGAAGTAAAATGTCAACATTTTGCGATATTGGTCGAATATTGTTTGAATATTTTAGAAATAGTTTTGGTGACATATTCTTAAAGCAATAATGGCCTCAAAATATTTGTCGATATTGGTACAATATTAATCGATATTGGTACAATATTTATCGATATTGGTACAATATCATTTGGATATATTGGAGAATGTCAATATACCTGGTAAATTATGTCTTTTAGTTGATGAAGGTGACACCAGAGTCTGCCTTATGATCGCCATAAACACTGAGTAAGTTGTCTTGAAAACAAGTTATGGGAAGTATTTAATATACTTTCGTAGGTTTTAGAAGACGTTCTATATGTAGAGCCACCTAGCGGATTTTTATCCAGGTTTGATCATGATATAACTTCAAAATGTATCATTGAATATTCGGCCAATATTCAAATTTCATCTCAATCTAGATGTAGGAAACTATATGAAGACAATATTTTTTTAACGATATCGATAAATATTATTGAACCAATATTGACCCAATATTAATTAATAAGATTTGTTAAATATCGGCGAAATGATATTCAACCAATGTGTAATCACACTTGGAGATACAATATAGTTTTTATTCCTTCAATCGATATTAGGGGAATATTGGGATTGCGATATTTATTCTAGATGTAAAAACGATGTGGAGACAATATTGTTTTATCGATATTGGTAAATATCATTCATCCAATATTGACTCAATATGAGTTATTAAAATTTGTCAAATAAAGTGGAAATGATATTCAACCAATATTCTAACAAACTTGCATATACAATATAGTTTTTTTCCCCTATACTCGATATGACTGGAATATATGGATTGCAATATTTATTCCAGATGTGGAAAACAATTTATAACCAATATTGTATTATCGATATTGGTAGAAATTATTCAGCCAATATTGACCCAATATTTCGTGTGATAATCTACATTCAAAACTAGTTCAACCAATATTCCACCAATATTATTAATATAATATTGTTTTTTGAATAATCACCCATATTCGACCAATATTGCTTTTTCATTTACAATATACCTATATTGGCCCAATATGGAACCAAGATTCAGCCGATATGATGTGCTACCTGGGTGGTGACCATTATCGACATTTTCTTGAATTCATCTTACCTGGACTCCTAGAAGAGATCCCACTGAGGGAAAGAATTGGAATTTGGTTTATGCATGATGGTGCTCCAGTACACTTCAGATTGGTTGCACGCCAATATTTAGATGAGAATTATTCTGATCGCTGGATTGGGCCCGGTGGGCCACAACTTTGGCCACCAAGGTCACCCGATATGAATCCACTTGATTTATTCCTTTGGGGGCACCTTAAATCATTGGTGTACCGAACTCCAGTTCAAAGTGAAGAAGACCTGAGGAATCGCATACAGGAGTCATGCGGAATTATAAGAAACACTCCTGGTATTTTTGAGCGTGTCCGCCAGTCTATGGTTAGGCGCATAAACGCATGCATTGAAGTTGGCGGTGGCCATTTCCAGCAGCTGCTCTGACATGTCAATTTCAATAATGGTCCTTTTCTGAACTTAATTTTATTCCTAGGGAATTTATGTTACTTTGCTCTAGTATTTGATAATAAAGTTATTCACTATTGAAAATGTCCAAAATTATTTTGCCATAATTAACTTTGTGCAATACATATTCAACCTGAGTTATGGTAAAAAATGTAGGGGAGCTCCATAACATTACATTTTCTCTACACGAGCAGAAAATAGCTATTTGTGTAATGAGAACAAAATGACGTATTGCGTCACGCGCTAATCTTTAGAGAGTGGCAATGACACTTCGAGAAATGAATTATTTTATATCATGCGCACTATTGAATGGATTGTACTTGTCCAATTTGAACTTATTTGGATCGATTATTGTCGAAAATTTCGAAGTAAACTCCAAAAACTCCTAAAAAATGTATTTTGATCACCCTGTACTTCGAAAACCAAGCCGCTTGGGACATGTTTATATGAACTTTTCATCTTGGAACTTTTCATCTTGAAACCTTTCAAAGAATCACCCTTCAAGTTTGTTAGACTATTTGCTTCTCAAATTTCTTTATGTTATGCGTTACTGGAAAATGTTTGCGTTAATATTTTCATTGTAACTCCTGAACCGTACAAGTAAATGAAAAACATCAAGAGAGCAAAAAGATGTTAAATGAAACAACATTCATTATTCCTTTCTCATAATATGTCAGTGGCGGCGGAAAAAAAATTCTGAAGGGTTGAACAAAGCTTGACTCTGAAAAAAGGAGGACCCTGTGAATTATTTGAGAAATGCATTATTTTATATCGTGCGTACTATTGAATGGATTGTACTTGCCTAATTTGAACTGATTATTGTAGAAAATGTCGAAGTTAACTCTAAAAAATCTTGAAAAAAATGTATTTTTATCACCCTGTATTTCGAAAACCAAGCCGTTTGGGACATATGTTTATATGAACTTTTCGTCCTGAAAACCTTCAAAGAATCACCTCCCGAATTTTGTCAACGTACTTAATCAACACCCTGTATTATAATCACCACAGAGCAATAATCCATGATCATGAAAAGTTTCATCTATGTGATCCACAGTATTAGTAGGATCAATATAAAGTTCAATATTAGAGGCTAGAGGGATATATAAATGCACCAATGATAACATTATTTTCTATCTAGAGAAAGTGTGACAAAGATCTGTTCGACATCAGTATTCGCAAGATCTAAATGATTCGCAGCAGACATATAATTCGTTATAGCTATTATAACACCACCTCCACGTTTTTCAATGAATCTGTCGAATCCATATCAAATCTAAAAAATGCTGTTTGCTATGTTCATATGATTGACGCTACAAGATCTATGGGCTTCAGATTATTCTATACCAGAATTGGGTGTAAAAGTTTTGTGATAAAAAAATCCCTGATAATTTCCCCTAGTTTTCACTTTCCAGTTGGTTATAGTTAGCCACGGAAAATGGATATACGAATGTTTCATGAACATGAAGATATTTTTGAGTACTATTACTCAAATTAATATTTTTGAATCTTTTTTCTTAATTCTACATGATGGTGTGGCTGCTCAAAGTGGGACACACTGTATGATAAAACTGAGAACTTGGCGTTGTTACCTAACAGCAACCTCTAAAACACGTTATTTTGTAGATTTCGCACGTTTTTAAGTTCAGTTGACAAAGATTATGAAGGTATAATAGAAAAACAATTTGCTCTCAATGCAGATGTCGCCAAAAAACTTTTTGTTTCTTTATTTCATTTTCATAATAAATTAGATATAATGCAGCTCATTCCCTATCAACAGCCACACTAAGCCAATTTTGCAATGTTACATAATATTCTCCATCAATAACAAACTGCATAACCTTCCAAATTCTGAAATTCCATACTTTGCACAAGTGTTCTTGAAAAATTATTGAGCACCATCCTGCATTCTCGATCCATCATCGAAGTGCAACACGAAGAAAGAGTCGATTTCGCCAAAATATATTACTTCCTGCAGTTTTGTACATATGGAATATGAAACGGTCAAATAGTAGGCGATATAATATCGTGTGTCAAAGCGTCGCATCGCTTCGGTTTTGAAGAAATGACACGGGAAAATATGGATGTATTTCAGGAAGTGCAGCGCAGTCGGAAAGCTGAATTTCAAATTTCAATTTTGCTGCCTTTGATAAACGGCTGCACTAGTCCTTTATACTTTTAAATTTCTGGAAGATGGCATCTAGGATGTTTTTGTCAATGTCTTGTTCCAAACGACGGAATGTGTGGCATCGATTCAAGGTACATGATGGATATAATAGTAGATATTTAAAAAAAAATTGGTTGGATGTCGTCCTGATTATTTATACTTGAATAGTATATTCTGTAACAAGGTTAGAATGAAAATTCGATGCGAGTGGAAAGTTCCGAGCGCGAGCCGAAGGCGAGCGTGAGGAACCACGAGCATCACGAATTTTCATTCTTACCGAGTAGTAGACTATATTTTCTCCACGATCAGAGATAGGAAACAATAATTTTGATACTTACTCAAATTTTGCCACTACGATTACAATCAACTGCGTCAAGGCTAATGTTATTATTGCTAACCAGTGTGAGAATAGTATTCTATCACAAAAGAGAGAATGTAAATACATTTAAATTGCATGGGGGCAGAGGTGTTGTAGAATATTTCTTCAATCTCAAGAGAGAGAATTCCAGTATTCTGTAATCCAATTTTATTTCAGAATTGGCAAATTCTGTGATGATCGTGGAAAAAGTATTTTCTAGGTTGAGAGAATGATAGTATTTTCCGTTGAACATGGCAATCGAACCACCAATCAGACAAAGTGGTCCCTAAATGTTGGGGGTGGCATAATTGGATAATTTATCATTGGGGAAGAGCTAATCAGTTACCACAATCAAGTAATTATATACTCGTCCCAATCAAACGAAGGATGTGTATATACATGACAGAGCACCTGCCCACCTCACTGTTGATGTTGATTAATATTCAAATACTGAATTTCTCAGAAGATGGAGAGGTAGAGGAGTCTCTTTTAAGTGGCCACCTCGCTCACCGGATTTGACAAGAATTGATTTTTCATGGGGTCTACGTTCAAGATCATGTTTATAGAATATAGAACACCCCTATCTACAAAGGATGATATAAAAAATAGAATTGTAAGGACGTAATCCAAAATATTACAGTCAATATGTTGGAGAGAGTTAGTGAAGAATTTGAAAACCGAATACATTATTGTTTGGAAGTGGCTGCTAGTCACTTTGAGTAGTTGTTACATTACATTACATTTTTAATATATTTTTAAAATTATTGTTTCAATTATTTTCTCTCATAAATACTTCAACAAAAACATGTTTTTTAGAGTTTAATCTATTGGTTTTCAGTTCTACGTTTGACAGTAGGATTATGTTGAATCACAGTAACAGAAACCAAGTATCAAAATCCTAGCCCAAGTAACTAGAACGACATTTTTGACAAATTGAAATTTTAATTGTGAATTTCTCTAAATGTGTCAGCTTCAGAGACTATATCATGCTATCCAAATTTTCCTTTAATGTTTCACTTGAAAAGAACAAGTTTTCGATATTTCCAGTTTGTCAAGTTAATGCCTCTGTATAAAATCTTCTGTTTGAGGAATGTAACTTTCAGTTCAAAATTTTCGAAAAAAGGAAATACCTCCATATGTTGAACCTTTTTCTCAGTTCAATAGTGAGAAAATGTACAAGGTGGTCCATTTAAAAAATTGATGCTATGTGTTGCTCCGCTTCAAAGAAACACTATGTATATTCCGAAATATTATTGTTACAAGCAACAAAGTAAACCGTACCCATAACTTTTATCTGAAACATTTTTTCATACTCCTCATAATAGGCAAGATACTGTACTTCCTCAAACTGATGGGCCATCCGGTATAAGATGTACACGTAACTATGGAAAGACTATGCAATTTTATCATTTCAGTGAGTGAAAGGTTTGTAAAACTAGTCTGTTGTTATTTAGTGGTTTCTCTCTTTAGATATACAAGATATACAAGAGTTTTGTTATTTATAATTTTTCTCATCGGATACACGACCCTGTAAGTTGTTCAAGAGCAAGCACAATACTTGCCGTACTAAAACCTACAAAACTGTTTTTTGATCTTCTTGTAAATTAACAGACAGACAGAAGAACGTAAGAAGTTTTACTACACAACACAACATCTAAACCGTGATCTGAACTTTTGAACTTTACCCCTAAACTTCGCAATCGAGCAAAACATTTTCTCAGATCAAGAGCGGCGTTGTTTCACCCCTCTCCGTCCATAAGCTAAACATCCTCTTCGTCTTCTTTTGAGATGATCCATGGCACATCTGTCTTAATTCAGTATTTTATTTCTATTGGACTATTGGGTTCGAAAATCATATGCACTTAGCAGATGAAGATAACCAAGGATGATAGCCTTCTGCATTCGCCTGGCTAAGAGTTCAGCCGTATTACGGCATGCTGGTATAATTTTCACATTCGAGATCAATGTATACGTCACCAAAAACTCCTATGATCAGAACCACCAGTTTAACATAATGGATTGGGTTAAACATGTGGAGATCAAAGGTCTTCGATATTTAGTTTGTTTTTCCTCTTTTCGGAAGATATTTGTTTTGGCGGCCGAGGAGGACTACATCAGGCTTATTGGCTTGTATTTGCCTGAGAGTGGGGAATGAACGGTCGACAGATTCGGCATTTCTCATTCTAAGCAATGGACTCAATATCCCCAGGAGCACAAGGCAACAGTGGTGTCTCGTCTTTGGTGTACGAGTGTCGTAAACGACAGTGCAACACTCGTAGCTCCGCCTCATGCCTGTGAATCCAGGCTGAGACCGCAGCTGAGAAAACTGGCAGAAAATGAATTATGGTTCAGGAGCGTGAGAGACCTCTGTGCTCATCACGCGACTACGGTAGACTAGGGTGTTGGAGACACCATCCTAGTAGACCTCGGTCTCACTTTTCCAAAGGAAGGTAAAAGTAAAATATTTGTATGAACTAAGGTCTTCGTTGTTGTTGAAGGAGACCCCATGCATTGGTCATACCTATATTGCTGTAGAAGGAGATGAGTGTCCGCAGCTTTGATGTGACCTTTCTGCAAAAAGGGTTCCAGTTCGATTACAGAGTTTGGGTTCACTCGTTCAGTGTGTAAGAGACCTCGTTCATCGGCTATAAGGGCTGCTGCCTTGCAAAGAATTGCGCCAATACATGCTTTTTCATGGTAGCAAACCATGCAGGAAAGAGGATCTAAACTTTTCATCACTCAACAGGCTCGATCCGATGTCGTTCTATTATGTATACACTCCAAACTCACAGCTCGCAGATCGCAGACCAAAGGAGCAGAGTATAGGATCAGAATGGCAAGCATATTAGTTAGATCAACTTTTTTTTCCCCAGATAGTTCTGAGTACCAGATCTGTAGGAGTTTCTAACTGTGGTTACCTGTTGAAAGCGACGTTGTTCCACCCCATGGTCAGTATAAGTCTCTCCGGCATCACGAAGATATAGGATGCTTTCGTCTATGAGCTTCCTCCACGTATTTCTCGCATAGTCTTCTTGTGAGATGAATCGTGGCACAATTGTCGATCACGAATTCCATTCTGAAAGCATGCATGTGCTCTTCCACCCCCAGAGAACTGATGAAGGCCCTTTTCTCCCGAGCCATATAGTCTGAGGTTGCAGCGCCAGGTTAAAGCGACAACCTTTCAGTCACTGGCTGCCAGTCGGCGATGGTTCAAACCATGTCGACTGCAGACATTTTTCTGATGGCCCAAGAAAGTACGTAGAAAGGTGAGACCTCGTTAATCCTTGGCTCGCACAAGTTTCGACTTCTGAGGGCCTCCGTTAGTAACGGGACGACAGCTGGTTAATGCAAAAAAGATTTTAACGAAATAGTTATTTATTATACAAGAGAAAAAAGTATTAGATTTTAGCTCGAGGTTGTGTTGTCAAAAAACCAAGAGCTAAAATCTAATATTTTTTTTGTGTATAATACACTATTTTTTTCTGTGGCGGGAAAAACGACGATTCAATAGTGAGAAAAACATATTATCACAATATATTGAAGTCAGAATATTATCGATGTGAAATTTGAATTTTTAAACTAGTAAGCTGTTGTACGTATAGCGACAATTAGACCAGCGTTGCTAAGGAAAACTTCAAAGTAATCAAACATCTGTTAGCTTAATTCTGTGATTTGATTTGAAAATTGCGAACTCAGTAATTATTTACTAGTTAATTTGAATAATATAAAGTTGAAAAATGTCTGATTCCGAGTTTTCTCTGACTCACCGGAGTTGGTAGAAGCAGCGAAAGTAGCGTCACAAAAATTATTGCCAGCTAAATCGCGAAAAATTTACGAAACCGCGTATTCAAGATTTATGGAATGGAAGATGAGAAAGACATGCAGTTCTTTCTCGGAGACGGTGTTATTGGCTTATTTTTCGGAACTGGCACAACAACAAAAGCCATCAACAGTGTGGTCGAATTATTCAATGATTAAAAGCATGTTACGATCCAATAATAATGTAGATTATTTCAACACAAGAAAATCCGACTGTTGTACAGAATAGTTCAAGGAACATGTCATTCATGCAATGCACATTCAATAATTGTACTTTTAATATAAAGGAAATGTAATTTATGTTCAATAAAATATTCTAAACTCAAGTATCTTCCTTTATCTATGTGTGAATATGTCCGGGAAAAAAGTACTCACTTTTTTCCCGGGGAAAAAAGTAATTTCATGAAAAGTTATATTTTGTTACCTGGCAACAGAGATAAAATGTCAAATTTTTTTCCCGTCACAGAAAAAATATTTTTTTTCAACAATCCAGGGTTGCGGGGGGTGCTGCAGTTCTATAGGTGGGATTTACTGAGAGCTTTTACCAATTGCAACAGGAAGATGCAGGAGAGAAAAGTTCTGCAAGAGTCTCTCTGAAAGATTATTTGTTCTGTTTGTTATCTGACATGACCAGATCTTGTTGTGAAGCAAGTCCTCCAGAGCAGCATCAGCTATCCAATGCATCTCACTATTTGATTGATCACCTCAGGACATTTGAGCATATAGATGATTAGTTCATGCGATGTTGTATCTGTTGTATCAAATGCCTTGCGGTAATTGATCCAAGCAATGGAAATGTTCCACTTATACTACACGTGATACATCTCTGTTGGTGATCAAGTTCTTGTTGAAGCCGGCGACCCCTTTCTTTGACCCTCTTTATTCATATATTAACGCAAACAGCGGAGAATATTATCATTATTGGATTTTCTTCGAACATATTTCAGTTATTCGCCATATCCCCTTTATTTCGTCATTTGTTATGGAGATATCAAGTAGGCTTATTCAACGCCTATATTAATATCTACATCGGAGAATATTCTGGCGAAGTTCATTATCTCCATGCACATCCTAATAATTATTGATTGAATAATCCGATGGGAACAACGACGTACCTTCCACAACTGATACTTATGCATGACCTGAGCCTGTATCGTAATTGCCTTAACAATGACAACGTGAATGTAGAGGGAGCTTCCGATAATCCCAGGATATGAAACACATGTCACAGGTTGAAAAAAGTCCATCACTCACTCATTATTTCGATGTTCGGGTCCACATGAAAATAGAAGAGCTGTATTATCCACTGAGGACATGGAGAAAACAGGAATAACTATATTTTTGCTATTTAAAAAATGGCGCGGTTTGAAAATATACTACCAATTGATGAAATAGAACAATGGACCTATACATTTATGAAAAATAAATTGAAAAAGTCTTTTAAATCGATAGATTCCAGTCTGAAACGTCCATTTAACAAAGAGTTCCACTATATTTTTTTCATTTTGAAAGAATATCTCATTTGAAAGTGTGCCGCTGACGTCACGTTCATCAGAAACAACCCCCACCATAATCCATGTTCCGAAACATTCAATACCGTTCTCCTCAAAAATATAGATTCTTGCTTGGAATTGAGACACTTGATCAACTAATTGAAAAAAATCCACATATTAGATACTTTTTATTATATTTGTTGTTGACAACTGTCTTACGACACATTATATTCAAATGAGAATTTGATATTCCACGGTGCACAACTTTTACAACGTTGCCAAGTCTAGTTTTGATGAACGTGACGTCACGAAACCACTTTTCTTCTGATCATAGAGAAACAATCGGTCAGTAAAAATAAATAAAAATTCCCGAGTGATATATACACTTTCTAATTACAGTGTTTTCTCATATGTCGTGGAAAGGTCCATTGTATTATTTATCGATATTGAGTTTGAAAGTATGACAATCAAATATGTGCCCGCAATCATTTGGGGTCAGTCTCGTTTTCGCCTTGGTATTGGATGGACGTCTGTCCAGAAATATGGTACGAGGATTGCCACGTGGAGAGGAGATTTGGTATTTGTTAATGTAATTTGCAGTTATACGTGCAGTTAATGGAATTGATAGTATGTAATTATTCAGTGTGGAGAATTGCTCAGAGCAAGACTTCTTTCTCACTGCACTGCTTTCCCACATCCACCATCACTGTTAATAATATATAATAAAATAAGCGAAATCCGTTATGATTCATACAGTTTTTTGTTTGCCTACTCCCAAATATTCGCCTCTTATCTATACTGGGTGTTCCAGAAGTCGCGCACCCCATTGTAGGGATCGAAAGAGAAACATATTCTAAGACGAAAAGTCCTTAGTCATTTTTCAATCAGATGCATAGATAATTAATTATTAATTAATGAAAGTGACCAATTATGAGCGCGCGACAGAAGAATAAAAAGTGAGTGAAAAAGCAGTAAGAGACGCGAGAGTGAAACGCCAAGCTGCTGCCGGCTTCTCACGCAGTAGACCTAGAGTGAGGACGGACCAACCGTGGATGGCGGACGTACGTGATGCTAGGTTCGCGCTCCTGATTGGTCATTAATTCATTATCTTTGCATCTGATTGAAAAATGGCTAAGGATTTTCCGTCTCAGAATATTTTTCTTTTTCGATCCCTACAATGGGGTGCGCGACTTCTGGGACACCCAATAGATATTTATATTTCGACTCTTTACCTATGATAATGGAACCCGTTCGGGCAAATTAGTCATCCACCTCGTTTTCGCGCCTTCTATGTGACTAGAGACCCAAAATTGTTTATTTCAAATAGAAACACATCCTGTATAGAGTTTAAAGGATGTGAGAAGATGTCTAAATAAATGTCAGGGAAGAAAATATTTGAAAGTCAAGAATAGAGATGTAATGTAATGTAAATTGTTGGCCGAGGCGTATGCGAACACCAACTTTTTGAAAAAATAAGTTATATGTACCTATTTACCGACTTTTCATGGAACATATCTAATGAATATGGACATCAGAACTACTATGTTGATATCACATTAGATCAACGGTCAAAATATTTTATGCTGATGATGAAATACTAATCTGCAATTAAAATTATTTTGCGAAGGTAGGTAAAGGTGAGTTTATCGGGATCGTATTAGAAAATAAAAGTGATGGTAGTTTTATCTAGTGAACACACATCCGAAGAAAATTCGAAGGGGTAGTCAATATTTCTCAAGTTACCTATACCCTTTTTGAATAGTGAAAATCGATCATTTTCAAACAAAAATTTTTCAAGTGAAATGATGAAGACACCATTCACCATTTTCACAATAATTATAAGCAACAAAATCAGAAGTTTTACACAAAAATCTCCTTTCTCAGAGCAAACATAACCTAACTTTTCCAATCAGATATTGAAGCTTCTAGAAATTTTGGTATTGATAAAAATTATAAAAGGGAAGGTTATATTTATTATGAGGTTGTATTTTTTGTGTAGGACGTTTAGTTTTGGTGCTCGCAATTGTGAAATATTATGAGTTGATTAGCGTCGCCAAATGTACGAGGCATTTTGTGTGAGAAAATAGTAATTTATGTAACAAGTCCGGAAAATACAGTTTTTTTGGACGAGTAGACCAAATTCTAAAGTCTGCGAGTCCAAAAAAACTGTTTTCGGACGTGTTGCGTACACTATTTTTTCGGCAATCATATAGAATAACAAATCAATGAGACGCATTTAGTCTAAGAGACGAAGAGAGGTCGACTTTCACCCATCTATTAACCGGATGAAACGATTCCAAATTTGAATATTTCGAACATTTCAGTTCTTATTTGTATTATATATTGAAATTCGAACAGAAGATAGGTAGAAACAGAAACATTTTAATTCTTATTTATATTAATATTTGTATTAAAATTCGATAACATCCCGGCCTAGTCCGGGAAGTACGTACTTCCCGGACTAGGCCGGGAAGTGCTACTTTCCCAAAGAAAAAGTGTCTGGGAAGTGAACACTTCCCGGATGGTTGCCGAAAAAGTACTTTCCCGTACCGTTTAGATCCGAAAACGGTCCGGGAAAGTTCGTTGCTTAGCAACGGACTAAAATACTAGATTAGCGTATTTTGAGGCCTGAAGTTGCTCCGAGATAGTGAGCATTCTTGAACGATTTCAGAAAAAAATATTTCAAACTGAGAATTTTAGATAGAAAATACTTAGGCCTGGTTTCACCAAAACGTTAATCTTGCTTTAGGAGATGTCCAACAATTTTAATCGGGGGTATTGCTTCCCTGGACATCATTGGTCAGTTGAATAGGCCGTAGAGCGTAGATAACGCGAACTAAGATTACTTCTAACTGACCAAAAACAGCCAATTGAGCCATACGACCGATTTAATTCAATTAATTCATTCATTAATTTAAATCTCCTACATCGAGATTAAAGTATTGGTTAAAGCGGGCCTTAGGATATAAAGTAGGGTCAGATATTTTAGTGAAACGGTGGGACAGGTATACGAGTGGTTAAAGCGCAGCTTTCTGATTATCTTTGACTGCCAGTCGAAGGTTCAAACCCTAGCGACTACAGATATTTTTCTGATGGCCTGAGAAAGTGCTAGGAATCGCACGTAAAAAGGTAAGACCTTGTTGGCTCGCACAAGTTTCGACTTCTCAGGGCTGCCGTTCGTAAGGGGACGACAGCTGGTTTACGGAAAAAAAAGTTTATACAATTTTTAAACAAGAATGTTAATTATAAATTATAAGCTAAGGAAAAGTGAACAGTGAAATATTGAAAGTGTTTGTCTGAAACGTGACGAAAAATGGAATACCAGTTACCAAGGAAATGAGTAAAAGGTGTGGTGAAAATTTTTGGAAAAGAAAGGAGTTTCTTGAAGATTGATAAGAAAAGAACGAATTTAAAGCAAGCAGAAGAATAATAATCTAAATAGAATACATATAGAAGAAAGACGAAAGTATCATTATGGTACCTGGTAAAAATAAAAGTCAAAAGCAGCCATCGTCCTTGACAAAATCCAACGGCATTTATAAATTTTTTATCTGTCGATCCAGAAACCAACATAGTCAGATACCATCAGTTTGGCAGCAGTCAAATTTATCAACGTCTATCGATTCAAAATTATTCTGAACATTAGAAGAGATTTTATTGACCTAACTAGAACATTTGCCATCAATTTCAACCTGATACATAATGTGAAACATTGACTTGAATGAAGGTATCTTCCATTTTACGAAAATATAGAAATCTAGACGAAAGTGAAATATTATAGACGGTTCATACGTTTTGATTCTGGTGAATAAAGGGCACCAGTACTAATAATATTTGTTTTAGCATTGAAAATCTTCAGCAAGTTGGTAATAATATGTTTTTTAGGAATGATAAATATAAAAATGAAAACAGTAAATAATCAGAGTTCTTTTGGGAGAACGTTTAGTAACGAACAGTCGTTATCGATCGATGATGAACCATTTACTCCCATATACATCTACTACTTAGGCTTATTATGGCAAGTACCTGTCAGAAAACAACTACTTTCCTGGCTAAGACCACGACGGGTATTGTGCTGTCTGCTTTGACCCATCCTTGCACTGATGAGAGGCAACAACCTCGAAACTAGTCTGCAGGTGGTCACCCTGTCCAAATCAAAACATAATTCTGCTAATTGGTCACAGAGGGCTCTTGCAATTGCGTCCTCTGATGCCATGAGTAACGTTGCACAAGTATCTGTTAGATTTAATTCAATACCCGTCGTGCTCTTAGCCAGGGGAGTAGTCGTTTTCTGACATGTACTTGCCATAATAAGCCCACTGTTTTTTATGACTAAATTACAATGATATTATGAACAAATGTTGATTACCACGACGAATACAACTCATGAATTTGTTTTTTAATCGGAGTACAATGAATTGAAGCTCTCAGATTCGTCAAAATGATAGACTGCTTCATTGATACAATAAAATAGCATTGAAGATTTCATGCTGTCAGATAGTTACAGATTTAGGTGCCCCATTTTCGCATACAAGCCTCGAATATGATCGAAAAGTACATCGATGTTGAGTAAAATGGAGGGAAATTTACGAGTGGCTCCTGGACCCCAATTCTCGAGTTCAGGAGAACGGAACGCTTCCATCACTGGATGCGACTGTTCACATCACCTGCAATGTTCTCGCGCTAGAAATCGGTATTCTCGAACGCATGTGATCACAGCCTCTCGAGAGAACCGTTGACACTACGTTGCCAGACAATTTTTGGTAGAAGCCTCAGATTTTCAGTGGTTGAAGAAAGAAGAGTTACAAAATAACCTATTCTGTAAATTAAATCAAATAATTATGTGTTGTGTATTATATTATTATCCACTGAGCTGAACTCTAGCTTCTTGAATAATACTAATTTCAACAAAAAACTGTATCTTCATAGGTACCTTCTACGCAAATTTTCTAACTCTTGAAGATTGTTTGAGAGTTTTACCCAGTTATTTGAAATTTATAGTTGTTTTGCATCTGTCACTTCTAAAATGCAGCGGAAGTGATTGATTGACTTATACCAGAAAAATTTTTTATCCCGTTTCTGATAACTTCCTGAAGCATAAAATCTCGAAGTTACAAGCACCTCTGACAACAAAGTTATTTAAAACTTATTTATATTACTTTTCGGTGCTTGTAGATATAGAGTAAACACTTCCATCAAGAAGCCAGTGTGGTTTTTAATGACTCTTACATTTTTCGGGGCGGACGTTCTGCTTGCCCCTCTGCTTTTGAAACAATATAAGAAACAGAATCGGTTGATAATGTCGGGAATCGTTGAGACTCCCAGCACAAAACAGATTAAAGGCCTTCCGCGCTAATGTTACTTTGGATCAAAATCCCACCTTGTAGATTGGAGAACAACTTCAAATACTGCACCTGTTACTTCTAAAGAATCCATCAATACACGAAAAATCAAGAGAACTGGACAGTAAACACCAAATGAAACGTCAGTTGGTCATTCTCAGGAGAATCAAGCGATCTCCCACAAAATAGCAGGAGAATCACGTTCCCCAGCTTTCACGCGAAGTGAATGATCACATGTGTTTGAGAATACGCTTTGATGAGTTTCAGGAGAACTGTGCCTACTTTTCTCAGTAGAACGATCTTCACCAGTTTCGAGAATAGATCCCCAGAAATATTAGACCATATGACGTCATTTTCTGTCAATTTCGAGCAATAGGTACCTATCTATCTAGAAAATGACGTCATATTTCTCTAGAGAATCAATTCCAACAATTCAAAAATTGGGTACCTGGGCAGAACATGTCAAATATTTGATTTTCCTGAACAGACATAAAAGGAGTATGTTGTCCATATTTTCACGCGAGCTGTGTTCTCCTAATTATTAATTAATAGAACCTGGCTTCGGAATACCAAAGGCTTTAGTGTTGCAGGTGGCTGAAGGGTTAAAATGAAGGTGTAATCTTGTAAGGAAAAATTGAGATTTTGACAGATTTTCCCACACAAGCCCATCGAAAGTATGAAAACTTACATCGTCACTAGACCGAAGAACATAATGGCTCGCGAGAAATTATGGGCAACATACTCTTTTTATTTCAGTTCAGTAAAATTGAACTTTCAATATGTTCTCCCCAGGAGCCACTCCTAAATTTTTCCCCATTTTCCTATTTCCTATTCTGTCACTATCTGACGGTCATTTCGTGAGAAATGTCCAACACTTCCACGAACAAGATCACTAAATCTATATAGACGTGTTCGTTTGATCAATGATTTTTTCCTTCTTCGTTCAGTGTATAATAGTCAATGGCATTATGAAAGTTTGTTTGGGTTGCCAAGTACCAAAGTTTCACTTCACTAGACCTATTTAAATCTCTGGAAAGTCCACAACGATTATCCGCTGGGAATTTCGTAGGTGATTTTTCAAGGAGAGTAGACTGAAAGGAGTAAGTACACTTATGAGGGCCTTATGATAAAATTCGACACATGAAATTTTTGATTGTCAATATTTCTGAACAATTTGAAGAAAAATATTCTTCTAAAGGTAGGATTTCCTAGCGACGTCCAGCGTTCGCGGCCCACCGCGACGTCTGGCCGTTAGTGACACATACAACGAATTTTCAATGCAACTGTTTTGTTTGAAGCGGCGCGATTCTTCGTCTCAGTGGCCGGCCGTCGTCGGCCTCGTCCCGACTGCTCAAAAACATGTCAAGACGCGAACGCCGACACCAGCAGTAACATTATTTCAATGTGAAATAAGCGTGCTGGATACTATTACAACGTGTCACAGAAATTTACCAATACAGACGACGAAATTTTCATTAATCAAGTATATGAATATCCCTGCCTTCATGACCATTCACTCAAAGACTTCAAAGATTGTCAAATTCAGGAAAATATGTGGAACGAAATTTGAACAGTTTCATCCATGGGCTGCGAGTATCAAATAAAAAATTCTTCGTTTTTTTACTTGGTTCAGAAAAGATTATTAATAGAATTGAGTTTTGTGAATAGTAGGGAGTCATGAATTCAATTAGTTTCTTTGTGTTCCTCCCAATATTTTTATCGATAAGTTTATTCAGATTATCATTATTGTCGGTTTAGTATAGTCATCATTCTCTTCTCACAGTAAGTCTCGTTCATGCCCTCGTGAATTTCGCAAATTTTTTCTATGGACATGGTTCTGCATCAACGATTGATCCAGCATGACTAGCAGCCATTTTATTTGCAGAAAAACTGCGAAATTCGCGAAAGTATACAATTCTGTAACATTAATGCTGTTAGAACATTCCCATTCATTATGACAACAAGCAATTTTCACTTTTTTAAACTGCAGTCAACCAGAACACAAAACGCACTGGGGGTATAATTTCATTACAAAAACACGGATGCCAGACGCTTCAAGCAAATCCAACAATCGTCGCGGCCCGCCGTTACTGCTGAACGTCGATACGGGCCGCGAACGCTAGACGTTGCTAGGAAATCCCACCTTAAGAAGGTTAGACTGTTTTCATTTGGTTTAACTGACTCACCATATTACTACAATTTCCAACGAGAGTTTAAGTTTCCAGACAAGAATCAAAATCAATGTGGTCCGTACTTTTCTATACACCGCATACACGATATCCAATTTCCACCCCTTTTTCCGGAAGCGTTCATCAGAATTAAAGTCAAACAGAATAATTCATTTATAATGATCCAGTTCCATTGGGAGCTCGTCATCTGGATAACAATGAGCGTAGTTCAAACACGTTTTTGTTATTTTTCGATCGAATTCATGCAACTGCGCTTCGAAATAAACTGTCATCGAACGCTCAACGTTTCAATTAGTGAACTGATGAAAGAGTTGTTATCCGCTGATTGGAGTTCTTTAATTTACTAGATCGATTTGGAGGTAGGAACATTTGTTGCAGGTTGTTGTTGATTGTCGTTGGAGTGTTCGATGTTGTGTTTGTGATGAGTTTCATAAAAATTCGCAAAATAACATGAGGAGTATTTATGCAGGGAATTCTTCGACGAGAACAGAAAATTGTTGAGAACCTTTCTGAAATAATGATATGGAGAGCAAACTTCTTCCATCACAATTCCGAGGAGTAAATGGATCATGGAATGCCCCAATAAATTGTGCTGTAGCTGACGTTAGCATCAGATTTGAAATGTGCGCTCCTGCCATTATATGGCATATTCAAGTTTGATATTAGGAAACGTCATCAGATATTCATAATATTTGTCCAATCACCACGTTTTTGAAAAAGTATGATTTATGAAAATTTAATGTTTGAGAATATATACATTCGTGGAGTCACTGTACGACACTCAACTACAATAGGGATGTACACAAAAATATAAAACTATAAAACATTATTACCTTATAAGAAAGGCGTTAGCCCAAAATCTTCATTTGAAATGGCCGCATTCGTTTGAATGCACGAAACGCTCTCCGATTTGCCTGACGTCAGCGAGTCGTGAGTCCCGCGCGAAAACGAAAACAGGTGCATTCGCTTCATAATGAACGCAGGCATTTCTGTCGAAGTAAAGCCCTAACCTTGTGTTTCCTGTGTTAATTGTTCTACTGGATATTGCATAATGGAACAGGATTTTGAGAAGGCTGATTCCCATAATTTGCCAACAGTAGATGTTTTTGGTATCTGACTTTTTAACACAGTGCGAAAACCTGAATCAACCGCAAACAACTGAAGTAAAGGCTAAACAGTAAGTGTATACGTGCATATTTCGATAATTCATTGTATGGCGGATACTAAATAGTGATCCTGCTACCAATAATAGTGATGGTAATATTGTAACAAAACGTAATCTTGAAATTCATTAAAAGTTCTCGAAGAGGACAACCATCGAATCTACATCCGGAAGCCATTAAATTCAGCATTTAGTTTACCATACCGAGAAGGGCACCAAAACCTTCGCCCATATGGTTGCTATAAAAATCGTTCCAACACAGTTTCGAGAGTTTTACGAGGGGTATTTATAAATTCGAACCAAATATTTTGTGTCCAATAATCAGTTTTCATTATGAATTCAACGTCATATTTCCGTTAATAGAATTGAGTCAAACCATAACCGAGTGTTACAGAAAGATCCATGACATAGAATAAGTAGAAATAAGATCAATTGTTTCGATATAAAGAGTTTTTTTCATAATGCGACAAATTTGCATTATGTTTTTTTTCTCGTAACGTCGGAATATCTGAGTTATTAAATATTTAATGCATAAGCCGATTGTAGAAGAAACTGAAAAAGAAATTCAATTCACTATTTAATTTTCGAACAACCCTTATATTTACTGCCTAAACGATTTCGAAACCCAAGCTAACTTGAAGGACATATATTTTATGCTTCTAAACGGCAGTTCTGTTTTAAATCTTGAGAGTGTTAGATGTTTGTTAGCAACGTGACCTTTTCTGGTAAATGATCTGTTTCAAAATATCAGTTTAATACTTTAGTAAGAATAATAACTTTTGAGTAGTTTAAAAACGTAAATGTCATGATATTTCATTCAATTCACTGGTTTCTAATTGGGTTTGATTTAATAACTTATAAATTTAAAACATCTTAGTTATTCCGGCGTTCTATTTTTTTTTCTTTCGGCATAATAAATGTTTTTGGCCGATTTCTTTGTTTTATTCAGTTGAATTGGATCTTCCATCTGGGCCTTCGGCCCAGATATTATTGATTAACAATTTGATAAATATTTGAATAGATTGAAATCCAGAAAAGTGTTGAAAATAATAATAAATAAAGTAACTTAAATAATTAAAACTAGTGTGTGTGGCAAGCTGGTAGCAGCTTCCTGATGGTTGCCGGAGATGAGATTTGATAGGTAAGTAAATGTATATTTTTCCTGATGTGTTCCTATATAAACGCTCCTATAAAATATTGAAAAAAGGCACCGCTCGGCCTAACAATTATTAGTATCAGCTGTGATGAAACTCTATTTCAACAGAATAGCGTTTTATTATAATATGCACATCTGTTCACAATCATGCTCAACTTTTATATAAGATTTGTCAGGTGAAAATAGCGGCAATAAAATAAGTTAGGTGAGGTATCACAATTTCTGATTAATAATACCTACCTATATGGCACTGTAGTGTTTATTAAAATAACATATTTTTCAAAATCAGTAGCTATTATCGACAATGTTTGATTTTAGGTTGCTTGAATTTCGTGATAATATTGGCTGAAATTAAAAAAAGTGGTAAATATTGGGTCGTATGCATAAACCTTGAGAAAATGCTTTTACTTCGATTTCTTGAAACAGATGTATACAATTTTTTGAGTTATGAGAGACAAACCTGTAGTAAAAGCATTTGCCACCTTTCTATAATTCAATAATTCTATAATTCAAACCGCAGTTCATGATTTTTGCTGATAATAATAATTGTAAAACACTATTTGGAACCTTTGGTATAGTAATGACACCTCGATAATAAGACTAAAATGAGGTTAATCTGAGATTAAACTTAGTTTAATCTTCCACTTGGTGATTGAAACAAGTGTCGAGGTGTTAAAAATAATAGTTTGGTATTGAGATAAAATTCAGTATATTTAATAATAATAATAATAATTTGAAAATATTATTTCAGTTCCACCCGGCAAAGCTACGGTGATTCTGCTATTGATTACGTCCAAGCCAAACGAATAGGGAAAAACTGCACAGTACGGGCCAGAATTTGCCCAGAACACAAAGTCAGATAAACCGTATTCTGTTACGGCTAACATTGACGAAGAAGCTGAAATCGTAACAGTTGCGTTGCAGCTCTGGGGGGATGTAAACATACGATAGCATTTTTGATGTGGTTGCACACTGTCACTGATACCGTCACTCATATGAAAACTTTCTGATAACGAAGGACTACCTGTAGTAACGTCTGCGATCTCTCTGAAGTACTACTGTCACTCTTGAAACACAAATTTTTTTTTTGTCTCTGCTCGGAACGTAATAGGCGATGTTACAAATTTTTTGAAAGCTTATGGCAATGTTACCTGGATGGCTTTGCTACGATAGTGAATTGCGTGAGCCTGGCAAGAAAAATCCATCTTAAACATTGAGTTATCGGTGACTTCGGGTAAATTTGATTTACTCGGTAGTACTAGCATTGTTGAATCATCATTATCAATTATTCAATTATTATTCAATAAAAATTCAAAATTTCAGAAATTTTCCTTTTTCTTGATCTTATTTCGCTGCTCAAACGGTGAGTGGTTGTTTTTTATCTGCCTGCCAACTGAAAATATGCGGTACTACTCCCGGCTTCATTGGAGCTTTAACTTTACTAAACTTATATTAATAATAGTTTTCCATATCTTCTGCAATCTGTAAACATTAAATCATTTAATATTTCGTTTTTTTTCTTCCTCGGATGCTGGTCCTTTCACCAGCTACACCTCAGCCTCTTGGGCTTTTTGTGTTTTCCGTGTTTGTTTTACAGCACCCACTCCGTAACTCTGGTCCCCTGTACCAGTCTGTACAGGTTCTTCAATGGTTGGCTGTTGTATTCTTCGGGAGTTAAATTGGGTTTCCCAAAAATTGTCTGTCTCTTGCGGTCTAATGCCTCGCATTCTGACAGTATATGTTTGGCTGTTTCTGTCCATTTACCACATTGTCTGCAGGAAAGTTCTCCGTTGTACAGACCCATTTTGTGCAGGTGTTTTCTCATTGGACTGTGACCAGTGAGAAGACCCGTTATTGTTCTAACTGGATTCCTGCTCAGCTTGAGTAGTTCTTCAGTTTTGTGTTTTGACGGTTCTTTAATGTATGTTTTCCCGTGGTGCATGAGGGGGGCTTCGTGCCACCTCTCGATTTATTAATCACGAGTGCGGGTTCTGGGCCAATATATGGAGTTGATCAGCCCTCTCTAGCTAGCTCATCAGCTTTTTCATTGCCCTCGATACCGCAGTGTCCTGGAACCCACATCAAAGTTAATTTGTTCTGTTCTGTGAGAACACTGAGTTCTTCTCGGCATTCCCATACCAGTCTTGATGTTACTTTCGAGTTCATAAGAGCCTTCAGTGACTCCTGGCTATCGGTGCATATTTTGATCCGTGCATTGTGCATTTCCCTCATACTGATTTCTCTCGCGCATTGCAAGATGGCGTACATCTCTGCCAGGAATACAGAGGTGTATGTTCCTAGTAAGACGCTTATTTGGGAGTTCCTCCCCTCACTGTATATTCCAGCACCAGTTCCTTCTCTGGTTTTGGATCCGTCCGTGTACCAGATCCTCTCTCCAGGTTTGCCCCTGGTATTGTCGTCTGTCCATTCCCTTCGATCTTGCAAGATAGCCTCGAAGTTGATGTTGAAGAAGTATCTAGGAGTCATGTGGTCCGTTAGTTTCATTTCAAGAATGTTGCCTCCCACTATTTCCTTTATCTTGTTGTGATCCAAACTGTTGCTCGTATTTTGTTGCCTCAGGAGTCCCACTCTTGCCTCTCCTCCAATATTTCGTTAGTAATACTTACAAATACCCTAACTCACGTTGAAATGATCTTCACAACAAAAAAATACTGTTTTTGCGGACACATCTTTTATCTTCCTTCTTACAGCAGTAAACCATTTCTTTTTTTTTTTCGAAAGATTTCGTGGAACTCTTATGAATATTTTCTCTTTATTATTTTTGGATTTGTTTAAACATCCAGGAACAAAACACCAGTTATTAGCACTCATTTTGAAACATTAATACAAACGAAATCCAGCGAAACCCACTGCTGTAAATGATCAACACATAAAAGCGCGCGGCATTATGATGCACTTCGCTGAGCGGATCGCTCACACTATCAAAGATATGACGTCATTGCTGCTAGCCTCGTGTAGGGTACGTTTTCTAGTCTCGCTGGTTTCAACCTTTTTGTTTTGCGTTTTTTTAATCACATTTTTATTTTTGAGACTTTTTGTGCTGGTAATGTGTTTTTAGACAGTAATAACTGTCGAAATGCATTATAATTAAAAATTAGTAAACAAACCTATTTTTCTGCGTATATCATCAAGAGAATTGGTCTGTGTGATATAAACTTCGATTTTCAAATGTCCCCATAAAAATAAGTCTGAAAGTGATAGATCAAAAGATCTAGTAGGCCATTCTATTGGTTGAGAGATTGTGGGGTACACAGTTGTATCAAGTAAATCAAAATACGTTTTTCCGTTGAGGCTATCGTCAATAAAATATGGACTTGTAATATGGTCTTCCAGAATCAGATTCTAAACATTGAATTTCTGGGGACTTTGTGACTGAGTTTTCCTGTACCAATGCAGTTATATGTCATATGTCCATTCATTAATTCTCGTACACTCTGCATTTTATAAGAATGGAATTTTGCTTCTATCTGAATTCAATGTATGCTGATTTCAGAAACTCAAAAGAAATAGTCCCAATGATCCATCACTGCATGTCCTAGAACTGTAACAGCGATCCCTTGATTTTTCATGGGCATATCCAGTTCATTTTTTTTGCACATAAACTCAATCATCGATTGTATCACGTACTGATGTGATATGGTTTTTCTCTGGATGAATATCATTGAAAATTCGACCTGTAGCTCTGGCACATCATCAATTTTTAAAATACGTAGCTACAATTGATATTCTCACTTGTATAGTTCAAACCATTTTCAAAACTTTTCAAATGATTGAATGAAGTTAATCTAATACATCAATATTGTCGCGACTAGGGCTACTAGGGTAGCATCCTGAGCCTTATACTAAATGCGACTTGGGGTGTAGCTACAGACGGTAGCTATTGAAACTCAGGGGGTAGCAAAGGAATATAAACATTTATTGTACAACAACAGGGGTAATGGGGAAAGTTATATATATACATTGTGGAATAAGGGACATTCAATAATAAAATATGGGATACAAATAAAACTCTTACCTAAACCTATCACTAAACCAATACTTACAGCTAAGGCCAAAGGGGCCTAGCCTATAAGGCTAACAGAGCGCTAGGGCTCTCTCATCTACAGGAGTCAATTACTAACTATATCCTCAATCTATTCCTTTTGTATTTATATAAGGAAATATGTTTTGTTCATTCGGACAACGATTTTAGCTCGTCACGCGACTTCGCTAATTTCAATGTCGGTCACATATGACAATGAACTTCTATATCGTGGACGAATTAATAAACAATAAGATGAATGGATCAATGCACTAAAATAATTCAAATTCAACATTTACGACATATGCCCACCTTCTAAGAAAGCTGGACCCCAGCTTTAAAATACAAACACGACCCTACGAAACCTTTATACAAAGCAAGTGCCCTATTCTAATAATACTGAAATAATTACAAAAAATATATTTTTCTGGATCCTATTACGTGGTACACACACCGCGACGGGATCTGGTCCTGTTGATACCATAAGTTTCTTCAGCTCTGGCATTTCTACAGTATTCCGTATCCGGTAACACAGCTCGAAACAGAACGGGACTGCATCGTTTGGCACCCTGGGTACTGGCTATCGACACGTATTCAGTGGCGGGACTGGCAGCTACGGTAGGCGTTACCAGCGCTACCTCATTCTGGGACTGCAAGTATTCGGAATCACAGCATCTGGAACAACCTTCGGGGCAGTTGCAGGAACATCAACGGCAATTATCTGGTGTCTCTTCTGGGTACCATTGGTTCAGAAAGCTGAGTCGGCTTGGGAGTTTTCGACCTGGATATTCTTCTGGCGTCCTTGTCTAACTCACGTTTCTCCATCCTCCATTTATGTCTTCAGGAGAAAGCATCTGGATTACTCAATTCGTCCAGTGCTTCACTCCTCTGTACAGCCTCTCCATCTTGATTTGCTGTCGACCTTTGAAATCTTTCATTCCCGATACTTCCTGGAATTCTTACCGGAATCACGTTCAGAATCCTCATTCCACTTCTGGGGAAGGAAACATCTGGATTACTCAGTTCGTCCAGTGTTCCAACCCTTTTTGAACCATTTTGAATATCGCAGCTTCTCACTTTCAGTTATTGCCAGCCATGTTGGGTGTCAAAATTCTATTCTCGAAATGCCAGACTGGGTACTCGGTTGTCCTGATCTCTTCTCTCCAGGATTGTGTGTGTACCATAACCGAGAAACAAAACAAGATGCAAATAAATACATAACTATATCAAATAACTAATCAAAATATAAACCATTACAACTATTACTATTTCCCATTTTTTTTTTCATAATTATATTTATTACGATTAGTTTTTTTTTTCAGCTTCTATGACTGATAGAAAAATTCAAAAAAATTTTTTTTTGTTACAGGTTAATCCTTAATAATTCTACTCAAAAGAAAATTCAATACAAAATATTATATTCTATCTAACCAATAATTTTCAAACTTC
Organism: Chrysolina oricalcia; assembly: GCA_944452925.2. NCBI lineage: Eukaryota > Metazoa > Arthropoda > Insecta > Coleoptera > Chrysomelidae > Chrysolina > Chrysolina oricalcia. The sequence continues at coordinate 36,756,397 of OX101827.2, forward strand.
AATTTAAATGACCAACAATTTTTTTCCAATCTTGAGATAAAAATGACCCGTCAAATATTTCTTATCGAATGAATATCTCCATAAACTTGAGCCATATAAAAACGCTTTATTGCCAAAAACAATCAGTCGAAAATTTGTAATCAAACAGTTTATTGTTTTCAAAACACTCACGATCAATTATTCTCATAGTTCATTTCGAATTATCAACAAATATTTCACATTAATAACAAAAGGAAACCGTCGAATGTTTCTTACGACAAATCAATTGACTATTTACTGGCCATATAAAACGCTGAATCGCAAACGTATTACTCGACTTTGTTTTCACAACACAATTGTTCATCACATTTCATTCAATATTTTCAGTATTGCATTTTTCGATCAAATTCCGAATATATTTATAGGATACCGACAATGGGAGTTTTAAGGAATTCAACAAAAAAAATTAAATCTTTCGAGAAAATCGAGATGGCCAAAGTATTATTTATCAATTTGGGAATATTATTCAAAACACGATTGTTTGTTTTGACCCATTTCATTATTTACTATTGCAAATTACGATATACTTTTGAATATTCATGCTTCTTGTAAATGAGAAATTGATTTTGTATGATTCAGAAAAAATATCATTTGAGGTTTTTGGGATGGCTAAATTACAATTTATCAATTTGTGAATGTTAGATATCATTTCACGCCTCCTGATCACCATCTTGAGTGTAACACTGGTATGTCATCAATTTGGTTAGGACAGTCATACAAATCTTCAATCACATTATATCACAAATTTCAAATTAGCAATTTAGACCTCTTTATTACCTTTATGACACACATAATTTCCATCTATTAAATGTTCTGTTTTGCAGTTCAAGTACATACTTTAAATTTCGTATTCACACTCCTTACAATTCCTCATGACTCATTCATACAAAGACGTTTCTCCGTGCAACTGTTTCTCTCATACATCGACATCTCACATCGCAATTCACCTATTTTCTCGGCAACACATCGAGAAAAAACAACATCATTCACCAATGATTCTCTTGGAAACCCATCAAGAGCGTGTATATCACTGTATACCATTTACCAAAAAATCTCAAAACTCTTGGCAACACTTCAAGAGTAAGATACTACAGATAGACGCTCAATACCACTTTGAGGATTTTCTCCCACGTCACTCCTGCAAACTCCTTCACAACAGCCTCTTCCGGCCGTCATTCAATTCTTCTATAACTCCGTTATAGACATAGGTAACCTATTACCCTATAAATATTCTCATATCACGATATTCCATTAAAAAGTCGATCATACACCAATTGCACCAAATATTTCGAAGGCGTCATGAGCATAATTCCAAGAGCATGCAAAGCAGAACATATTTAAGCAAAAAAAAATCAAAAACATCACAATGTCATTTACAAGTGAAGCAATTCAAAATTCAATTAAAAAATATGACCCTATTCTTGTCAAAAAAAATTATTCACTTTAAGTGTGTTTCAAAAATACCTTCATCCCTTTCATATAACTACTGTCACTCAAAACCATAATGCACAACAATTGAGGCAAATTCCTCATCCTCAAAACTTTCAAGGAAGACTCAAAAAAAAAAATCCAGGCAAATAACCAGCTTCCATATTTCATTCTTACTCAACATTTCTCAACATGCCCTTTCATTCGGCATTCATCTATATGTTTCTCCACAGTTTTCTCAATAGAACTCGCATTTTTACACAGTGACACAGACTTCTCATGAAGGTATTTTTGACATAAATTTTCTCACATTAATTCATACAATCACTTCGCTACTTTCCATTCTTTCATTGTCATTCTATTATTTTTTATACTTGCAAAACTTTTCATAGCCGTAGTGTTTTTCTTCCTTCCTTCTTGCCGTCGTTGACGGTTCCTGCTATGTAAAAAAAATCATTATCTATTAAAACCAACAAAATAATTATTTTCATTTGTACCGAAGATGAACAGTTTTCATTTATATCCTTCTCCTGGATATATGTTTAAGGTTTGATAATATATAATACACGAAATAACCGAACATCCATAGTATACCTGAGTCGGGACAAACTCAGATAAACTCATTTTGATTTTTCCGGAATTGTATACCTTTTCTTCAGTTAGGTATGAAATTCCTGTGACAGGGAAAATTCATAAAACTAGCAAAAACTTTCTCATTTCTATAACACACGAAAACAAGTCACTAAAATTAGGCCTGAATACTCAACATTTTGAATATTTGTCCAAATATTCATGAAACTTTTATATTAGTAATACTACACAACACGAAAAAAAAAACCTTTGCTCTATAAGGACCAAAAAAATATTACTCCAGATTCACCCATTTCTATGTTCACATTATTATTTTCCTGGCTTAGAGGAAGATACCGTGAAACATTTTGTACATAATTCTGAATAGGGTTAATTAAGACGAATCAACCTCTAGGACGAGCAAAGCCCATCCATCATAGTCCTTAGGCTGTGGTTAGGGTGAAACGGGGCAGGGTGGGGTTAATTATGGAGAATTAACCCCCCGGGACAAGCAAAGTGCTTCCACCATAGTCCTGGACTATGGGTGGAGTAATTATGGGGCTGGGGTTAATTATGACGAATCAACCCCCGGAACCAGCTAGACGCCTCCACCATAGTCCTTAGACTATGGTTAGCGTAGTAAGAGATGGGGTAGGGTTAATTATGAAGAATTAACCCTCCCCGGGACCAGCTAGGCGCATCCACCATATGTCGCGACTAGGGCTACTAGGGTAGCATCCTGAGCCGAATAAGAGGTTGTTTCCCTTATACTAAATGCGACTTGGGGTGTAGCTACAGACGGTAGCTATTGAAACTCAGGGGGTAGCAAAGGAATATTAACATTTATTGTACAACAACAGGGGTAATGGGGAAAGTTATATATACATTGTGGAATAAGGGACATTCAATAATAAAATATGGGATACAAATAAAACTCTTACCTAAACCTATCACTAAACCAATACTTACAGCTAAGGCCAAAGGGGCCTAGCCTATAAGGCTAACAGAGCGCTAGGGCTCTCTCATCTACAGGAGTCTATATCCTCAATCTATTCCTTTTGTATTTATATAAGGAAATATGTTTTGTTCATTCGGTCAACGATTTTAGCTCGTCACGCGACTTCGCTAATTTCAATGTCGGTCACATATGACAATGAACTTCTATATCGTGGACGAATTAATAAACAATAAGATGAATGGATCAATGCACTAAAATAATTCAAATTCAACATTTACGACAATATACCAAAGCTTGACCAAAGATATGCATAGGTATAAAAACACATGGGAACATTATTTTAAATCCTTACCTTCCAAGCTATTACGTCTGGAAGATTGCTATTTCTCAATACAGTGACGTACCCACAGTGATTTAGAACCAACAAATCATTATCGTCAGCAAATGTCCGTCAATAATTTCAGAATACTGTGAAAATCGCATATTTATCAACCATCGCAATAATCTTCATGATCATAACGGATAAAAGTACCATGACCTTCTCGATACAACTCTGAACCATAAAATTGCTCAGCTACTCAGAATACTTCTTGGAATCAGCTACCTACCTAACGAAATGGAGGTGGAAAAGGTGAAGGACCTTTTGTTGGACCGGTACTCAAGTTTCAGATGACAATTTTTATGGGAGATGGATTGGAAGACGAGGATCAGTATAAATTGGCCTACTAGATTTCCTGATTTATCACCTTTACACTTTTTTTGTTGATGTTCATGAAATCTAAAGTTTGTTTCATTTGTAGGTAGATGCGTATGCCGAGCAGTGAATCTAAAAATGTTGACAAATGTGTGATTATATTTCAGAAAATCTCTTAAACTTCTTTATATTACTGAATGGTTGAACTCTTCAAGAGATGATATCATTTTGGGTTATGGAGAAAAGTATCATTTTGAATCACATCTAATTTTCATTTAAACTTCCATTACAATTGAAGATTCCATATTATACATAGAGAGTATCATTGGTTCAAATAGAAATTCAAGGATGCCGCCTGCATCGAAGCTGATGGCTCTAATGGAAGCCGCGCACTGTTCATTTCAGCGTAAAAGTAGATCTACAACGGTACAGACAGATTTATGAAAAACAAAGTATCACCTGAAAGTTTGTTCTCATTCACCTGAAACTCCAATTCAAATCTTGTGGAAAAAACCTTCAATCTATTAAGACGTCGGACGTCTGAAGCGGATGTAATCAAATATATCAGTCTGGATTCGCACAGATAGTTTCATTGGGGTATCCTAGAAAGCCATAAAGCTTTGTGACCGCAGACATTCGTTGTCGTAGAAGGCCATCAAGATAACAACCTAATATCGTTATAAATAAACATCCTTTTCTAATAAGCTGAATTATATTCAACTCGGATTTCGGCTCGCAGCAATAAAACCACACTTAGCGAAGACAAACTTTTCCGCAAATCTCATTCCGACGAGATAAAAACAATTCTGTTTTCAATACACTCTTCTCTACTTTAGAATAATACCGAGCACGAACTCCTTTATGGGCCAAATTGTAGTTTGCAATCCGCCACAAATCAGTCGCCGGATATACGCTCTCCAGTTTATAAACTATAGCCTGGCGGCACAGAGTTGAAAAACTTAGAAAACCACTCTCTAGAAAACATCGACTAACTTAACTAGAATATTTGTGATCATTGTTTCAAACTCATTTATCATGAAGAATTCAATATGTATTTTTCTGAGTGATCATGGAAAATCTGAATTCTGATAGGTGACATCAACATTGATGACCAAAATGAACTGATCCCGAATACATATCTCAACACGCCTATACCTCATATATAAATGCAAAAACTAGTGTTTCTCAAGTTAGCCAAACGTGTTAACATCATATTTTCTTGAAAATAGACAATTCTGTAGATGCAAAAGAATGTACATCATTTATTTTTTCGATAGCTATTACTGATCACTACTATACTACTCAACATCGCATAAAAATATAAAAAGTGGATATGACGATTTCAAAAACAAATCACCAAGATAGATTATGAAATTGACATTGACATAGCTTTCAATAATTTTCAGAAACAGTTGATGTATCATCTGGAAAAATGTACTAATAGTCCAAGATCCCAGGGCCGTCAGACATTACTTATTTTTAAACGAACGAAATGTGTACGATTGAGTAGTATTAGTATGTTCGCATACCTACCTGCTAGCTTGTCCAGATGACCATTCTTCAGATATTAGGGAATCAAGGTACGTGAAAACACTACTCATTTAAAGAGAAACATTCTCAATTGAAAATTGAATCAATACATGACTCCTCTGGAAATGGAAAAACCCTACGATAAAATTGAAGTTACTTTTTTGTAATATCTAACAGAAAACATGAATCCCTTCCAAGAGAGGTTATCTTGTACGATGGAAAACAGCGACTAAATTCCAACTTTCAGTCGCAGATGATTCCACAACTGACTTTATGAACATCCTGTTAATATTTTCAATGAAATCAACACTACTCATTTAGTTGAATTGCCAGAATACAGAATTATTTCTATAACACATGGTGGATCAGTGGAGAATCAAGCTACCACCCCGGAGCTCCGAGTTCAAATCTCGTCTGAAACAATTTTTTTTCTTTTTTTTAACCCAGCAGGCGCATCACACTAGGGTTAGCCATCTCGGTTGGAAACGGCTTCGACTCTGGGAGGATTTTTGTTCAAAAAGAAGTTTAAAAGGAAGCAGAATTTTGGTAAATGAAAGATTTTGTTAAGATCCCAGGTCATATCCCAGGGCTTTCAGACATAACTTATTTTTGAAAAGATGAAGACTTAAATTTGTACTGCGGTAACCATACTGCTCCTTTGCAAAAAGTTCTTCATCTTCAAAATATGAAACTATCCTAGATTTCAGTAAACATTCAAAAAAATTTGAAAAAACAGGAAGCACTGAAATTGACCTAATTAAGTCAACTACGTTAAGGTCGTTTGTTTTAGGAATCGGTATTACTTTTGCAATTTTCATATGGAGCTCATTGTATTCAACATGATTACAACGCTTCGCAGAAAATTTTTCGCTTTCCATCAAAACTTCCTTTGACATTTCGTATGAACTTGAGAATTTTCTCTTAATTGCAATCATTTATTCAACTTACTTTAGTGTGTGTTCGAATCTTTCAACTGAACTTTAGACCTCTTTTTCCTAACCTAACCTTTTGCTCTGAAATTTGGTATCCATAAGTAACATTTATGACAAAATGCGATAATATATTACCAAGTCGGAATCCTCTCCTTCTCGAAACACATTGCGAAATGTCACGAAAATAGCACGCCATAAAATAGTGATAAGTATTAGATTATCTCTATATTAATTGAACATAATTGGGCGCTTTGTGAGTTGACAAAGAAAAATAGAAATTAACGAAACATTATGGATGAATAAGATGATTACTCATATTTCGGACGTCCATCATCTTAATGGTTGAAAGATTTCTATCTCTTTCAAATTTTTCACAACGTTCCAATTGCTTCAATCCGCAATAGTCTTCTGGTGAATAATCACAAAATCAGATGCTACGCGACCTTTTATAGGTCTATAATTAAAGTATGAATAAGAGTATATATTGTTTCCTGGCACAGATGACACCCCGTATGTTTTGATGCTCAGGCATTTCATACAATTTAATACATTTCAAGCTAGCCAAGTTAGGCAGTATTTTGAAACCGTTCACTTCCACCACTGCGTAAATTAATTTGAACAATTATTACACTTAAGAACGAGTTTGAATATTACCCTATCGGACTCAGTGTCCACTGAAGTGGACATACTTTTTGATATCAACCATATTATCTATCAAGAATATTTTATTCCTGGAACCGTTTTGGCCAATCACAAATATTTTCGTTAAAACTACTGGCATTATTTATGATTCCATATTCAAATTTATAGTACGCATTCGTTATCTTATATTATCAATAGTTATGATGGATTATATTTCAACGTCCATTGAAATGAACAAAGTACTTGTTGAAGATTTGATTTATTCAATATTTCTTACCAGCTTGAGTTGACGGTAAAAAATTATTATCCAGACGACGAATTAATACAGATAATGGAGAGTGGTGAGAAGTTGAAACTTTAGGAGTTCCCTAAATCATTAAGGATTTCAGAAGAGTGTCGCCAAACATCGGATTTTCTATAAAGATCATCCGAAACGTGGACGACATTCGTTGGTAGGAGTCAAAGAAAATTGTGCCACTGTTGAACCAAACCGTTGATTATGACGAATATGGCCATTTTGCTGAGTACGACAAGACGATGGAAGTAGGCCGCTGTAAGCTCGAAGGTTGTCCAAAAAAGAAACATATATTTTGTAAAAAGTGTGATGTAAGTACAAGTTTTTCTGGTCAATGGATAGTTTTTATGATTTTATAATAAATAGTTATGTTTCCTAAATATAATGAAGGTGTTTACTCACTTCCTGAATAAATTTTACATCGTGAAAGTAACTTTGTCCATTTTAATGGACAATCCATATTTTGAGAAAAAAAATCTCGTTTTTCTTTTTCTAAAAATCTTTTAAAATACCAATAAAAACAACTCTCAGGATTATTTTTTGGTAATCTCCTGCGTTGGTAACCGAAAGGGTCAATAGTCGGTTAGATTGCATTTTTCAGGACTGTTCTACTCGCCTATAACAAAACAATGTTGGGTACTTCGCCACAGCTGCCTTCATTTATCTTGATTTTGGGTTGATTCGATATATATCTCCATTCCGAAAAGTATATTTGACGTTGCACATATTCATTTTCATTACTTCTGTGTGGAAATGACGGATACAAGAGAATTATGAAACAGGATTGATGCACGATGAGTTTGGAGTTGAAATGAGATGAATAATTGAGGTTCACAAACAAATGGTGTTTTTGGGGCAATCTCATTAACTTTCTTCCATCCAATATTTTTTTTCTCAGTAGAATACGAGATAACTTCCTTCAAGTGAGACCTGAGGGCTGGATTTCTGTTTCAATAGATTGCAGTTTAACTTGAAAAGTATTTGTCATTATTCCAATCAAAACATAACAGTACATGGTTTTACTAATTATTGAGATTATTGGCATTACACAAACCTGAAGAACTGTTGAATCAATGCAATGGAATATTAAGGAGCATATACTATCAGTTTTACAAGTAATTGAACATTCAAAAAAATTTATTTCATAAATTATTTCCGCGAAATTCTACCAATCTGTACCACTCCACTTTGAGCCGAAATTGCCTTCTACCAGAGATTACGATCAAATAAGTTGAAAACTTGTCCATGATCATGTGAAATTATTCATGAAATAATCTTATATCAAAATACACAAACATGATGAATACCTATCCATGATATATACATACAAAGAAAGAAAAATAGCGAAATGAACTCGAATGTAGTCCTAAATTACATTGATCACATTTTGTTTAAATAAAAACAAAACAAAAAACAAAGACCTACCTATTGAAACATCAATATTCGAAATTATTTCACATACATAATTTTCCAAATTTTCAGAATTATCAATCAACCAGTATTTGATTCAATTTTTGAATCCCGAAAATCTAGTTTTTTTTTGGTAGAAACTGGCAATTCATTATGAATCTTTTTCCCTGTATTGATGGTATGTTGTTGCATCGAAGTGGTAGAGAACTCTTCAGTTGATATCCAACCATCCATTTTATCCTTTGTTTCATACATATGCTGTATACGATTGTCAATTTCTGAAGTTTTCCTTATGTAAGCTGTCGATGCTTTATAAAATGATTGTTTAACCGATAAAATTTTATATTGTTCAAAGATAATTTTAGAAGAAAAGTCAAACGGTTTTTAGAAACTAATGTTTATGGTATACTTTTGAATTGTTTATATAATAATATTCCTCCTTAACCTATTATACCATAGCCCAAGATACACTGAAAGAGATTATAATAAAAACTTCGGTTCGGTTCAGTAACACTGTTTTTAATTTTTTTAGGCATGAAATAGTATGGATATTCAATTTTTCACTTTTTTGGTTGTATATTCTCATTTAACAAATCATTGATATAAATCAATAATAAAATAGGTCCTAGAACTGACCCTTGGGGAATACCACATTTCACTTTTCTAGAATAATTTTTAATACGATCAATCTGAAGGTTTATGTGCACTTTCAAATAGTTTTACGCAGATTCCTCTTATGCTTTCTTCAAATGTGATATTCCAATAGTTTTCTCTTGATTATCCAACGATTTATAAATAGTTTCCGTAACATTGAATATTGGATCCAAAGACGATAATAAAACATGATTCTAGATTTTATAGTCTAATTAAAATGCATTTCTCTAAAGTTTTGGCAATGTTATCAATTAAAGAAATAGGTTGATAATCATGAGAATATATTTTATCTTCTCCTTTATATATTGCAGTAATAAATGATTTCTTCAAAGATTTTGGGAAATTACTGAAATAGTCGAATATTAACCACAATCTGATACTACATGCATAAAATTCGATACACATATTTATGTGTAGTGCCGACGAACATTAAATATTTGCCAAATCTTACATCAATCTTACAGCAAAGCCAAAGAAATAGTCGTTTTACCTACCGCTTAAGGAATTGGATAAGTTTTCCTAGTTCTTTTGAAATCGCATCTATCAAAAGATGTTGACGATGTGGATAACGGAATCCGACTCTTTCACAAACGGCTGTGCTTTTTCCTTTGTCATTGTAAACTCGCCTTTATTAGCTTGTTCAGAAATAGTTTGGAGGGTTTTATCGGGATCTTGGCCTTGATATTGCTCGGTGTTGGCTGGCGCAATCCATATCCAATCCCGGATTATTGTCGATATTGCCTTTCGTAGCATTTTCGTCCATTCAATATATGTCACCTATTCATCAAACGGGATGAATTGTTGGTACTTATTATTATAATAACGGAATTTCAATTTGGAAAGAAATTAATTTTTAGTCTCAAGTTTCCACTCCAACGAGGAAAACAAATTAATCCACGGTACGGCTTACTGTTCAACAAACGTTGAAAAATTATTTTTGAAAAAACACAAAGAAATTCCCTTGAGGAAGCTACTTCTACTACACGTTCTTGACTACTACTCATACTTCGTTTTTCACAAACTGCATTTAAAAATCACGACATGTCCTCGAAGAAAGTAATTCACTTTTTGCAGGAAAAATGTCTGGAAGTTCTTTTTCAAAAATAGTGTATCCTATCTGTTTTTGCAGAACTTTGATATATGACTCCACATGTTATTGAAACGGTGACCGACCAAAGTATGGAACAGATTCATTTAAAAAAAAATTTCAATTCCTCAAGTGGGTGTTTATGACCACGTTTTTATCAACTTGCTTTCTTGTCCGTCTGTTCATTCGTTTGTTTGCTTGCTTGCCTGTTTGTTTGATTGTTTGTCTGTTTGTTTGTTGGTATGATTGTAATATGTTATTTGATGGTTTGATTGTTTGATTGTATGATTGATTGTTTGATTGTTCAATTGTTTCATTATCTCAATGTTTCATTATTTCATATTAATTCATTGTTTCACTATATTGACTGTTTGAGAGTGTTTGACTGATTGATCATTTGCCTGTTTGTCTGATTGTAAGCTAGAGACTTTAAACATAATCCAGAACTGGATGACAATGCAATATTATTACAAAATATCTTAATAATATAATACTTATAATAATTGTAATGAATGAATGAAATGATAAAAAATACAAACCATACAAGACACCATTCACCATAAATAGTAATGAAAAACATAATTATTGTGTAACATCTGCATATCGATGAGCATATATTGAAAATAGGACAGAGGAAGTTATCTCGACTGTACTAATAGAAATAATGGATTGTTTTATTGGGGATGCAGTCAGAAGATGGCCACTATTAAATTATAACCTTTATTAGTGCCCAAGCTTTCAAAATTCTTTAGTCCATTGTCAAAGGCATCTAAAAAACGTCTGGTGAAAAATTGGAAATACTCAAATATTTCAATCTTCTACTCATGAGGTTCAATCTGGAAGCAATGCAGGTATAAAAACGTTGAAAATGTTCCTGATGAAAAAAACGCAGTGGAATAAAATCATGTAAAAAAATAATGTTTGAACTGGACATCGAAATATCATCATCTGTGTATGAAGGGTAAAATCTTGATGATATACATACTAACATATAAAGAATTATAAAAAAATTCACAACCAAATTATTATATAAAACGTTGAAAATTCATTTATATTATTCTTTCTCTCATTCACATTCTGTTCATCATTCTGTATATGTCAGTATATGATTCAACAAGATTTCACCCTTATATACAGAATACAAAATTTTGATATTGAGTTCAAACACAATTTATTGATACAATTTTATTCCTCTGTTTTCTTTCAATATTTTCAAACTTGTTTTGCTTCAAGATTGAACGTCCTCTGACTGATCCCCAATAAAAAATTAAATCATTTTCATTGATAGTGAGTTGTCGAGTTCATTCATCATCAATAATATGACATATAATTCATGATATGTAAAATAAATGGTCCAGGGACGGTAGAGCGTTCGCTTCTCAATCAGAGGGGCGTGGATTCAATTCGCAGCATAGCGACTTAGCTTATGTATGGCATCACACGTCAAAAGGTGGAGGCTTTGTCTTCGCTGAGACTTCTGGGGGTTATCGTTGGGGGTGCAGCAGGTTGACGAAAAAAAGGAGTTTAGAAATAACAAACAAATTTGTTAAAATTGTTATTTCCGTCAACCAATTGCACCCCAACGCGCAATCCTCGGAAGTCTTCGAGAGACTTGTGTGAGCTAGGGAAGATGGAGCCTTTACCTTTCAACGTGTGATGCTATGTACGAGACCGATGACCATGCGAAGATTTGAACCCTCGACCCTTCGCTCCAAAGGCGAACGTTCTATCAGCACGGCCACCACGGCCCATTTAGAACAAATATAAAATACGTTAAAGAGATGAGAAAGCGGAGTGTCACTAAGTGCTGTTTTTCATCTCAACCGTCCTTTCAGGACTAGTTTAGAGAAAAAAAGAAAAAACAGGAAAGCAAATAAAATGTATCTAAAACACGCATGCAATACAACGTTTTATTCACAATCACATTCATTTAAAATCAGAATCGCGGAAATTTTTCATCAAAAAATGATTTGACGTTTTGCTCTGACAGCGGCTGTCACCTCCTCAAAAATCATTGAAATAACATTAAAAAATATCGGGAGGTGTTGAATGGTTGCTATGTATTTTCGATTGTTCATCGACTCCAGTTGTAAAAATTTGTGAAAATAAGTAAAATGTGATTGACATTCAAGATTGTATTTTTCATTATTCCACTAGTGGAATAAAGTAATTTCATTATTCCACTAGTGGATAAAGTGGTACTTTATACGGTTCATAAGTGTGGATAAAACTTCAATTATAAGGTGATTGTAGATAAATATAATTATTACCTACTTTACGTTACTTTTCGAAAATGAGTGTACTTGATGACTTGTTCATTTTGTGGAAATTCATGGTCACTTCAACGAAATGAATGAAAGACACTGTTTTATAATTTCCACTAAGTGATTATTTAAATATTCACTACCAGTTTCTGGTTTTATCCCATTCTGATTCTGATTATGACTTTTGACAACCCGAGTTATGTTTTGAGATATGTCCATTTTTCTGAAAAAATTACCGCTATAGCAGTTCACGAAAACACGTGTTGCCCGCAAACCGTTCAAAATTAGGAAACCAAATTCCTAAAGCAGTTAGCTGGTAGTCCAGGCTAACACCTGATGTCCCATCGACGGTCCCAATTTATACCATATGGGCGCAGGCGATCTTCGAATGCCGCATTATAAAATGGTGAAAAACTCAAATTTTTCAACCATTCAAAATAAAATTGAATTTTAGGATGACTTATTTCAGCAATTCGTATACCCAAGTTCAACCTCTATCGAGTTATTCAATAAAAATCGAGAAATGGCTCACCTTGCCAAATGATTCTGTGTGTAATTGCCATGGAAACAAAAGAAAATTATAATAATTTGATCAAAACCATTGCACAATATTGCCAGACCACCATTGTTGTTTTAACATTGTATTATTCTACAGGACATAGATTGCGTAGCACGTCTGATTTCGTTGGGACCGAGACCGTCAAAAGTCTCAACTCATCTATATTGTGAACCGAATCTTTTACCCTATCCAAATATAAAAATCTAAAGGGGTAAGATCTGGAGATCTTGCAGGCCATAGAAAGGGTCCTCGATTTCCCCACCAACGGTGCTCGAACATGGATGTCAATTTGGTATACACAGTTCGTGTATTGTGGGGCGGTGCCTCATCCATCTGGTACCGTGAACGTGTAGCTCTAGCCAGTGGCAAATTGTCAAGAAATGTTTTTACCATGATTTGAAGAATTTCTACGTATATGTCATTATTCAAATTTCATCGAACGTAAATTAGCGTACTTCTTGGTTTATTACCAAACGAAGATTTATTCGAAATTATACTTGATTTTCAACTTCGAACACCATATGTGGATTTTCAGGAGCCCAAAAATGTCGATTGCGCATATTGTAAACTCCCTGCTGATAAAACTTTGCCTCATCAGTCCAAATAATGCTGTCTAAGAATCCGGCGTATTCTTAAACACAACTTCGTTTGGATAATTTTCCATATTGGAATCAATTTTATTTGAGAAATAGCACGACTCGTTTTCACACTGACCGAATATCATCTTCTTATTCACAGTTATTTTCTGTTTCCATTGCATACTTGAATAAACACAGAAGCATTCGGGAAGATGAGGCAGTTCTTGATTTTTATTGAATAACTCGATAGAGGTTGAACTTGGGTATAGGGCAAGCTGAAATAACTCATCATTATATTCAATTTCCTTTTAAATGGTCGAAAAGAAATGGTAGGTGCTATTTGAAAAATTTGAGTTTTTGATAGATTTATAATGCGACATTCGAAAGTCGGCTTCGCCCATATGGTACAAAATGGGACCGTCTATGGGACATCAGGTGTTAGTCTGGACTAACAGCTAACTGCTCCATCAATTTGGTGTCCTAATTTTGAACGGTTTGCGGGTCACATGTGTTTTGGTAAACTACTGTAGCGGCAATTTTTTGCGAAAAATTAACATATCTCAAAACTGTAATAGAAAAGTAAACATAACTTAGGTTGTCTGAAGTTATAATCAGAAGGTCAACCGAACCATGACAAAAAAATTGGGTTTTCATTTAAAATAAGAAAGTTGGTACCGACTTTTGGCATACCCTGTATAGTTGTGGTACTGATAACATTTGAGGTAAAACGCACATGATCAATTATGACTTCTTATGCACGACCTATATAAATCACGCTGAATATTGTCACACTATGATATTATTTAGAATATTTGAGATTCGCAGAGTATCATTTTGAGCAATCTTGGCAAATCTTGATCAAGATACAACTGCCTCAAGGTATTTTAGGAAGTCTGGCAGAGATAGCTAACGTCTGGTGAAACTTACCTCGGGGTCATTATCTAAGAAGACATTTCCTTCGTGTTCCGAATAATATAAACAACTGATTTCTTCGAATTCAAGTTCATTCTACTGATCCAACCAAAATCTGTTGTCTGACACTATGAAACAAGGTCATTGATCCATTCCACCAAAATCACTGGTCTCGCGCTATGAGACAAGATCATTGATCGATTTTACTAATGTAACCGAAATCTGTTGTCACACACTATGAGACAAAATCATTGATCCATTCTACTAATCTGACCAATACCTGTTGTCTAAAAGTGTGAGACAAAATCCATTCTACTAATCCAACCAAAATCTGTTGTTTTATACTAAGAGACAAGATCATTCATCCATTTCACTAATTTAACACCATGAGCATTGTTTACACAGGGCAATTCAAATTCGACCCCCACCATTGGGATCCCCAAAACTACAGGAGATACGTCGAAGCTTAAATTGGGGCAAAGTTGCGTATTCTGGTGCTTAACAAAATACTGTTTTGAAACTTGGAAAATTCCGAGTATTTCCGGAAATATCGGAAAAAAACTGAAAATCGGAATTTTCGTTTTTATTTTTTTCTATCGTTATTTGACAACATAGCTCAAAACCAAAAGTACATTTTCATTGATACTTTTTTTCAGCTACACGCTTTCATTTTCAGATTTACTATCCGACGTTTCGTCTTCTGGCATTCATCATCAACTTTTTTTTCTGTTATGGGCGCCATATTGTTTTTTTATACAGAAAAATAGTGATTCTCATTCTGATTTCATTGATGTATAATTTGTTATGATTTGCATTTCTGAAACCACAGATATTAAAAAAAAAACAACTTCATCTGAGATGGTCATGACTCCATCGAAATATTTTGTTTAATAAACACTAGTTGTCAGAACTCATTAAACATAATAAGTTTGCACAAATACTTCAGTCGAAATGTCCTCATTCTCAAATAAAGAAAAACGAGATATGATGAAACTTTATTATAAATTTGATAGGAATAGTACGAAAACAGCACAAATTTATTTTGAATTATAACAGCCGGATAGAACATTATTCGGAATTTTGGACAAACACTTGGCTGAGTACGGTGCGTTTCAAAAACCAAGAATGAAATATGGAAGCAGAATGGAACAAAATATTAGACGTAACTTATTAGCCGAGGTAAAATAATTGTTCATTCCATATTCGAAGAGGTATAATTATTTTTGGTACTTTTTTAGATAAATGCAGATCCTTCCAAATCAACACATCAAGTCTCGGCAGAAATGGATCTGCTACAGACGAGCGTTTGGAGGGAATTAAAAAAAAGTGGTTTGAAATGTTATAAGATACTTATTTCACAAAAATTACATCCAGGTGATCCTGAGAGAAGGATGGAATTTTGTAGCTGGCTCTCGAATAGGGTAGACCCTACAAACTTCTTGAAAAACATTATTTGAACCGACGAAAGTACTTTTTCTAACTGTGGTGTTTTTAATAGAAATAATTTGGAGTGAAAATAATCCACGAAACTTTAGAGAAGTCAGACCACAAGTTCCGTTTCGTTTGAATGTGTGGGCTGAAATTTATGACGACCGAATACTTGGACCTCATTTCTTCTCTAATACTTTGAACGGGGAAACCATCTTCGGTTCTTAAGTAACGAATTCGAAGAATATATGGATACGTTTCCCCTTGTTAATTATAACAGCTGCTGGTTTCAGCATGACGGAGCTTCTCCACACAATGAAAGAGCAGTTTGCGAATATTTACACCAAAGATTTCCTAATAGGTGGTTAGGAAATTCTGGACCAGTGAGGTGGCCAGCAAAGTCACCTGACCTTACAGTTTTGGATACTTTCTTGTGGACACTTTAAAGAACAGAATCTATGGAGAGCAAGAATATGACACAGTAGATGATCTTAGAGTCGATATCATCACGCAATTCAGGTCTATCAGAAGAAGGGATATTGTTATGGCTGTTCTTAATTTGAGACGACGAGCTCGGTCATGTATTCAAGAGAAAGGCCATCATTTCGAAAACTTTTTGTAATACTTTTTGTGCATTTATTACAAGCCCATGATTTCATTCTTGTTTTTTGAAACGCACCGTACTCAGCCAAGTGTTTGCCCAAAATTCCGAATAATGTTCCATCCGGCTGTTGTCTTTCCGGATATAATTCAAAATAAATTTGTGTTGTTTTCGTACTATTCCTATCAAATTTATAATAAAGTTTCAACATATCTCGTTTTTCTTCATTTGAGAATGAGGACATTTCGACTGAAGTATTTGTGCAAACTTATGATGTTTAATGAGTTCTGACATCTAGTGTTTATTAAACAAAATTTTTCGATGGAGTCATGACCATCTCAGATGAAGTTGTTTCTTTTAATATCTGTGGTTTCAGAAGAGCAAATTATAACAAATTATACATCAATGAAATCAGAATGAGAATCACAATTTTTCTGTATAAAAAAACAATATGGCGCCCATAACAGAAAAGCAGTAAATCTGAACATGAAAACGTGTAGCTGACAAAAAGTATCAATGAAAATGTACTTTTGGTATTGAGCAATGTTGTCAAATAACGATAGAAAAAAATATAAACGAAAATTCCGATTCAGTTATTTCCCGATATTTCCGGAAATACTCGGAATTTTCCAAGTTTCAAAACAGTATTTTGTTAAGCACCAGAATTCGCAACTTTGCCCCAATTTAAGCTTCGACGCATCTCCTGTAGTTTAGGAGATCCCAATGGTGGGGGTCGAATTTGAATTGCCCTGTATAGAAGAAAGATAGTTAGCAAGCCTTATGAACTTAATATATTGAATTCAAATGGATGCGACATGTAGATGGCGACAGTGATCTAGCATCCAAGTCATGTCGTGACTTCAGTGATCAGGCCACCAAGTCATGTCGTTACTTGATAGAAAAAATGGGACAACATTAAAATCAGGGTTTTTTTGAAGAAACCCGCACTGAAATGACGTCAAATATTCATTTTTGTGACTAAATCTCGCTAGATGACACTCGCGTTTGGGTCCAATACCTTTTCCACAGGCATTGACTTACTATCTTACTTCTATTTAAACATTGCTATGAGTCAAGATCATTGATCTATTCCACCAAAATCTCCCACACTATCAGACAAGATCATTGGTCCACTCTATTAATACAACTAGAATCTGTCGTCTCGCACAATGAGACAATACCATTGATCCATTCTGCTAATATAACCAAAATCTTCTATCTTGCAGTATGAGACAAGATTATTGATCCGATAGGATCACTGATCCATTTTACGAATCTAATCAAAATCTTCTATCTTGCAGTATGAGACAAGATCATTGATACTGATCAAAAAAAAAATTGTGTCAAGAGCATCAGACAAGATTATTGATTCATTCCACTAATCCAATCAAAATCTTGTTTTTTCTTATACTATGAGACAGGACCATTGATCCATTCTACCAATCCAACCAAAATCTGTTGTTTCAAACGATGAGACGAATTGATTCATCCATTCAACTGATCTGAACAAAGTATGTTGTCTCACAGCATGAGGCAAGATCATTGATCCATTATTTTAATCCAACCAAAATGAGTTGTCTCGCACTCTTGTTTTCTTATACTATGAGACAGGATCATTGATCCGTTCTACTGGTCTAACCATAATCTCTTGTATCATACTTGGCTTAGAAAAAACATCCTCAATTAAATATTTAGGTGTAATAATAGACCAACATATACGCTGGACTGAACGCATATCTCATGTGATAAGAAATATAAGAACATTATCTCATAAATTTTATATTCTACAAGATATCCTCTCGAGAAAAAATTTGATTATCTTGTACAATAGTCTTGCTGAATCAATTGTCATATACTGCATAGTCGCATGGGGGGGTGCTTTCATTACCACACTACAGTTATTACAGACAGCACAAAATATATTAATCAAGATAATACTAAAAAAAGACAGACTACAATTGCAGGTATGAAATTTCATACCTGCAATTGTCATTAGTGAAATTTCATGCATGTTATTTTAATTTTTAATATTTAAGAAGGTGATTTTGACGTTTCTTTAGTTGATAACTCGCTCAGATGATGACACCGTGTGTCGAAACAATTGTAAGCACGTTAAAAGTATATATATTTTGTGTAAATTGGAAGATTTTATTTCCTCTTTATTTATCATTCATGATGAATTTACACATATTAAATGCCACCACGATAGAACAAAGACAGACTATTTTCTACCCACCTACTCTATACTGACCTGCTTAATATAAAAACACTATTCATTTACCAATCATTAGAAATAATGCACAGTACGCAAAATAAATTTACGGAGAAAAAAAACAAGATGACCAGATCGACTCTAAACAACAACATTCAAGTTCATTCATTCAAAAAATCTGTAACCCAAAGATCTTTTATGTATTTTGGTCCAAAATTCTTCAACCTCATCCCAGCTGACCTTAGAGAAATAAAAAACCACAAGACCTTCAAAAAGGTAGTGAAAAAATTCATTTTAGAAAACCATGAAAAATTTTGTTAGTTTCAAAACCAGAGAAAGGAACTGTTACTCCATTGACTCCATGATGTATCTAAGACGCATAAACTGATAGCCAAACCACTGTGTTTCCGTCGGTTCTTTCCTCATTGCTATAATGAACCTTCATTTTATTAGTTTTTTTGTATCATACGCTCGCCCTTACTACACACAAAATGCAAATTAGAAAGCAAATGTAAAGGTGTGGAAAAGCAATACAGGCATATTTGCTTAGGCAATTTCCGCCCCTGAACCAGATGCTGCTATAAACGAGCAATGGAAATATCTTGTACTTTGTAAATTTTGTAACATGAAAATTTTTATAACTTGTAAATTTTTTTGTAACTAGAATGGCAATAAAATTGAAATTGAATTGAAATACTATTACAGAAGATCATTCCCTCTCATCAGTCTGGATTTCGACCTCAACACAGCTGTGTCACTGCATTAATCAAGGTCACAGATGACATTTTCATCGCGACAGATCAAAACCAGCTCACTGCTTTGGTTATGCTCGACTTCAGCAAGGCTTTCGATAGGATCGAGAACCAGTTGCTGTTGGCTATACTCCATTATATTGGTTTTTCTGCTGCAGCTACTTGCTTGTTGGGAGCTAACTTGAACAACCGCTTGCAAGCGGTTTTATTAGAACGTGACTGTTCTGACTTCCTGGTAGTGGAAAACGGAGTTCCTCAGGGATCTATATTGGGTCCGGTGTTATTCATACTCTATACCCATGAATTTTATAATCATATAAAATTCTGCAGTAGTCACTTTTATACAGATGACACCCAGCTATACATATCGTTTCCTGAAAGAAATCTTCCCCTGGCTAATCTCCAACTGAACTCTGATTTGGAAGCTATCATCTCGATATCTGAAAAATTCTGTCTTTCAATAAACCCCTCCAAATCCTCCGCTATTCTTTTTGGCAAAAAGGTCACTCGTAGCCGTTGCAAGAATTTAATGACAATAAAAATCGGGGAAGATACTATTCCCTTCTCTGAGAGCTCAAAAAACCTGGGAGTTATTATTCTTGACTCCTCGCTCAATTTCAGTGGCCATGTCAATCTACTCATTCGGAGAGCTTTCTGTAACCTCGAATTGATATATTCCAACAGAAAAATGTTAAAAAAGGAAAGAAAACTCTTTGTGAGTCGCTAGTTCTCTCACACTATTACCAAAAGAGACGCCCAGCGAATACAGTTGGTCCAGAATTCTTGTGTACGTCTGATCTGCGGACTCAGCAGACGAAATCACATCTCTTCCCCTCTCCAAGAACTCGGATGGCTGAATACCGAAAAAAGAAGAATACTTCACCTTTGCCTCTTATTTCATAATATAATAACTTCGCAAAGACCACCATACTTATACGACAAAATTACATTTCGCACGGACGTGCACAACATTAATATACGGCATAAATCACGACTTACGCCACCTCAGCACACCACAGCCCAGTTTCAATCGTCTTTTTCCTTCACTATCACTAGGCTTTACAATAGGATTCCCGAACGATTCAAAATATTGTCCACTGCATGTTTCAAAAGGAAACTCAAAAAGAGTCTATTGTCAGGAGAAATATCTCTTTGATGTCATTTCACCTTCTACTCACTTACATAACTTTATATGTTTTATTTAATATTTATTTAAAATTCCATGTAGATTTATTGAAATACAATATATTGCATTACTGAATATAAACAGTTGTTAATATAGTTTGAGGTTACTTAGCTTAGTCTAATACTAAATCCTCAGGTTGAGTGGAAGAAAGCACTTGTTCGTCTCTTCACTGAGTCCGAACCAGAGCTAACTCTGCCTTTTGACAAATAATGTCACATGTTCACCATTTTTGTTCACCATTATCTGTTAATAAAAGCGATTATTATTATTATAATTATTATTGATCCATTTCACAAATCTAACCAAAATATGTTGTCTCGCACTATGAGACGAGATCATTGATCCATTCTACTAATCTAAGTGATTCTTCAAAAACTTCTACTCTACGAATATTAAAGGGTCTTCAGAACTGACCTGCCATTATTAAAACATCTACGAATCCATCATCCTCTACTTCACGAGACAACATCACAAAGTGAGATTCACAAAGTATGAACATATCAATCAACGTTTTATTTTAATTGATTCACTTTAATTCGAAATCTCTGTACTCCGCCAAAGTTTCAACTTTTTTTACATCCCGCTTATTAAAAAGATGTTCAATAATTTATTTCGAAGTTTTGACAAAGTCCACGAACGAATGCATATTAATGAAAAACTTGGCAAATTTGAGGAAACAAGTTGAAATTTCCATCGTTAACTTTTTTAAATTTCCTGTTTTCTCGCTAACTGTTCCAAACTCCATAATGATGGAGATAAACAGAAATAACAATTTGTTGCCGCTTCCAGTGGCGTGGTAGCAATTCACAATCCAACAATATCATATGAAGACTATAATTTTTGTGAAGAAGAAAAAGAATACCAGGCAAGAAATAGGTGGAAAATGTTGTTGAGGTTGCAATTTTGGGGAAAAGTATATCGATGTTGAGTGAAATGGAGGGAAAGGACCCCGCAAACTCCTTATGGAATTTGGGTCCCGATGGATTTTTTTTGAATTTTTGGTATGATGTAGTCCATGTAATTCTCAACCAATGTTACCATTGCGCCAACCCAAAAAAATGAACAGTTTTGCTGCTAGGGGGCGTTGAAATCACCCCTTGCGTAGATTATACTATTTATTTTTGAACCCGGTAACAATATTTTCACTTGTTTCATCGTGGCTAATGTTGCACAATATTGTGCTGTTTTATAAAAAAAAAATTCTTACCCCCTACCCTTTTTCCCCCAACTCCTATTACGAAACGCAAACAAAATATTCCTCGAGTGCCTTCAAATGTATCGTCGAATGTTTAAATATGCCCAAATAAGGGAAATAGCAATTTTTTATGATTATCCCCCCACCCCCCAAATGACACAAAACGAATAAATTTTGGTGGATTTTTCTGAATTTTTGATATGATGCAGTTCAAGTTATTTTGACTAGAAATAAATCGGGTGACAAACCCCAAAAATTAATAGTTTTGATGCTAGGGGGCGTCGAAATCATCCATTGCTCAGAATAGATCATTCTTATAGGCGGAAACATTATCTCTACGTATTTTTGTTTTATTTTATGCCGAACAATTGTGTGAATTTTTATAATCTAATCTAAAACCTCCCCCTTACCCCCAACCTTTATTTCAAAACACGAAAAAAAATATTTCAGGCACCCACCTCAAATTCAAATTGTGGATGTCTAATTTTTATTTATTTTCAAGATATTCGCCAAATTAATTGATATTCATAAATCATGAACTACGCCATACTAAGAAGTCAGCGAACTCCACCAATATTTTTCCGAAGGGAGTGAAAGGTACGATTTCCTCAATTTGAGCTGATTAAAACATTTATTTTGATAAAGCATTTACAAGTAGTCGGGAATAAATTTTTTTCGTTTTTTAAAATAGAGGTAGGGGGCAAGGGGAAGGTTTTAGATTTTCAATTTATAAATAATTACACAATTGATCAGCATAATCTAAACTAACATACGTAGAGACATTGTTTCCGCCTATAATAATTCTGAGCAAAGTATGATTTCAACGGCTCCTAGCATCAAAACCATTCATTTTTGGGGTTTGTCACCCAATTAATTTCTATTCAAAATAACTTGAACTGCATCATATCAAAAATTCAGAAAAATCCACCGAAATTTTTTCGTTTTTTGTCATTTGGGGGGTGGGGGGATAATCATAAAAAATTGCTATTTGCCTTATTTGGGCATATTTAAACATTCGACAATACATTTGAAGGCACTCGACAAATATTTTTTTTGCGTTTCGTAATAGGAGTTGGGGGAAAAAGGGGAGGGAGTAAGAATTTTTTTTATAAAACAGCACAATATTTTTCAACACTAGCAACAATAAAACAAGTGAAAATATTGTTACCAGGTTCGAAAATAAATAGTCTAATCTGCGCAAGGGGTGATTTCAACGCCCCCTAGCAGCAAAACTGTTAATTTTTTTGGGTTGGCGCAATGGTAACATTGGTTGAGAATTACATGGACTACATCATACCAAAATTTCAAAAAAATCCACCAGGACCCAAATTCCATAAGGAGTTTGCGGGGTCCTTTACGAGTGGCTCCTGGGGAGAACATATGGAAAATTCGATTTTCCAGAACAAAAATAAAATGAGTCTGTTGGCCATATTTTCACGCGAGCCGTGTTCACCTGATCATCAATGAATAGAACCTGGCTTCGGAATACCAAAGGCTTGAGTGTTGCAGGTGGCCAAAGGGTCAAAATGAGGGCGTAATCTTGTAAGGAAAAATCGAGATTTTATTAGATTTTCCCACACAAGCCAATCGAAACTATGAAAACCTATATCGTCACTAGGCCGAAAAACATAATGGCTTGAGTTGCGCGAATGGATAAGTAGATTTTGTCGTCGGAAAATTTAATGGAAATTCTTTTTGATGCTTCCATATGTTCTCCCCACGATACACTCGTAAATTTCCCTCCATTTTACTCAACTTGTGTACTCAACAATGTACTTTTCAACCCTATTCGAGGCTTGTATTCGAAAATGGGGCACCTAAATCTGTCACTCTCTGACTGTCTATTAGGCCAAAATCGAGATAGTCAACTTCTCAAAAGGGCTCGTCATTTTCATTTA
Source organism: Chrysolina oricalcia (assembly GCA_944452925.2). Lineage (NCBI taxonomy): Eukaryota > Metazoa > Arthropoda > Insecta > Coleoptera > Chrysomelidae > Chrysolina > Chrysolina oricalcia. Next base: position 36,780,221 of record OX101827.2, read on the forward strand.
GATTCGTACATTTCTATAGAAAATCTTAACGCTGTCAGACTTTCTCGTGAGAACAAAATCTCTTGCCATCTCAAAATAAATTACGACAGTAATTTGTTATGACTAGGACAGAAACGTAATAAGAAAAATGCGTTCTTTTTGAAATTATTATCAAAATAGGGTGATGCCATTTAAAAAAACGATTATAATGATGTCATAACTCGAACTGCGATGGCGTCATTAAAAATCTGAGGACACCAAAAAGAGCGCAACTGAAAAATCAATTCGACGTGTCTGAGCGTAATTTTTCCTGATGGCCATATCAAGCGTTTAACGAATTTATTCCAAACCTTTACGTGCTCAGAGCATAATTCATTTTAAATCTATGAGCATGAGCATGTAAATGTATACAGTGCGACGCTAAATTATGGAACAAATTCATTATTTCTGAATATAAAGATATATCGGAAAAATCCTCGGACATGTCGATTTTCTTTTCCGATGGGCCAATATTTGAACCTCATCCAAAATATATAGGGTTATCCGCATTTGAGGAAAGGCGACTTTGGTGATATTTTTAAATGGGACTCCCAGTATATTTGTCCATATTTGGTTAGGGATCGTCATTACAAATCCAGTTCGATGGGATTGTGTCAAACGGCTGCGGAGATATGGCCAAAAAACTTCTCCATATACCCAATGAGTGCGACAGAGACTTTCAACTTCTCAATCGTATGGAGTCTCGCAGTCATACTCATTAGACATACGAGGAAGTTTTTTGGCCATATCTCCGCAGCCGTTTGACATAATCCCATCAAACTTGGTATCACTGGATTCGTAATGACGATCCCTAACCAAATATGGAAAAATATACTGGGTGTCCATTTTGAAAATATCACCAAAGTCATTTTTACTCAATTACGGATAACCACATATATTCGGGTGGGGTTCAAAAATGGGCCCATCGGAAAAGAAAATCGACCTGTCCGAGGATTTTTCAGAAATATCTTTATATTAAGAAATAATTAATTTGTTCCATAATTTAGCTTCGCACTGTATATTTACATTTATTTCCATTCCTTCAATATCGAAACAAGTCTCTTAACGATTATTCATTCATAATCATTTTCTATGTTTCATATGCTTAAATGTTGAATATGTTTTTCGGAGAATGGAGTTCAGAATCCATCTTGGTTTTATCCAGAGTAGTTGTTTTTGGAAACACATCCGTGCTATGTCTGTTTCAATTTATCACTTTAACGTGACTTTTGAAAAGTGTCTCCCGTAGTTCCATCACTCTCTGATAATCGATTTGTTTGAATTTTTAATTGTGTTGATTCAAAAGTATTTTGTAAAGATGTAGTTTTGTTATAATATGTCCTAATTCCATGTTCCACATCAAATTAAATTTTATATTTTTAATTTTAATATCTCCCCCAACATTTCCCTCATCCATTATGAATTGTCACTTTCATCGCCTGACAAATACTTTACTATCAATTGAAATTTTTACTTATAATTTTAAAGTGTTTTGTATATTTGATATATTCATGTGTATATTCCAAATCAAATTGTATTTTTGTATATTATAAATTATTTTCCCAAAATTCCCGCCGTCTTATCTCATGTCGACACCCGTCACATTTTGAAGTGTTTTTATTATATGATTTATATTAGTCCCTACTGTTTTATATGTTAATATTTTAGATGTATTTAAATGTAAAATTATTGTGAATAATTAATTTTAACCCGCACAAGAATTTTTCAAATTCTAACTTGGTATACCATTATTGTACAATTTCCTCATGTATTTCTATGAACAATGTATCTTTTGTACAATAAATTACTACTACTACTATTACTATTACATCTGCTCCCATTGCCTACAGCGTGGGTGAATGAAAATAGAAAAATTTTATGTGTGTTCTGATGCATATTTTGCTGCAATTACCTATGATAGTTAATAAATGTTATAAATGTAATAAATGTTAATAAATTATCTTTTTCACACATAAAAATGATCTCCCTGAAAGCACGCAAGATGCTGGGTTACATCAAGAGAGTATCCAGAGACCTCTCAATCAACTCCTTTAAGGTTCTTTACTGTGCTTTTGTCCGTTCAAATGTGTCTGTGGTATGGAACCCTTACTATCAGACTTATATTAATATGCTGGAAATTGTACAACACAAAATTTTTAAGATCTTCTGCATACAAACTAGGAATTCATGTGGACAACTATGACTATGTTTATCCAGCCCTATGTTCTTTGTTAAAAATAACTACTCTTGAGAACAGAAGAATCGAAACCGACTTATGTTTTTTGTTCAAGTTGCTAGCTGGTGATGTTTTTCCCCAGATCTCCTGTCTCATGTTGAGTTCAAAATTAATACTTCTGGCACTAGGTCAAATGATACCTTTCATATTGAACATCATTACCGAAACTACGGGCACCACAGCCCTTTAACAAGAATGGTAAGGAATGCTAATAATGTAGATTTGAACTACTTCGGCATACCATTTTCTACTTTCAGACGTGACCTAAAAAATGGAAATAAAAAATAAAAGAGTCAAACACTTGGTTCAATGATACTGGGTGAATGTATGTGATTTTTTTCTTATTTTATCAATGACTATAAATGTTTTTGTGTAGTGAGTGTATATTTTTTATATATGTATATATGACAACAATTTTTAAAAACGTGTATTAATGCTTTTTTGTGTAGTATATTTTATAGGTATATTTAAGACCACAATTTTTAATATTTAATTTGTACAATGCTGTAATGGACTCTTCCGTAAATAAATGAATAAATAATGAGCAGGGAAACTCTTTGTAGCAAGTTCTAAGAAAACGTGAGATAATTATCCATAAAATATCCGACAAACAACTGCTTTCCCTATCCGAAAAGCTGAAGCAGTTACGCAAGCAATCGAAAAGAAAAAAAAATCACGTCTTCTCCTTTATGTGTTTCAGTAGCATTAACTATATTATCCTGGATGGAATTTCACTAAAGTTTTTCGGTTTGGTTAATAGCGTATTCGGGTGGAACTCCGTTCGAGAGGTTCGCAGGAAAAATTTGTAGGCGATGTCACGTATTTGGTAGTAGCTATTGTGGAACGAAACGATATCACTTCAGACATAGTTAACACAGGCGGCCATTCTGCGTAGAATGATTGCTGGAAATCTTGTTCCGGTATTGGACCGAATAGAACAGGTGTAGTGGTGGTTTTAGATGAGTTTTTGGATGAACGATTTTCGAATTTTGTTATACATATACGGGGTGGTGCAATAATGTGTCAGAGTCCAATTGCCAATTGCTATGATAGCTTGGAAAATGAACCGAAATCCAAAGATAACAAGACAACATAGTCTATAAGAAATTAATGCCGAATATGAAAGGCGAACTGAAAAATACGACAGGGTCGAGTACTTTTTTCGCAAACTAATTTTCTTGAGCATTCTAGTGACCTCCATCAGACCCTTCGATATAACCACTTGAAAGTTATGTTTTTCAGAACGGTTCAAAATTTTTAATGCCACTAATTATTGAAGAATTTAATTTTTTTACATAACAACAACTTCAAGACGGGTATTTTTAGATTCTAATTTTCACGAAAAATCCATAAATGGTTTCAAATCGAGAATCGGATGGGTAACAAAACTTATACATCAATCATTCGTTGGAAAATCATGAGGAACTTGGGGTAATTTGCTTATCAAGTATGATGTGGATACAAAATTGAACTGAACCAGATCCATAACTCCAATTTCTCGATAAAAAAAAATTATATTGTAGTGAAAATCAATTAATCATTAAATAAGTAAAATATTTCGAAGGCACCTTATTTGCTCGTAACTGAATCAAATACTCTGTTTAAATGTGATCACTCAATAAAAAAAACGCATTCGTGAAGATTTTGCTACAATAACTCACGAGAAATGTTATGCCAAATACCATTGACGGAGCCAAAAAATGTCAGAAAGTTGGCAGAATGTAACACTTCGAACATGTACTTCCTTCCAACTCATCCTGGTAGTATGAATATTTTTTGTTTGTTTAAATGCATTATTCTGTTTTTGAATTCAGTTTTATTCAATTTCGTGTTAGGGGCGAAATTTAGGACAGGAGAGCAGTGAATGTGCAATGATGTTTCACACCAATAACACACCCAGTAGCTCAGTAGGCGTGGATTCGACAATAAAAATTTATTTCGATAAGATTGAAATACCGGGTTAATTTTCCGGAGCGCCACGGATTTATCGCTAGTGAAAAATCCGAAACCACCCTGATGGAATGGGACAACCCACTGCACTAATATTACTAAAATATTAAACAATAGATACCTGTAAATGGTATAAAAATTATATATAAATACGTAGAGGTTTTGTCTTCCCTTACGCTTGGATAACTTGGACCAGAATAAAAGAAATAGTCATGTTCCTTACTAATAAAATATATTGATCTATGTTACACACCCTGTATGTACACAGTTCAGCTCACCAAATAAAAGAAAATGAAATTAATGTAAATATGGTACCACCAAGATAAATTCAAGTAAGTGCTGTGATTGAGAGTATGGTATCGTTTGAATATATCAATATGAAACCTCCAGTGAGGGCTATGCCTGTGACGTCACGATGATAGCTCACAATCATGGATGCTTATGCCTTAGGGGCAGTCTTATTCTAAACTTATCTGATACTATGTAGATATTCTCAAGCATGCCAGTTCACCGATTATTGTAGTTGTAGTCCATCAGTGCATTGGAGTATACAGGTGCACAGTGGGTACAACACAGTCAATTAAAGTACATGTGCAGCTGGGACGAATACCATTAACGAAGAATACCAACGATGGGGACGAACAGCGAAGGAATGCTGAACAACAGATATACAGTGGGACAACCACAGTTGAGCAGGAACAATCACAGCAATGGAACAGTGGAAAGACAACCGTGGAACAACAAAACAGTAAAAATAGTGGAGCAATAAAACCGTAGTGGAGCACTAGCAACAGCGAAGCAGTAGCAAGGAGAGTAGTAGCAAGCGGAGTAGTAGCAGAGTGGTAGCAAGCACCCTAGAATAAACAACACCAGTCTGACTTCTGATTACACTTGTATGGGGCCATAAGTAGAGCCCAAATGCAAATACTAACCTCTATTGAGTGGGAGGGTCCTGATAACAGCTTTGATGGTCTATTTGCTGACTGATAGCGAGTTTCTCGTTCCAGTGGCTTTACACAATGATGAAATGACTTCTAACCTCAAAAATCCGCAAAGCGAACGGAGACTTCTCAAAAATATATAGCGTCAAAAATCGCAAACAATATGAGAAACTCTCCAGATGTGAATTTTCCCAAGATCCATCAACGATGACAAAACTTTAATTGTAAATCTTCAAAATAGGTCAGTCACTCATCAAGATCAAATAAGGAAGCGGAAAATATGTCTCAGACTTCAAAGTCAAAACTGTCAATATCTGACAAGGCGCTTTCTTGTTCGTTAGTGTTCGGTGGGATCAGTCCAGGAACCACCTCGAGCTACTTGGAGGTATGAAAGGAACACCTTAAGATTCAGTGTTGCCAACTGAACCAAGACGAAAACGCCAGCCTCTCAATCTCAGAACCAAACACAAACAAGGTCAAGTATTCGAATGTGAAGTAGGTTACCTCAATGACACAAGACAGAGATAGGGTAGGAATGAGTTTTGTGTTCTTAACACAAAACAATAGACTAACCAGAAGTATGTTTACAAAACAACGCTGTCATACCGCAAAATAGAAAAACTGATAACTGTCATTAGCTAAGGCCGGTTCATGTCCGCTCGAACTAGTTCGGCAAAGGTAAGTACTAGCATTCGGAACAAGCTATGCATGACAACGATCAAGTTGTCATTTTGATACAGTGGCGTACAGAGTGGAAAGTGTATATCAATGACAGAGAATTTCTGATGTTATTGTATTAAAACAGAAAGGGTTTTCTAGTGCAAAATAAACCCGTAACATTCGTTTCCACAGCATACTTGATGGGTGATACACTTCAATTTTCTAATAATTTTTCAACAAATAATTAGTGTATTAGGATTGTTATCCATCCGATTTTAGATTCGAAACTATCAATGGAATCGTCGTGGAAATTATAATCTAAGAAAAGCCTTTCTAAAAGAAGTTGTCATTCGAAAAAAAATTACTTTATCAACAATAATTGGTATTATATAGAACATTCAAACCGCCTTAGGCAATCAACTAGGTAGAAAAAGCAGTATACATTGTTTTTGGTAAAAATTTGGTTCACTGGAAAAAATTAACGTAGCTATTGTGTGCCATTAGGCGATTATCATGTTGCCAAGTTGGTCACTTCGAATTACTGTAAAGATATGGAGATGGATCGAACTGGACATTATTCTATTCAATCAGGTACTGCTATAACATTTTTACTTTGCAGAAATGCGCTGCTGCCAAGTTAGGGGAGCGGGAAATAATTTAAGTGGCCTACTGTTCATTGGAAACAGAATTTTCAGCTTCGAGAAAAATTCTGACATACAATGGTTTCAAAATTCCCTACCATAGGACAACTTTTTATGGAAAACCTCCCTCATATGTAGGAGTGAAGTTTTATAATAAATTGCAGCAGTGAATACGAATAAAACATCATTAATTTTTAACAAATATTCAAAAGATTATTTACCTACTGGGTCGTTGTATCGTGTTGAAGAGAAAGTGGAAGTATTTAAGCAAACAACTGTTTTTCTTTTCATTGGACATTTTCCTTTCTCTACTTATGAGTTTTTCGAGTTTTAATTTATTTTATTTTATACAATATCTATCTATACTGTCAATAATTTAAAAACTTGATATTTGTGTATTTCTAGACATGTCATTATCACTGTCTGTCTGTCTGTCTACCAGTTGGTAATTGATACAAAAATATGTGAACTCCAATTCCTTATATGGATAGCGCGATCTCTTCAAAGGTGTTGTTAGCCACATCGCAGTACCCTGTGAGCATTTGTTGAATCCACAGTATTTTCCAGGGTAGAGCGAAATGTTATATTTTTTACATATCATACAGAAAATTCACACACAAACCTAACCTGAGCAAGCTAACCATGGTCTCCAAATATTACTAGCTTCTTTAGTGGTTTCAGCGATGTCTTGTAATTCAGGAATATCATCTTTATTTTCATGAAACTTACGTTTTGCTCTACTATTAGACCGAGAGGCGAGAGGGGTTTTGCATGTATCATAGGCCCCACGCTGAGACTCTGGGGGCTGATAGACGACGTTATTCCCCAATGTGAAATCCCGGTATGGCACCTCTGAAGTGTAGCTTTTAGGGGGGGGGGTGAATTTTCAAACGTGTTATTAATATCCATGCCCATGGATCATGGGCCCCACTTTGATTCTTGTTTTATGTCGTCAAGGAGGTCGCCAAAGTCCGCGAACTCAATATGCCATACTAATATGGCGTCACTTAAGGCCCACCATACTTACCGAAACGTGTAATTTTTTCACCGTGGACATGGATCATGGGCCCCACGCTGCTGTTTCGTGATCCTTGTTAACAATGAACTGTAGAACAAAGATTTCGAAACGTCGTACCGCTGGTGCACCGCCAAGTGGCCGCCATACTGGACCAAATAAGTCATTTTTAGCAATGAACATGTCTAATAGGCCCCACCATGGAAACGTGTTTTCTTTGTTCATTCTTATGTCCTGAACAAAGTTCTGAAGGCGCCATACCAATGTGATGTCGCCAACGTCAGATATTGGCTTCCAAAGTTGTCACATTTTTATAGGTTAAGTATATGAAAGGCCCCACTGTCATACTGGCATTTTTAAATGTATTTTGAAGTACACAGTACGAATATATCACTGCCATACCGATGCGATGTCGCTAACGTCAGATATTGGCTTCCAAAGTTGTCACATTTTTATAGGATACGTGTATTAAAGGCCCCACTTACCCCCACTACCGGCATTTGTATGTGTATTTTGAAGTATAAGGCGCGAATATATCACTGCAATAGCCATGGGATGTCGGTAACGTGCACAATCAATCGTATATACAGGGTCCTGCAACTGCGTTCCGGTGGTCCATAGCTTCTAAACGGCGCAACTTCAAAATTTCTTTCGAATGCAAGCATGTTTCCTTCGTGAGAGAGTATCTTTGGAAAATATTCCGAAGTATACAAGGTGATCCAGAAACGTGCACCAAACCAAACTTATGTTTTTTGTAATCGAACACCCTGTATTTCATCACATGGTTGAATAGAGATTACTTTGAACATTCAAAAAATATAGGGTCATGTATGTCCATCAACGTTATTTCCGGAGATATATCGATATTACTTCAAAAAACATAACGTATTCAACACTCTGTAACTCTTCGTGGAAAAATATTTCTAATACTTAATGGGTGGCGAAATTACTCCAATATGGTCTAGTTTCTGTAACATGACACAGAGTTGAAATTTAATTACTTTTTATCTACCGGATAGATCGAAACGCAAATTGAAAGATATCTTGTTTTTTTTTTCTATTGGAAATTTACGTTATTTACAAGGTGAAGTAAATACCCAGTGTGATATAATCATTCGAAAGGAAATTTTATGGCCTTTCCAATACTGAAATTAAATGTATGGGTTTCCATTTGAAAAAAACAAGATATCTTTCAATTTGCGTTTCCATCTATTTGGTACACAATAATTAATGAAATTTCAACTGTGTGTCATGTTACAGAACCTAGACCATATTGGAGCCTCCCATAAAGTTTATGAATTATTTTTCCAAGAATAGTTACAGAGTGTTGAATACGTTATGTTTTTTGAAGTAATATCGATATATCTCCGAAAATAACGTTGATGGATATACAAGACCCTATATTTTTTGAATGGTCAAAGTAATCTTTATTCAACCATGTGATGAAATACAGGGTGCTCCATTACAAAAAACATAAGTTTGGATTGGTGCACTTTTCTGGATCACCTTGTATACTTCGAAATATTTTCCAAAGTTACTCTCTCACGAAGGAAACATGCATGCATTCGAAAGAAATTTTTAAGTTGCGCCGTTTAGAAGCTATGTACCACCGGAGCGCAGTTGCAGGACCCTGTATACCGGGTGACACAGCAGACATGTAGCAGCCTGTAGTTTTTTTATCTGAATAGATAAGAATTTGAAATTTTCAGAAGTTACGTAATCAATAATAGCGCTTCATTTGAATCTAACGACAACTTTTTTCAACTACCTGTTTGATCGGCAGTAAATCCAATTTCTTTTTTTTGAATGACACCCTGTACATTTATCGAACCTGTCTTATTTGTCTTGAAATTCTCTATTCAACCGTGTATCATAAAGTGGCATTCGTTTCTCAATTCGCAGATGAATTGCATTTTATTAAAAAACATCAAGTTGGCTGTTACCCGAATTCGATAATCTTTCGATGCTTGGTAGGCTTGGAAATCCAAAGAGTATCAGTTAAACGATATAATTTCAGTTTTTCCATACCTGATCACTTCCTACAGATTTTCAATAATTTCTTTAATAAAAAGAAAAAACATCTGAAATAACTCACGATATTGCGAAAACTGAGATAGGAACATATTTTTTTCAATTTGGCTACTTGTGAAGGAACTATCTGTCTTTCTCTTTGGCCATATAACCATATCATGATCTTTCCATTTGGAAACAAAATTAAAATTGTTCCCCTGATCCACCAATTCACAAGTCTATTAGTCTAGATATTTGCAATAATATTTTGCCTAGTAGGCGGTGTACACAAAATGTTTTGTGTTTGACAGGTAAACATCATTTGATTGCAATGATTATCTCCGTCAGTTTTGTGCTGATTAAAATTGCATCGTTTAATTAGATACTAAAAATGTATTCACAGAATGAAAAGGTCGATATGTTGTTGATATTCGGAGAGTGCAAGAGAAATTGTAGACAGGCTGAACAATTGTATATTGCAAAAATGATCCTGCCGATTTGAATATTATTATAATTATAAATACGCCTGATATGTTGGCTTTTACTATGAATGATGGAGAAATGCACACGACTTTGTGAATAATTTGGTATTTATTTGAAGTACAAACTTTACAGATTAACAATTATAAGACAACTCAATAAACATTAGTTTCATGACAACCACTCTAACAAAAGTATACTGAGTGTTACTAAAACAGAAATAATATTTTTCACATGATATACTCTTGTGGGGATGAATCCGAGTGCAAGCAGACGTCTTCTGCGGATATTTATTTGTATATTTATATTAACAATGTAATGACTTCATGATTTTTATGAACCTGTATCAACTCATCAGTTGGGTAGTGATATAATCGCTAGAGGCCTGCAATTTTGGCTTTGGGGTATTGTCAAAAATATACCGAACATACCATATATTGAAATATTTTATTATAATTCAGTACGTACGTTGCCACATTTTGTGATTCAGTACGTGAGTAGAGTGGAGTATATTTTGAAACACAACTTGTCCTTTAACTGTGCAGTGAACAGAAACAAGAGTTTTCAAAACGACTACTGATCAGGAAGTCAAAGTTAGAGTTCTGCCGTGACCATAACTAGTGAGGACAGTGGGGAGAGTTTGGAAGAACAGACTTTAAATACACGGGAAATGTTTCCATAACGTATCTGCCAGTATTCATTGTAAGTATAGGACTCATTAGAATAATTTATTCAAAAAGTAACTAGTCTAGGAGGGATTCATCAATTAATTCATTCATTTTATTCTCATTGAACAAAGCTGAATAAATATTGTATTCATAATTTTTTCGATGTGTTTTGAATCTATTAAAAATCAGTATCAACCTAGTTAGTCGTGAATATAAACCCCAATTCACGACATTATCACCCATTGAAAGCACCTTTGACTGCAGATTCAATCACCAGAATGACTTGTTATCCAAAGAAAATCTGAACACCAGACCTGTGCGTTCCTTAATTCTTCTATTAGCCGGAATTTCCAATATCCCGGAATGTTCAGCTTCCTGCAAGGAGTTTGAAAAATTAATGTGTCGGAGATCGGTAACAGCTGCGCATAAATTTGTAGCCAGACTTCCTCCTTGTCAATAATGAGTGATATAACGAGGATTAATGAGTTCCATCGCAGATTCTACCCCATGAAAAAATTTGTTGTAATATCCGGAGTGGCTGTAAGGGATTGATTCGATTTTTAGCCAAAGTGTTGCCCGGAGGGAAATGCCTTTGCGAATTTAACATCGGCAATTTGATTGATGTTTTGGGAAAGGGATTCGAGTAAAAGTGAATTTAGGGATCCGTCGATTAGAAGTTGTTTCGAAATTACTTCGACATCAGTGTCCGACCACATGAGATAATAACCTTCAGATACAGGGTACTGCAATACTTGAGAAGTCATTTCAATGTGAAACTGGAAACAATTCCAGTATGAATAATTACAGCAGATTTTGAGCTTGTAGCAATAAAGGATAGTTTTTCCAATTGCTAAAATCAATTTTTTTTCCTTTTGAACAGTGTCTATAAAATGTGTTGCCTATCAAATTGTATTTTATGCCATTAATGTTTCTATCAAATGTATTTCCTGTAATAAAGAATGGGACAAGTTTATTTTTATCGAAAAGTGTTTCTTTCATTGAATTTTCTATCATTTTGGTTCCTATCTAATGTACTTTCTTCCGAAAAGAATGAATCGAGTTCATTTCTATTAAGTAGTGTTTTATCATTTGTGTTTTCTATAATATATGTTTCTATCTCAATGGGGCCAGGTAGACGAGTGGTTAAAGTGCCTTTGTTTCAATCACTTTGGCTGCCAGTCGAAGGTTCAAACCCAAGCGACTGAAGACATTTTTCTGATGGCCCGAGAAAGTGCTATAGGAATCGCACGTCAAAAGGTTAGAACTCTTTAAGAAATTGAAATTCAGCATGAGTTTCCATTTCATGCGACTTGATCGTGATTACCGAACATAACCTAAAAAATTGGCAAAGTTGCGAAAAGCGGTTTTTTGTCAATAACTAAAAAACTGCAGCTCCGATCAAAAAAAGTCGAATTACGAAATTGTAGGTATTGTAAAGATCTATCAATTGAATGAGTTATAATTTTTTATATCATTGATACTTTTCGAGTTAGGTATATCGGAAAAACCGTGAAAAATCGGGTTTTCTATAACTCGTTAACTGTAAGGTATTCAAACTTGTTACTTACCGTTATGTGCCTATGGCAAGCCAAAAAAGTTTTTTTTTTGAAAAATTGATAAATATTGATTATTTTTCAAAATATATGAAGTTTTCTTTAAAAAGATGCTCTATAAATATGGCTACTCTTGCTCGGGGAATGATGCAACAGTAACGATTCATGGCTTATTTTTTTCTGTAAGAGTTGTTCTTTCATATTATCGAATAAGTATATTGATTTTTTTAATTTTAAGATACATTTTTTAATATAGAGGGTATCATCTGTAGCTGGTAGCATTATCAACTCTAATCCATAAATAATGCTTGGAAAATTTCCAAAATGTATTCTCTTAATACTTTGAAAAATAGCCAAATATCACTTTTCCAAGGCTAACTCTGATCAGAATGAATGATACCCTGTATATTCGAATGATTCAAGCATTGAGATTTGGGGGTTTTAAGATGTTCTGAAACAGAATCTGGTGTTATTTTTGCGATAAAAAAATGCCTAGTATGTTTTTCCCAATTTTTCACTTTTCATTTGGTCGTAGTTAGCCGTAGAAAATGGATATACAAAGGTTACGTAAACATAAAGGTAGGTATTTCCGAGTACTACAACTTGAGTCAAAGAAAATTTCGAATTATTTCATGCTCAACGAAATATGAGGGTGTGGCTGCTCAAAGTGGGACACACTGTATATAAAACATTTATGGAATTATTACATAAAAAATATTTATATATTATATTGATACAGATTCACTAATTTCCCTTTTTTTTAATTGGAAGATTGTCCGCTGAATCATTTGGCTCTTCTTCTTCTTCTCCATCTCCTTCTTCCATATTGTGTGTGAGCAGACTATCGATGAAGTTGGGCAATTCTTCATCTATTTCGATGATAGGCGTCTTAAAATTTTCACATCCGCTGGAATCACAATGTGTGCAACCACTCGAGCATTGTAATAATTGCTTTGTGCAGCCACATGTTTTTGTTTTGCAACCACTGATTCAGCTGCATGAATTTTTTTTCAATATCTCGTCTGGCTGCTATCAATGGATCATCAGTTTAAACTGGCATTAATGCATCATTCGTAATTTTCTATCCCCACTTAGTGACCCTTTTGTCGTTACCTGAACCTAACCATTTTTACAACTACAAATAAACTCTGAGACCTGAGTGCATGTTGTTTGCCGGCTCCTTCCGTAGGAGGAAGATTTGCTAATCGAAAAGTTGCCTTTGACGCTGATCGTTTGAATTAAAAACCGTTATATTTAATAAAATGAGTACTCACCAGAGGCAATAAAAAAACTTGTAACTTGTTGTTCACGTAAGTTTTCTTTTGCAATGTACACTAGTAGTTGAAATTGAATCATCAACGACTTTTCAATAACACTGTCAGGACGAAAGTGTATTTAATGTTAACAGAATTTGTATCACCACTGCGCCACCCGCTAGAAATACATCGCTCCGGGTCTGCACGCCTCACTTTGTTCATCAATTGATAATACTACAAATGAACTAGACATATCCTAGTATTTTTTATTGAAAATATAGGTATTCAACCCCAATATCCATGAAGGTAACTGCTGTACGATGATTATTGCGCCTTCCAGACGTTTTTGAAACAAAAAAATTATCTCGGCTCCTGTGATTGCAGGAATCAATTTTTTTTAATGCGTGAAATCATGCTAGAAATCAATTTTCATGAAAGTCATTTCTATAAAAACAAAATTGAGAAAAGACCCCGCACTTTATATAGGTAAAATGGTTCTCGGTGAAAATGTCTGAATATTTAGTATATTGTAGTATTCGACGTACTGACTGAACGTGCAGAATCGCAAAGTTCGTTGATGGATAGATTTTAAAATACAAGGCGTTCAATTTAAAAATTAGTAATTTTTATTTAATTATTTTCTCGAAATTTGAAAGTAACAACTGCATTTTTTTTGTTCTTATTATCAACGTACTTTCATATTACTAAATATCATTCAGATGGTGCAGATTATATCATTATGTACAGAGTGAAAAATAAAAACATTTTAGTAATGTCTGAAAATTCGATGTAATAATGAAATATTGATAAAATTATGTCGGCATGCAATATACTATTTTAATTCTATCATTAATCACAATACATACATTTCGTACAGGGTGATTTGAAAAATTGGTGAAATATATGGCCGGTTCTTTTGTACATATCCTGTATATTCAAGTGAATTATCATCCTCCAAAGATAGCTGATACCGTATGAACATGATTTCGTTGGGATAAATAGGGTGATCATGAAAATTTTCGATGATAAAAATCCCTCTGTGAAATTTCTTCATTATTATTTAATATATTCATCATTCTCTCCTCAACACTGTCCCAAAAATTCAGTTCCCTACCATGACTGGTTACATAGTTATTAATTGAGAAACTTATCACCATTTGCATGACGAGTTGAAGGAACTTGTTCACGCGTACATTCTACTAGGGCCACGATTTTTCCCTTTGGTATAATGAAACATGGGAATGTGGAGATCAAAATAAATGTAAAAGAGGGTGAAGATTAGAGATAACAATCGTATCAGATATATGAATTTAATAATGTAAGGTACAGATAGTGTTTCGTCCTTAAATATTAGTTTTAAGATATTTTAGTTAATAGTAATAAATAAACAAATTAAGTCAAAACTTTACCGATTTACCTCGTATCTGACTGGCAATGATAAAATGAAATATATTTCCTTCTTTCGCGTTTTTTATGTTTTTTATCGCGGAGTGTAAAAAAAATGAAGTGAATAATATTTTGTGTGTCTCTCTCCTACTGGGCACGAGAGAAGAATCGATTATATATTGTCAACAAGTTCGGTACGCAAAAGAATCGGTACTTATTAACTTTTTTGTGTTATGCAAAATCGTTGTGTGGTACAAAAAGACAAGCAATTGGATTCGAATATTGAGCAGTTCTGTCAGGCCTGCCCATCATCACTTGGAAGGACTACGCCGACGCCCATTAGACAAGTCGTAAGATCCAAATACTTTATTTTTTCGTTCGTTTTATAATTATTGTTTAATTCGATTGATTTTCGTTTCGATTATAAGTACAGTCCATTTTGGTTCAATCAGATAGTTAAGTGAATTTTGTTGGTTTACGTTTTGTCGGAATAAAAAACAAACTATCTGGGAAAAGTGAAAATGATTGATTGAACGCTTTTATTTCTAATAGGAGAATTTGAATCTGGGCACCGACGGTTTTTTTCCAATGCGTGTTCCACTCGGATATAGGTTTCCATGATTTTTATATTTGCTGGCTATCAACAGAAACATATAGACATCTATTATATTTCATCAATATAGGTGATTCAATACCTACGTTAAGGGATTTTTCTTTTTCATTCACTTTCCGTCAACGACAGAATCAAAATGTATCCGCTTGCCGATAAGGTATTCTTGTTGTAGGAGGTCCGTAGCGCTTCTACGGGGGAGGTAGATTCGGTTAGGCCTGTCCTTGTCACCTTCAGTGATAAGTGATTTCCCGTACCGGGGCCTCGTACACGATTGGGCGAGTCAAACTATCCAAAAATTAGGAATTTTATCTGGCTCATGCATGAGTTGTAAGTTGTAACTGACGTGTCGTCTATTCAATCAGTTCCTAAATGTTAGATGGAATTGGATGAACCATTTAATGTTGTATTTATTTTGATCTCCACATTCCTACGTTGCACTATTTGTGAAAAATATTGGCCGCTAGTAGAATGTACGCGTGAAAAAGTTCCTCCAACTCGTCATACAAATGATACTGAGTTTCTCAATTAATAACTATGAAACTAGTAATAGTAGGAAACTGGGACAGTGTTGAGGAGAGCATGATGAATATATTCAATAATAATAATGGAATTTAACCGAGTTAATCGTGAATTACAGGGTGATTTCTGAAACGGTGATATTTTGTCATTTTTATCATCGAAAATTTTCATGATCACCGTATATATCCCAACGAAATCATGTTTATATGGTATCAGCTGTCTTCGGAGGATGATAATTCACTTGGATATACAGGATATGTCCGAAAGAACCTGTCATATATTTCACCAATTTTTCAAATCACCCTGTACGAAATGTATGAATTATGATTAATGATGGAATAAGAATAGTATATTGCATGCCAAAATAATTTTATCAATATCTCATTATTACATCGAATTTTCAGACATTACTAAAATGTTTTTATTTTTCACTCCGTACATAATGATATAATCTGCACCATATGAATGATATTTAGTAATATGAAGGTACGTTGATGATAAGAACCGAAAAAAAAATGCAGTTGGTACTTTCAAATTTTGAGAAAATAATTAAATAAAAATTACTCATTTTTAATTGAACTTTGCGATTCTGCACGTTACCTGGGGTCCTTTATTCAGAAAAAACATGAAAAAGAATTGTGCAATTTTTTTTTCTACATTCGTGCAAAAAGCAAAACTTTATTGAACTATATTCAGTGGAAAAAGAAGTTCTTTATTGCACTAGTGCAATAAAGTTTTTATTGCACTCATCTGTCATTCTACTTCAACGTGATGTCATCATGACAAACATAAACGTTTAAACCTACTACATATTTAGCAGATATTCTGTGAGATTGGCAATAGGTACTTCACTACGAAATATTCATATTGAAAATTGCATCAATTGTTCATTCACTTTCAACATTGAGGGTAAAAATAAAGTTTGAGTTAAATTGTTCGTAACGTATTAGTTCCTGTTTCAATGCAAATCGATATTAATAATAAAGTATTCAAGTTGCGCTTTTCATTTTCCTACACCTAGTGCCGCACCTCCATAAATCATTTTTTGCTTTTTGCATGAACGTAGAAAAAATGTTGTATGCAACTCGTGCAAAAATTGTTTATTGCACTCGACCTGTTGTCCAACTCGGCCTAACGGCCTCGTCGGACAATTTCACGTCGAGTGCAATAAACATTCACTCTTTGCACTTGTTGCATAAATAACTATAAAGTAATTTTTTGACACATATAATAATGAAAAAAAAAACTCATATAGAAAAAATGAGCCCTGAATCGTTACTGTAGCATCATTCTCTAAATTTCTCTAAACTCAATATCAATTTTTTTTATGACGATCTTATGTTTATCGATTGGGACACTATTCATACCCTTGACACTGTTGATGAAATGCTTACTTTCCTAATTAAAAATATTCTGAAAATTTTCAACATACACGTCCCCGTTCGCCGAGTAAGGGTTGCTAAACCTCCTGCACCATGGTTAACAGGGAATATTAGGGAAATGATGTCTGCTAGGGACAAAGCCTTCAGAAAATTCAAACAAACTGAGAAACTAACCGACTGGATTAGTTACAAAGATCTTAGAAACTATACTACTCGTGCGATTCGCGTGGAAAAAAAGGAATACCTAAAATGTGTTCTAAAGAATAAAGACTCACGACAGACCTGGAATACCTTGAAGAATCTATACATACTAAGAAAAAACGAGTCCGATCTTCCAACTGACATCAAAAACGCTCAATCCATAAATGCTTACTTCACAAATATCTCTCACCCAGAAAAAACGAATGAGCAACTGGCTTTATTGGATAGGTACGATGATGTACGCGAGTTTCACAATTTTAAATTCAAAACTGTGAGCTCGGAGACAAAGAACAAATATATTAATACAATTAAGAGCAACGCTGTGGGTTCTAATGAAATATCTCTGAAAATGATCAAGTATGTGCAGGAGCGTTTAATTGATCATATAACCTTTATATTCAATAAGGCAATCGAACTAAATCATTTCCCCTCTATATGGAAGAATGCAGTTGTTTTACCTATACCTATATGCAACTCCCCTACAGAATTGGCACATCTGAGACCTATCAGTATTCTCCCAACCCTTTCGAAGGCATTTGAGAAAATTCTCAAAGAACAAATGTTCGACTTTGTCATCAGTCGAAACATAATTTCAACAGCTCAATCTGGATTCCGCCCTGGCCATAGTACAACCACTGCACTTTTGAATGTCACCGATGACTTGTGTCGGTCAGTAGACAGAGGTGAACTCTCGAGTCTTGTTTTGCTTGACTATACCAAAGCTTTTGATACCATAGATCATGATGTACTCTGTAAAAAACTAAAATACTAAGGATTCCATCAGAGCTCAGTGGCCCTCATCAAAAGCTTTCTCTCGTTTCGGACACAGTCAATAACACTTGGTGGTGAAACTTCTGGCACACTACCTATTGAGTTTGGAGTATCTCAGGGTTCAGTCCTTGGGCCATTATTGTTTTCCCTGTATATTTGCGACTTTCATGAGACAATTGAGTACTGTAATATTCATCACTATGCTGATGATACCCAATTATACGTCAGTTTTGATGTAAACGACGTCAATTTAACATCAGCACGAGTGAATGAGGATTTGACCTCTCTTTTCAATCTTTCAACTGCTCATAACCTGAAGATCAATCCTCGTAAGTCCCATGCTATGATTATCGGAAATAATTATAAACGATTAATGGCCGAAGCGAATTTTTCGCTTCATCTCTCAGATCAACAAATTCCATTTGTCAGCGAATGCAAAAATTTGGGTGTCTGGTTCGATCAGCAATTACGATTCACAAAGCACGTCAGTCTCTTATGTCAGAGTTCCTTCAATGTGCTGAGACATTTTACCCACCTCAAAACTTAAACTAAACCTTTGTGAATCCTTGATTATCTCCAAGCTCTCATATTGCGACGCCGTCTATGGCCCCGCTCTCTTGCAGAGTGACGCCTCCAGACTACAGCGAATTCAAAATTCCTGCATACGTTTTGATTACGGTATTCGTAAGTATGATCACATCAGTGCAAAGTTCAGGGAATCCGGATGGCTGAGATTGGAAAAATTGAGAAAACTTCTACACCGGCATACCTAGCTGCCAAATTGATCACCTTCCGTAATTACAATACTTCAAGAACACGAAACAGAAACACCATGGTCATTCCAAAATTCAAAACCAGTTTGTACAAACGAAGCTTCTCATACACAGTTCCCAAATACTACAACTCTTTACCCAATAATTTTCAGAACTATAATATAATCAACTTCAAAAAGAAACTGAAAGAACTATTATATAACTGATAAGCTCATATCAGATATACTTCTGACAATGCTTGTACAATTGATTGATTATTTCTCTCTAATGATAGTTACGAGATGATAGTAGTATAAGATATTTTTTGTTGCTTTCTATAAAATTGTTAATTTTTTTCTTTCTTTTTCCAAGGGTTAAGTTGAAACACAGCATCAGCTGACACTTCGCCCATTCATCTATGTCACACCATATAATTATGTATGAATTTATATTTTTTGCAAGATGAATAAAGACGATTTATTATTATTATTATTATTCCCCGAGCAAGAGTAGTCATATTGAGAGAGCACCTTTTTTGAGAAAACTTCATATATTTTGAAAAATAATCAATATTTATCAATTTAAAAAAAAACTTTTTTGACTTGCCATAGTCTACACAAAACTGTAAGTAACAATTGTCAATACCTTACAGTGAACGAGTTATAAAAAACAGATTTTTCACGGTTTTTCCGATATAACTCAATAAGTATCAATGATATCAAAAAATTTCAATCCATTCAATTGATAGATCTTTTCAATACCTACAATTTCCTGATTAAACTTTTTTTGATCAGAGCTGTAGTTTTTTAGTTAACAACAAGAAACCGCTTTTTGCAACTTTGCCATTTTTTTAGGTTATGTTTGGTAATCAGGATCGAGTCTCATGAAATAGAAACATATCCTGAATTTCAATTTCATATACGCACATATTTTTTTTTTCGGATATTAATTTTTGCACATTTAACATTGGGCCGCTTCCTCGTTTCTTGGACTATACGTATCAATGATGTTGACCATCACTTATTAACATCAAGTTTATGTTCTACGTATGTGGCAATTAAAAGATTGTTTACTGGGTAGGGATGACAGTTGCATCAGTTCCACTGCCTGTCATCTCTATTTTGCGGCAAGATCCAATAAATATTATTTTAATCATTGGTATGCATTATGTGTCATCCTGCAAATGAACATCATTACTATTATTATTTTTCAGCCATTTTCCCATTCAATTATTCAAAAATTCTTTTGTTCGAATCATATTTCTTTCTTCATCATCTTTCAAATTATGAACCTCAACAATACCCTACCCCCTCAGGTAATTGAAATTCTGACGATGACACTGATATCGTTCGAAACAAACTATAGACAATTCAGTTTACATAAAATAAGTGAAACGGGGCACCTCATCAAGCAAAAATTGAACTCGCCCAGGGACATTTTTCCTCTCGGAAATGATCTCTGGAAGTTTCAGCATCCATGCATATTTAATACAAGACGCGGCCCTTATAATTCCCGTGTTTGTTTTCCCCAACTTCTGTCTTCTTCGTCTCTTGTTTCACTTCGAGACGATGTTTGATTCTTTCTCCGCTTCTAATCCAGTTATCCCCATAATATGGTGGCGTTCGCTAGCAAATTCATTCTTATTCAATGCGGGTTGATCCAGAAACTCCCTTCGTTTTATTTCCTGAGTGTTTATACATTTCAATTCTCTTGCGTGATCGAAGAAACTCTAATATTTACTGTCCCATTTGTGTGTTCACAATTTCCGATTACGAAGACTTTAGTGACATGAAACACAGAGGCGGACTGCATGTTCGATGCCGTGAGATTCTTTTGATGATTTGCCTCTTTCCAATATAGTTTGGACAATTAAGAGAGTTTTACCGATTGGTAAGTTTTGTGAACAAGCTTTCAACATCAATACTCACCAAAATATTGCGACTAGAATCTATAATTCATTTAGTTCTTCTGTGAAGTAAAGGGTGTTCAAATTGTTGAGGTCTCTCAAACTTTCGGCATGGATAAGCAATCGACATGAAAATGTTAGTACCTTTTCAGAAGAATACTTATTGTAATGTATTGGAGACGGACCTGTCACCTCTTCTCAACATCTCAACTCAACATCGCTTCGGAATGTCAGCCGGCGTATTCTGGAACCTGTCAAGCTATCTAGAATCTGCGAGCCATCTAGAATCGTAGACGAACTGCAGCGACCAATTGAAATTTCAGTACAATCGTGAGAGAGATCTACTTTTATTTTAATAGCCAACCGATCGTATAAAGGGCAGAAGTACAGTAAAATGTAGTTAGAGTTCAGCATACACATTATATCATATATCTATTAACTACGAATATGGATTCGGCAAATTCCAACATAACCTCAAAATATGGATAAGTTTACAGAGAGCAAGTGTAGATTGTGCTAATTATAAGAGGGCTGCACTATATGGGTTTTATTACTGAGAATATTACACATTTTATAAATTTCTAGGTTCATGCCTGAAAGAATTTAAGATCGCCGCGTTTTACTTCGAGTTCGTGTTCAGGAGGCAAAAAATACATCACTACCAGCAAACTGTTTTTCTCGGCGGTTATGAGGCCGATGTGAAATGAGATTTACCTTTTCAAACAATTGTCCGTCACATACCCAATACATATTTCTTCAAGTTTAATGAGTTTTCATCCGTTTTTGGCAGAAAATTTATTGATGAAACTCTGGTAGCAGGTAACAAACAGACATTTTATTATTAGAGTTACAAATGGATCAATGAATCGTTTTTTTAATGACACGAAGTTTAATTGACCGTCTTGCATATTTCTCATTCTTCATTTATCCACATTATAGAAAAATGTTAGCCCATTTTCAATATGGGACGGTTGAAAATGTCAAAAGAAGCATAACCTTAAGAATGTATGACATTTCTCGTGATTCAGAATTCGGCATGCGCAATAGTTTCCCCGCGTCAGTTTGAGAAAAGGTAATATTGATATTTTTGGCTTCAATTTGATTACATTGCGTCTTATGGAGTGTTATCAATATTTGTAGTTAATAGATGTGTACAAATAAATTACTCAAAACTGTTTCGACTAAATTAACTACAGTGGAGTCAGTAGTAGGATTTTCAAAATAAATAGTGTGTAGTGCACAATCTCTGTGTTGCTGAAAATGAATAAACTAATGGACCTGCTTCGGGTGAATAGTTTTTGAATTCCGAAACAATGAACCAATAAAAATTTCATGTGAAACGGATATATGAAAAACTCATTCGAGGAAAGTGCAATTATGTAATTGAAAGTCGCGGAATTGGAACAGAAATTGGAGGAAAGGGAACTCGAGGCAACTGGTAAAAAGGCCGCTCTGCAGAAAATACTTTCAGACAGATCAATGGAGGAAGGGGAGGACCCCGAAATATTTTATTCGAAGTTTCTAGAATTGACTTGAACTTGATAATGAATGAACTCGCCGAAAATTTCGAACGTTTGAAAGAAGAACTTCAACAAAATTCAAATAGCTTGAGAGAGGAACTCCAAGACAATACGATGAGTCTGGAAGACACAGAAGGTTCGAAAAGAGAGCTTTGTGGTGTGTCAAACCGATTAGAAGTGTAGTATATTTAAACTCTAATTCACTCTAAAATAATTTATTTAACGAAATACAATGATTCACCATGCTCTAATTTATATAACAATGACTCTACTATTTATATCCGACATTCACTTCACTGACTGTTCGTCCCTCTGCTGCGTCGTTCTTTTTATATTCACTGTTGACTTCTCCGAATACTCTAGAATTTTCCATCGAATCGTCCAGATTCATCGAATCGTCCAGATTCTTCTCGGTGCATAGCGTATCGAAGGTCATATGCGGCCTGCGTGAGGGTTCAGGCCCGGCATCGCCCACAGCTTCGCCACAGAATACAGAATAGGAAACATCGAGGCAGAAATGGATAAAATCAAAGAAACAATCAGTGATAAAATCAGAGATGAAATTGAGGTGGAAATGGACATAATGACGGAGTCAATCAGTGACAAAATCAAAGATGAAATCGATGCAGCAATGGAAAAAATTGAGGAAAAATCAGTAAGTTGAAAAACCTAATTGAAACTGCACACAACTGTAAACAGAAATTCAATGTTGCACCTGGACGAAGTTCAAAAAAGAATAAAAGAATCCAAGGTTAGTGGTAAACCGGGAACCTGCTAACTTGAAAGCTGTCATAATGAAAGTGATGAGGGAAGTGATGCCGCAGAAGAGACTGATAAGATGCCGGAATTCTTAGGAAATTGGACACGTCCGTAGCCAATGCCCAACATTCCAAAAGTCGAGACCGAAGAAGTTCAATGAGAAGGCCTAATCCAGCAAGCCTTGGTAAATAATGCATATGTCGCTTCACTCGAACGACAAAATAAAGGTGTCATTGTAGACGGTCTCATCATCAACGAGCCTCACACAAATATAACCATAAATCATAAATCTTGAATTTTTCAATTTTGACAAAAAAGTAAAAATCTTCGACCCAAAGATCACCATTTTGGAGACGTCAGTTCGAATTACCAAATATTGACAAAAATTAATGATCTGCGACCACAAAAATCTCTGTACCTATACCAACTTGTAATAAAATCGAATAAAATCAGATATTTCTTCAGCTGTTTTGTCCCTCAAGTGATGAACTCCTGCCAATTCCGAGTCGACTGGAAGGTATTAGACTTGCAAGAAACATAAATGTATACATACGTACACATAACCACACAAAGAGAGCAATTGTAAGCATTATAATATTTCAAAGTTTCGTTCGACCAGAATGAGTTTTAACTTTTCTCATTCCCGATCTGACCCTGTGCCAGATTTCACACTGGCATAAGTATGATATTATTTCCATTTCATCAGCTGTATAGAGGGGCCTGTCATTCAAAAGACATTCATTTCCATTTCTGCATCCAGAATTATGAGTAATAATTAGTTTTCACTAGTCGACAGCTAAACCAAACCTTCATTAGTTGACTTTGATAAAACTGGATAGTTTCCATCTCGAATGTAATGATACAAGGATATCCATTTCACGAAAATAACATATTCTTGTGAAATCATTCAGAAAAAAAAAAGAAAATATCAAGAAGAAAAATGAGAAAGTCGTTCTTCTATGTAAATGATAGACTTCTATACTGTAATGAAAAAACACCAAAATATTGGTTCGTTTCGATGCTGGAGATGACAGGAAATATATTTTCCATTCATTCAATACTAGAAGAATATCTTTCAAATTATTTACATCCTTATACTTTCATACAACCCTTCATCAATCAGGAAAAAATCGTTTTTGACTTCCATTTTTTTCAGGGATGGAGAACGTAAATGAAATTCACGTAAGTAAGTGTTCTTGATGAATAAAGACTTATTGTTTTTATTATTTTTATGCATGTTGCAACATTAAGAGGAGAGCGAAAGATACAGATTCAAGTTTGAATAACACAAAATGAATCCAATTACGGTGAATATAATTGTAAACATGAAGAGTTAGCCAACTTCTTAATATTTATTGTGAAATTATAGTCTCTAGAAATTGAATTGTCATATCAGCGACTCCTCTCTATGAATTCCATAAATATTAGTTCTAAAATATTCTTGTTTATAAAGAAAACTTTTTACAAATATTGCCACACACATGCTGTTCAATATACTTGAATTAGACTTCTCCACGACCAAGATCGTATATCACTCGTTGTTGAAGTGGCACCTTCGAAATGGTATTGCATTTTGGGGGGTGAACAAAAACCATATGCAGTCGATACAAATACTGCTAAAACGTACAATTAGAAATCTGAGTAAATCCAAATATGGCGATTCATAAACCCCTCTTTCGCGAATATAAGATTCTGACAGAAGTAACTATTTTTTTAAAAAACAATATGTTTAATCAAGAAACATATAAATTACTTTGAAACAAGTCCTTTCCAATGTGTCACACGTCTAAACAAATTCATCAAGCTACCACGGTCGGCAACAAATCTTATCAAAGAAGGTTTCATTTACAATGGTTGCAAATTGTACAACCACCTCCCAATAGAAATCAGAAACATTAGTTTGTTGGAGAGTTTAAGGAAAGGCATAAAATGCCTGTGGATAGAAGGACCCTATAATAGTGTTCACGTACAGGTTTATTACTAAATATTTTTCATGTAAATTTTAATTACTTGTTGTGTTGTATATTGTATGGTGGAGTATTTTTAGGATCAATTATTATTGTCGGTGTTACTTTCATTTAAATTTTAAAAGATTACTTGTCTGTGTTGCTATGCTTCTATTTATTGAATTCGGAATTATTTTCAAGAAACGAGCTCTGTCAAAAAGAACAAGTTTTTCAGACAATGAAGTATATTTCTCTTTCTGTCTCATTCTCTCTCTCTCTGTCGATGATTCAAGATGATAGTTTGAGTCTCGACTGGGTCGTCAATTATGAACACCCTTAATTTACTAAGAAAAGCTCCACGAACACTGTGTTTACATAGTGGAAACTACTGACCTTGACGGTGAAAAGTTATGAGTCATTATATTGCATCATGCAACTACGATCCAAAAATAAAGAACTTTACCGGTAATTAACCTGTTCAATCAATTACCTCTGCCTCCATTATTCCTCAAAAGAATCATAACTTCATTCAGCCAATAAAACAACTCCGTGAGAATTCTCCTTTTATTTTAGAGTAGATTGGGTAGAACTTCGGGTTCAATAGGGTTAGCCAAAGTTTCGAATTGCCCGCAATATCAAGTAATCTGAAAAAGTTCTGGGATCGATTTGAGGTAACTTTTGTATAGAAGTTAATCTAAAGCGAGCGAATGGCTACATTCTCTTCCGGGCGTATTGTTTGATCCTTCATTCATTGAATTTTCATGAATTTATTACTCGAATGCAATATTGAACTTTCTATGGAGATGAGTTCGGGAATTCAATGTGAAAGAACGAACAAATATAGTCTGAATGAAAGATAATCCAACTGTCCCGAATGATTTCTTTGGAGTATATTTTGATGAATTTCGTTGAGTTTTCATTCGATCTGTTCGAAACATACCAAATATCTCTGCTGCCTTAACTTATCACCTACTGAACTATCGAATAGCGAGTTTTTATCACTTAATCTGGACTTCATCCAACAAATGAGGTCTACAAAATAGAAGATTTCAATGTCTTCAATGTCACAATAGCTATTAGTCTAAGAGCTGAGGGACCAAAACTGCAAGAGTTTTATAAAAGCTGATATTTTGATATTGGGTCATGAATAGGTTGAATATCAATAGCCTGCCGTCAGTCAGCCAGTTTTTGGGACAACTGGCGTGGGGGTGGTTCCAAACTTGTAAAAAAAACACGTATGTCGCAACTGTTTTATAAAATCTGAAAATTTGTCTGTGAATAGCTAGGCAACCAACAAACTGTGTGGACATAGTCAGTCAGCACAATATTGGAACACTACGCGTCAGCGGTCCGGCAAACACGTCAAAAAAAATGGGTTCGTGAAAGAGTGTTATAAAATCTGAAAATTAGTCTGTGGATAGCAAGACAACTAACAAACTGTGTGGACATAGTCAGTCATCAGAATATTCGGACCCATTTTTTTTGACGGGTTTACCGGACCGCTGACGCGTCGTGTTCCAATATGGTGCTGATGACCGACTATGTCCACACAGTTTGTTAGTTGTCTTGCTATCCACAGACTAATTTTCAGATTTTATAAAACTCTTTCACGAACTCATTTTTTTTGACGGGTTTACCGGACCGCTGACGCGTCGTGTTCCAATATGGTGCTGACTGACTATGTCCACACAGTTTGTTGGTTGCCTAGCTATCCACAGACAAATTTTCAGATTTCATAAAACAGTTGCTACATACGTGTTTTTTTTACAAGTTTGGTACCACCCCCACGCCAGTTGTCCCAAAAACTGGCTGACTGACGGCAGGCTCTTGATATTCAATCCATTTATGACCTAATATCAAAATATCAGCTTTTATAAAACTCTTGCAGTTTTGGTCCCTCAGCTCTCGGTCTATATAGTTCATCTTTCCACACCAGTCTGTTTGGGATTTCCAATCAATTTTAATTTTTGTTCACCACATCACTTTCCAGAATCGTATTTTGGTCAGTTGTAGGCGAAATGCGATCCAACGTTGAAAGCAGTAGTCAAACAAAATCTCGTGGAATGAAGCAGAAATTGGGCTCTTCGCAACAATCTTTAAATCCACTTCAGCCCGCTCCTGTCTACGGATAATTTTATTTTTCTGTTATCTATCTATGGCTCCCGAATGAATATGATGTCAAAGATGAAGAAGACAGACTGAAAAACTATGTCCAGAGTATAACGGTGTTTGTGTGGAAGAATTTTTCTTTAAGAAACACTGAACATGGAAGGTCCTTCAGACTGGGAAAAATTATTCGTCGTTGTCAAACCATTCCTTGGAATGCAACCATAAGTTTCCAAATCTGAACGATAAGGAAATTTTGCACTGTGCAATCAAAGATTGGAACCACAATTATTTAGATTCCTTAGAAATTCATAAACATGAACATTGCGGATGTAACCTACTGAATGATCAAATGTTTCATCTGCACAGCATAGCTAATTTTGGTATTTTCTGCTTTTAGATTTTTTCCCATTCACTGCGGCTGCATCAGGACAATTGCAGTAGGCAACTACGTGTGATGTTGCAACCGCATCGACACAGGTAAAGTCCCAAACAACCGGTTTCTCGGAATTCCAAGGGATTAATGTCATGCTATCAGGGCGGTTTCCATCACTTCCGCTGACACCTGTGGTCTCCAAATTCGAAGAAATATTGGCTGTTGTTATTGTTCGTATCAATAAATCATTGACTGCATGATGACTAGAATGTTGCTAAAATTTTTGTTATTACCAATTTTGTTTTGTTTTCATGATAATTTGTTTGAATTCTAATAATTGATTAATTTTGATATGCTCTCTTAATATGAGTAAGCTTTCACAAAGCTGTCAAGTTTGCAATGAAAACTCTAATTGTAATACGTTTTGTAATCGTAATGATGCAGTTCACTACGATCTCGACTGATTGAATAGAACTATGGTGTATTTTTCATGAGTTTAAAGTTGTATCAAATACTAGTGAAAGTATTCTTCATGTTTTCAAAAAAATTTAAGTAAACGAAAACTTAAACAATTATTTTCTTTTTTATACAACTCATAATAGTATGTACTTAATATGGCATTCACAGTGCATTGAAAACTCTGGCATTAGACAGTAGAATGAAGGCTGACGCTATTTATACTGACTTTCCGAAAGCTTTCGATCGCGTTGATCCAAACTAAAAGTTCCAGATTTTGGTGACCTATTGCTTTCATGGATAACCAGAACACAGAGCGTAAAGATCGGGTACTCTGTCTCCAGCTACCTCTGGCGTACCGCAAGGCTCTCATAGTGGTCTAATTCACTTTAACTCATTTATAACTGATTTTTCCCAACTTATCAAGCATAGTCAGTTTCAATTATTTTTTGATGAACTCAAACTATTCAAATGATGATATAAAACTCCTTCAGGAAGATTTAAATGATACAAGTTTATGATGCACTTCCAACAATACATATATTATTAAATGCAAATAAATGCTTCATTTAAACTCTCTTAAAACCCTTTATCGGTTCTTGTCAGCATATGGCTACATAATTCTTTGTATCCCTTATCGGGCAAGTCAACAAAATGGCCTAAAAAAATTTGCATAATTTCACAACGTATTCATAATATCAATATTTACATGTGAACGCAACCTTAGCAAAAAAAATTTCGAGCACAAATCATAAAAAGTTTAACTGGCAATAAGAGGTAACGCAAAATCGATTCGTGCCTTTGTCCCCCCTCCCAAGCTTGTTTGTTATCGTATGGTTTCGTTGCCTGTGAATCGAAGGACTACGCGGAACTAAGAACAAATGCTTTTGGATGTTATGATACCATATGGTTACATGGTCCATGAAATAGCGCTTGGTTTGATCAGAATCGGCCGATAAAGGGTTAAATTGAAACCTCAAAATGTAATACCTACTCACTTAACTGTGATGTTGTATTGAGAGTATTTTACTGGGTAGTGATTTTACATTTTTACTTCACATCAATAATAGTTGATGATCCAAACTAGAAACGACATTCATGTATCAGTTCGATAGACAAAAAGTAGAATTTAGTATTTTAAATGATATATTGAGATTGGGTTCACTAAAAAATTCCCGGGTAGAATATGATTAATTATAAATTCAAAAAATGACTTTTTTTTTGAAAATTTCCACGAACAAATTTCATACCAATCGAAATTATGAAGCCCATAGAATATAGAAACGTTATGTGTTCTATTTTTTTCCTGAGGCGTAACTATTGAGTTGGCAGGTATAAACAGGTAAGTCGATACTAGTAATATACACACATTTGATGAATGAATCGTAAATCAAAATCAACGCCATTTAATTGCAAACTTGATGATTTAGGGTTGTCTCTCTCGACTTCAAATTCTGTTTGCGTTCTTCATAACGCAATAGAAGCTAGAATTGAACCTTGTCAGAACAACAAAATTGTTGGATGCCAGTCCAGTTTCATTCAAACTTTCTGTAGATATTTTCAAGGACTATGGAACTGTTGATATGTGGCTTCATTTTTGAGTTGTTGGTTTTTAGAAAAAAATGGTAAAATTTTACATGTTCTTAATTTTTTTTTTAAGACTGATTTTACGGAAAAAACTAACCCTCGTAGTTTTCGAAATTCAGTTCAAAAAAACGGTTCGGCGTATTTGAATTTTTTTAATCGACATTTTCCGGAAAATCGCCAGAAAAATCCTGATAGCATTTTCCGATCACTCTCAAAAACTAGGTATATACCCATGTGGAACACATACAAATATATCTTCAAGGATTACGGAATGAATCAATTCCTGAACCTGTATCGAAGTAAGTAGAAACTAAAAAAAAAAACAGAAAAACCTTGTCTACTCGTCTACTGTCTCGAAAATTAACGTGATCGCTTCACTCACGCGTTGAAATATCCCTATCATTAGGCAAGAGTCCACGATTCAAACAATTGTTAAAAATTCTTCTTTATTTTTGACAATAGTCCTCGACATATTAGATTATTTTATGTTTCTGAACAGTTTAAAATATAATAGTCACATTCTTACAATTTTTATCCAATAATAATACTAGAAATATTGAGAAAACGAACACATAGGCTACTCATTGGAGAACAATTTATAAATAAAACACTTATGAATAGGATTTCATATGATGTCATAAACAAATATCATACATAAATATGATGCCGGCAACAAGCACACCCAAAACCAGGACTACTTTTTTTTAAGTATATCATTAGTCTTATTACCTATTCATATTATTGGTGACCAATCATAGTTTTGGATGCATCAAAGTCGATGTATTTATATTATTGGTATCCACTTATAGTTTTTGAGGCATTAAAGTCGTTGTGATCATATTATTGGTTGTTTCCACTTATCACAGAGAAAACTCGTCCAAGTAAATTTTTTACTTGAAAAAAAAAGGCAACCGAGAGAACTGAAGGAGTAGGCAGATTGAGACCTTAGAGAGAGCCAGTGACGAGACTAGGGGAGCAAGCAGATTGAGACCTCGACGTCAAGTCACAAAAACATAGCAGAATATGTTTGAACTGCAATGTATCAATTGTAGAAGAGTTACAGGCCTTGGAGCTGGATCCTGCCTGCTTACGATTAAATGTTTTGAGACAAACCCGAAACGGTACATGTGCTTTTTGCAATGCAGCTAATGATGTGCACAGATTATCGATCAACTCAAGAGTAAACGTTTTTGTTCTCAAGAATATTTATATACCTGAAGAAATAAGATCATGTGCACAACACTTAGATGATCGCGGCTTTGTTTTACATCAAGTGCTTCCCACTTTGCGGTACATTAATAGACCATACATAATAAAAGGACAACAACTGCAAATATTTTTAGAGACACTTCACCTCGCAGCAACTAATCAAGATAATTTCGGAAATGAGGATAGTTTCAAAGATGATGAGTTTCACACTTTGACTTCCATTAATAGAGGTCAATTTCAAGAACTATTTACATATTGTGCTCCAGTGCCGAGGGAAAATTGAGCAGTCCGGCATGTCATGAAGAAAGACCTTTTGACATTTTTGGTAAAGATGAGACAAGGGGTGAGTGATTCTTTTCTGAAGGTAATATTCAGATATTCAAGTAGACAAGCAGTTAGTATGGCCTTTGCTACTGTCAGGCATTCTTTAATGGGAAGATTCATTCATCAAAATATTGGATTTAATGCAATAACTAGACGCGTATATAGCAGAACATGTTAGTGATTTTACTAACGAACTATATAATCCAAGTCCTAATATCCCAAGGGCCATTGTTTATATTGACGGAACCTACTCATATATTCATAAGAGTTCAAACTTTCGAGCACTGAGACAGTCCTACAGTGTACATAAAGGTTGTCATTTAGTGAAACCTGCCCTGATTGTAGCTCCAGATGGCTATATACTTGCAATTCAAGGCCCCTATTATGGAGACTCGCGCAATAACGATGCGCAAATGTTGCGTAATGAGAAAGTGATGTGAACGTTATGAGGGAATGGTTTCATGAAGGTGACATTTGTATTGTGTACTTAGGATATAGAGATGCCATAACACAACTTGAAGGCTTAGGTATTTCCTATAGAATGCCAGCACATCTTGAACGTGGATGTCGCCAATTAACAACAGAAGAAGCAAATGAGACGCGACTAGTCACAAAAACAAAATGGATAGTTGAAGCAAGAAACGGACATTTCAAATCGCTGTTCAAGTTGCCACATGTACATCTTGGTGAACTTTACCGGATATGTGGAGCAATAATAAATAGTTATCATCCACTTTTGCATATACAAGAGGCCAATGCTGAATTATCGACAGAACTTTTGGAGAGGTCAAGGAGTATCAATATCGTACAAGCAAGAGTCGAAGCTTAAAATCTACATATCAGACGAGGCCAATGGCTCCGTCTAGATCAGCGCCAGTTGCCAGACTTTCCGCATCTAACGTTAGCATATTTGAAAGAACTTACTGTCGGCACATATCAGGTTCATCTAGCACCATCTTACGTTCAAGACAAGATGCAACGCGAAGGACAAGAAGACT
Organism: Chrysolina oricalcia; assembly: GCA_944452925.2. Classification (NCBI taxonomy): domain Eukaryota; kingdom Metazoa; phylum Arthropoda; class Insecta; order Coleoptera; family Chrysomelidae; genus Chrysolina; species Chrysolina oricalcia. Next base: position 36,812,460 of record OX101827.2, read on the forward strand.
TTGAGTTAGATACTCTGATTGATGAGGCTGGTTTTTTTGAGGGTGCGAGTATTTTCCTGATTTCGTAATGCAACGAAATTCAGCTATGGATTGCATATTACCAAAACGATGATGAGCAAATTTTGGGGTATTACTGTACCTGCAGATCAGGTGTCAGAACACTTGGCTCATGTGCACACGTTGCGAGTGTTTTATGGTTTTTGGGTTACGCAAGACATGAGCCCAATATTCATTACCCCTCAACACATTTATTGAATTCTGTGCTAGACGCTGCGAATAGGCCAGAACAGAATAATCCTAATTTTTTATACAGACATATCAATTGAGTTTCATACGATATGGGTCATTTAAGAGAAGAATTCATAAATATTTTTTCCTATTTCTATTTATTCTTTGTTCATTGTGCAAGGATCTAAATAATTATTTGGTTTAATTTTTTGTTTGCTAAACGAAAATAAAAGTTATAGTCAATAAAGGTATTGAAGTTGTTATTGTCATGAATTCAGTCAACACCCTGTTGTTCGTGTTCAAGTAATTTGAGTGTTCATCGAAAGAAATGATTCTAAAGGTACAATTTACACTGAAAACTCATTACGAGGCACAGATACACAAAAATATGTTTTGTAGTAAGTTCCTACTCACACTCATAGGTATACAAAATCACACCTTTGAGGGGCTATATCTCGAAAACTAGCCATAGGATTGAGTTGGGCCCATGGGAACTTTTGATCAGGACAATGAATAGAATAACATACTATAATTTCAGCCAATTCCACCGGGACCCAGAAACCCATAAGAATGGTGCGGGGTCCTTTTTATAATCGCTTGTCTCAAAGACTTTTGTCAAAGATGGAAATCAGATACTAACTTGACAATAATAGTCATTCGATTAAATCATGTTTTGAATTGATTTGAAGTATATTTTTCTCTGAGGCAATTTTTATCCAATTAAAGTACAAATACTCTAAACTTTAACCATATAGGCAAATCAGAGAAAACGATTCAAGTACATAATACACCAGTGACGAGAGAACTGATATTTTACTGGGTATGGAAAAAATTACCAATGATAAGTCCAACACAAAGTAGAGGCAGGAAAATTAAAGATTTATTTTACTTGAGGTAACTGATCAACATCCTGATGATAATGCACCTATGTGTTTTACCCATAAATGAACATTTCAATTGGCATTAACAAAGTGGCCAATAAAGAGTATTTACCTGAAATATATCAAAATGGGTTAGTAGTGGTATGTTAGTGTTCATTTCCAGGATCAAATTTTTTTTAGTAGTTATTAACTTGTTTATTTTTCCCATATAGTATTCAAGTTTTTACTTGTGGATATTCAAGTTTCATTATTGGTTAGTGATTTTTTTCACTGTGTAGTTTTCAATGCATCAAAGTCGATGTATTTATATAATTGGTGTCCAATCGTAATTTTTGAGGCATTAAAGTCGTTGTGCTCATATTATTGGTGTCCAATTATAGTTTTTAAGGCATTAAAGTCGTTGTGCTCATATTATTGGTGTCCAATTATAGTTTTATGTACATTGAAGTCGTTGTATTCATACACGGAAAAAGAATTAATAGTAGCAAGTAAAATTTGCATACCACCAAGTGAAAATTTGCACACTATATGGGACAAGTACAAGGTGTATTAGCCATTAGAAAAATTAGATTCCTGAATTTGATCACTTGATTATTGATGTAATTTCAAGAACGCAATGTAACCTAACGATATTAAACTCTTTACTAGAAGCAAACTTTTTATTTTATAAGCCTCAATCTACGTTTTATTTGCAGTAGGTGCTCAGTTTGATAACTACTAGTGACAAGTAAATTTACCATTGATTAAGAATGATTTACTCTCAAATAACTCATATACTTAAATCTACTAAAAAATATATTAGTTGCTACTATACAGTATTCTACTGCAGCAACATTTTTAGATTATTACAGTAATTTTAGTTTACTTGGCCTTATCAAATGACTCACTTGTGAGTAGTTTATTATTGTCTTACCTTTAATAGCTTTCATTCCATCTTTGGTATCAGGATACAACGGACTCAATTGAAATATCCACTTGCCCTCAGTTTAGAGTTATTATTTCTTCAAAGAAGGACCATTTGTTTTTTATAAAGCCTTATTTTCAACACATTCGTTTCATTCTTGAATTTGAAATGATATGAAAGGTTCGGTTGCAACAAGGTAGCAATGATTCAGTTTAAACTATGAAAAAACGTATTTGCATGGCATATACAGGCTAGCAAAATACACTACTCAAGAAAAACTGGAGAAAGAGATTGCAGTTTTATGACAACATTTTTTCGTGAACTATAAGTTCATGTGGAAAGAAGTATAAATCATTTTGACGGTTCTTTTAAACAAATCATCGCCTCTAGCCATACCCTTACTGGATCACCCAGTACAGTCTGTTTCTTAATTAAAAATTTCGGAACTTCTTGAATCTGTTTGTATTCATCAGTATTAATGCTAATGCTGATGTCTTTCCTCATTATGATCATAACAAACGTTGATGATCAGTGCAACGGTTACTACCGATTGATCCCGAACTGGTCGCATATCAACAAGTAGGTGAACAGTTTCATTATCGTAGGAACACCTAGCTCTATTGCAAATAAACTGTTGTATTATGCCAGTAACACGAGTCTCTGTTGTTATTATATACTTTTCAGAAACACTAAGTAGATAAATATGAATATACACTTTTCCAGCGCTAGTAAAATATTGACCTGACATTATACAAAGTGAATTATCTAATGTTCAAAGCACTTGCTGTAGGTAAACAATATTATAGCTACAAGTTCATGCGTTCAGATTACTAATATTTTTAGAGACAAAAAGTATTTTTTTTTAAAATAGGTATTAATTTTCTTACCACAATCGAAAAAAAGTCAGGAAAACGTTTCCCTTGGACCATTTTTTTCCGTGTATAATTGGTAACCAATTATAGTTTGAAATGCTCAAAGTCGTTGTATTCATATTATTGGTGTCCAATTATAGTTTGAAACGCATTAAAGTCCTTGTATTCATATTATTGGTGTCTGATAAAAGAAATAAAAAATTACGAATATACATTGAGGTATGGTAGTATTCAAAAAATCCCTACAACTTGATCGATTGACGTAATTGATGAGATGGCTTAGAACAAGTGAAGATGTTTCAGATGACCGACTCAGTCGCCGACTATGAATATCTCATATTCCCACACTAGGTGAATATTTAGTACCCACAGTTGACTTTTTTTAAGAAACCAATTCAATTGGACGAGTTTTCTCCGTGCAGATATTCTAGAAACATATAAATTTCCAATGAAAATACGTCGGTGCACCCGTTATTCGAATAAAATTCATTGCAATACCTCTAATCCACTTCCGTGCACGAGTTTTGTAGTTTACTAGCACGGCTACTAATTTTTCTTGCTACACACATTCCACCAATTAGCCTTTCCACACTACATGGACTTCCAGCAATTATCCTGTTTTGAAGCACCTGCTACTCGGCTCTGCTAAGGCACCGAGTGCATCAGTAACGAGATTATGGGGTTCATTCACGCCGGGACTCATTACTTTGATATCGAACGAATAATCATATTTCCTCGAGCCCCGCTGATAACATAATTGGATGAGAACTGAAGTTTCGTTGAACGTGTCTCTTCTAGTTCAGTAATTCCGTATACAACATCGTGCAGGCTACTTATGGTTTGGGTGCAAGGAAATGTTTCTCTTCAGTATATTCACAAGTCAACAATTGGGTTTCTTGTACAAGGTAATTTAGGGGTTGGTGCATTTTTCAGTTTTCATTTTTCTGTTCGTTTATCTTTGAAGATGCCGTGGAAGCTGGGGACTCACGAGGGTCTCTTGAAACCTACACAATTTTAGTGATGATACTTGACATATGTGGGTGACTAGTGGAAGCACCATTCTTTGGCTATTCCCTGTAAGTGTATACCTAAACCTACAGTTACTGCTTTCAAATCGTCTGAAATAAATCGTTCGTATGAGAAGAAATCAGTATTATTTACGTATTTCCTTATATACAGAACAATCAGACATAGATTCAACATATTGACCATAAAGGGCGAAGTTTATTTTTGATCATGTACTAGAATATTTTTGATTATGTCTAGTACATGATCAAAAATAAACTTCGCCCTTTATGGTCAATATGTTGAATCTATGTCACTAAAACCGCATGCATGTAAACTCTTATTTGGCTATAATAAACACGATTATTATTATTATTATCAAAGCATGTAATTGTGAGAAAATAGTTATTTTTGTATTAGGTGCGTGAAATTAGTTTTTCAATGGCACATGAGAGTGTTAATTTTCTCTCGAATGTGCCATGAAAAAACGAATTTTATACACAAAATACAAACAACATTTTTTCTACTACTGTGAATGTGAATTTACATCGTCTGAAATATATTAAAAATAAATACTTCCAATGCATCTTGACGTGGTTTTTTGTTTCGATAAGACAAGTCTTGTCTGAAAAAAGTAAGTCCAAAATAACTAGATAATACTTTTTTTTCCATACATGTTATCTTCAATGTTATCAATACTTCCAATACAAATGAATGATGGTTTTTCGGGTTTTTAGGCCGACGTTTATTTAGAGAAAATCTCGAGGTTTCGCCAACACGAGTGGTTGGCATTTTCAAGAGAAATGTTTACAGTTTCGATCAATGAACACTACTTGTTTGGTATGCGTTGTCTCAGCCAGTATTTATGGGTCGACGTACTCGTACCTGCATCCAGTGCCATCGTTCCTGCGTCGGGTACCCCCTCGGATTCATTAATTTCCCGGTATGGTGTTATTACCGTTTTCTTGAGAACAGGTAGCCATGCTTTATTCAATTGTAACCCTTCTTCAATTCTGTTGAAATTGTTGGGATGTTTTTTGATTTCGATTGCTTCTCGGAAGAGTCTTGGATAATATGCATGCGTTGTGGCAATTACTTGGGTTTCTTCGAACTTCACTCTGTGATTGTTATTGTTAAGCGCATTTTCTGCGACAGCGGATTTTTCTGAGTATCCTAACCGGCAATTGGCCTTGTGTTCCTTTATTCTGGTATTTGTGGAACGCTTCGTGGTTCCGATATAAACGTTGCCACAGGTGCATGGAATGCTGTACACCCCAGATGAGCTTAGTTCATCACGTTTATCCTTTGCCGATCTCAAGTAATCCTTCAGTTTCTTTGAAGGTTTATATATGGTTTTGATATCATACTTTCGTAGTATACGGCCAATTCGATCTGTGACCCTAGGAACATACGGCAGGAATGCTTTACTTTGTTCCTGGCAGCCATTCGATCCACTGTCGCTAGAGTTCTTTCTTTTGCGTTTTATACTCCGATCAATTTCGCTTTCCTTAAATCCATTTGAAAAAAGTGCGCTTTTCAAGAGTATCAGCTTCGCTTCCAAATATTCGGGTTCACATATCCTTCTGGCTCGGTCTACAAGTATTTTGATAATTCCTTGTTTTTGACACGGATGATGATTTGAGGTAATGTGGAGGTATCGATCAGTATGCGTTGGTTTTCTATATACCTTGTGCCCCAAACGTCCTTCTTTTCGAAAAATGAGAACGTCTAAGAAGGGCAGTTCCCTATCCTTTTCAACTTCCATTGTGAATTGTATATTCGGGTGTATCCTGTTAATGTGCTCAAGGAATTTGTTGAGTTTTTCCAGTCCATGACTCCAAATTATGAACGTGTCGTCTACATATCGCAACCATACCTTGGGTTTGTACTTTGCCGTTTCTATTGCTTGTTTCTCTAGCCTTTCCATGACAAAATTTGCAATAAGTGGGCTCAGTGGGCTTCCCATTGAGACTCCATCAAATTGTTCGTATATTTTGTTGTCGAAAACAAAGTACGACGATGTTAAACATATTTCAAAAAGTTTTGAGATATCGCTTGGGAACAGTAGTTCTATTCCCCTCATGGCTTCATCTAATGGTACCTTCGTAAATAGGGACACCACATCGAAGCTGACTAGAATGTCACTTGGGTCAATGGCCAAACCTTTGATTTTTTCGATGAAATGCGTGGAGTCTTCTACAATATGTGGTTGCAGTAGTTTAGCTAGATGTTTCGCCAGATCATATGTTGGTGAGCCGATGGTATTGACTATTGGGCGGAGCGGCACGATAGTTTTGTGAATCTTTGGTAGGTCATATAGTCTAGGGATAAGAGCTTTACTGTTACACAGCCTCCTCTTAGTGTTGTCGTCTCAAATCATCATCCGTGTCAAAAACAAGGAATTATCAAAATACTTGTAGACCGAGCCAGAAGGATATGTGAACCCGAATATTTGGAAGCGGAGCTGAAACACTTGAAAAGCGCACTTCTTTCAAATGGATATAAGGAAAGCGAAATTGATAGGAGTATAAAACGCAAAAGAAAGAACTCTAGCGACAGTGGATCGAATGGCTGCCAGGAACAAAGTAAAGCATTCCTGCTGTATGTTCCTAGGGTCACAGATCGGATTGGCCGTATACTACGAAAGTATGATATCAAAACCATATATAAACCTTCAAAGAAACTGAAGGATTACTTGAGATCGGCGAAGGATAAACGTGATGAACTAAGCTCATCTGGGGTGTATCGTATTCTATGCACCTGTGGCAACGTTTATATCGGAACCACGAAGCGTTCTACAAATACCAGAATAAAGGAACACACGGCCAATTGCCGGTTAGGACACTCAGAAAAATCCGCTGTCGCAGAACATGCGCTTAACAATAACAATCACAAAGTGAAGTTCGAAGAAACCCAAGTAATTGCCACAACACATGCATATTATCCAAGACTCTTCCGAGAAGCAATCGAAATCAAAAAACATCCCAACAATTTCAATAGAATTGAAGAAGGGTTACAATTGAATAAAGCATGGCTACTTGTTCTCAAGAAAACGGTAATAACACCATACTAGGAAATTAATGAATCCGAGGGGGTACCCGACGCAGGGACGATGGCACCGGATGCAGGTACGAGTACGTCGACCCATAAATACTGGCTGACAACGCATACCAAACAAGTAGTGTTCAGTGATCGAAACTGTAAACATTTCTCTTGAAAATGCCAACCACTCGTGTTGGCGAAACGTCGAGATTTTCTCTAAATAAACGTCGGCCTAAAAACCCGAAAAACCATCATTGATTCAACATCCAATACAATTTTACAGCATCCAGTGGTCTTTCTGTGTCGGCACGCCGCGTGTTTGACTGTTTGACTGTGTTTGCTCGTAGTTGCTTCAATTTCAAGTTATTTTCAAGAAGATGGATGTTGATTCTAATAATAGTAGTAATACACCATCAGATATATCTGAGAAAGCAAATGCAATAGTATATAATATGTTACTGGCCAAATTCAAATTAATATATGAGAAAACATATAATCAATTTCGTGAATGATGCGACAAGAAACATGTGAAAAAGGTTTCTGAAAATGTGCTTATATTTTATTTTGAGGAAAAATTAAAAATCACAAACCCTCCTACGTTATGGAGTGTCTACTCAATATTGAAAAGTACATTGAATGTTAAGGAAGATATTGATATAAGGAAGTTTTCAAATTTGGTCCTGCTTATGAAGAACAAAAGCGTCGGATACCGAGGAAATAAAACTAAAGTTTTATCAAGGGATGGTTTAAATAAATTCAATCAAGATGCTGCTAAGAAAACAAATTTACTTTATAAGGTACGGATATAATCATAATTTTGTAAGATATTTTCAAAAAAAAAATTATTATAGGTTGTCCTAAATTTGGGTATCAGCAGTGCCTGTCGCCGTGAAGAATTATCACATATAACTATTGATGCCATTGCAGATGCTGGATCTATATTGATTGTTAGAATACCTGATACAAAGACCTATTGCGCAATAGCTATTTGTATTACTAGGGAGGAAAGTGCCACTTTTCCTCCCGCGGAGGGCAGTAAACATCCAAGGGAGGAAAAGGCACTTTACTCCCATGTAATACATATGATTTTTCCTCCTACCCACTCAATAAAACCTTTTTGTGACTTTGTTTGCAAATAGACCTATTCTTACTTGATGGAAAGTATAGACCATACAGTCATGTGTATCTGAGAATCTGCGGTGGTGCAATGGCTAGCGTCTTGGGCTTGTAATCCGAAGGTCCCGGCAATAACAACTTTTTTTTTTAAGTATGTTATTTTACTTTTTTCTTGTTAGTGATTTGAATTATTGGACATTTAGATAGCTTATATATTTCGGATTGCTATTGAGTGATTTTCTCATAAGTAATGTTATGTGCCTATTTGAATGAAGTGTTGATCATTTTTTTTTTCTAAGTGCTGCGCTTGTAGAAAAAATAATGTGTGTATTTCGAGCACAAAGTGTCATTGTCGTTCTCCAAAGATTGATCTCTTTGTCGAGCAACAATCAATCACTTTGCGCTCTAAATACACAAATAGCTAATAAAGAACTAGAGTAGAAGTAACATTCATGTTTGATTTTGACCAGAATACAGGATATATAAGATGTTCTAGAAATTACGGAAAAAATTTGATAACGTATGGCTCTATAGTCTGGTGGAGCAAGGGACATAAAAAAATGGCCATTGCTAAACTTAACGGACTACAGAGACAAGCGTGCCTGGCGATTACTGGAAGCATTCGCTCCACGCCAACGGCAGCAATGGAAGTCCTCCTTGGATTACTTCCTCTCCACATAGTTCTGGAGAGAGAGGCAAGATGGGCAACATACAGACTTTATCAAGCGGCCATTAGTCTACCGCAGGCATGTGTCATGAGAGGCAGCGGCATGCTGGAGGGCATAATAGCTCACAACATTCTAGGAATGCCCTCAGACATCATGCCTAAAACCATCAACCTTCACACGTCCTACACTGTGGTCTTTCCCGAAAGAGAAGACTGGGTCCGGAATGAAACCAACCTATGTAGGGCAAATGAACGTTGGTTCCAAAACTCAGGAAGGCGTCGGAGCCGGAATATATGGGATGAACCCAGTAGTGAAACGCTCGTTCAGTATGGGCAAACTAGCTACGATATTTCAGGCAGAGGTATATGCCATTGAAATGTGTGCCAGGGAGCTGGAAAATCGGCTCCACACACGAAAAACAATAAAAATATTTTCAGATAGTCAAGCAGCACTTAAAGCGCTTGAATCCAACTGCTTTAAATCTAGGGCAGTATGGAACTGCAGAGACACCTTAAACCGACTGGCGCAACGCAACAACGTTACCCTAGTCTGGATACCAGGTCACACAGGCCTAGAAGGAAACGAAATAGCGGACGCCCTAGCAAAAGGGGGGGCCGAAACAACGTTCACTGGACCAGAACCGGTAATCGGTTTAGCATATAGCACTGCCAAGAATGTCATAACAGCTTGGGCAGACAATAAAAGACTCGAGTACTGGCGTAGTCTACCGGGCCTAGCCCATTCCAAAGCATTTATTGCTTGTACAAGGAAAAAACAGGACTCTGACAAACTGCTAGAACTCAGCAGAGCGCATCTCAGAGTTATAGTAGGTTTGCTTACTGGCCACTGCAAACTCAAATACCACATGCATAAAATCGGACTTGCACAAGATGCAGAGTGCCGGCTATGCATGGAGGATGATGAAACGGCTGAACACATTCTGTGTACATGCCCTGCAGCGGCCAGAACCAGATTCTCAATATTTGGCGATACGACAGTAAGGCCAGAAAACCTGGTAAATTGTTCTCCCAATGCATTCCTCAATTTCGTCAAGAGATTGGATATACTGGGAGAAATATAACCATAGGGTGAGCCACAATAGGCCATTGGCCGCAGTGGAGGGCCTGATACGGGCCCACTCACGTTCAAAACCTAACCTAAACCTAACATTCATGTTTGATTTTGACCAGAATACAGGATATATAAGATGTTCTAGAAATTACGGAAAAAATTTGATTATAATAGATTCACAAGTTTCATCGTTTACAACTTACTTGAAATGAGGGGGAGGAAAAGTATAAGTTTCCTCCCTGGTTTGAGGGGGGAAAGTGTGTACTTTCTATAGGGGTAGGAGGAAAAAACATTTACTGTTTCAAAATTCTGATTATATTGAGATATACCGCAAGTATAGAGCATTACGGCCGCCTGATACAAAAAGTAACAAATTATTTTTGAAATATTTGAGAGGAAAATGTATTAAACAATAAGTGGGGATAAATAAAATAGGATAAATTCCCAGCTTGATTGCAACATGGCTTGGGAAAGATCACTACTCCAGGAGAAGCTCTGTAACTCTTCTGCCCAATGTAGGGGGCAACATCACATCCATTAAACTTCACGGCGACTGGAAATTTGTCTGAAGATAGGTTGAATAACAAAACTTAGATTTCTAACAGAATATCCAATTTTCCGATCTTCCATCAAACTCCATCAAATATTTCTGATCAGCAGTAACTTGGAAAATCTTCGGGAATTTTGGAAGTATTTGTTCAAACTTCAGTATTAATTTTTATTCCAATAAATGAAATTGTTTTATGAGGAATGATCAATTAATAATTTACTCTGTTGAAAATAAATCCTTCAAAGAGTAAAATTTCATTTTTATTTCGTGAATTATTTTGGCAGTGAAAAAAGTCTTTTTTTCACGGTATAAAAAGTAAATACACTTCCTCAAGAAATTAACGCACCACCAAATACTAGGCAAAAGTTTAAGATACATTTTCGTCAAAACTACTTCTCCGATTTGGACGTTTTTTTTAACGGCATATAATTTTCTTATAAAAGTTGGTGTGCAAACTGTATGCGCATAAAAACCTTTGTTTTGTAAATACCGGGTGTGGCAATTATATCGTGTTTTTCCATAAAATTTGTATTTTATCTAGCTAGAATTACACTTATACTTTAGCCTTATCTTTTTCCAATATTTTCTTTTTTGATTTACTTCATTATCTTTCCTATTATTCGAGAAACACCATTTTATGGCATGACATGATTTTATTGAATTTAATAAGCATCATCATCACAACGTAAGTAGCAAGGTGTATCTAGACATCTTAGTAGTAGGCTATGGAAAAACAAAGAGAACCAGTTATTGTCAAATACATATTCATAGTGTCAGTGTTAGTCCTTACCTATGCTCAGTGTAATTTCTCACATACCACATTATTCGGAGGAGGATCTGTGATGGTATTTGGAGGCATTTCTTCGACTGGTCGCACGGAACTTGTAATCATTAATGGAAGCCTTATAGCTGAAAGGTACATATTGAAGATTTTAGAACCACATGTTATGCCATTTAACATAACTTTTTGATCATCCGTTGGGAATTTCTCGATAAGCATCCACTTTTATCAAAAATAAGTTTCTCTTTTGAAGTCAATCATAAAAAGAGTTTTCCTTTTGTAACATACTTTTTGGGACACCCGGTATATTGGCCCAATATGAAATCAGGATAGTTGATAGATTCATTGTGTACGATAATGTGAATATATTTGCTATGTCTCGTTTCTTCGAAAGATTCAACTGTCCTGTATGTTCTATGTTTTTTTGTCTTCAGTGTTTGGCATCGACTGCTATGGTCATTAGCCATGTGTTCTGGGTAGGCCTTGTTACTGACTCCATACGCCACCTTAGGAGCAGCACTGTTAATTATTACCGAAACAGCGAATCGTGGAGGATTATTCCCAGCCGACACGAACTTCAATCATTCAGAGTTTCACATCTGAAAATGAAAAAAGCCTGCACCGGCTGAAAACCGAACCTGGAACCTCTCGGTTCTCAACCACAGCGTTAATCCCCGCCCCTATGTTCTATTTATGACAAATTTTATACTTGTGCTGAATAGTCTCACCTATTGTTTTTACAGGTAAGAGGATTTCATAATTTTTAATTCAGCCAATATGAAATGCTAACTGATGGGTTGTCTCAGGACTGTTACTGTTCCTATTTGAGTTTGTGCGGTTGTGGTAAAAGGAATGAAATGCTTTGCGGCTGGATTGCAAACAATATCACTCGTATAATTTGAGTTTGTGTCATTTTCATTTGAGCTGATTCATTTCAAGCCCCTCAAGAGTAGCAAAGGAATATCTTATAGGAAAATCCTCGTGAACCGACGTAGAGGCAAGAACACTCAACCACCGTCACTATTCGCTAAATTGCCCGAAGTTCGGCCGATCTTAGTGCTAGGAAACTTACCCAAATGAAGCAGGAGGAGCAGCAGAAAACACGAAACGACGAAATCCGCGGAAAGTTTACGCGAAACAGCCGAGTTAATCGGCAAACAGTGTCCCGCGCTCATTAGGGAAAAGTTGCCGCTTCCTGCGAACCGTCAACTCAGTGCATTATTCACTTTTATAGGATTACGCGAGGGACCGTACTCGCCCCTTTGGCAGCGTCTGAATTATATATTATTCGGCCAGCACGCCCTCTTCTCTACATAAAACTCTCGGATCCGGGACTTTCATGGACGGCGGCCTGATTATTATTTATAAGACGGCGGCCGCTTCTTCGGGGAAACCCGTTACTTCGGTGGCAGCCGAGGGACCAATTAGGATCCTGAAACAAAATATATTATGTGAGTGACTTTAAGTTGACGTGGTGAGAAGTTTAATGAGGGGTCAGGTGTGGTCGCTTAAAACTTTGCCTGAACCAAAAATTATATTTTCGGCAACCATCCGAGAAGCGTTCACTTACCGAACACTTTTTCTTTGAGAAAGTAGCACTTTCCAGCCTAGTCCGGGAAGTACGTACTTCCCGGACTAGGCCGGGAAGTGCTCGAATTTTAATATAAATGGTAATAAAAATAGGAATTAGAATGTTTTTATTGGAACCTATCTTCTGTTCGAATTTCAATATACAGGGTGACCCACGGATAAACCGCCAAACGTTTGGGATCCTTTTTTTAAGTGAAAAGGAAACTTTTTTCTCTTTAAGAATTTGTCCTTACTTTTCGAAATACAGAGTGTTCAACGGTTTCAGAAAAATCAGTTTTTTGTCAGTTACTTATTTAAAAATCTTTCAACTGATTTCAATGAAACCTGGCATGATTATTTGAGATGAAAACGGGCTTCTTTAAATGTACTTATAATAGAATTATTACTAACAGTGGCGTCCCAAAGGGTAATATAATTGATATTAGGACAAATTATTGTACTCCACTGTGTTTTGTTCGTATCTTGTTTCTTTTTACGAAACAATTATAAAGTCGTTTCCTTGTAACACGATAACAGTGTTTGTAATCAGGACAAACTTATTTATTTCAATTCATTAGAAAACCGGAATACAAAAGTTCACAACAACTGCTCAAGATGACAAAAAAATTTTTCAATACATAGTTCGCACGTGCGAACGACAGATTCTGCAGCTGCACAGTGTGATATCTGGTGCTGATTGAACAATTCTTTCCCGGAAAGTACCTTCATCGTTGATGGGCTCATTAAAAATTTTGGTTTTCATTGCACCCTACACAAAAATCCCTAGGGGTTAAGTCAGGAGAGCTCGCAGGCCAATGAACTTTGACGCCCTGTATCTCGAAAACGAAGCAAGTTTTCATGAAGATTAAAATCGATAATAAAAAAAGTTTACATATGGTGCAAATTTTTGAAGCTCACTGTATATAGTCATGATCACTTCTTGATGGGCAACCCATTTTAGGCTTATTCGTCTTTTTATGTAACTTCATAGAAAGTATGTTTCATCCTGGTAACAGATGGGTGAAGGTCGGTCGACCTCTCTTCGTCTCTTAGACTAAATGCGTCTGATTGATTTGTAATTCTACATGATTGCCGAAAAAATATTGTACGCAACACGTCCGAAAATAGTTTTTTTGGACTCGTAGACTTCCAGGACTCGTTAACGCTCGTCCTTGAATTTGGTCTACTCGTACATAAAAACAGTATTTTCCGGACTTGTTACGTAATAGTACATTGTTTATCTAGTAGTAAAAGCTATACATTCCCGGACTACAATGTGAATTGTTGGCCGAGGCGTTAAGCCGAAGCCAACAAGCATTGAAGTCTGGGAATGTGCTTTTACTACGAGGTACACATACTATTTTTTTCTGAAATCGCAATCAGCATTATCAAAAACTAACGAATTCTACATATTGTTTGAGTGAATTCAATAACTGTCTAAAATGCAAACAAGCCGGCAAAAATTTTCCGTAGCGTTTTCGATACGGAAGAGTACTTTTTCTGAAATCGTTCAAGAATGCCCACTTTCTCGGAGCAACTTCAGGCCTCAAAATACGCTAATCTAGTATTTTAGTCCGTTGCTAAGCAACGAACTTTCCCGGACCGTTTTCGGACCTAAACGGTACGGGAAAGTACTTTCTCCACGATCATCACAGAATTTGCCAATTCTGAAATCAAATTTGATTACAGAATGCTGGAATTCTCTCTCTTGAGATTGAAGAAATATGCTGCAACACCTCTGCCCCCATGCAATTTAAATGTATTTACATTCTCTTTCTTGTGATAGAATAATATTCTCACACTGGTTAGCAATAATAACATTAGCCTTGATTGACGCAGTTGATTGTCATCGTAGTGGCAAAATTATTGCTGTCACGTTTCTTATCTTTGATCGTGGTGAAAATATAGTCTGCTACTCGGTTAGAATGAAAATTCGTGATGCGCGTGGTTCCTCACGCTCGCCTTCGGCTCGCGCTCGGAACTTTCCACTCGCATCGAATTTTCATTCTAACCTTGTTACAGAATATACTATTCCCGTATCGAAAACGATACGGGAATATTTTTGCCGGCTTGTTTACATTTTAGACTGTTATTGAATTCACGCAAACAATATGTAGAATTCCTTAGTTTTTGATAATGCTGATTGCGATTTCAGAAAAAATAGTATGTGTACCTCGTAGTGAAAGCACATTCCCAGACTTCAATGCTTGTTGGCCTCGGCTTAACGCCTTGGCCAACAATTTACATTGTCGTCCGGGAATGTATTGCTTTTACTACTAGATACACAATATACTATTTTCTGAAATCGTTCAAGAATGCCCACTTTCTCGGAGCAACTTCAGGCCTCAAAATACGCTAATCTAGTATTTGAGTCCGTTGCTAAGCAACGAACTTTCCGGACCGTTTTCGGACCTAAACGGTACGGGAAAGTACTTTCCCGTATCGAAAACGATACGGGAAAATTTTTGCCGACTTGTTTACATTTTAGACAGTTATTGAATTCACGTAAACAATATGTAGAATTCCTTAGTTTTTGATAATGCTGATTGCGATTTCAGAAAAAATAGTGTGTGTACCTCGTAGTAAAAGCACATTCCAGACTTCAATGCTTGTTGGCCTCGGTTTAACGCCTCGGCCAACAACTTACATTTTCGTCCGGGAATATATTGCTTTCACTACTAGATACACAATATACTACTCCCGTACCGTTTAGGTCCGAAAACGGTCCGGGAAAGTTCGTTGCTTAGCAACGGACTAAAATACTAGATTAGCGTATTTTGAGGCCTGAAGTTGCTCCGAGAAAGTGGGCATTCTTGAACGATTTCAAAAAAATTACTATTGTGGGTGACTTTAAGTTGACAAGGTGGGAAGTTTGATGACAGGTCAGATGTGGTTGTTTGGAATTTTCACGTGGGAAACCCGGATAATCATCATGTATGTGAGAAACTTCTTCGAACATTTTTCTATTTTGTTTCAATAACATCTTCCCAGAGAAAACTATACAACCAAGCTATAAGAAAAATCAAATATAGAAACAACCAGGAATCAAGGAATGCAAGAACAGACTAGATAACATGTATGTGGCAAAGTCTGTTGATAAAAAATATGACTTTTGTATAGTTATGAGAAAAGAGTATATCGAAAAACTAATAACTTCTCGATCCAAATTATATCAAGAAGAATGTAGTAATAATAAAAATGATGATAACGATATTCTTTATTTTCCGTTAGACACTTATAAATGTGTAGGAATCATCAAATATAATACATAATCACAAGAAAATGCACAAAAGCACTTGAACATGCTTCAATTTGAACATTTTTATGTATGTATAACAAAAGAAGGGGTATAAGTCCCTGCCAGACTAGCGTGAAGATATTAAAAGAGTGGTATTCCATAACATATCGTTTAACAATGCTGAAATTTCGAGGAAATATTCTCTAAAGGGCACGTAGTAGATACGACTAGACGATTTGGATGTTTGCCAATACGCCCTAGATCAGTGGAGGGTCACATCTATACAACACGGTCTCTGGACAATAAGAATATTTTATTAGAAAATATGTCCTCATCAATATATTTTTATAGAATGGAGCTACATGAAAAAAATATTTTAGATTATACCAGGTGAGTGAAACTTAGTGACTTCAAAGTGTTTTTTAATGGAACACACTGTATTCTGTTGCAAAAAATAGCATGATTTCATTCAAAGTATTACGTACCCAACTCTAACCACTTTCGAATTATTGATTTTTTTTAAATGCTAGTTCAAGGTGAAACTGAACACATAGAAATCGATAGAAATAAATCCTTTGGAATACAACCAGTTCCTCAACAATCAGAGCTGTCCCAAAGCACTGTGCTCAGTGCTCGTGAAAGTGCTTAAAGCATTTTAGTGCTCGTAAGCACTGTACTCCCGAGCACTTTTTGGATTTTCGGGATTTCTAAGCACTAGGCCTTTTCTCATCTATGCTAGACTCGGTTAACGAGAAAAACATAGAGAAGTATGTCAAAGAACACACAAAAACAGATAATGTGTACATAAAAAAAACTAAAAACGCAAAATATTCGAAAGGACAACCAGTCATTCATGATTGGAGTAGAACCCCACCTCAAAGAAATGGTCTATGAACCAAACTTCTGGCCCAGGAAAATACTATACAATCGCTTCAATTTCAAGCTAGTACAACACTTTCTGGATGATCAACCAAAAGACGAAGAAGTTCATCAACCAAGGACTTTTTTATGAATAGAGCTGAAAGCATCCCATCTACCTACCAAATCTGTACAGATTCACAAACAACTAAGGACACGAACAGTCGTTACCGACCGATGATGAACCCTTTACTCCCATAAACACCTACTGCGTAGGCTTATTATGGCAAGTACCTGTCAGAAAACAACTACTCCCCTGGCTAAGGGCACGACGGGTATTGAATTAAATCTAACAGCTACTTGTGCAACGTTCCTCAAAGCATCAGAGGACGCAATTGCAAGTGCCCTCTATGACCAACCAGCAGAATTAGGTTTTGATTTGGACAGGGTGACCACCTGCAGACTAGTTTCGAGGTTGTTGCCTCCCATCAGTGCAAGGGCAGGTCAACACAGACAGTACTGAAGCCATCTGTTCCCCGTCCAAACCAATACACACTTGCAATTGCGTTCTCTGATGCTTTAAGGAACGTTGCGCAAGTAGCTGTTAGATTTGATTCAATATCCGTCGTGGCCTTAGCCAGGGGAGTAGTTGTTTTCTGACAGGTACTTGCCATAATAAGCCTACGCAGTAGGTGTTTATGGGAGTAAAGGGTTCATCATCGGTCGGTAACGACTATTCGTTAGCAAACGATCTCCCAAAGATTTCTGTTTTCTTCGATTAAATCTCTTAACCCGGAGATTCGGAGTGTTCTTCCTCTGCTCACTAGGTGGAGCGGCCTAGAAACTGCTTCCATCTCGTTAACCAGAACTGACTAATCAGCGGAGAGTGTATTGGTTTGGACGGGTAACAAATGGCTTCAGTGCTGTCTGTGTTGACCTGCCCTTGCACTGATGAGAGGCAACAACCTCGAAACTAGTCTGCAGGTGGTCACCCTGTCCAAATCAAAACATAATTCTGCTTGTTGGTCATAGAGGGCACTTGCAATTGACCATTTTGTGGTGACGTCACGACAGGTCCGCCATATTGCCGGTAGGGCATACAAACCGTTCGCGTCATTGTAAACAATAGGAAAGATCGATTTTCAAAGTGTGAATAATTTAATATGCCAGCGTTTTGTTCTGTTGTGGGGTGTTCTAAAATGGCAGAAAGGGATAAAATTCATCATTTCATAATTCTGATAGCCTTACAAAACCGAGGAGAAATGCTGGGCGCCTTATCAAAAGAACGTCGAGAATGATGGGTTGGGGCTTTGAAACGGGGCAATTTGAGACATACATTCCTTAAACATGCACGAATTTGTGCAGATCATTTTGTATCAGATAGGTAAATAATATTAATTCATAAGAAAAACAATGGTTATGATCCAAAATGTTTGAATTTTTAGTTGAATATGGTGTTAAACTAAACGTCTTTTTTCAACTTTGTAGTACTTAGATCAACTTTGTAGTACCTAGAACCAGCCAAACTGGAAGATATGGATAGCCCTGATTGGGTCCCTTCAAAGAACTTAACTTGCTGGTCAGTTCACTTGCACCGAGAGAATAGGGAACAACATCTATAATTTGAAGTTTGGAGTCGTAACGCGATTTCACGTCTCCTTTGAGAGATAAGTAGTATTCACTCCTAGCCATATTGTAGTTAAACTTGATAAAATATGCACTACACGCACTAAAAACTCGAAATAAACAGGACAAACTTGCAGATAACAATGAAAACTCAATGGCATACCCGTCCTTGTGTGCCCTACCGACAAAATGGCCGCTCTGTCAAAGTCACGTGACTCATAATGATCAATTGCGTCCTCTGATGCTTTGAGGAACGTTGCACAAGTAACTGTTAGATTCAATTCAATACCCGTCGTGGCCTTAGCCAGGGGAGTAGTTATTTTCTGACAGGTATTTATGGGAGTAAAAGGTTCATCATCGATCGGTTACGACTGTTCGTTAGCAAATGATCTCCCAAAGATTTCTGTTTTCTTCAACTAAGGACACTTCTTACAACAAAAACCTCAAACTAAGTGACAGCATTAGAACAAAGGACCCAAACTTAAGTATCTTTCATCTCAATGTACAGTGTCTTAGTAATAAGCTGGACGACTTGTCTATGTTCTTATCAGATAATCCGTACTGTGTGGCATGCTTTAGGGAAGTATGGCTGACAAGTGAGCAACTTCAGTCCGCCGGTGTAAGTAACTACAAATTGGTAAATTATTCATTATTCGCTATGGAAATCGATGTAAGTCATTTTTGTAAGGAATTAGACGCTGAGTTCACAGCTATACTTATTCAAAATATTGCCATAGTAACAATCTATAGATCGAATCGTGGTAACTTTGATACGTTTTTGAATTCTCTGGATAATTTGCTGGAATCTCTCAATAAAAAATACCCAAACATCATTCTGCTAGGAGATTTTAATGTCAATTTTCTTACAGACAATAAAGAAAAATCCGGTCTCAATAATACCCTCCTTTCTTATAACCTTGAAACTCTGTTATGTGAACCAACGAGAGTTACTCAACATCCTTCCACATGTATTGACAACTTATGTACTAACATCAAATATAAAAAAAAATTGGAATTATAAGAGAAGATATTGCTGACCACTATGGCCAATTTATCGAAGCCGAGATAGAAAATTGTTCAAACCAGGGTGAAAATGCACCCAAACAAATTAGACAAATCAGTGAATTGGGTAGAGCTGAATTTGTACAACATATGAACAGAGTAGACTGGTCAAGCTACTATTTAACTGATGATCCAAATATCCTCTCTGAATTTTTATGTGAAAATATTACATATGCCATAGAAACAGTCTTTCCCTTGAAAAATACAAATCAAAAATTTCGAAAACCTAAGTAGAACACTGACGAACTGAAAATTATGAGGGAGGATTTAAGACAAAAAAAAACATCAATATATAAAGACAGGGGATTCTGAAATAAAACGTGCGTATCACACTACAAAAAAATGTATACAGAAAATGTGAAGAAAGCAAAAAGGTGTATGTATAATAATGTTATCACAAACAGTAAGAACTCAGCTAAAACAGCTTGGAAGATGTTATTTTGTTTATGTCCTTTTTGTTACTTCAAATCCGAATTAATGTTGCTATCTTTATGGAAGATTTTCTCCTAAGACTTCTTATAATAATAATAATAATGTTTATTCTTCAAAATACGGGTACAATATAAATTATTACAAAATTACAGATATAATTAGGCATTTACAATACAGTTAGTTTTACAATAGTAATATTAGTAGAGGTTGTGAGGAAGTGAATGAACAGAGGATATCACAGAAACTTTAGTTCCGAAGAAGCTATCGATTGTAGGTGATTTCATAAATTTTGTGTACATGTGGATTTGAATGTTAAAGCAAGAAATGAAAAGCAAACCTAAAATATTTGGTAACAACAAACAAACAAACTCATATATAACAAAACATAATCAAGTAAGTATAATAATTGATAAAACTCTAAGAATATGGATATACATGTTTACAAGGTAATGAATCGAGAAACAAATATATTACACTAGCATTAGTAGCTTTTAATTTTTTTTTTCTGTTTTTTTTTATATTTTTTTGTGGGGTAACATATGCCCACATACATACTTTAAGTTTGAGGATGTCAGGTGGATCAATAATTTTAAGCGAAGTGGTCGAGGTGTTAGAGCGTTTGGCTTCCACCCAGACGGTCCGGGTTCGATCCCCGGTCGTGTGTCACTGAGCTGAAGTGGTTCAGATTCCACTTTTATTTAAACTGTAGGTCCCGGATCTCCCTTGCTCGCACAAGCTCTGCTTTTGAGGAGTTTTCTCCGAAAACCTGGGAGTTTCGTAAAAACAAATTTTACAATTTTTTTTACAAACACAGGCTAAGTCATGTAATAGTATCAATCAGAATAATACCTGTCTTACAGATAACATTATTAAACAAATACCTCCCACGGATGAATCTGGGGATGAGCTCGTAAAAATAACTGTGAAAGACTCGGTATTTTTGAGTCCCACAGATGAAAAAGAAATAACAAGCGTCATAAAAGCACTCAAAAATAGTTCAAGTATGGATGCATATAACATAAGCTCCAAAATAATCAAACTCATCCCGGAAATCCTAAGCACACCACTTGCACACCTAGTTAATACCTGCATGGAGAAGGGAGAATTTCCATCACACCTGAAACTCTGTAGAGCAACCCCAATTATGAAAAAAAGGCAATATAAATTACTGTAATAATTATAGATATATAACAATTACCCCCATAATATCAAAAATAATTGAAGTAGTTATTAAAGACAGGATAACGAGCTTTTTGGAAAAGAGAAAATATCTTGATGAACATCAATATGGTTTTCGAGCGCTCAGATCAACTTCACAAGCTGTTACTGAGATAGGTCACTCAATAGCAAACAATTTAGACGCAGGGATACAAACACGTGCAATCCTATGCGACTTGTCGAAAGCTTTCGACAGTGTCTCACATGGCATCCTATTAAAAAAGCTCCAGAAATATGGGATACGAGGACCAGCTCTTCGACTCATCGAAACATTCATTACGGACAGACAACAATACATATCCTACAACAATGTGACCTCCAGGACCATACAAATCAAACATGGTGTGCCTCAGGGTTCAGTCCTGGGGCCACTGTTGTTTATAATCTACCTGAATGATCTGCCATCTTTCTTAGATATAGCAGATGTATCCATGTACGCAGACTACTCGACTTTCTTAATCAGAAACAGGAATCTCGAAGAGATAGATAGAATATCAGGTGAGACACTGTCACGAGGTGAGGCTTACTTCAACGCAAATATTTTATTCTTGAATAAAAAAAAGACCAAAGAAATACCTTTCGCAAAAAATAGGGGCATAGCAAATGATGTATCAGTCAAGTTATTAGGATTTCACATAGACCCCAACCTAAACTGGAAAGAACACGTTCAGGATTTGCAGAAAAAGTTGTCCAGAAGTCAATTCTTATTACCAAATCTAAGAGAAATATTATCAGTTGAAGTACTGAAAACTATATACTATAGTATGGTTCACTGCCACCTAACGTATGGGGTTTTATTATGAAGCACAAGCTCGGAGTGCCACTAGCTATTAATAAGTAAAAAAAAATTGTACGAGCTATGGCGAAGGCTGGACCGAGGGAACATGCCAAACCACTGTTCATCAAAATGCAAATTCCAACAATTCCATGTATATATTATATATATATATATATATATATATATATATATATATATATATATATATATATATATATATATATATATATATATATATATATGCTGAATACTTGTTTCAAGGAGCAATCAATGTTCCAGTGACTGTAAAACAGTCGAAAACAATCCTTTAGGAACTCACTATACCTATACTATATACTATACTATATGCTGTACTATACTATACTATATGCTGAATATATATTCTGTATCTAGCTTTCGAAGTGAGAAGAGGAGTACATTTTTTTGATACCGTATTATTCAATGGTCAGATAATTTTCACTATTTTTACGGACTTTTTCGATTTCTATTTCGCGAGTTTTCACAGTATTTTTTTGAGACAGGACAGGGAGCGAGCCCCCTGATCGATTTTTTTCCATAATTATTTTTTATGTCTATGTCCTTTGCGTTCTCTATCTAGCTGTTGTGGGGGGACAGAAGAGGTGATTTTTTTTAACTATAATAATCTACGGTCAGATATTTTTCACTATTTTTACCGATTTTTCTGATTTCAATTTAGCGAGTTTTCTTAAATTTTTTCGAGGAAAGGGGGGCATGTCCATTTATATAAAAGCTATTAAAAATAAAAATCGACCTTTTGGAAAGTTTCTCAAAGTCGCCTATTCGCGAAAAAATTATTTTTTTCCTTAATTTTGCCCCTCACTGTATGTGCAACAATGAAGATCATCTTCAGAAACGAGTAATTATTTTCTAGCAATTATTTCAACAAACTTTGATAACATATTTTATCTACTTCATTGTTCAAATAATACCTACACCATACGATCATCAAAAACACGAACCTTCCAAAAGATAAGGAATTGGTTCGGAGCCAAATATGAAAATAGCGCTCCCCCCACCAGCAGAAAAATAAAAATCCTTTTTGAAGGTCAAATAAGTTTGGCAACACTATCGGAGGCGTTTTGGTAAAAATTCATGTAGAAATATATACAGAAGAGGCCATTTCGCCACCTTCTATTCGGAGGAGAGCTGCATTGGAACCTATGTCAAAAATCTGTATATTTTGTGAAGCACTTTTCTCTTCCCCTCTCTTGGTGCTCGCATAGACGACATAAATTATGTTCTATTTGTATACAATATACACCTATATATATATATATATATATATATATATATATATATATATATATATATATATCACAGAAGCCATCTTGTGGGTACACAAAAACCAAAATGGGAATAATACGGGGAGCGAAATTCACAAGTACAATACTCACAACAAAGAATTGTACAGACTACCTCGAGTAAACTACATCAAAACAATGAAGCAGACTGACTATCTGCCAATAAAACTGTATAACCTTATACCGGTGGACTGGAAGACATTCCCCACAAAAAAACTGAAACACAATGTAAAAAAATCACTGCTTTTAAATCCACTTTATGATATTGAAGAAGCCATCTCCCATATATGGGCCTAATTATTTAATATTGTCTATTTATCATTATACTTTACACAAAGCCTAGTTTTTAGGATTATTTTATTTTAACCTATTTTACTACCTTTTATCTTACCTAATTTCACATATTTTGTACATTTTTATAATACTACAGTCTTGACGTGCCTTCACAATTATGTTGTGAATTTATCTCATAAACATTTTTGTAATTTTCGAAGTTCAATAAATATCTTATCTTATCTTATGGATCTATGAATGTTGTTGAAAATATAATACGCGGTCAGCAGCACCCCCACCTCAAGAAATACTGATTTTTGGAAATTGTCATGAATACACCCTAATTCTCAGTTATTATTAATGCGATTTTCTTGAAATTTTAGTGGTGATTGTATATGTTTGCTGGGTTCAAGTTCGACTCTGTACTCATGTCCAAGTACGTCACTATGACGCGTCGATGCAACATGATTCTAATTGGCTAGAGCTTAGTAGACTCTTCTGTTCGTTTACTCTCTTTCGGATTTGGGAATTACTAAATGTCAAAATAAAACCTTTGTTTCAAAGCACTCTTCAATTAATTTGCTTATAAACAACACAGCAAAGTTTTGAAAAAACGTAAATCGTAATACAAGAGCATTTGCAAGGATTCTGAGTTTGACGAAACGGTATGGATGTGTTCAAAATGCAGTATGATTAGGGCATTTGATCTGAAAAAGTAAAAAAGTAACAACCTATTAGAAAATGGAATTCTAACATACAATTACCACCAAAATTTCAAGAAAAGCTCATTACTAATAACTGAAATATTAGGGTGTATTCATGAATAGCAGGACACTCTGTCTTTTGTTAATCAACTTTTCTTTCCAATTTGATCAAAACTGTATCTATCTCCTTTTCAGTTATAAACGTGGTGTCCGTGGTGGACACTTTTATCTCGAACTCACTGCATACTAAAATCAAAAATTAATATTTCCAGACTCACTGGTGATTTTGTATACAGCTCATTTGATTAGAATCGTTCCAAAATTACCTAATCACTTCCTCAGTGAATCATAATAATATTTTACACCCCTGTCTAAAAACTCCCAACTCTCTCAATAATAATATTTGTGATCCGACTCATTTCATTACCATCCCCCATTTTCCTTTCATTCAAAAATTCCGGAGATCACAGAGTGACTTGAGCCGTGACATGATTAATAAGGCAATCATCTTTTATTGAATCATCTCAGTGAGACCGGACGAGTATTATTGTTCTGGAGCAATATTTAGATTACCTGAAATCTCCTTTGTGCGAATCGAAATTAAAATCAGAAACGGAATAAATCTGGATCTGACAAACAAGGCGATGCGCCAGAGAATGCTTTGTTGTTTTCTTCCTCGACAAACAGTTTTTTTTCATCCCCTTTTGTGTAATTATGGATTGTGTATTTTTATTCCTGACTCAGGTAATTTTATTCTTTATTAAAAATCCAATTGTTCCTAAACAATGAGAAATATGTGTCTGCTAGGTATAAAATCAAAAAAGCAGCTTCATTCATTCTATTCAGCAAAGCGGTCTGAATAGAGGAATGTTTCTGTTATTTTATATATGCAGCTGAAGTAGAAGCAAAGAAGCAACCACTGGGAGTATCCTAGGAAGTTTCCAAACGATTGAATTAAATCAAAAACTTTGTGAGTAGCATGACCATACATATGTGTTTATGAAAAATCAGGTTGGCTGAATCTGGAGAGACTTACCCTTTCCGGACCTAAATAAATTTTCACCTATAATTTTCCATGTGCTTGAATTTTGGAAACTTTCGTGAGCTCGAAAAAAATTCCGGTTATTAATCCAAGCAAGTGGGGGAAACAGTATGAAAATTTCACACCTGAAAAATTTAAAAGTAATTGATTTTTATCTGACAATGAGATTCTTCAAGGACAGCAGGAAGAGCTAGTTGATCCTGAATATTTGTTGGTTTGTAAAACATTATACAATTTCAAAATTTTCTGTCATTTTGTGACACCGACTAGGGATCTGATCAAAGAATACTTTTAGTCTAAGAGATGGCAGCCACTTCAAACCTTCCCAATGTGTTATCTGCTTTGAATGTTGATTTTTTTTCATTCAGGACCCGTTTCAGAAAAAATAGCTTCATTTCTGAAAAAACTAAATTTAAGAGTAGCGTTCAAAACAGATAACACTTTGGGAAGGTTTATCAAAAATAATAAAGATAAAACACAAAAATCTGAAAAATCAGGAGTTCATAAATTGAATTGTGGATCTTGTTCCAAAGTATATGTAGGCCAGACTAGTAGACCATTCAAAAGCCGCGTACGCGAACACCGTATGAATTATGTAATAAATAAAACACAGTCAACGTATGCCAATCATATTTTGGAAGAAGACCATGACTTCGATGAAAACTTTGAAATCCTTCATGTTGAAAATAAGGGAATTTGACTTAATTATTTAGAATTCTTGGAAATTAATAAATTGAAAAATTCAAATCGTATACTACCCTTTCAAGTAATTAAGTAGTAGCCATGTTTTGAGATTACCAGGTACCTCCATTGTCAATGTTTTATTTTTATTATAGGTAGGTCCTAATTACCTCATTTGAAAAAGGGTATTGAACTAATTTTCAACGTAGAATAATTTAATGTATTACATTCGCTTGAGTAAGATACTGTGTACCAAACATGTCGCGTACACAATAAATCTGTGGAAATTTAATCGTGTTCACCTCAGTGTCATCGGTTAATATAATTTGTTGAATATTGGTGAAATGATTCTACCAATGCCCAATCAAATTTGTATTTACAATATTGTTTTCACTCCTACAGTCCATCAGAGAGAAATAATGGTATCACAATCTGTATCCCAATTATTGAAAAATATACAGACAATTTTGTCAATATTGTATCAACATTGTTATTGAAATATTGGCATGCGGTATTCGTGATAATTTTATTGAATATAGGTTAATATAATTCGTTGAATATTGGTGAAACGATATTCAACCAATGCGTTATCACACTTGGATTTACAATATTATTTCCACTCTTACAGCTATTTGCACCGGTTTTCCTTAATAACAAACTCAGCTAAGTGGAGGATCAGCTTAAGGTAAAGATGGTGCACCGTTGACTCCTGGCCTGAACCTTACCTGAGTATTGGAAATGTTTGGCAACAGTGCAAAAATGATCACGTAACCAACGACGACACGTTAAACAACGCAAAGTTTAAAAAAATATGCACGTTGCGCAAGCGCTGTCAGTTCTGTCTAATTTGAAAGGCTGGAGGGAGTGTGGCACGTTATTTGAAAAATTTGTCTCTACCAGGAAAACTAGTCATAATATCGCCTAGAGGGCTGCGTGCACCTTAGTTAATAAAATGCGTGGTTTATTAGCCACCCTAACCTGACCTGACTTACCCTAGGTAAACAGAAAAGCATCCATCCAAAATGTTTACGACATAAAGATGTGGTTAACAATTTTGGATGAATAAGAAAAATTGAAAAGACTCTATTCCACCAGTACAAAGCAACAGAATATTTTTAAGCTCGTAAGTAATATAAATTAACAATATCAATAGACATTTTGTATTAAGAAATAGGTACAGTATTGAATCTAAAAATTATTTTCATCCTTTCACATCATAGGGATATTCAATATCAGCCTCAATCAGGTTTCGTATATAGAGAGCTGTAGGTTTGGTTACCCTGAATAGAAGGGAAAATACAATCACATCAGCAAAATCCAGAAAAAGTGCTCGAAATACTTTGAACATCAAGAAAATAGGAAAATAATTCGTGTAGGAAAAGTGCGGTTGAGTTGTTAAGCGGAACCTAAGCCTGGAGAATCTGAGGCTTATCTTGACTGATGCTTATGTTGTCCTCAAATAGTGGTGCAAACCAAAATCGAAATGTAAGGTCCACTTAAGTCGTAAGGTAACCTTAAGTTGAACCGGTGCAAATAGCCGCAATCAGTATCCCAATTGTTGAAACAATATACAGGCAATATTGTTTCGATATAGGTTGAAATGATTTGCTGCATATTGGTGAAATTATGTTCAACCAATGTGCTATTGAACTTGGATATACAATGGTTATTTACCTACAATGTTTTTCCTACTAGTGTTTTTGTCCATCTTATTTTTGAAAAACGAAAAGGTTTTTATTAAACAAGATTTTATAATAATGCTACAAAATGATACAAACAGAATAGTTACATAGATCATTCAGTTAGTCCTAAATATCATCATTTTCAACATTATAAAAATCGTGCGGAAAAGTAACTTTTCAGCACTAGTGCGGAAAAGTAACTTTTCCGTATGATTTTTTGTTTTTTTTTAAATCGATGGGAGTACTTACTGTTCAATTTTCATTATATTTTTCAATATTTGTATATTCAATGACGACATGGGTGTTTTTGATAGAATCTGTTATGAAAAAAATAATTCGCTCGTACTACAAAATTTCATATACCTACCTACTCGTGGGAAATGTATGTCATTTCATGCTCATTGTACAATATACTAATCTTGAATTAAAATATTGTGCTTTAAAGAGAAAATCTTGCGTAAAGGTAAAAATCGTGCGGAAAAGTAGAACTTTCAAAACGAAAAATCGTGTGGAAAAGTTACTTTTCCGCACGTTCGTAGGAAATATTGTTTTCAGCTCTAGAGTCGATAAGAGAGAAATAATAGTATTGCAATATGTATCCCAGATGTTGAAACATTATATAGACATTATTGTTTTTTTCGATATTTGAAAAAATTAATCAACCAATTTTGACCCAATGAAGGTGATAAACTTGGAGTTACTTGATTTAGTTTATCTGAATAAAACACATGCGTTCGGTTTTGATGTCTAATGATGAATGTATCGATATTGCTTACATGTTACAATACATAATAATCAGGTCAATTTGTGAGGTTGTTCAACTTAATAATAGGAATTCCTAGTTATATTAAAAATGCTAATTCTACAATAATATATACCATCACATCTCCCAGGGGAGAGTTAAAAAAAATTAGCTACTCTTATTTTTTTTTCTAAACTAAACATAATATTTCTTAATCTGATTCTTATGTACTTCAACTAAATGATTATTTAACATTCGGTGACTTATTTTCTACAATAGTAAACGGACCTTTGAAAAGAGCTTCTAACTTACTTACATCATTACATTTTAACATTACTCTATCTCCTACTTGATAACTAAATGGTTTTGATTTAATGTCATATCTATTTTTTCTTTTAGCTTTTGATTCCACTAGATTGTACTTGGCATCATTATATTTTAACTCCAATGGATATTTTTCGAAATTATATAGAGGATCAATTGCATCAGTTAAGTTTGATGGTAATCGTACAGGTTTTCCGAAAATAAGTTCATATGGTGTATATTTAGTTTCAGTGTGTACTGTATTGTTGTATGCAAAACACCAATACTGAACCCATGAACTCCATAAATTTGGGTGTTTTGAAACATGAATTCTCAAATAATTTCCCAAACTCTTATGCGTATTTTCAAGTGAACCTATAGTTTCGTGATGATAAGCTGTTGAATTCAATTGTTTGATATTCAAGAGTTTACAAGTCTCAGATATAGTAGAATTCAGAAACTCAGATCCCTTATCCGTAACGAATTCTTCTGGAATACCGTATCTCAAAATGAAATTATCAACGAAAGATTTCGCAACAGTTATTGCCTCTTTATTAGGAATAGGGTAGGCTTCTACAAACTTCGTGAGTTCACACTGTAAAGTAAGAATATAACGGTTATTGTCAGAATCTTCTGGTAATGGACCAACAAGATCTAAAAATATTTTTTGAAACCCGGAAGAAGCTGTTGTTGTTATTGTCATTGGTTCTGTGTTAGGTTTGGAGTGTTTGTAACGTTGGCAATCGTCACACCTTTTAACAAAATCTTCTACATTTTTTCGTAACCCTGACCAGAAGTAGTTTTTCTTTATATTATTGTACATTCGGTTTATCCCTGCATGTCCTCCAGTCGGTGGTATATGGTAGTCATTAAGAATAAGTTGTCTCGTCTCAAGATTAGTTATATTATCTACATCCTTTACTATCGATATTTTGACTCCTGAATGTTGTACTTTTTTGCGGTATGTCAATATTTCCTTTAAAAGTTGTGCACACTTTTCATTTTTCATAATTAAAATTTCCGGAATATCATATTCTTTACAAATAATGTTGAGATCTCTCAACGTTGTACCTAAGTCAATCGTCGATCGAGCATCCTGACATAAGTAAATGATTCGCGAATCAATATTACATACTAATTTTCTAACAACGAAGTACTTTTTAGTCTTAGCAATTTTATTGAAATCGATAGTTGAAACAAGACATAGTTCATACGAGTCTCCGGGACGTTTTAGTAATTGTATAACTCCAGGGTGATCAATCCTTTCGTCAGAATTATTAATACTCCTCGAGAGATTATTCGTGTGAACTGTTTTCTTTGCTTGAGCTCTCGTCATGACATATATTGTATTTACTACATTACTTTGCATATTTTTCAATTCATCAGAAGAGATTTCAACTCTAGATAACGCGTCCGCTACTACGTTGTCTCTTCCTCTGATGTATTTTATTTCAAAATCGTATTCTTCGAGAACAAGTCTGAATTTTGTGAGTCTACTTGATGGGTCCATCATACCGAATTAATATATCAATGGCCTGCAGTCTGTGAAAATTACAAATTTTCTCGAAAACAAATAGGTCTGAAATGTTTCACGGCCCAAACCACAGATAAAATTTCTCGATGTATAGAAGGATAATTTCTTTCTGCCTTATTAAGAGATCTGCTCGCATATGCAATGGGTTTGTCATCTCTATTTGAAAGAACAGCCCATATTGCATATCCTGAACCATCACACTTGAGGGTGAAAACATTATCCGGAGAAAAATCTGGATATTGCAGTATAGGAGGGCTTTTCAGTGATAATTTCAATGTTTCATAAGCCTTTTGGCATTCGTCTGTCCAATTAAATGTTACACCTTTTCTTGTTAACTGATTCAAAGGAGCCGCTATATCTGCAAAATTTCTAATAAATCTCCTATAATAATTTGCAAAAGCTACGAATCTTTTCGTATCGCTACAATCTTTTGGAACAGGATAATTTTCAATGGCATTAATTTTAGATGGATCGGGAGAGACTCCTTCATGCGAAATATTGTGTCCAAGGTAAAGAATTTCTTTTTTCAAAAATTGACATTTTTTAGGATTCAGTTTGAGGTTCACTTTCCGTAATCTGTGAAATATTTTCGACAGATTTTTGTCATGGTTCGATAAATTATTTCCAAAAACAATCAAATCGTCCAAATAAACGAAACAGCTTTCGTAATTTAGACCTGCCATAGCGACTGTCATAGCTCGAGAAAAAGAATTTGGTGAAACCTTCATTCCTTGGGGTAGTCTCGTCATTTGATATTGTCCTCGATCAGTAGTGAAAGCTGTGCAAGGCCTACAAGATGCTTCCAATTCTATTTGATAATACCCTTGAGATAAATCAAGATGAGAAAGGTACATTGTGCCAGAGAGTGAATCTAAAATTTCAGTAATATTCGGTAAAGGAAATCTATCATCTTCAAGTTGTTTATTCAACAGCCTATAATCTATCACAACTCGCCATTTTTTATTTCCGTTTTCATCGGGTTTTTTGGGGACAATCAGTAGTGGTGCTGACCACTGTGATTTAGTTCCTTTCTATTATACCATCAGATAACATTTGATCGATTTGTCTATGAATTTCCTCTTTTTGAGCATGTGGTAACCGATAAGGTTTGACATACGCAGGTTTTGCGGAATTTTTCAAATGTATTTTTTGTTTATAAATATTAGTGACCGTTAAGCGATCATATTCTAAGTGAAAAATATCAGAGTATTTCGCACAAATCTTTTCGATTGACTGCTTTTCCTCGCTATTCAAATGATTTGTATTGATCAATTTTAATAGATGATCATCTCTATTCACCGAATTGGTATTAGTATCATTGAAGTGACAAAGTTCATAGTCATCAATTTTTTCGATTTGAGGATTGAAATTTTTTAGTAGAACTTCTTCATCCCGAACATTCAAAATTTTTACAGGTATCATATTATTTTTATCTGGCCTAGCTAAACATCCAGCTACAAAAACACCTTCGCATAATTCGATAGATAAAACAACACAATCATCAGATATTTCAACGTGAACAAATTTAATTGTTTCACATCTTGGCGACATCGAAGTATATAAATTATGCTTGGAATTCATTGATAGTGAGATTTTACTATTATTTTTCCAGAATGAAAATAAAAACTTTTCGTAGTCAATTATTGCGCTATGTTTATAGAAAAAATCTGAACCTAATACTCCATGCATATCGTTATCAAAAGCTTCCATTAGCAGAAATGGATGACACAGTTATGTATCATTTGCTTGTAATGTAATCACTTTACCTTCAGAAGTTGTTGACCCAGATATGCCAGTTATTCGAAGTTTTTTCGAACGGTCAATAACTTCACCTTTGTTGACATATTGTTTAAAAATTATGCTGACTGATGCACCTGTATCAACTAGAAATGTTAGTATTGATTCTCTATAAACTAATTTTACAAAATTCAGGCCATTTACATTAAAACTGAGATGATTCTCGATATCTATGTTAGACTCGAAAAAACGGTACAGATGACGTTGATGGACGTGGAGAATTATGAGACACAGTTTCAAGGTTGTTAATAGGTATAATTTCATTGGAATTTCTTGAATAATATGCCCTTTGTGGATTGTTTCTCACTGAATTACCATGATAACCACTGTAGTTGGAACCTCTACGTATATTTCGTGAAGAATTTTGACCTCTATTGCCCGAAAATGAAAAATTTCCTCTGTTTTGTTGAAAAAAATTTGAATTCCTGAAAAATCTTTTGTTTACAGTATTATGTCTGGAATTTGTACGTCCTCGCATGTGAAAAATTGCATTTTGCTTGGGTATATCTTCATCTTTTGATCCCTGAATAGCATCACTTAATTTTGAATAATTTCTCGATTTAATAATAGTTCGTAATTCTGAGTTGGCGAATGCATTGATTGCTATTTTTTCATTCACTCCCCTTAAAACCTGAATAGCATTTTGATCACCTTCAGCTTGCGTAATTGTAAGATCAACTAAAAGTTCTTCTATAGAATCGAACAGTTTCTTTGTTTAGAATTATGCATCTGAAATGATAGAGCTGAAATAGATTTTTTAGTGATGAAATGAGTTTTTAAATCAAAAATCAATTGTGCATTACTGACATACGTACAATTCATTCTAATTTTTGCACTTTGAGACAATCGCGTTTTTAAAATATAGTTAGTTAGTGATTTTTTTCCTGCATCATCTAATAACGCATCATACAATTCAATGGAATCAATAAGCTGTTTAGTTACGTTCTCTGTACCGTCCATGACAGGCAGTAGGCTTGCAGCCGTTCTTAAATCAAATTTTTCTGTCATGTTGTCGGTTTTACTTGAGAAATCTGAATCTGTAGAGTCTGAAGAGGAGCGTATAGTGACTTTGATTTTGGAGGGAATAGTAATGGATTTGTCAAAAAATTTACCTAATCTACTGTTTAAATGTTCATCAATTTCTCTAAATAATTTTTCAATATATGTTGAATAAGGCCTAATTTCATTCCTAACTTTATCTTCTACCTTATATTTATTAAATTTATCTACTAAACAACGATATTGATCCCTGAGCTTTTCTAATTCTTTAAACTTACGACGTGTAATTTCTTCGTCTCTTCGTCTTTCAGTATTGTCCTTCTGTAGATTCCTATGGAATACTCCTACTTTTTCAACGAGATACTTCAATTCATCTGGGTTAGACATAACTTCCTACAGTGAGTGGATTCCATTGTTTCATAGGCTCTCATCGGGGTATAACATTTATTTTAGGCTATTCCTCAACTAATTACTTCCAATTTGCATCTTCTATTCCAATATCCAATATCCAACGTTTCCAATATTGATTAGTTCCATCTGCATTCGTTTCTCCATCTCTTTTCCAGCTTGGTTTATTATTTGACTTTCGATTTCGAAAATCCCATTTTTGTATAAAACAATTCAGTTCGATAGAACTTTAATTTCCATTTTTTTCTAAAGCAGGATCGCCATGTGATAAACTTGGAGTTACTTGATTTAGTTTATCTGAATAAAACACATGCGTTCGGTTTTGATGTCTAATGATGAATGTATCGATATTGCTTACATGTTACAATACATAATAATCAGGTCAATTTGTGAGGTTGTTCAACTTAATAATAGGAATTCCTAGTTATATTAAAAATGCTAATTCTACAATAATATATACCATCACACGAAGTTTTGAAAATCAATGATATAATATTCAACCAAAGTGCTTTCAAACTTAGATATATAGTATTGTTTTCACAAACTGAGTCGATAAGAGGGGAATAGTGGTATTGCCATATGTATCACAGACGTTGGAACAATATTAGACCAATCAATAGAGCATTCTTTCCTAGGAAAAATACTAGTAGAAAACCGACTGTACCATAATATGGAAGACAGCCCCGTAGTTATATTGTGAACATTTAAATATCAAAAAACGTGTTTTTTATTGTTTCGCTTATAAAATGAAAACCAATAGAGCAATGTAGTTGCTTCAATGGTAAGAATTGTAGATAATTGAAATACAAACAAAATGGTATATTTTACGACTCTGTAGGATCATTAGTAAAGAAGGAAAACCGGAAAATTCAACGATTTTCTAAAAAATTCATAACTCCGACATTTTTCAAGAAATAGGGTTGCCCCTTCTCATGAAAGTATTGAATCATGTGTACTTTGTGTGTGGACAAAACAGGCTCTTGCAGATCATTGGTTTTGGCAATATTGCAATTTGAATTTTTTTTGCACTATCTTGCAGCGTGCCTGGATGCTCTAGTGATAGTCCGATTTCAATTTCTAAAACAGAT
Organism: Chrysolina oricalcia; assembly: GCA_944452925.2. Classification (NCBI taxonomy): domain Eukaryota; kingdom Metazoa; phylum Arthropoda; class Insecta; order Coleoptera; family Chrysomelidae; genus Chrysolina; species Chrysolina oricalcia. Next base: position 36,846,934 of record OX101827.2, read on the forward strand.
TTTGATAGTGAGAGTACACTACCACAAAACGTATATTCTCATTTTGCGCTAAAATACTGCGAAATGGGTGAAAAATTCTTGCAAACATGACTGGCTGAACTGTTACTTTCAGGAGGATGGACTACCGATGGGATCCTCACTGTCACCTGTCATAGCAATTACATATATGGAATGGTTCGAGGCCTTTGCTATAGACAAAGCCGACAAGAAATCTAGGATGTGGCTAAGATATGTTGATGATACCTTTGTCATATGGAACCATGGAGACGGAGAACTCGAGGCCTTTCTGCGGCTCCTAAACAACATTAGACCGTCCATTCAAATTTCACAATGGAAAGGGAGAAACAGGAGGGATTACCCTTTCTTGATATGAAAGTCCAAAGAGCGAATGGCAAGTTTCAAATGTCAGTTTGCAGAAACCCAACTCACACTGGACAATACCTGAATTTTGAGTCTAACCATCATGGAGCGACGAAGAGAGGAATTATCCGCTCGTAGGTTGACCGGGCCTACAGCCTCTGTAACACCGATGGGAGTCTGACCAACGAATTGAACAATATCAAGAAAGATCTGCGACGGAACGGGTACTCCGACAAACATATAGCAGCGGTCATTAACTGCACAAGAGGCAACAGCGAGAAATCAGATGAACCAACACAGCCTACCCTATGTGAGAGGTTTATCGGATAAGATAAGGCGAATTGGATCAAGTTACAACATCCGAACATACTTCCGATCAAGTATTACCATCCGTAGCCAACTAACAAAAACGAAACCACCCAACGAGAATAGTAACTCCAAAAACTGCATTTACCGTGTTCCGTGCGAATGTAGGATGGATTATATTGGAGAAACTAAAAGGCCACTAAATGTGAGAATCGGTGAACACAAGAGAAATACTCAGCAAGGAGAAACAGCGAAGTCGGGAATAGCAGATCACGTATGGACTAATCAGCACAGCATCGCATGGTCGGAAGCCGAAGTTATCCACAAAGAACAGCATTGGTATGAGAGAAAGTTTATAGAGTCGGCTTATATTCAGAATAATGACGTGTTCAGTCAGCCGATCATACACAGTAAAAAGTGGATTGAAAAATACATTCCTAAATGTAATATATACATACTCCTCCTAGTATTATAACTTGGTTCCACAAGTAATTCAAAATTTTAATTTAAAATTTTGTAAATGTCATGCATTTCTCTCGTGTTTTACAGTGAGCAAGTAATTCAGTGCTTCATTACATGTAATTTCCGTTGGTTTACATGATGACTACTGTAAATGAATGTAATAATAAGTAAAACGACGTATTGTTACAGCGGAATGACGCCAATTTACAGAATATTCCAGGTAATGTGTGAATTCTCGTTTGTTTTAATGTAATTTTCCGTTACGCTATCCCCAGCATGCGCACCTAACCGGCATTCGGCCCAATCCTCATTCACAGTTCATGTTGGTATAGGATGAACATCGTTGGGCATCTGGCGCAGATACGTTTTAAAAACAAACAAGGCATATTTCTTATTTGTGTATGTGGGTGCCAAATTGTCATCGGATTGTATATCAGGTGAGTAAATGGGTACTGACGAAAAAATATCAAACATTAATTGTTCGTTCCATTATATTATGAATAACACCAATATTTTCATAGGAAATTGAATCAAAACTTCCGTTGTCGCAAAACCATCTGAGTAATGATTTTTAGCATTTACTTAACATTCAAATCTCAAGTGGATATATATCTCAATTCGATTCCAGAAAATGATATCGGAGAGTGGGCAATCTCATGAGGTCATCTAAACTATTTAGTTAATTTCAAAGGGTTCAAAGTTTTAGTTTTCTTCAATATATAACAATGTTATGATGAATAAAGTATTTTTAAATTCGATTTTGTGCCTTTTTTGCAAATCCCTCTCCCTCCTCTGTACTCTCATGGAATGTTGTAGTATATATCACACTCTGAAGAAGAATATGACCGTTACATTTGAGGCAAAAAAGATCTGAATATGCTGCCATAATCACGATCTAATCTATCAAATATTTTGCTTCAACTGTAACAGAAAAAAGAAATGATAGATTTTTTTCAATGTACTTATGTTTCAATTCACTCAACGTTAAAAAATGGATAATTTTCTTACTTTTTTCTCTATTAAAGTTATTACATTTATAATTTTTCATGGTTTACTTTTGATGTTTATCTTGTCTCCCCGGATAAAAAAATTACACCAGATTCACATAATGTAAAGTTAGTTGACACTACTTGAAAACAATGGACAAAAGACACCTAAATAGACATGTAACAATTTCCGTTAAATCTGTAGTTAGGGGGAAAATCACATGAAAATACTAGTAATTATCGGGAAATATGTGGAAAATCACATTTGAGGTATGTAAAAATGCATGTAAATCCAAGTTTAATTTACAACAAATATATACCCAATAATACATACTAAAGCATGTATGTCAATTGGCACTACTTGAATATAATGTTGAAACCACTTCAACAAACATGTATAAATCGCCATTAGATCTGGAATAATGAAGAAAATTACATCAGTATACAAGTTATAATACATGGAATATATTGGAAATTCACATTTAAAGTCAAGTGATGACTTTACATAATATTGCTTGAGGTATGTAACTTTACATGTATATGCATGGCAACGCATTACCCATATGGGATCATGTAATCTGATGGAAACAATATTTACAGTGTAGAGATTCGGAATGTGTGGAAGCCTCTTATCACTCAGCTAGATCGATTGAGATTTCAATAAAAACTCTGTGTCGAGACCTATCAAAATCGGTCATCAATAATAACACTCACCAAAAAAGGTCGTTGTATCACATTAATTAACATTGATCACCTGGAAGAGACCCCACGAAGATCATAATTACCTTTATAGCAGGTACATTAGTTGCATGCTATATAATAAGTATCCGAAATATCTTGTCGCATTCACACACTTGATAGTGACAGTAGATGTTAACTGTTGGAATGTCGTGACTCAAACACATGCAAAGAATTGTTTCTAGAAGAATTCTACTAACAATAAAAATATTAATAAACCGATATTGACTCAATATACGTTAGTATGATTTGTTGGATTTCGGTGAAATGATATTCAACTAATTTGCTATCAAACTTGGATACACAATATTGTTTTCATCATTGGAATCGATATGAGAGGAATGTTCGGACTCCAATATTTATTCAAGATTTTGGAAACAATATTGGATGTGACAATTACATTTAGAATAGGTTGAGCCAATATTCCACCAATTTAATTATTATAACATTGTTTTCTATTATTCACACATATTGATTCAATTTCATTTTTAATGGTAATTATAAAAAAATGTAGATTAGCCATTATGGTATTCTACCCGGGCCATAGCCAACAAAACAGTAACTTGTCTTTCGTAGTGAAGTAAAGAGGTTGAAATATCTGGATCACAAATTATATCCCACGAAACAAAAATCCACGAGTCCTGGCGAAAACAGTTTTATATCACTTCAGTTCGCTTGGGTATAAGCTACTTCCTGAGTGAGTTATTTCGTTAATTCCATCAACAAACAATTTTTATGCACCAGAGCTACATAGAAAATGTACCAAATTAATTTAATTCCCTTGCAGAAACGCAAATTCTATTACATACCCGTCAAGACTCTGGTATATTTGTGCACGCCGCACCACCGGGTTTATTCTGTCTAAGTGGATAATATGCAAAATCGGGCGATCCTCCTCTCCTGCAGGATTTCGTACGTGCGTCGTCTCTTCAGTGTTACATGTTCCTTTTTCCACAGTGGCGTTCGTCTTAACTCAATAGGGATTCTTCTGCGGCGTGATCGATACAGAACAATCCACCATGGCTATATTTCCAAAAGCATTATGAGAGAGGTTCTTGTAACATTCCAGTAACCAGAGATGTCCACCCCCACAGATGTTTCATTGCAACATTCCAAAATTCACATTCTAGGAATGTTCTTGAAATATACAGGGTAAGTCAACAAGATTCCCGTGGGCGATTATTTCGATTTCTTATATTTTTTTTGCCAAACGGACCATTTAAAACTATCTTCCAAAATTATTGTTATTCATACAGGGTGCATCATTGAAGCGTGGCTGACCAAAGTTGATCTTTTTCAAATGAAACACCCAGTATATTTTCATATATTCCGATCCGCTGTTTCATTGGCTGCTCAACAATTTTTCAATTCTGGATTTCGTTTCGGCGTTGCCGAGTTATCTAAAAAATATCTATTTTGCACACTTCTTTTTGAAAAATCTCCTATTTCAAGTTTCGAAATATTTAGTGGAGATAATTCGGGAATCGATAGTCGAAATGGTGAAGTTAATTGCGAATACAGTAAATATTCTATAAATTATACAGGATGTTCGGTACAACAATACAAACTTGGCCATTTTCAAACATCAAAATTTGGATTTTTTCAAATGGAACACCCTGTATATTATCATTCATATCAACTCCTTTTTAATGACTCTCCAATTTTTATTTTTGATGTAATGTGCCTAAAACAACCCGTGTCCGAGATATTCGACATCCAAAACATAGGGGTTTTTCCACAGAAAATATTGACAACATTCGTATTTTGTATCATATTTGGAATTAAACTTTATAAATCATATTAACCCAATAATAAAACAAATTATCATATTTATTCAAATCAGAAGAAAAGAAACAACAATAATTGATGCAGCAAATGTTCAATGTGCTTGCCATTTTCACTAATACACATTCTCAATCTATTCTGGAAACTATTCTCCACACGTTCCAGCACGTCTTGTGAAATTTTCCTGAAAGCAGTCCGAATCCTTGCTTCCATATTTCCAGGAGTTGTAGGCGGAGTTTGATAAACAACCCATTTTGACCGTCAGATAGTGACAGATTTAGGTGCCCCATTTTCACATACAAGCCTCGAATAGGGTTGAAAAGTAAGTCGATGTTGAGTAAAATTAAGGGAAATTTACGAGTGGCTCGTGGGGAAAACATATGGAAAAATCAAAAAGAATTTCCATTAAATTTTCCGACGACAAAATCTACTTTTCCATTCACGCCACTCAAGCCATTATGTTTTTCGGTGTAGTGACGATGTATGTTTTCATAGTTTCGATGGGCTTGCGTGGGAAAACCTGTTAAATTCTCGATTTTTCTTTACAAGATTACAGCCTCATTTTAACCCTTTAGCCACCTTCAACACTCACGCCTTTGATCTTCTGAAGCCAGGTTCTATTAATTAACGATTAGGTGAACACGGCTCGCGTCAAAATATGGAAAATCGAATTTTCCATATGTTATCCCCAGGAGCCACTCGTGAATTTCCCTCCATTTTACTCATCATCGATGTACTTCTCAACCCTATTCGAGGCTTGTATGTGAAAATGGGGCACCTAAATCTGTCACTATCTGACGGTCTAATTTAATGTATCCCCATAGAAAGAAATCCATTTTTGTGAGGCCCGGTGACCTGGGAGGCCACTGAACTGGCCCTCCTCTACCTATCCATTTTAACGAAAAGTTTTGTTGATGTATTCCCGTACATCCGTCTGGTAATATGCAGAAGCCACATTCTCTGCCCCGTTGCCAATGGCAGATCATCTAATAAATTGTATAGCTATCGCAAAAACCTTAGATATTCTCTTCCGTTAAAATGACTATTCGCCGTCCAATGATACTTTCCCAAACATTCAGTGACCAACGTTGTTGGTGATTGACATATCTAACGAAATGGAGATTTTCAGTTGCATAATAGTGCATATTATGCCGATTCACATGGCTTCGTCCGAAAATAGAACATACTAAAAAAAAATCATGTTCTTCTCTGATTTAATTTACACCCCATTGGCAAAACCGCATTCGCTTTGGAAAATCTCTTTCAGTTAGCTCCAGCATCAACTGCATATGATATATGGATGGAAATTGCATTTTCTCACCATCCGTGATATTCCCAACTCCCTACTCAGAATACGTGTACTTACATGGGGATTCTCGGTAATATGTAATGCAATATCAAGAGTATTTTCATCATTCATTACAGGACGGGCACGTTCAAACTTTTTGTGAAATACTGTTTTGAGGGCTTGAAATGCTCGCATGTCTGCATGTCTTTTCTCAGGAAACTTTTGTTGTTATAATCTAAATGCCAGTAAGCAGTTACCGTCACTTTCCCCCAAAGCATAAACAGATTTGTCAACACAACTGGATTGTATTTTGACAGTTACCTCTATTTGCAAATGCCGATAGTCATTTTATTCCGCGGTAGTCATGGATAACTAAACTAGAAAAAATACTTACTTTTCAAAATATCTTTTGCTATGCTAGTTATTCATAATTTTTCAAGAATGCTCTTGAAGGAGGATAAAATAATTAAAACAGCATTCAGTGTCAGTCTATTCTGTAAAGAAACGTGTAGGTGAAATATATGCAGGATTGTTGATTTGCCATTGAACAATTTCTTTAAAAACCACAATATCTCGGAAACGGGCTGTTTTAGGCACATGACATCAGGAGTAAAAATCGAAGAGTCATTAAAAAGGAGTTGATATGAATGATAATATACAGGGTGTTCCATATGAAAAATCAAAATATTGATGTTTGAAAATGGCCAAGTTTGTATTGTTGTACCGAACATGCTGTATAATTTAGAGAATATTCACTATATTCACAATTAACTGCACCATTTCGACTATCGATTCCCAAATTATCTCCACTAAATATTTCGAAACGTGAAATAGGAGATTTTTCAAAAAGAAGTCTGCAAAATAGATATTTTTTAGATAACTTGGCAACACCGCAACATAATCCAGAATTGAAGTAATCGTTGAGCAGCTAATGAAACAGCGGATCGGAATATATGAAAATATACTGGGTGTTTCTTCTGAAAAAGACCAACTTTGGTCAGCCACGCTTCAATGATGCACCCTGTATGAATAAGAATAATTTTGGAAGATAGTCTTAAATGGTCCGTTTGGCAAAAAAATATAAAAAATCGAAATAGTGATTCACAACGGAGCAATCGACCACGGGAATCTTGTTGACTCACCCTGTATACAGGCCGTTTCTTTTATCATGTGGTAACATTGCTATATTCTAAACCGTAACAGATACGAAGACGATTAAATGGGAGAAAAGGTAACTATTGTGGAGAACAGTACAATGGTCAATGAAAATTTACAGGGAGTCTCGCCCTTCCCGAGTTATATAGGGAAAACTAAAAATGTTGTTATTTGTTTTTTACGAATAGAATTGTTATTTCTGAAAATATAAAAAAATGGAAAAGGAAAGTTTTAATGTATTCTTAATGTACTATAAAAATGTAACAATGAATCTTTGATTAAACGTTTCGTGTCAACACGGCCACCATCAACATTTCTTTTCAAATACGGACCTGTCTGTTTTAGTACAAATATTGATAAAGCGATAAAATCACAATTCAGTGATACATCACACTTGATATTTTTATAACGTTTCATTTAAAATAACTAACATCATCAGTGACAACAATTTTTAATTACGGTCCTGTCGTTAGGTCGTTTAGGGATTCCACAAAACCTAACTCTCCGATATAAAAATTATCAGTGACGCTTTGAATAAATGTATCTATTAAAATTATGTTTACACTATAATAAAAAATATCTGTAGTTTCAGAGACGAACGATAGCAATTTACCTCGGAAATAAACTTACTTAAGAGTAGAAGAAATGAAACAAACAGAAAACAATTTATTTCATATTGAATTTTTGAGTGAAAATAAAACCAATACAGAAAATGAATTCTTCATGATAACCTACATTAAATGCTCGAATTGCCGACCTCTTTGTTGAATGCACATAAGTTGTCTGTCCATACAATTTCTGTGGCAATTTTCTAGCATGATGGGTGTAATGCTATTACATGCATGTCTTATTTTTTGTTTGAGATGGTTGATATCTGTACTAGTTGTCGAAAAAACTTGATCCTTTATGTATCCCCAGACAAAAAAATCTAAAGGAGTCAGGTCTGGCGATCGAGCTGGCCAGGCAATTGGTCCATTGTTTCCAATCCATTTTCTTGGGAATATTGCATCTAAATGTTCCCTTACTATTGATGCATTATGGGGAGGGGCACCGTCTTGTTGAAAATATTGTGTTTCACGGCGGATGTTCAGTGGCAATTCATCTAAGTAGTCATCATTCTCATTGGATAAAAAATGTAAATACATTCCACCATTCAAATGCTCGTCGTAAAAGAAAGGACCTAGTATGTTTGTTCCCAAAATTCCCAACCAAACATTTATTCCGAACCTTTCCTGGAAATTGGTTTCTCTATGTAAATGTTCATTTGTATTATTCCACCTATAATGGATGTTTCTGTTAAACCAACCATTGTTGGTGAATTTTGATTCGTCCGTCCATATTATTTTATTACAAATATTTCCAACTTCCCTATTTCTACGTCTCAACCACATCGCAAATCGTACTCTCCTTCCGTAATCCCTTTCATTGAGGTGATGAACTTTGCGTATCCTGTAGCATTTGTATTTGTTCTTTTTCAAAATATTTCTGGTAGATTTTACAGAAATCCCTAGTTCGTGGGCAATTTCTCGTAAAGAACAATCTTGATTAAAAATATTTTTGTAACCGACCAATCCTAAATTGAAAAAAAATATTTTCGTCACTTTGTTAATCTTTATGAAGTAATATTTGCTTTCCTAAAACATTTATTTGGTTCTGCATACTTCCAGTAACAACACATTTTCTAGTTTTATTTCTATCAAATGCACCACAGTCTCTCAAATTTCTTTCTAATCGTCTAAACATTTGAATGTTTGGAATACGACGATTTGGGTATAGCTCACCATACATATTTTTTGCCAAAAGAGGATTTCTATTTGATTTTGCATAAGCAAATAGCATATCAGTCCTTTCATCATTTGAATACATCTTTGATATGACTGAGTGTATAAACGACTGACAGTTCTCAACACGTATCAACAACTCATTTATTTGTCCTGCCATAGAAACCAAGCAAATCCTACTTGTTTAAAAATGGTAAATGAAGTGAGATGCTATTTAATTGTACCATATCACACAATAGTCGTATTTTGACCAAAAACTAGTATTTTCGTTACTTCCAGGATTGAGAATTATAGAAATATTCAGTATGATAATTTATTCAGAAGAAATCAGCCTTGAAACAAGGATTTCTGTAATACAAAAATACCCAAGAAGGAAAAATACGAATGTTCGTTGTGTTGGGGTATCTTCTTATCGAAATTATTGGGTGAAGTCTGAAGTATGACAATAGGTTTTGAAGAAATCAAAATAATTTACAAAAGAACTAACGACAGGACCGTAATTAAAAATTGTTGTCACTGAGGATGCTAGTTATTTTAAATGGAACGTTATAAAAATATCAAGTGTGATATACCACTGAATTGTCATTTTATCGCTTTATCAATATTTGTACTAAAATAGACAGGTCCGTATTTGAAAAAAAAATTTTGATGGTGGCCGTGTTGACACGAAACGTTTAATCAAAGATTCATTGTTACATTTTTATATTACATTTTAAATACATTAAAACTTTCCTTATAAATTTTTTTATTTTTTCAGAAATAACAGTTCTATTCGTAAAAAACAAATAACAGCATTTTTGGTTTTCCCTGTATAACTCGGGAAGGGCGAGACTCCCTGTAAATTTTCTTTGACCATTGTACTGTTCTCCACAATAGTTACCTTTTCTCCCATTTAATCGTCTTCGTATCTGTTACGGTTTAGAATATAGCAATGTTACCACATGATAAAAGAAACGGCCTGTATACAGGGTGTATCTAATATAGGTGTAAAAAGTTCAGGAGCATGTTGCAGACGTTGAAATAAGAAGAAAAGTTCCTGAAGACACATGTCCGCAAGTCATTCGTTTCTGAAGTACAGAGTGTCAAAGTTGAATTCTTATTTTGGTTTTTTGTGAATAAATCTCGAAATTACTATAATATTCGAATTGAGTTGTGGCCAATCGATTTTTTGTGGGGTTATTCGAAGGCTCTTGTTTATTTATACGGTGCCACTAGAAACCGTAGAACAACTTCGTCAATGAATCATTGCTGGATGTGTCGTCATCCGAAATACACCAGGTATAATGGAACGTGTACGTGGGTCCTTGAGACGACGAGACGACGCATGTGTAATGGTGCAAGGTGGCCATTTTGAACAAATACTTTGATAAGTACCCTCAACTGAATGTTTTAGTATTAAATTGGTTTTAATTACTGTAATTATTATTAGTATTAAATTATAATAACACCCAATTCCCATTTTAAAATTAAATTAATTTTGAATTCGAACATCTTGTTATCCAAAATCACTTGCATCGATTATTTAAAATCCCAATAACTCGGAAACAGTTGCTCGCAGCGACCTTATGTAGGTGGCGCCACCTTCACGAAGGAAAAAAACTAACATCAAATTAGATATTGTCATTGAAAAATACACAATTATTTTGAAATTTATTCACAAAGAACAAAAGTATGCATCCATCCCACTTTGACACTCTTTATCTCAGAAACGTATAACTTGCGGATACATGTTTATAGAAACTTTTCTTCTTATTTTGACGCTAGCAACATGCTCCCGAATTTTTTACACGTACTCAAGAAACACCCCGTATTTATTCACCAATTTCACGGTAATGAAACTTTGCATTAATCTTCCCAAATTTATTAATATACAGGGTGTTAATTAAGTACGTTGACAAACTTCGGGAGGTGATTCTTTGAAGGTTTTCAGGACGAAATGTTCATATAAACATATGTCCCAAACGGCTTGGTTTTCGAGATACAGGGTGATAAAAATACATATTTTTCAAGATTTTTTAGAGTTAACTTCGACATTTTCTACAATAATCAGTTCAAATTAGGCAAGTACAATCCATTCAATAGTACGCACGATACAAAATAATGCATTTCTCAAATAATTCACAGGGTTCTCCTTTTTTCAGAGTCAAGCTTTGTTCAACCCTTCAGAATTTTTTTTCCGCCGCCACTGACATATTATGAGAAAGGAATAATGAATGTTGTTTCATTTAACATCTTTTTGCTCTCCTGATGTTTTTCATTTACTTGTACGGTTCAGGAGTTACAATGAAAATATTAACGCAAACATTTTCCAGTAACGCATAACATAAAGAAATTTGAGAAGCAAATAGTCTAACAAACTTGAAGGGTGATTCTTTGAAAGGTTTCAAGATGAAAAGTTCATATAAACATGTCCCAAGCGGCTTGGTTTTCAAAGTACAGGGTGATCAAAATACATTTTTTAGGAGTTTTTGGAGTTTACTTCGAAATTTTCGACAATAATCGATCCAAATTAGTTCAAATTGGACAAGTACAATCCATTCAATAGTGCGCATGATATAAAATAATTCATTTCTCGAAGTGTCATTGCCACTCTCCAAAGATTAGCGCGTGACGCAATACGTCATTTTGTTCTCATTACACAAATAGCTATTTTCTGCTCGTGTAGAGAAAATGTAATGTTATGGAGCTCCCATACATTTTTTACCATAACTCAGGTTGAATATGTATTGCACAAAGTTAATTATGGCAAAATAATTTTGGACATTTTCAATAGTGAATAACATTATTATCAAATACTAGAGCAAAGTAACATAAATTCCCTAGGAATAAAATTAAGTTCAGAAAAGGAACATTATTGAAATTGATATGTCAGAGCAGCTGCTGGAAATGGCCACCGCCAACTTCAATGCATGCGTTTATGCGCCTAACCATAGACTGGCGGACACGCTCAAAAATACCAGGAGTGTTTCTTATAATTCCGCATGACTCCTGTATGCGATTCCTCAGGTCTTCTTCACTTTGTACTGGAGTTCGGTACACTAATGATTTAAGGAAAAAATCAAGTGGATTCATATCGGGTGACCTTGGTGGCCAAAGTTGTGGCCCACCACGCCCAATCCAGCGATCAGAATAATTCTCTTCTAAATATTGGCGTGCAACCAATCTGAAGTGTACTGGAGCACCATCATGCATAAACCAAATTCCAATTCTTTCCCTCAGTGGGATCTCTTCTAGGAGTCCAGGTAAGATGAATTCAAGAAAATGTCGATAATGGTCACCATTGAGTCTATGAGGCAGAAAATGTGGCCCGATAAGGAAATTCCCTACAATTCCAACCCAAACATTCACAGAAAACGTCTCTTGAAAATGGTTTTCAATCACGGCGTGTGGGTTTTCATCAGCCCACATATGATTGTTGTGAAAATTAATAATGGCTTTACGGGAAAAGCATGCCTCATCGGTGAATAACACTTGAGATAAAAACCATGGATTTTCCAACAATTTATTTCGAATCCAAGTGCAAAAAGTTAATCTCTTTGGAAAATCCCTTGGCAGAAGAGCTTGAACACGCTGTATGTGATAGGGATAAAGTTGTTGCTCTTTCAAAATTTGCCATACCAATACATGGGTTACGTTAAACTGTGCCGCAATTTGTCTTGTACTGGTGTCTGGATGCTGCTCAATTTCGTTAAGTACAGCTTCTTCTATCTCTCCTGGGTCTTCCTATGAGAACAGCAGACCTCTTGAAAGTACCCGTTTCACGAAGACGGAAGTGAATATTGATGAACATTTGTGTGCTGGGAATATGACGTTGTGGAAATCTTTCCATTTTATCCAAAGGAATATTGAATGAATCTGCTTTATAGCTTGCACTAATGAAGAATTAACAATGAGACAGTTTCTCAACTTTCGATAACTGTCAAGTTGTTGATATTTAAATAAATGAATTAATATCAAAGCCCACTTTGCTATTTTTATGAATTCAAATTGATTACAAAATTTCTGCGTTACAGCAGAAGAAAAAACAAACCGAAATTCCTGATAAAATAATGTACTCCGTACGGAAACAAAAATTTGTTTGATTTAGTTTTTCGGAGCTATGACCAGAGATTCATAAATGAAAATCAAATGTGTAATGATCTGCGACTATTAGATAAACCCTATTAACTATCTTCCATTACAGGATTACCTTTCGGAAGTTTTTTATGTTGAAAAGGAAACGTTCAATTGAAAACTAAAAAACATCTTTTTTTAAAATAACAAAAAATTTGTATGAGTTCTCTATCAAGACTGATGGGTAAAAACATTTTTAATCAAATATCTCAATGGAAATGCACATTTTTACCATCAGAATCTTCAGGTTGAAAGTTAAGGTTTTCCCAATATCTGTCAGATCTAGTTTAATATCCAGCGTACCGCAGTGACGGGGAGTTTTCTGTTAGATATCACAAAAAGAAATCACATCTTTACAATAACAAGCTTTTATTTAGCTTCACTTTTAACTAACTAACAAACAATTTAATAAAAGTTGAATTTGACCCACTTCTAATACTCCGATTAATTTGAAATTTGGCAGGTTTCCGTAATTCCGGTGACAATGCATTAAAAAAATGTTTGTTAAAAAACAAAATGGCGGCTCCAATATGGCGGACGAGTTTTGTGATTATGATCCGATTCTGTTCAAAATTGGTATGTGATGGTTTTTGGGTTGGAGATTTTCAGTTTCACATAAAAAATAAACTAAAATGTTAAAAATGAAAATTATAAAAAGAAAACATTTTAAAGTTTTTATACAATACACTGAAAAGGAAAAAATAATTCATTTCATTGTTTGATCTAGGTAATCTTGTACAGAAAGATTTTGATACTCACAGAATAACCTACAAAAAATGAAACAAATTATTTTTTCATTTTCAGTGCATTTGTATAAAAGCTTGTCTTTTTATTTTTTATTGTATAATTTTTATTCATCGTAGATTTTTCTAATTCTGAAAAAATATTTCCATCAATTTACAATAATTGAAAATGTTTAATTTTCAAATTTTCTAATGTTATGCCACACTGGAAAATGTTTAAATTAATATTTTCATTATAGCCCCTGAACCGTACAAGTAAATGAAAAAATGCAAGATATCAAAAAGATGTTAAATGAAACAACATTGATTATTCCTTTCTCATAATATGTCAGTGGCGGCGGAAAAAAAATTCTGAAGGGTTGAACAAAGCTTGACTCTGAAAAAAGGAGGACCCTGTGAATTATTTAAGAAATGCATTAATTTGTATCGTTCGCCCTATTGAATGGATTGTACTTGCCTAATTTGAACTGATTATTGTCGAAAATGTCGAAGTTAACTCTAAAAAATCTTGAAAAAAATGTATTTTTATCGCCCTGTATCTCGAAAACCAAGCCGTTTGGGACATATGTTTATATGAACTTTTCGTCCTGAAAACCTTCAAAGAATCACCTCCCGAAGTTTGTCAACGTACTTAATTAACACCCTGTAGATCAATACCCCATTGAAACATCTCATGTATGTTTCAAAAGTTTAGTTTTTTCAATTTCTTGATATGTATAAACTAGGTACATATTATGTTCATGAAATATATTGTCAAAAATATTTCCAACACACTGTACCTATATAAAAATATTTTATTAAAATTCAGTACGTGGGTAACTTTGTTACATTTTACAATTCAGTACGTGAGCGAAGTTATTACATTTTGAAACACAACTTGTCATCACCTGTGTCATAGAGAGAAACAAGAGTTTTCAAAATGGCCACTAATACTTCGATCAGGTGGTCGAATTTGGAGTTCTGCCGTATCCATAGCTAGTGAGGGGGAACGGGGGGAGTTTGGAATATTAAATTTGAGACACATGAAAAATGGACCTAAAATGTATATGCCAGTATGTATTGTAAATATAGGTATTTTCTGTATAAAAAACATCTAGTCTTGGAGAGATTAATTAATTCAAATAATTCACTGATTCGTTCATTCACTTCATTAGCCTTGAATTGGGGGAATGCACTAGTGCAACCATGTGTGATCTCAGCAAGGCATTCGACTGTGTCTCTCATGAAATCTTACTGAGCAAACTTGAATATTATGGTGTTAGAGGTATAGCTCAAAATTTCTTCACATCCTATTTAAGTGAACGAAACCAAACTGTGTTTTTCAACGAAGGTACAGTTGTATTCACTGAAAATGGGTACAAGTCTTATGACTAGATTTTGCCATATTTGCGTAAATCAGGCTTTTCTTATCGACGGCGATAGACAAAACAAAAACATATAAAATGTGATAAATGATTTCAATGTATTAGAATATTTCTACAACGCAAATTTTTAAACACAACGTAACCAATAACAATAATAAAAACAGAAAACTGTGTATAAATAATGTTTAATTATAATGTAATATATAATTTATAATTAAATTATAAAAATTCAATATTTGGTCATATGACCATTTTTTTCGACTATTTGAACCAATCTGCCTGGAATTGAGTTAATTAAATTCCCTATAACATTTGCATCCAGCTCTTCCCAGCACTCGTGGATAACTTCCCATAATTCATTAGAATTGTTTGGTCTAAAATTTCTTTTATATATTTGTTTTACAATTAGACCCCAAACATTCTCTATGGGATTGATATCGGGACTGTAAGCGGGCCATGGCAAGACTTCAATATTATTATGATGAAACCATTCCCTTACAGCATTTGCGGTATGGACCGGGCAGTTATCCTGCTGAAAGACGAATGAGTTATTTGGATATATTTGTCCAACAGATGGGAGCATTATATCTTCCAGAACAGACATATAATGTTCGGCGCTAAACCTTCCCTCCAATCGCCAGCAGACACCAAGTCCATAAGCACTTATCCAACCCCATACGTTTACTGAAAATCGCCCAGGTCTGACAGCAAGATCGCTAGTGTAGCGTTCTTCGAATCTTGTATTGTCTGGCCTGTAGACACGAATTTGTCAATTATATGTTGACTGAAAAACCTTTTCATCAGTGAACACTACCGTGTTCCAAAACTGATGGTCGCGGTAGTTATAATTTAGGGCGAAAAGTAAACGAGACTGTTTCCGTTCTTCTGTGAGCATCATTTTTTTCGCAGCTACGCGGTTTTTTAAGTCAGATTCTTTGACTCTTCGGCTAGCGGTAGGTTGAGACCCAGGAAATCCTGTGTCAATGACAGCATTTCTTTCAGTTTCAAAAGGATTTGCCCTTAGATCCCAGAAATGCATCATCTTGTTCAGGGACGGAAATGCGTGCTGGACCAGTACCAACTTTTCTTTTCAAAGACCCCTCTTGAATCCAACGTTGCTTAATTCTTAAAATAGTGTTTTTGCTTCTTCCGGTAAAATCTGCTAATGCACGTATTGACCACCCATCTACGATTCTGGCTATCATTTGAGCTTTTTCAATTTCAGTTAAATGACGAGGCATTTTGAAACGTTTTGGCACTGACAGGCTTGTCAATGTCAACCATACATTATTTTTAAGTCAAATTCAATCAAACCCGATTTACACTATAACAATTTTAGTGTACCCATTTTCTATGAATACAACTGTACATCCCCACCAAAACAAATCAATTATGGAGTCCCGCAGGGATCGGCACTTGGACCCCTTCTATTCATTATTTACGTTAATGACATATTTTTGAATATGAATCCATCGGGTTGCATATTATTTGCTGATGATGCAACAATCTATCAGTCAGGTAAGGATATCCATAACCTTAGTATAAAAGATGACACAGCGCTCGTTAAAATGGATGAGTGGTTAGTTAGCATTATGCTCAAACAAAATGGAAGCAAGTCTCAAAAATTATTATTTTCTTCAAATAATATTATCACGCAAGATGATACTGCAAAATTTCTCGGGATCACTCTCGATGATAAACTAAATTGGGCATCCCATGTTGACTCTTTGTGCAAGAAACTATCAAGCCAAATTTTCATTTACGTAGATTCAAAAAATCAGTAAGCATTGAGGTAATGAAAATCTCATACTTTGCACTATTTTACTCCAATATGAGTTATGGAACTGTACTATGGGAAAACTCCACTCAGGCTTCACGAGTTTTTATAATGCAGAAAAAAGCAGTTAGGATAATTGTTGGTGCAGGGCCTAGAGACTCATGTAAAATAATTTTCGTCAATCAAAGAATAATGACCTTATCGTCTGTATTCATATATCAAAATCTCCTTGATATACATAAATACCAAGAAAAGTACACGGCTCACAAAATCATCCATCATTACAATACCAGAAATAACTGCACGGAACTCCCCCGACCTGCGACTTTACAATAAAATACCAGCTTATACTTATTAAAATGATGAAGTACGAGAAATTCAAACCAGCTATGAAAAATCTATTACTGGGACACGGTTTCTAAACAGTCAAAGAATATCTCACTGCTGATTTTTGATTCAACTTTTGTTATTATTTTTAAGAAATCCCATGATTCATCTCACACTGGTTCCTACTCATGTTAGTTTATTTAAGTACCTTAATATAAACTGTCTGTTATATACAAATTTGTATGTTATTTATATATTTTTGCTACGACCTGCTATAAATGTGCTATGTACATGAAATAGTCAATAAACATCTATCTGTCTATCTATCATATTTGTACATAATTAAATACAGTGTATTTCACTTCTTCTGGAAACACCCTCGTATCTTCCGTAATTTTTGACAGATCCATAAAATTTTCAGGATCGATAGATATACTAAAATCGAACTCACTGCACAAAAAAACTGACTGTGCAATGAGTTCATTTCTATTGTATCTATCGACCCTGAAAATTCCACGGTTCTACCTCAAAAATACGAGGGTGTTTCCAGGAGTAGTGTAGCACACTATATATGATGTTTTTATATTTTTCCCAAAATGTTTTAAGTAAAAGATCAGTATATATCTAGGTAGTCATGAACAAACCCCAATACACGAGGAAAGTGTGTAGTCATAGATGTCAAAAACTGATTCCAAACAAAGAATTTTAGGTGACATTCTCCGTTGATTATTTGCTGCTTTGCTTTTTAGTTTGTATTTGGTTATTTGAATTTTGTTTTCTCAAGCAAAAGAACTTGAAAAACTTTAACAGAAACAACCGAAAAGCTGATTTAAATTCGACGGAGGTTTGTTTGGAATCAGTTTTTGACAAGAATGACATTTGTGGCGTCATCACTTTCCTCGTCTATTCACGACTTGTCGTGAAATGTTCCAAATGTTTCGATATCCCAAAGAAACGTTTTATTTATGTTCCAAAGTATTCCTGATGTTTCAGTTCTGGAATGCTTCTGATATATTTGAGAAATAATATACCTTATAAATATTTCAATATTCCAATAAAACATTGATGATTCAATTGTTCTCTGATTTTATAATTCAACAATGTGGTGCGTTAATGAAATATTGAATAAATATATTGAATGAATTTAAAAATTGATAAATATCCTGACAAATTTTTATTTCTTAAACACTTTTGAAAAATGTTTTTGAAATATTGTATTACATAATTTCGAGATTATCAGTAAATACACACATACAGATTTATATTTCGATAAAGCATAAGATCAAGAAGAAAACAAATAAGTTCCCCCTAAAAAACAATTATTTTTTATATAATTCATGAATACATATTATGTTGAAATTCCATATTTCTGGGATTTCATCGTAATCACGCCAATAATAATAGTAAAAGCTTTTTCCGGCTACCTCGTATTACCATGCCTGTTTAATGTTTTTCAATGCAAGTGAAATCGACCATTAATTCCACTATTTTTTTACTTTAGTGTTTTGGCATCGCCAAAATGACCCTATTAATGAACGATTTGTCATTAATGGTCGATTTCTCTATGAATGCATGATTGTTGCATAGGCAACCAAACATAAACGAATTCAGATGTTATGGACGCTAAAATGGATATTGATGATAAATTTATGTTTCCGGATGTTGCGAAAACTGCTAAAGTAGCATCTTTAACCTTATTGCCAGAAAAAAATTGAATTCTTTTGTTTCAACAAGAGTGAAGTAGTCAAGTAGACGGAAAAATATTGTAATCGACTGTTATAATAAAATGCGATAAATGATCTCGAATATTAACGCTCTCGCTTTGTTCACGCCTCAAAATATCTCGATCATTGATCGCCTTCATCAAATAACTATTTATTTGTAGATAATAATATGAATTATTTTGTATCATATTATGGTTCACATTCAGTACTGCTCCTCCATACAGCATATTAATGATGATAATGAAGATATATTTTCAGGTGTTGGCAAATATCACTCTTTGTGTGAACTAAAGTTGAAAACAAATGCAATACCAATTGCAAAGCCTCCGTGTATGGTGCCACTGGCATTTTGGCATAGACTCAAAAGTGCTATCGCTGATTTGACTGAAGGAAACATCACATCACCAGTTAGATGTTCTACAGAGTGGATGAGAAATTTGATTATTATGGGAAAACAAAGACAAATCCTTGAGAGTTTCTTTAGACCCTGAATATCTTAATGAAGCTCTTGATAGAAAATACTGTTTGATATCAACCTTGAGAAGAATAAATGTACTCCTAACGAATGAATATTTCTTCTCAGTATTATATTTTAAAGAAAGGTTTCATGTTCCATTAGATACATACTTTCAAGTCAATTATGTGCATTTGGGGCACCTTTTGGTGTATCAAAAATCGTTAGATTACCATTTGATTTGAATTGTGCTCTATAAATATTTCAAAAGTATAATTTGAGTGTTTTTGAAAATATAGACGTGTTATTGTTTTATATTCTGGCCTCACTTATTGCAGGATCGTCTCTTAAAAACCATGACTGAATTAAAAAAAAAACAGTCAAAGAAAGTGCTTGAAAATTCAATGTCAAATTTAAGACAAAGGTAAGTCCTTAAAACTTTTGAAGATCCCGTTCTTCACATGTATATCGTTTCTCCAAAATGGTTAGCCAAATAATAAAAACAGAGTTTGTAAAATTTCAAAAGCATTTTGGGGTTTTCGCTATGATATTCATTCTACTAATGGTATTCCATTTTATAATGACAAAATCGTAGTCCATTACCACTCACTCCATGCCAATCACTTTGTCAAAACTCAACGTAGAACTCGAGATATTTCCTCCTGGCCAAAATGAATCGTAATATCCAATAAGTCATTGAGAACCGTAGAAAATCTGAGAAATTCAGCAATTCAAACTGAAAACCATTCAATAAAGTTGATATTTTGATATTTGGTTGTAGTGGATTACTTGACGAATTGGTAAAATCAGAAAGTAAAAGGTCAAATATAGTCAGGAAAAACAGTTGGCATTTTAGAAAATCAAATAGTGAGCAGACCAGTACCCAGAACCCAGAGTGACAGTAAAGACGAGGAAGAAATTGTAGAAATTGTAGGAATGAATGAAAACAGAGACCAGTCGAATCCAAATGGTGATGAGAGTGCAGAAAGAGAAATAGATATTACTTAGGTTGAAAGTAGAATTGGTGAATATCAGGATGGTGAAGGTACAAGAGGTGGAACATATGGAAGTCAAGGGCTTCCTAGGTCTTCCTATGAAGTTTGAAAATTTTGTTATTCATAAAATTTGTTTGAGAAGGGTTCAGTGTTAAAAGGGGAGATATTGTTTATCATGTTACGGTTCGCATTCAGTACTGATCCTTCCTATAGTATTACAATATATTATCTAGTAAGTGTTGGTGAGGACACCAATGTCAGAGAATTTTGCAAGAAACTTCAAAAAAAACCATTGATGAAAATTATTATAAAATATCAATATTTTACAGAATTAACAAAGAACAATTATCTACTATTATTTGCAAATAAAATGAGAAAACAAAGTGAAGGCCTGTCTGGGATACAAGTTGAATTGACAGAACTATTTCAATTAAACTGTAAACTTGAGCTATTTTAAATGTTTCAATAAACATGAATGACAAAACAACAAAGCGATTTACGAGTAGTACAGTCATTGTTCAATGAGGAAGAAAGTTGTTCAACCTTACGGGAACAAAGATTTCATCCACGACTAGATGGTCACTAGCTCGATTGTCCCCAAGTAAAGGCGTGACAATATTAGTACTAACAATATCATATAGATGGAAATTTTGAGAGTTTTGACTTTAAAGGAATCTGCAGATGCGTGGTTCGCCATGTTCAATAAATATTTCAGTACTGTAGTGACGTGAATTTTTGAGTTTGCATTTTGAGAGTACAATTTGTTGACCATGTGGATATTTTTCATCATCAATGCTATTTCATTGTGATAATTCCGATTATTACAAGGCGAGTCATAATTATATCGTTCTGATTATGGATGGTATGAATTACTTTGAGTGGTGGTGTACCTATTCATGTACAACATGGATGCACTGTCTGGTTTCCTTGGAAGGAGTGAGAATTTTCCAATTGAAAACTCAAGGTTTAGATTTCATGCATACGAATTTGAATGTATTCGTACGAAATTTCATGTACGAATATTTCAAAATTTGTACTCTTACATAAAAAATGAAGTCGAGGTTGAATATGCGGGATATGAAACAAAAATAACTTCTAGAAATGTTTCTAAACTATTCCATGGAATAATGAGAGAGAAATCCCTGATCATTTTCGACATCGAACTGATCTGTTCTACTTGCGAATAATATAGCCTGTCAATATTCTATGTAACTTGTGATATTCGTATGTTGTTTGTTTAGGTCAAATCCTGCAACTGAATTTTGACCCACTTCTAGTTGTCCGATTGACTTGAAATTTGACAGGTATTCGTAATTCTGGCGACAAAATATTGTCGTGATATCGAGCAATCCTTTGAATTCTTTTAGTGCACTGATCTATTGTTTCTTGTTATTAATTGATTAGGTCATGACCGCAGGTCATTATCAATTGCGGGTTTGATGACTAGCGAATTGTATGACCATGACAGTGTACACCAAATAAAAATAAAACATTTCTATCTATATATAAATATAAGGTGATTTGCATCAAGGCAGATAGTTAGTAATAATCTCCTATAGAGGAGAGAGCCCCAGCGCTCAGTTAGCATTATAGGCTCGGTCCTTTTGGCCTTAGCTGTAAGTATTGGTTTAGTGATAGTTTTAGGTAAGAGTTTTATTTGTTCCCTATTATTTTATTATATTTTAAAATGTATATTTCACTTTCCTCCCGTATCCCAGTTGTTATATAATAAATATTTATGTTCTGTTACTACCCCTTGATTTACTATTGCTACCATCTGTAGCTACACCCCAAATCGCATTTTGTATAAGGGAAACAACCCCTTATGCTACCCTAGTAGCCCTAGTCCCGACAATATTAGGAAATTTTCCTTTAGAGAAAAAAATGGCAGCTGTAAAATAAAGCTGTAAATTATAGATTCCAATACATTTTCTTACAAAAAAACACTCACACTGGTAGTTGTCAGTTTTGACTCAGATATTCACCATAGGTCACAAATTGCTGGAAGTAATTAATTTTTTTCCCATTAATGCTCCATGTTTATTTTCACAAGGTTAGATGACGAAATTTTAAGTTGCCCTAAGTATGCTGAACAAAGTAGGGAGAAAATTGATTCATCTAATTAAGATTGGAAAAGTTGGAGAACGAAAGGATAGCCGCGAGATTTTTAATTAGAGAGTTGTGAATTTTTAAGAAATCATTATGAACTGTGGAAGATGGAAAGAAAGTTCGCGTGGGAGGGTGCGAACGTTGATTTGATAACCGCCATCTGAGACAGTGATTACTTGGACAAATTAAAGCTTATGACTAACTCAAGAATGTTCGGTAAAAACCGTAAATGGAAAGAAACCGTTCGTTGAATTTTTAGGATTTACCTTAATTAAGTTAGGCCAAAAGTTCACTTGAAAACACTACTCCACATGGTATATTCATAAACACACTTCATTGCGTAACTACTACACAATGTCAACGACTTTCAACTGTTATGTACAAACTTCCGCCATTACTGCTCTGTTATCAAATCGCATCACTTAGATATATAGGAAAATATGAAGTTTCTGGAACACCTAGAAATGGACCATATTCATTAAGGAATAAATTGGTGTCGCATTCATTTTCACCGTAGTAGCATCCATGAACGTATGACATTACGACATTATTGTTACATATAGCACAAAATTTTGTGTTTTCAGATGTTCCTCTGGAATTCTTCGAAATATTTTATATTTTCACACTGTTTCTAGATAAACTCACGATATTTCTATTTAATACTAGGTTAGTAATACTCTCCCACTCCAGTTTTTTTCGTCTCGTGTTACACCATCACCGGTTTTGTTCTCCTTCTTGAACCAATATGGGGGATCGTAGTTTGGTATTCTGCCAACATCTCCATGTAAACAACCTCATGTTTGCTTCTTGGGGAGAGTCGAATGCGGTATTCTGATACGCTTATCTTCTGTATGACGACAGAAGGGTCTGTCCAATTCCTCTGTAGATGCGGCAAATATTTTCCTCTTTCTGTCATTGGCAGAGCCAAACGGCATCACTTGAATCGAACATAGTCCTTTGGGTATTTCTGTCAAATACATCTTTCATTTTGTCACTGGCGATTTGCAGAAGATGCCTGCAAATATCATTCACTTGGTAGACGTATTCTGGAAGAACTTTATCCTCTTCATCTTTGTAAAGCATCTCAAAAGGTTCCCCAGAATTATAATGCGTCATCTTTCTCTCTACTTTTAGTTTTGGGTTGACTTCTAGTTTGGGTTGAAGAACACAACTCTTACACCATTTTTCAATATATCAACGGGTATTCACCCAATATGCGCCTGTGTCCTGTTGATACCAAAGTGCCCATCTGCATGATCATCATGAAGTTATCTGGGCACATTTTTATTTCGTTCCTTTGGCAAGACCAGTTGTACACTGCGGCTGCTCCTTCTGGGTTCTCCTATTCACCATGCAATAGGCAGCGTATCTCACTAAGCCCAGTATCCTTTGGCAATTGCACCAAACTTGGATATTAACTGCCTCGCGAAGCTAATTCCATTCTTTAGTCAGTTAAGCACCATCTCCAAGTTATCATTCTTCTGACTCCTCATTACTTCCATTGTACATAAACCACATTTGTACATGTGGTACCTGTGGTACCTTGGAATATCTCCATGCATTACACGTTGTTATGAATGCTGACTACTTTGTTTCCAATAATTCCAGGACTCAGATTTCCAGGCTCTTCCTCTAATTGGTCCTAATTGATGGTATTGAAGTGTTTCGGAATTTAGTTGTCTTCTCCAACGTCTGGATTTGCTCATTGAGCTTTTGTCCTCATAAAGAGAAACAATTTTAGGGCATTGTTCGTCAGTTTCCTCGGTGATACGGAGTTGGTCGCCACCTCCTCCGAAGACATAGCACCAACTCAACAATCTACACTGAAATATTCAGTCAGGAAGTACCAAGACGCCTTCGATATGGAACAGGATAGATGGGGACGAAGCTGGTTCAGTACGAGATTGAAACTAAAGATACCTGACTGATCCGACATTGACCGACAATCAGCTGGAAGACTTCCTATTGGCAAGAAGGAGAAGGCTGACAAAATAACCAGCGATATGAGGAAGGAAGGAGCTATGGAACCATCCGACAGTTATTGATGGTCCTCTCCAGTTTTACTGGTGTAGAATAGAGACAAATCAACACGCTTTCGGGTATACTATCGCCAACTGAACAACGTGACAAAAAATAACAGTTTCCCTCTCTTGAGAATAGACGACAACCTAGACACATCAATCATCTTGACCCTAGATTTGAAGAGCGGATTATTGGCAGGTAGAACTGGCTCCAAGAGATCTAGCAAAATAGATTTCAGCATCGGCTCAGGATTGTGGGTGTTCACCGTTATGCTATTTAGGCTCTCAAATGCTCCAGCCACATTCGAGATGATAATGGAGTCAGTTGTGATGGGACTCTCATTGAAGACGTGTCTACTATATAATAATAATAATAAACCGCTTCATTATTTTCAGTAAACAATATTAGCGTACATTTGGTAGTTTTGAATATCATTCGTATTATAAAACTAAAAATAAAAGTCAATTCAATTAGAAGGTAAAACATACTACTGATTTATTCTTTCAGTTAACTTTCAATGGTCTCAACCATCAGAAAAGAGACAAGTTCACTGAATAATAGAATTTTTACATTTTCAGCTGATCTAGTTTTCAACTGTGAACATTTTCAAGTTTGACTTTCAGTTATTTTAAGTTTCAGTCCAGTTTTAAATCTTGATACTTTTGAGGATTTTACACAGGTAGGAATATAATTATTGTACATTGTACATGGCAAAATGGCTATCAGCCAATTTTGATTTTTTTTTTGGAATATTGTAGTATAAGTCACTAGAAGTTAAACATGAGAGTGTGAATTAGCTTCCAGTTTTGCAAATATGAAGTTTTGAAAATCATAAAAATTGCTATATTACGAAAAGTATTACTTCTCAGATGATTAGTAACAAAATAATAGCATTGCTGGTTTGAGTAAAGTCGAATGACATGTCAGTCAGTCTGTCCTTGAGATAGAAGAAGCCACAGAATACAGAGTGGGTCAAAAATAGCGTCAATTTAGCATATTTTGGCAAACTTTATCATCGGTCGCATTAGTGAGACGGAACATTTTTCATTAGGAAAATTCCTATTGGGATTCTTTTTCTATGACAAACAGGTTTTTTCTAAAAGTTTCGACTTTTGCACAATTATTTTTTTTTCAAATGAGATTGGATAAAATCTTGTATTGAATTCAATTTTAGTTTATATATTAAATTGTCGCTATATTTGACACACCTGTATAATAGGAGGCTTCTTCTATCTTAACGACCGACCGACTGAACTTATCATCTAAAAAGTTATACTTTAAACTTACATTATTTTTTGGTGAAACAGCAATTTTTCATTTTCAAAAATTCATATTTCTGAAATTGGACATAAAAACTATTGGCTGAAAGCCATTTCCCCACGTATTTGGTGCGGGCTCCTTTGGTAACTGTAGGAACATTTTAAAAATTTATACTGGAAGAAGGTGCTGGTCATTAGAATTCCTTCCTTCCTTTAAACTTGCATTTGCAACTTCTAGTGACTTGTACAACAATATCCCAAAAACTTATCAAAATTAGCTGAAAGCCATTTTATTATGAATTTGGTGCGGGGTCATTTGGTGACTGTAGAAACGTTTAAAAAATTTAGTTTTGAAAGGAGGGGGTCATTAGAATTCCTTCGAACCGTATGTTGATTGTATCAGTTCTGAATTTTAATCTGTTATACAAATAGCGGGGATTTTTCTTGATATTAATCTCATTATTGCGACCTTACAAGTGCAGTATCCTTCTGTTTTCCATATTTCCTCATCTTGATGACATTTTTGTAGTTGGCAGATTGTTCGAAGGTTACCTGAAAACACTAAGGGAGGTATGTCTCCACATAGAACTGCATTGTCTGGATTTTTCATTTGGTTTCAAGTTTATTTTCTTTGAATTGAGAATATTTATTTCGCTTCCTTCAAATTCCTGGATCCACTGCACTGACTTTTCTGTTCGAAGCGGTATCCGACCGGAGACTGTCATTCCAGAGATAAATTTTCAGGGACTATTATCCATAATGTTGCATCTCCCAACCGGTGTGGAAAATAGGTGCTTATTATCAAAGTTATGCGAGCCAACGCTTTGTTTACTTCATCTACGCGTCATGGGCATTCAAGTCATGTCCGATATCCATTTATGAGGCCTGTTTGGCAGTACATTATCACGATCACTCACGCCAATGAAATATTTTCGGAGAGGATCGGAGAACTCACTTTGATGATTGGTGTCCTGATGTTTGCTTTAGAACAGAGGACGTTAAAAGGGTCACCTGGATCACAAATAAATTTTTTCCATTTCTATTGAAATACAAACTTTTCTTTTTACTGTTTTGGTTTAAACGAAAAAGACAATCGTACATAATGTTTAGAAAATTTTGCGAGTTTTGTGGGAAAGTAGGTAGGAGAGAGAGAGAGAGATACTATACATTTTTATCATAATGATGATCTTGTTGACAAAGTTTCAATATTAAGTTACTTTGTCCATCCCAGTTTGTTCTCACCTCTCCGATGCCGCCATCTATTGGATTTTTTGTGACCGATAACGGAACATTGAAGGTCCCTTCTCCATCAGTGACTGGCTTACTATGTGGAATTTTGTATCGATTTACTACACTGCCTGTAGATTCAAATTTGTTTAAAATACGCAACATAGTAGATCAATGGAGATGTTTATTTGGAAATATAGCATTGTTTGTATTTGCTGCTTCTCTGCAACTATGCTTGCCACATATCAAGACGAGCTCAATTCATTCTTGCAAACTCAACTTTTCTTAGGGCATCTCTAATTATTGTTGACCCAAAAAAAAGTGAAATAACTTTTAAAATAAATATGATAGAGATATCTTTATGAATAGTAAAACTACGAAGGGTGGGGATCAGAGCACTGGTTGAGAGGTTCCAGGTTCGGTTCCCAGCAGGGGCGGGCTTTTTTCATTTTCAGATGTAAAAGTCTGAATGTTTGAAGCTCGTGTCGGCTGGGAATAATCCTCCACGATTCACTGTTGCGTTATAATTACCAGTGCTACTCCTAAGGTGGCGCATGGAGTTAGTAACAAGGCCTATCGAGAACACACGGATAATGACCTCAGCAGTCGATGCCAAAACACCAAGGAAAAATAAATAACAGTACGAAATCATTTGTCAACTCTCAATGAAAAGTGGCATTATTAGTCAATAATTATTTCATAGCCTATCGATGATGACGAAATCTGCTGAGCATGCATCAACAATGATAACATTGCAGGTATGTATGATTTCAACAATCTATTTATTTTTCATTGTAATTAAAATTGTGTAGATCCATGGTTCTACATTAATGAAGAACAGTTTCGGGTTTATATTGCCCTGGAGATATTGCAGTGACCTTTCATGAAGCAGCTAAATACAAATCATATTGAAATACTGAGTCAATATGATTTGTATTCAATAAATAACATTCATAATCACCATGGTAAAACATTGGACCTAGTATTGACGAATATAACAGAAGCTAGTGTAATTTCTTCAGATATCTCTTAAGTAAATATTGATCATTATCATTCCCAATTAGGAATTGACTTTGCAGTAATTTCCCCAAACGCCAAGGATAATAATAATAGTGATCATAGTGAGAACATACACAATTATGACTTCCGGAAAGGAGATTATATCAGTATGTATCACCTGTTAAAACAGTGCAATTGGGAAGACAATACTTCTTCAAATGATCCCAATGAGGCAACTGACCAGTTTCACAATGGGCTGTATAATATATTAGATCAATGTATACCTCAAAAGAAGAAATACGTGCATCAGTATCCTGTATGGTACAGTGGGAAACTGATCAAGACAATTAAATTAAAACATAAATACTTCAAAAAATCTAAAAAAAATACAATTTACAAGAACAGATTTTGTGAACTAAGGCGAAAAACTAAAGAGTTATTGAATGAATGTCACACAAACTATATAAAGCAAATACAAAGTGATATAAATAATGGTCCAAAAAAATTCTGGGATTATGTCAAAAGTAAGAGGTGTAACTCCAGTTTAGCCCACAGATATGAATATGATGATAAGTCATATGTGAATGAAAAAGATATAGCTAACGTTTTTGCAACCTATTTTGAATCTGTCTACAGTAACAGTAATCAACCAAAGAACAATTTTGAACACAAAGACTACAATCTGAACACTTTTGACATTATAAGTATCACCAAACAGGAGATAATAGAAGCAACTAAATCCTTGAAACCAAAAGCTTCAATCGGATTTGATGGACTACCGACCTACTTTTTTAAAGCATATTCAGACATACTTTGTGCACCTATGCAAATTATTTTCAATATATCCATACAAAAAAGAGTTTTTCCAGACCAATTCAAAAACGGACGAATCACAGCGATTCATAATTCTGGTAATACCAGTCAAATAAAAAACTATCGTGCCATAACTGTCCTCTCATCGTCATCAAAAATATTTGAAAAAACAATATACAATAGAATCATTACCCATGTAGATCCAGTCTTAATTAGTGAAAAACATGGTTTTATCAGAAATAAATCTACAGTTACGAATCTGACGATTTTCAGTAACTACGTAGCAAGTGCAATTCAAGAATCTGAAGTTCACACTGTGTATACTGATATGGCTAAGGCGTTTGACAGAGTTAACCACTATGTCCTATTACAAAAATTAAAATCATATTCATTTCAAGAAAATGTCATCCGATTTCTGGAATCCTATCTCACAAATCGTACAAACGTAGTCAAATTCATCAATTCCCAGTCGAATCCTTTTGTTAATAATTCAGGGGTACCTCAAGGGTCCATACTGGGTCCAATGTTGTTTGTAATGTTTGTAAATGATATATCTGATCACATCAATCATGCCAACTTCTAATTGTATGCAGATGATCTAAAAAGGTACATGAAGATTAGCTCTGAAGAAGACATGAATAAGCTCAAAAGCGATATTGCTTCTGTTACTAAATACTTCAAAGCGAACGATCTCACACTAAACGAATCAAAATGTAAGCCAATGGCCTTTACGAGGAAAAGGGATTACTTACTTCCAGATTACTCCATAAATGGAGTAGCAATAGAGGTAGTTGATGAATGAAATGAAATGATATTTTCGAAAAACTTTCAATTTGCTGAACATATAAAGACACTAGTATCCCAGTGCAATAGAACTCTCGGTTTCATATAACGAAGAGGGCAGGAGTTCACCTGGGAAACTTGTATTACATTATATAACACATACCTTCGTTCCAAATTGGAATACGCCAGTGTCATATGGAGTCCACAATCTGTAATACATTCTGAAACAATCGAACGAGTACAGAAAAAGTTTCTGAGATCAATGCATTTTAAAAAATACGGTGTGTACCCATTTAAGGTTTCATATGAAAAACAAAGGAAGGACTTTACCACGACCTGTTTGAGCAGACGAAGAGAAAATACACAAATTATTTTATCTCCAATGTTTTACAAGGTGAAATTTCTATACCTGATATCCTAAACAAAATCAATATAAACGTACCCGACATAAGACTGCGACGTAGAGAAACCACTTTTAAAATATTTAATACAGGTTCACCAATTGAATACTGCATGATTGCTGCAAATAAGTTGATACAAAACAGTGACAATGACAAAGATTTCTTCAATATGAAGAAAACTCAAATACTAGCAATATTAAGAGAATAGTCACTCAGTCATTCATTTATTTCTGTATATAAGTTGACTATGAATTGTAATATTCTGATTTGAGAACTATAATCTATACTCCAGGGTTGTTTAAAATCTAATTGTACTAATTATATTTTATGTCTAGTTTTATAAGTTGACCATATCTAAATTAAATTTTTAATTATGTTATATTATATTATAATATTATATCATTCACAATATTCATACTTATATATCTAAACTGTATACAGTAAAAGCGGCTTGGTTGAAAGAGTTGGGGATGAAAATGTTCAACTGAATGTGTTCCAAAGTCTGTTAGGATTTGTTCCATTTATTTCAAAGACGCAGCATTCGAGATTAACCCAAGTGGAAGAATATTTTTGAAGAAAACGGTTCTTCATTTATTAAGAAATTCAGCTGCTTCAACTTCAGGGTAATTATTATCAGCCGTCAGAATTGTTATTTTCTATGAGTTATTTCAAATAATAACAGAGATTTGTATAAAACAACAATATATTACATATTTTCAGATCGAACGATTTCAGCAAGAAAAAATCGTCAACTGGTTCCACTGAAACAGCCCCAGGTACAGATTCTGAGAAATTGTTGATAACTCAAGTCCCCCATTGAAGAGGTGAGGACAAATTGAGAATAGTAAAAATTGTTAACTCAAATTTCGCAACTCAGGTTTCATCCACTTCAGGTTGTTTGGCTTTGAAACACTGATGCTCTGACAGATAATATTATTTAGGTCAATTTCATATTTTCTGGATTGAAAAACAGGACAGAATCCCGTGATTTTAAGAAAGAAAAAGTGAGTAGTATTACTTAGTTGATAGCAGTATCAAATCTATCTAATCTATCTAGTATCTTTAAGCAATTCTTGTATATTGATATATTTATTTTGGCTATCTCGGAAACAACTTTTAAGATTTGGATCAAAATTTTTATTCAGATAAGGTTTTAGTTTTTAAGTTCCTCCATACAGGCGATTTTCCACATAAACCGATGGCAATACAAGGACTTAATTATAAAAGTTTAATGATAATAATAATAATAATTACGTGATTTTTTTATTCAATATCCACCCACTTCTAATCATCCAAAAATTTTTTAATTTGGCATACTTACCAAGGACCGACGATAATATAAGAATTTTATTATAATAATGTTTTATTGATAATAATAATAATGAGAAATTCTAAACTCAATTTCCACCCACTTCCAATCCTCTGAATAATCTAAAATTTAGCACACACATCAAGAACTGACGACAATACAAGAATTCCATAATATCGATGTGATAATAATAATAATGATGAGAATTTTCAAATGCTGCTTTACATCAGTACACGTACTTTGTCACTGTAAGGGCTCTAAACGATTTCGAAGGGCACACACAATATGTCTGAAATGGTCGCAGTGTAAAGGCTTTTAGCGCGGAAGCCAAAAACGAATCTAAGGTAAATCAGGAAAGATATCTTCAAGCAAAGTTTAAGGGAACACAACTTGATGCCATGCAGGGCAGCAACAAGTCCTTCATTGACTGCAGAACATTGCAGATCACGGCTTGATTTTGCTCGTGCACACCCTCATTGGCGGGAAGCTGAATGATGTGCTCTTCACTGATGAGTCAATATTCTGTTCCAATAACATACGAATTCGGGTCTACAGACGTTTAGGAAAACGCTACAATCAATATTACACTCTGTACGTTGCTTTTGGCGGAGGATCGGTAATGATTTGGAGTTGTATGAATTTGGAGGCACGTATAAAAGTGGTAGTAATTTATGAAGCGAATTTGACAACAGCATGTATCCGAAATTTCTGAACCCTGTCTGTTCTTTTGCTCCATTCATTGGTGAAGAATTCATATGATTGCACGACCATACGAGACCACACGGTCCGCCAGTATTTCCCGGCGATCTTGCCCGCGAGAAGTCCTGATACGAAACCCATCGAACATATATCGATATTCTTGGGAGATGAATTAGAGCCCTGCAGTAGCCCAAAGTTACTTTGAATGAGCTGGGGGACAGTTTAGTGAATTCGGGAGACATCATTGAATGAGGACTCTGATATTGAGTATAACAGGCGGTTATCATTGCTCGAAGAAGTAATTCTTCATTTTTATGTTATTGCTGTTTTTCTGAAACTCTGTACGTACTTGATTTTTGATATCTTCTAGAAAAAAATGTTAGTTTGATTTTCTGTATTGTAAATTTTGTTTGCATATTGTCGTAAATGCATTAAAATTTCGTATTTCTGAATTTGAATAATATGCGCTGAAAATTTCTTTGGAATATTTATTCTACACAATATTCATTTATTTTAATATGTATAAAAACATGTATTTATTGAATATATAAATTACCATTTTTTAGTAAATGCATTTTTATTCATTTTTTTTCAGTCGACTGTCCATCTTTCCATTAATTGAAAACGATGGTCTTGAAAGTCTTATTTATTTTTGAAAAATTTGTGAACCTAATTTTCTAAGGATCGATACTATCCGAGTCAATGAATATTTTTAAGACATCAGGTATGTCAAATGAGTTTTTCTATCTCACGAAGACCCATCGGATGTATATTCTAACACTTTCCTTGATATTTTCATCATTATTTCAAATTCAGCATGTTTTTCTTGTGATTGAACCCTATTTTCAGCAAATGCGTGCGCTCCTGTCTGTTGTGGGAAGGTCACAGTCTATCGCTACCTTCTCTCTTCCCCGCAGCCCGCGCGCCTAAAAACAGAGCGACTTCAAATCACTCCGTGTCGTAGGTATGGCAATGCTGAGTCCATCTGTATTTATAAGTACGATATTATACGTACGTGAAAATAACAAATACAAATAACATAGTTACATAATTTTGACTCATATTGGCAAAACTAAAGTGGCTAGTGAAAAATCATTTTCAATAAAAAAACAATGAAGTGAGAATCACATTTTCGTTTTGCAATAGCTCCCAAAATTGTTGTGCTTTGTATCAGAGTATTTCTCCTCTCTTGGACTCACACAATGTATGTAACTGTTGATAATTTATCATTTCTGGATTTATGTAGGTAATAGATTGAGATATTTCAAGGCGCTCCTAATGCACGATAATGTATTTGTATTATGTGGGAGAACATCTCCGAGGTAAGTATATACTATAGTCTGATATTACCGAAGGCTTTTGTCCTGTGTAGCAGCCATTAGTGTGACATTTCCGATTTTGGTTAACGGTTATCTCGGATTCAGTAATTGAGGTATACAGAGTATGTTATAACGATCTTTCTCGATTACATCATACATTGTGAGTTGGAATGATACTGTGGAAGAAACATTTTTTATGACACATTTACGATTGATGATGGCTGGGAAAAGTGTTGAAACGTTTTCTAACGGAATGTTTTCTAACAGTAACTCCACGAGAACAATTGACATGAAAAAATTGAAGTGACAGTCGCTTACTATATGAAGTCAGACATTTTTATCGCGATAATGAAGGAATTACCTTTTATGAAAATGACAAAAACAAATGCAAACAACAGTGGAGCTATTTCTATATTTCCAATTATTCAAACATTCTAGAAAAATGTATTTTGAACTTTTCGATATTTTTGAAAAACATAACTTACTAAACAGGGTGTTCATTAAGTACTTGTACAAACTTTGAAGGGTGAATCTTTTACTATTTTTTAAATATAAAATTCACTTGAATATATGTCCGCAAATGTTTCGTTTCGGAGATACAGGGTGTTGAAGTTGAAATTTTATTTTCGATTATTTTGAATTGTTATTGCAAAAAATATTTTTTTTTACAAAATGTGGTGAACGGTTTTTTTTTGAGGGTGAGTGATCAAAATTTGGTATTGATTTTCATGTAGCACTTAGAGGGTGCTTCGACACTATCATTGATTATTTTAATTTTCCCTTACTTTTTTGACAATGATTTTTTGGGGTTTTTCTCACACCTCTTCTCAGCAAAAAAATGTACATCCGCTCAACAACGCTATATGCATGCGTTTCTAAGAAATTTGCAAATTTCTGCATCGTTGCAGATTATGGGGTTGCTTAGGCCACAGATGAATGTGCTCAGATCTGTACAAAAACTGAATATGTGATAAATCTCGCTAAAGTAAACCACTTGTTTTCCAAGAAGATGTATCAAGAAATGTTTCATTCACAAGGTACAAGATATTGAAAACCCGCTATTTTTTAAAATTCATCACTAAAAAATTACTGTCAAAACATTTGGTGAAAATTAAAATTAATGATAGCGTACGAAGCGCCCTCTAAGTGCTACATGAAAATTAATATAATAATAACCTCAAATTGAACACGAATAAAACACAACACATCCTATTCTCCTCTAATGCCTCTGAAGTATATGGCAATAGTGTAAAAATGTTTGGCATCACTCTTGATGACAAACTAAATTGGTTAACTCACACGGAGCAGCTGTGTGGTAACCTCTCAAAATAACTATTATCATGCCCTACTATCAGCATATTATACTTTCTTCCTATCCCGAATTTCTTGTGGCACAATGCTATGGGGAAACAGTGCCCATGCTAAGGATGTCTTTATATTACTAAAAAAGCCATAAGAATATTATCTGGAGTAGGATATGCGGACTCCTGTAGACTTCATTTCTCATCTCTGAAAGTCATGACAGTACCATCTATTTATATATTTCAGTCAATCCTCGAAATGCATAAGAACAAAGACAATCACGATAAAAACGCTGACTTTTATGATTACAACACCAGGGGTTGTCAATTAATAAGGCCTGCTAAATTCAGATTGCAAAAATCCAGTAAAAATTCTCTCGATGTTAATCTTCATAATTAACTTCCTTCCTATGTAAAGGAATTGGACCTCAACAGTTTCAAAAAACACATGAGATCTTATCTGAACTCGAATGTGTTCTACACAAATGAGCATTACATAGCTGCCCTACTGTCCAAGCCATATAAACTGACACTTGAAATGCAAAAACACGTCGATTTTTAATACAAGGAGGACATCTTTCTATCATAACCTGAACTGTCATACCTCTTCCCCCACTCCTTGGGCACTATCACCCAAACAATTTGAATAGGGAAAGTAGTAAGTGTGACACATCATTAAAAAGGTAATTTCATAAGGAATTCAGCCATGTCAATTTCTGCCACCTAACTTTTTATTTTGGCGCCCTCTTGTGGAAAAAACAACTGTTCGGAATTCACAATTATGATACTGCATGCAAGCTGTTTTGACATAAATTCGGTGACAATGCATTATTGAATTTTTTTAAGAGGAAAAACAAAATGGTGGCTCCAAAATGGTGGACATGATTTGTAATTATGGTCTGATTCGATTCAAAATTGATTCGTGGTGGCTTCCAAGGTCAGAAATTATGATTTGTTTATCAATGCAAAAAAACAAGATGAGGGCTCCAAGATGGCGGACGAAATTTGTAATTCTGGTCCGAATCGAATCAAAATCAGTATGTGGGGATTTTCAGGGTAAAGAATTAGGTATGATGTTTCTGTCAATGCAAAAAACCAAGACGGTGGACGAAATTTGTAATTGTGGTTCGATTTGATTCAAAATTGGCATATGGGGTTTTTTCAAGTTTTCAGTATGACTAAAACGAATGATTCAAATTGATAAAAAAGCTTTTATACGAATGCGCTAAAAAGGAAATAATATTTTTTTTAGATGTGTGACGTAGGTTATTCTGTGCGTAACAGATTCGAAAGCTTGAGCGTAGGTATTTTTGCGCGGTAAAATATTGATTCTATTACGCATAGAATAACCGACGTCACACAACTAAAAAAAATATTATTTCCTTTTAAGCGCATTTGTATAAAACCTTTTCTTTATCGATTTAATCAATTCAGTTCGCTTATACTGAAAACTTGCCCATATGCCAATTTTGAATCGAATCGAACCACAATTACAAATTTTGTCCACCATCTTGGTTTCTTGCATTGTCAAAAACATTATAATTTTTTACCCTGAAAATCCCCACATACTGATTTTGATTCGAATCGGACCAGAATTACAAATTTAGTCCGCCATCTTGGAGCCACCATCTTGTTTTTTTGCATTGACAAACAAATCATAATTTCCGATCTTGAAAACCACCACGAATCAATTTTGAATCGAATCAGACCATATTTACAAATCTTTTCCGCCATTTTGGAGCCGCCATTTTATTTTTTCTCTTTGAAAAATTCAATAATGCATTGCCGCCGAATTTATGTCAAAATAGCTTGCAAATGCATTATCATTATTTGGAATACGCAACAGTTTTTTTTCCCGCTAGAGGGCGCCAAAATAAAAAGTGGCAAAAATTGACATGGCTGAATTCCTTATGAAATTACCTTTTCAATGATGTGTCACACTTACTACTTTCCCTATTCAAATTGTTTGGGCGATAGTGCCCAAGGGGTGGGGGGAGAGTTATGACACTTGAGGTTATGATAGAAAGATATCCCCCTTGTATTAAAAATCGACGTGTTTTTGCATTTTATTCACAACACATGCGTTTTGAAGGTATTCGGTCTGTTTTGTTTTCGGTGCCCCACCCTGTATGTTGGAAACTGATAATTGTCTATTTTCAATATGAATATAATTAGCTTTAAGGTTTCCTCAAACCGACGCGGGAACGCGGGAGCGGGAACGAGATGAATCCGAGACTAAAATCTATAGTGGAACAAACCGGTGTGATTATTCGAATTCCGAATTCCGAAATGCATACAAGCAACGAAATATATACGGTTTGCTACGTGTACTGTTTTTTTAGCAATTCGCACGGTTCCAAAGTTCCATTCCCGCTCCCGCGTTCCCGCTTTGGTTTGATAGAACCTTTATATACCCCACATCGTATTTTGAAGTATTTGGTATTTTGTGCAAATGTCAATTTTGATTGTCAGAATTATCTTCCTAATATTTATTGATCACATATTCTCTGTATGTTTATACAGTGCGGCTGTTTTTAGTCCCCCCCTGTTAACTTTTGAACGTTTCGATGTACAAACATGAAAAAAAACCGTTGGAGGGTTTCATTAATACTACTTTTTGAAACAAAAAATATGGTGATTGCTCCACAGGGGGCGCGGGGGGACACATCAACTCAAAATTTTTAAATGGCATGGGGGGTCGAGTGTCAC
Source organism: Chrysolina oricalcia (assembly GCA_944452925.2). Taxonomy (NCBI): domain Eukaryota; kingdom Metazoa; phylum Arthropoda; class Insecta; order Coleoptera; family Chrysomelidae; genus Chrysolina; species Chrysolina oricalcia. Next base: position 36,884,242 of record OX101827.2, read on the forward strand.
ATCGTTGAAAAGAGAGTTCAATTCTATTTACAACCATCTAAATATTTTTGAATTTGGTTGAGGAATTTTTTCACAATTTCGATTTTTATGTCTATCGAAATTTTCTAGTTGATGTGCCCCCAGCACCATCTGTAGTGTAATTGCAATATTTCCTCTCTCAAAAAGTAGTATCGGTAATACCCTTCGCAATATTTTTGGTTTCATTATTCCACAACAAACCGTTCAAATTTATCAAGGTATGACTAGTTACCGTATCCGCATTTATAATTGATATTTCGAATATGGATTGCAAAAAAAATATTAACGAAATTAAAAAAAAAATTAGATGGTTGTAAAGAGAATTGAATTCTCTTTTCAACGATGTAATACTCGACCCCCCATGCCATTTAAAAATTTTGAATTGATGTGCCCCCCCCCCCCCGCGCATCCTGTCGAGCAATCACCATATTTTTTGTTTCAAAATGTAGTATTGGTGAAACCCTCTAAACAGTTTTTCATTCATGTTTGTACGTCGAACCGTTCAAAAGTTAACAGGGGGGTAACTAAAAAAAGCTGCACTGTATAATAATATGTTAGTTAGTTTCGAAATTTATTTTTTTTCTGCAACAGTGTGTGAACTAAGGCACAAGTCTCAAATAAAGTGATAGATGTGGAAAAAACGAAATGGGCAATCAACTCATTTCAACCGTATAAATCGCATGGAACGGATGGCATTTATCCTGTCATGCTACAAGAAGGTATGAACCTACTAGCACACAAACTTTGCACGGTACCAAGGGTCAGTCTTGCACTGGGATAAATACCAAAAGCATGGAGAGGAATCACAGTTGTCTTCATCCCTAAACCTGGAAGAACAACACAGGAAGGAGCTAAGGCACTAAGGCCACTAAGTCTTATGTCATCTATACTTGAGACTCAGGAAACATCAGGCACATCAGGAATACGGTATGGGTAAACCAAATCCTCTACACAAGGACCCACTTGCCTATACAACTGGAAAATCTACCAAGACAGCACTACAACAACCCGTAGAGAAGGTGGAAACTTCACTGAGAAACAAAGAAGTCTTCAACAACACATCTCTAAATTCAATCTCAAAGGCGTCAAGACGAAAAGGCCTCGATGAGACCTGCTGCAAGTATATAGACTGCATGCTAAGAGAAATAATCATCTACTCCTTCTCCGTGGGAGAAACACTAGCGGCTAAGGTCACCAGGGGCTGACCGCAATGGGGAGTCCTGACCATACTGCTGTGGAACCTGGAGGTGGAAGACTCTGCTTATTACACTCGAGAGGTGTGGACACAAAACACTTGGGTACGCAGATGAAATAGTCATTACGGTCCAAGGTAAATTTAACAACACGGTTAGGGAAAGAATGCAAATGGTCCTAAATCTGATCAGTACATGGATAGATAAGGAGGGCCTAACCATTAGTCCCTCCAAATCAACCATTGTAGCGTTTACCCGAAGAAGGAAATTAGAGAGTTTAGGACCTCTGACCCTCCAAGGTACCCTCTTACAGCTGTCGGGTTGAGCCAAATATCTTGGGGTGATTTTAGACTCAAAGCTCACATGGAACCAACAGCTGGCAGAAGTAAAGAAGAAAGCCGAGGTGACGTTGATGATAGTTAGACGGGCACACGGGAAAACATGGGGCTAAATCCCAAAATGATGTATTGGATATACAACATTGTGGTGAAACCCATGATCACATATGCATCTTTGGTATGGTGGACAAAGACAACACAAAAAATAGCCGTGGCTGAGTTAAGCAAGGTACAAAGACTTGCATGCCTTAGCATAACGGGAGCTATCAAAACAACACCAACATCAGCCATGGAAGCACTGTTGGATTTTCCACCGATTGATATAACAATTATGGTAGAGGCAAGAATGACACTTCTAAGGCAACAAAAATCGAGCAATACATCGGATCACAATAAGATAAGGGATATAGTGGGAGGCAATATTCTTGAAATGGAACCAACGGACTACATGATTCTACTGATTCTTGAATAATGAATAATCACTGTTGTAGTTGCCTTCCAGATCTCACCTTAAACAGATCTCTCTCTCGCACTCTCTTTCTTTCGCTCTTTGACTCTCTCTTTCGCTCTCTCTCTCTCTTCCTGTCTACATCCTGCAATACTAGCATGTCTGGTTATATAGGAATAGGGTCACTATTTTGTTTGCTGGCTACAATACAAGCTTGCTTAGGTAGCCGCAACTTTAATTAGTTCTCCTAAGATTATGTAATCTTTATAGTTATGTACACATATTTTTTTTGTTACGGACGAATCTGTATCTGTTTTATATCTGAATTGAATAAATTTACTTACTTACTTACTTACATGACTCCTAGATACTTCTTCAACATTAACTTCGAGGTTATCACACAAGATCGAAGGAAATGGTCAGATGACAACATCAGGGGCAAACCTGGAGAGAGGATCTGGTATACGGATGGATCCAAAACCAGGTAAGGAACTCCGAAATGACCGTCTCACTAGGAACAAACACCTCTGTATTCCAGTAAGAGATATACGCTATCTTGCAATGTGCAAGAGAAATCAACATGAGGGAAATGCGTAATGCAAGGTTCAAAATATGCTCAGACAGCCAGGTGTCACTGAATGCTCTCATGAACCCGAAGGTGACATCAAGACTGGTATGGGAATGCCGAGAAGAACTCAGTGTCCTCTCAGAACACAACAAAACAACTTTGATGTGGGTTTCAGGACACTGTGACATCGAAGGCAATGAAAAAGCTGATAAACTAGCCCCAGAAACGGTTCATCAACTCCATATATTGGCCCAGAACCCGCACTCAGGATTACTAAATCCGACATTCGAGGATGCATTCGAGACTGGATCAAACGAAAGCAAAGGTAGAGGTGAAACGGAGCCCCTCTCATGCACCACGGGAAAGCATACATTGAAGAACCGTTAAAATACAACACTGAACAACTACTCAAGCTGAGCAGGAATCAAGTTAGAACAATAACGGGTCTTCTCACTGGTCACAGTCCAATGAGAAAACACCTGCACAAAATGGTGCTGTACAACAGAAAACTTGCCTGCAGACAATGTGATAAAGGGACAGAAACAGCCAAAAACGTACTGTCAGAATGCGAGGCATTAAACCGCAAGAGACAGGCAATATCAAGGAAACCCAGGCTAACTCCCGAAGAATACAACAGTCAACCGGTGAAGAACCTGTACAGATTGGTACAGGGGACTAGAGTTACGGAGTGGGTGCTGTGAAACCAATTGGAATGCACAAAAAGCTGATCACACATTTTTCAACGACGACAATTTATCAATATCGAAAAGAATTGAGTATTCAGCAATCAAGTTCTCCAAAAATGGTGTTCAATGATTGCATTTCAATTAAATCTATCTACTAGGAAATCAATTTATAGGCTTATATTTTCGTGTTCCTATTAGAAATAGCAATATGGAAAATGTCCAAATTTTAATTCTGACAGAGAGCCTATGAGCAGCGAATTCGGAGTAATGAAATACAATCAGTTAATTTCTTTCAACGTTTTTGCAATGTATGCATGTCTTAAACGTGAACGTGAATGTGTTGTCGTAGAAAAAGTATAGTATTCAACTCGCAATAAAATAGACATTTCGCACTGGTATGAATTGCACCACTTGCCTCCGGCTCGTGATGCAAATTTCATACTCGTGCCAAGCGGGCATCATTTTGTGCTCATTGGATAATACACTATTTTATCAAGTGCGGCCAGAATTTTCTTTTCTCTTTGGTCCTGTCATTTTAAACATTCTTGGGTTGTTTACATATACTCGTCAGTTTATTATAACAATTGTCCTTCGCTTCGATTGAATTATACGGATAGCTGAATACAGAAGAGACATGAATCCAATTTTCCTTGATATCCGTTTTCTCCCGCTAACTGTCATTAGTCTTGATTAATTCTGTTCAATTATTCACGATATCAAATGATACAAATGGTTCCACTCGAAACCTTTGACACGGATGGTTAATGTTTAGCCTATGTTAAAATTAATGGATGGATACAGCTTGATTTTAACAGTTCTCCCTCTCGCTTTTTCAGATTCCAAACATCACGTGAAATTTGAATTGTTCATTTGGTAAGTGCATGGAACGCGAATGCATTTTTCATCTTTGCTGATCGATGTTACTTATCGTAATTAAAAATTAAAATCATTTGGTTTTTGCAACTTGCTATTATGAAGTAGAATTTTTGCTTTATTCAGAAGCTCAGTGGTCATCTACTATACCGGGTGACCACGAGAAAGGGTACTCCTCTTAATTTTTCTATATTGGTTCACCTCTACATACCATAAGGGACATACATTTCAATTACACCACAAAAAACTTCGAAAAATTCTATATACATTCAAATTCCTCAATAATGATCTGCCATTGAACTCAATTAGAATAGTAATTTATGTACCAAGTGCGTTAAATAGATCCTAACGCCCTAACGCCAGGAGGGTAACATTTACCCGAGGGCCTTTGGCCCGAGAGATGAATATTCTTCTCATAGTATTTACTGCGCTCTGGTCGGCAACTGCGCACAATTGAGTTTTTATGCAATTGCCATGGAAACATTGAAGAGGTTGCTAAGGATTGTTTATTTAATAAAATGACGCTGCATTTTTGTAAGAATTTACAAGCTTGTTAGTGGAGGAAACTAAAACCGGTTGTGTTAATAATAATTATGGAGTTCCCACAGAATGTGACGTTCAAAGCTGAAAAAGCGTTAGGAAATTTACTGCCTGTGAAATCCAGATACTTATACAAGAAGGAGTATGACAATTTTTTGAAATGGAAAGATGAAAACAGAGTAAACAGAGTAAATGAAACTGTCCTAATGACATACTTCCAGTAACTGGTGAGTTTATCTCATGAAAATATATTTCTCATTTATCTTCCATTATTCCGTTCTGAAAAATATAGTGCAAATAGTCCATGGACCCAATACTCCCAGCTGAAATTAATATTGATTGTTAAAGAAAACATCAAGCAGTCAGTCAACTAATGATGGCCTTTCTGAAAGTCAAATCAAAAGAATACATTCCTAAAAATAAAACAAAAAATATCAAATTTAATGTGCTTTGCAGTTTCGGTGATGTCCATGTAATTGCTTCTCAGCCTGCCCTTTGAGATATTGTTTTCTACTCATTGCAGTTACACGGTAATGCAGCTTCGTAATGAAATATATTACATTCTTTGATTTTTTTATTCACTTCGGGCTGCTACAAGTGGTAGAATATGAAAAAAATATTAGTTTCATAGATAAATACGTACAGGAACATATTATATAATAATATTCACACCATTGGACTCTTAGCCTATAAACTGTTGATTACTACTGATTGTAGTAGCTCAAAAGTGCCATTTAGAGAATATATATATATATATATATATATATATATATATATACATATATAATATTCTTTTATTTTATAGTCACTTGAGCCTACTACAAGTGGTGGAACATTATATTTTAAGAGGTTTTTCGGGAAGCTGCATGAACAGATTCATAGCGCGTCATAGCTTTGTCAGCAATCATTTAGGCCTTCAAATTTGTAATTTCTACTCATTGTAGTTGCATGAGAATACCATTTCAAGATATAAAAAAGTATATTCTACAATTTCATATCAGTTTTGAGTAACTACAAGTGGTAGAAAATTGTTTTTTTTTGCGTTTTTATTAACGTGCGTTATGCGCGCTTTAATGGTATAGAATTCCTAACCAGTGTCAGCAAGCATCAATCATAGGAGGCTGTGATAATTGTATTTTGACACTTCAAAACATCAAAAAATCTCGCGTTCTGTTGCAATAAAGAATATTGCACAGCCAGTAAAACCAATCAAATTCTCTGCAAATACTATATGCAAAATATGCGTGAAATTGTCAATCATCGTACCGTGACTTATTTCATTCCCATTAGTGGAGGATTGTGGCTACAACTTGAAGAAAGAAAATTTGTTCCAAATTGTCCACGAATATTTGCATCTAAACTAGGCAAAATTGAAAGTACTGAAACGGAAAAAGGTGAATAAATTAGTGTCCAAATAATATATATATATATATATATATATATATATTTATATATTTGACCAACGTATGAAGTGAGGTCCGCTTGTGCAAAAATTACGGATGTTGTGAGGACCATGTCGAAGTGAGGTCCGTATACGGACCTCACAACGTTTCTGCGGTTCCGAGTGGAGGATCCTCCTCTGTACAAGTTCAGTGACTGACCTAAATATCGTTCTAAGTGGGACAGATATAGTGTTTCGTTCCTTTTTGTGCATTCACTACTGTTAGTTGAAATATCGCGTGAAATATGTGGTCCTCACTTTGGTAGAAATATAGAAAAAATCGTATATTGTAGTTTGAGGATTTGCCACTTGAAGGCGCTGCTGAGAATGTATATTTTCTGTACGTGCGTATTCTGTTCCTTGTAGGATTATATGGTCAGCACTGAGTGAGGTCCGAAAATGTGGCAACATATCGTGTTACGCTGAACACATTGATGTTTATTAGGTAATGGGTATCACTATATTTCACCTCATTTTCTCTACTTTTGCAAGTTTTTATTCAAATTGCCCTATTTTTCAAGGATGTAAATGAGTAATTCTGAACCTGCTGAATTCTTTCAATAGGGTTAAATAATCTGTGAATCGTAAACTACCCCTCAGCAACCCTCCGAAGTAGAAAAATCTTGAAACAATAGAAATGCCGAATTCTCTAGGTTTTTTGACGAAAATGATTTTTTTCACATCTGCTGAATACATTTAATAGAGTGGAATAATTTTTGAACCAAAAACTACCCCTTAACAATCTTCCGAAGTAGAAAAAACTTAAAAAAGTTGAAATACCCGTTGCTCGAGGTTTTTCTGGCAGAAATGACTCATTCTTCTCCTGCTGAATATTTTCCGTATGGTGAAATATTTGTGAATCGAAAACTACCCCTCAACAAAACTCCGAAATGGAAAATATCTTGAAATAGTTTAAATGCCCGTTGCTAGAGGTTTTTTCACAGAAATTAATTAATCTTCAACTGCTGACTATGGTCTATTGGATGAAATAATTTTTGAAGCAAAAACTACCCCTTAACAACCCTCCGATGTAGACAAATCTGGAAATAGTTGAAATACCCGTTGCTCGAGATTTTATTGCAGTAATGAGTTATTCTGTACCTGCTGAATACGTTTCACAGGGTGGGATGATATGTCAAAAAAAATTACCCCGTAACAACCCTCCGAAGTAGAAACTTTTTGAAATACTTAAAAAACCTGTTGCTAGACGTTTTTTGACAGAGATAAAATAGTCTACACCTGCTGAATACGTTCTATGAAGTGAAATAATTTATAAACCAAAAACTACCACTCAACAACCCTCCGGAAGTAGAAAAATCTTGAAACAGTTGAAGTACCCGTGGCTTGAGGGTTTTTTGAAAAAATTAGTTATTCCACTTCTGTCGCATACGTTTTATAGAATGAAATAATTGGTGAACGAAAAACTACCCCTCAACAACCCTCCAAAGTGGAAAAATCTTGAAACATTCAGAATATCCGTTGCTCGATATTATTTGGCAGAAATAAATTATTTTCCACCTGCAGAATATTTTCTATATAGTAACAAATTTGTGGATCGAAAACTACCCCTCAAAAACCCTTCGAAGTAAAATACTCTTGAAATAGTTGAAATGCCCGTTGCTTGAGTTTTTTGACAGAAATGAATTATTCTATAGCTGCTGCATATGTTGCACAGTGTGAAATGAAGATTGACTCAAAAACTACCCCTCAACAACCCTTCGAACTGGAAAAGTTTTGAAACATTCGAAATATCCTTTGCTCGATATTTTTGAAAGATATTGATTATTTTCCACCTGCTGAATATGTTCTATAGGGTGCCAAAATTTGTGGATAAAAAACTACCCCTGAACAACACTCCGAAGTAGAAAAATCTTGAAACAGTTGAAGTGCCCGTTGCTCGACTTTTTTGACGGAAATGAATTATTCTTCACCTGCTGAATACGGTCTATAGAATAAAATAGTTTGTGAATCAAAAACTACCCCTCAACAACTCTCCTAAGTTGAAAATTCTTGAAACAGTTGAAATTTCCGTTGCAAGAGATGTTTTGACAGAAATTAATTATTCTATACCTGTTGAATGCGTTATATAGGGTGAAATTATTTGTGAAATGAAAACTACCCTTCAACAATGCTCCAAAGTTGATAAATCTCGAAAGAGTTGAAATTCTCGTTGCTCGAGGTTTTTAATGGAAATAAATTATTCTACATCTGTTGAATACGTTTTATAAGGAAAACTGATTTGTAAATCAAATACGACCCTTCAACTACCCTCTGCAGTAGAACATTTTTAAAGCAGTTGAGATACCCATTGCTCGAAGCTTTTTTGACGGAAATTAACTATTATTTACCGGCTCAGTACGTACTATGAGGTGATATAATTTGTGAACCAAAAACTACCCCTCAACAATTAACCATCTGAAGTAGAAAATTTCTCGAGGTTTTTTGATGAAAATCAAATATTCCGCACCTGCTGAATATGTTTCATGGCGTGAAATAATTTGTGAACCAGAACATTTTTTAAACAGTTTAGGAAATGAATTAGTCGACACCTACTGAATAAGTTCTATAGCGTAAAATGATTTGTGTATTGAAAACTACCCCTCAACAACCCTCCGAAGTAGAAAAATCGTGAAACAGTTGAAATACCCGGTGTTTTTTTTTTTACAGAAATGAATTATTTTACACCTGCTGAAAACGTACAATGGAGTGAAATAATTCGTGAACCAAAAACTACCACTCAAAAACCCTCCGGAAGTAGAAAAATCTTGAATCAGTTGAAGTACCCGTGACTCGAGGTTTTTTGAAAAAAATTAATAAATCCACTCCTGTTGCATACGTTTTATAGGATGAAATAATTTGTGAACGAAAAACTACCCTCAACAACTCTTACGGAAATGAATTATTCGACACCTACTGAATATGTTCTATGGCGTAAAATAATTTGTGTATCGAAAACTATCCCTCAACAACCCTCTGAAGTAGAAAATCGCGAAACAGTTGAAATACCCGTTGTTTGTTTTTCTTACAGAAATGAATTATTCTATGTCTGTTGAATGTGTTTTATAGGGCAAAATAATTCGTGATTCAACAGCTACCCCTCAACAACATTATATAGAACGTTATCAGCAAGTTCACATTCCCGTCGAAAAACCTCGAGCAACGGATATTTATGAATACCAGAAGCAAAAATAAAAACCGTTGCTGGGAAAACCGTTGCTGCTTTTACACTCGACCGCTTGTCTGTTTATGTGTTAATTCACTCATCTGTACTATCTGGTGAAATTTATAGTCCGTCAGCCCTCTGCCAAAATGTATAATGATTTCATAACGTATGCCATGTAGAATTTGGTAGTTATTAATAAAATGATCAATGAACTAGCAAACTTAGCGCTTGCCCGTGGAACATAACGATAATAATAATAACTACAATTTTTTTTCTCAAATACATGCATAAACACGTATAGAATTTGTCAGAAACTAGTTGATTATTGTGGATTGCATGAAGAAATCACGTATTTTGATGATATTTTAGCGTATGCCAAGCATAATACCAAACGATATTTCATCGAATGAAAATCAGACGGAAACTGATCGGCATACATGTCGCGTTGGTCCGAAGGACACCTAAGCCCTCAATTGTGTTGAGAAATAGGGCATTTTTGAATCTATACGTGTTTTTGCATGTCTTTGGGAAAATAAAGTATAATGAAATTTATAATTATAATACAATTATCGTTATATAATTATTATATAACATAATTACAACAATAATTATTGTTATTGTTATGTTCCACGTGCATGCGCAAATTTTGCTTGTTCATTGATCATTATATTCACAACTACCAAAACCCTGAAGAGAATACCTTATAAAATCATTAGACAATATGGCAGAGGGCTGACGGGATAATAGAAAGTGAATTTTGACCCACTTCCAGTGGACCGTTCAAATAGAAATTCGGAATGTGTTCCTCTTTCCTGTGACAATGCGGGATTGAACTTCTTTTAGAAAAACTGGTCGGAGATAACGGATTTAATATCAAAATAAATGAATTCAAGATGGCAAATTGCGAATTCTGTTCTTATGGTCTGATTCTATACAAAATTGGAATACTGAGTATTTCCGAATATGAGATCAAGATGGAGAACGAGCTTTGGGATTATGGTACGATTCTATTCATAATCGGCACTTGGGGGATATTTCAGATTATGAATTTTGGTCCAAATTGATAAATTCAAAACGGCGGACAAGCTTGGTGTTATTGGTCAGTTTCATTCCATTTTAATATGAAAAGATGTTTGGGGTCGGAGTTTAGGATTTTTTTTTTATTTATGAATTCAAGATGACGAACGGGTTATGTGATTATGACACCATTCTGATCAAAATTGGTGAGTGGAGTTTTCGAGAAAAGAGATTATGAAAATTTTTGAATTTGAATTGGCAGCTACAATTTGGCAAACGAGTTTTGCAATTATCATCTGATCCAAAAATACTATGTGGGAGTTTTCGAGGTTTCAGGATCGCGGAGTTTCTGTGATAATTGTTCGTTTTCATTCAAAGTTGATGTGTAGGTTTTTGAAGTCAGAGATCGTGAATATTGACAAAACGATTCATGATTCAATCGATTATTGGATGCTCATCGGATCGAAGAGTTAGAATACACAATATTGAGTATCAAAAAGCCCTGGTATACTGAAGCTCCTATGGAAATGAACAGAACGAGGAGTATCTGATTACTTATGACTAAAAATACGAAAAAAAAAACATTCAAAGGCAAGCTTTTATTCAAATTCACTGAATAACATTGAGAGAAAAAAAAAATAAATCTGCTATTGCAAACACTGAAAAAAAAGTCGATGTGTTGCGTCGGTTATTCTGTGAGTAACACATTCAAAAGCTAGGGATTGTTATTTTTGCTACATCACACATCTAATGTAATAATTTTCACCTCTTTGTGCATTTGAATGAGTACCAAAAACATTTTGAATATTTTTTTTCCTTTTTAGCGTCTACAAATTGAAGTTTTTTTTGTTATTTCGCTGTTTACCACTAACTATTATATATTCATTTGTTTATTCTATATCCTTCTGGTTTCAAATAGAAACAAACACCTGTAAAATTTCGAGAACATCTTCGGAATCAAGATGAAGTAACTAGGAATTGGGGTTCCTCTTGAACATTTGGATTATGTAGGCCGAACATTTCCGTAGTCAATGATCTCCAAATCTTCGCCGTTCTTTGAAAGAATGAGTCCTGGTGAATAGACGACAGTACCAAAGGTGACAACAATAGGTGTGATGACTGAACTTATTGATGGAACTGATAAAGGTGAAACGGCCAAAGATAGTTCAGAAGAGATTGGGTTATCAAAACATCTCAAGAAGGAAGACAGTTCACCAACCCTTTTGCGGTGTTCCAGATAAGTAAGGGAATCTGTGCCTTTTTCAAAATATTTCATTTCTATTTATGATTCAATGAATTGTCATGTTAGGTATGTTTATTCCTATCGTATAGAATTGAGACAATGAGCACCTTTCTGGTATGGCTGGACACCTTGTTTCTTTGTTGACAAGCGATCATTGTGAACAATGCATATTTTTTTATTTGTTTATCACTTGTTATTTCTCTTTTTTATTTAATAATTTGTCGAATACATTTATTCTTTGTTTCACCCAATCTCCTTTCTTTTTACGAACCTTCCAATCTATTCATCAATCTTTCTTTCAGATGGACTAATTTAATCGAATCTGATTTGATTGTCTAGCAGATTTTAGTATAATGTAAATCGAAGGGAAGTCCATATGATTCATCATCCAACGCTGTATTTGCCAGTAAAGCACTTGTCTTTTGTCAGAGGGTTGCCTTATATTCCTCACTTATTCGATTATCAGACAGAGAGAATTTTGTACGTCAAAATTTTCACTTAGTTGAGACAGTTTCCATATGAGGATTGCAGCCCCTAAACACACACTGAAAATTTTAGATTCTGTCCAAAGAAACGACAATCGTTTAGTCGTTCAGAAACTCGCTAACTTCTATGGAACACAAAAATATTGAAAAACCCGCGCAGTATTGGCTGGGAAAGTAATTGTTTTCTGTCAGATATTTGCAGTAAGATTTTTGGAAAGAGGGGTGATTTGACTTTGTCAGATTTCACAAATGACACTATACAGATACTGAATATAAATTTCTTTATGAATTACTCGATACAGTCTAATTACAACAGTTCTTTATATTCTGCAAATACATCGTTGTATTCGTTTTATGATCCAACCTGACAAAATTCAAAAACATACCATACCTTTAATTACTGAATTTTATTGGATGAAACGAAATCGAAATACCTCTCTTTCCACACATTCCCACAAAGTGCCAAATATCTGACAGAAAAGATATTCTTTCCGTAACGGATATTGAATTACATCTGGCATCTATTTCTGCAACGTTTCTCAAAGCGGTCACAGTTTCAAGTGCTAATTGGTATCAAATAGAGGATATTATGCCTCATACTTCAACTACCAAGCCATTGAATTCTATATTTCCGTTTTTGATGTGAAAAAAGAAATTGAAAGCCAAATTTCGAAAATACCCTAACTAAGAGACTCTTTTACTCAAAGTTATATGTTTGATTAAGCCCTACTGCTTTGCAATGGTTATATTTTGTTTTGCTCCACCCCATGAATGACTTTCCTACTTATATTCCAACTCTCATTTGTACTACTTAGGTTAAGTGTAAGAGTGCCCTAAACTAAACTTGGCCTATTTCGTACCGAAGAATATGAAGACGATTTATTATTGTTTTTATCATTTGATTTAAAATGACCATCTGCAGACATGTTTCAAGATTTTTGCATATCTTCAGTGCTAGAGTTCGTCGAACAACATAAGAATCCTCCTGTCCCACCAAACGAATGGTGCCCTCCAAGCATTAATTACCCCTCATCCAGGAATGCAGTCGCGACTTACAAATATGTCAATTTCTGTGATTCACGATATGTAAATATTTTTATTTAATTCATGATTTTCATTATACTCTCCGTATCGAACTTTGTCCGAAATAATACTGAATATTGCTTTCGTTGACGAATAAACTGCCAGAATTGTTACCATATACAATGCAGTACTGACTAACAATCATAATTTTCGGAAGAAAATATTTGATAACACTACTTGGCAGAAGCTCATCAAACCAATAATAAAAATGAATTAGGTAATCCAGACTTCTGCAGTCAACCTATAAAATAGGTATAATCGACGGCAACAGAAAACAACTAGATACACTGATGATTGGCAAAACCATGTGGGTTGAGACATGTTTTGGCGTTGAGATTGGGATAATATTGCAAAGTAGTTCTTGTAGAATACTTTGCCAATAATCTATCAGTTTTAATTCAATTGTCGTAAGGGACAGAAGTTGTTTTCTGTTAGATACTTGGCGACGATTATACCTATTGTATAGGTTGAATGCAGAAATCTGGATTGCCTAGTTAATTTCTATCAATAACTATAATTTTTGCTTGTCTGTACTGTCACATGTACCGTTAAAGAAGCGATCGTATGTGGAGAGAAATTAGTAAAACTTGGCAACGTTCAGTGGTCCTCACTTCATACACCTCATACTAATAATTAGGTTATACGGACCTCAGTTTGGTAGGATTCTGCAGACAAATAAACGGACCTCTCAACGATATCACGGAAGTATGGTCCTCACTTGGTTCCGATATACTCGTAAAAATCAAATTTGAACTGTTCAGTAATTCAAGCGTATATTAGAGAATCTTGGTGCCCCCCACTCTGAACAAGAACAGAAAAGGCTATGACAAGTGTCTAGCACCTTTCCTTCCAGTGGTCCTCGCAACGTTGATTTTACGGTGTGTCCTCAGTTTGATAGTTGGTTCTATATATATATATATATATATATATATATATATATATATATATATATATATATATATATATATATATATATATATATATATATGTATGTATATATATATATATATATTTTATTAGACATAGACACTTAATTAGAATATTCAAAGTCCTGCATTTTCGCCATTGAAAAGAGAGGAGGTATCCGAAGAATATAGAAAACATCTTAGCTTCGTAATTAAAATGTATCAAAACGTAATATTATGTGAACAAATGAAAACCAGTCTGTCGAAAATGGTCTCTTATTGTAAACGTCAAAAAATGTCCAGTATAATTCGCTGTTGGGTATCCCAAGAGAAAAAATTTTAAACAAAAATACCTCCGTTGCCATGGTGATCTGTAAAAATAACGTATTTTGATTGGTTCAAAATTACAGGTGTGGAATTTTCATTATAATACATATTCTCATTGAATTGTGACGTAAACACAATCAAATCGGTGGAAAATATCCAGCATAATCGAAGCTGTTGTGGTATTTCCCCCAAATTGTGTGTAATTGCCAGACACGCAATACTAAATTCATCATTCTCGGGACAACAGGTGTTCCTTGGGGTTTTATAGACTTTTTGTAGGTCCGTGTCACACACGAAACGCGTAACCACCTGACACCCGAGAAACTTCCAGGCAATCATTCACGCGAGAAATTATCCTATAAAAAGCATTTCGTGACGTTTTTATTTTCATTGAATCGTTTTGTCGGATATATCGAGCCATTCGCTTCGTTAATAGAGGAAGCATTAAACACAGCACTGAAGACGTGTTCCGGAGATGACGTTTTCCATTCCTTGGAGATGCTGTTTTACATTCCTCGGAGAGCGAAAGTTTTAGATGGTTATTGATGAAGTTTGGTACTTATTGAGTAGGATATCACATAATTATACCAATTACACAGTGTGTCCCATCTGAATCTTTCCACCACCCTTACCTAAAATTGAAAATCGCTCAGACGCGTCGATTATTTTTTTTTAGAGGGGATCTCTTCCACCAAATACATCAAATACTGTAACAGTGGGCACTGTTATTTATTTATGGTATACCTTGTATGCGATGGTCCCTAGTTTGAAAAAAAGCATTTTTATTTCAACAAAAAACAGTTTTCGATACAGAACAAAATAGGAGAAAGAAAGAAATATTAGAAATGATTTATACAAAGAAATCCCCCAATTGTGTAAACGACAAAACAGAAATAAACAATCTAAGGAAATCGTACCACAACCTTATATAAAATATAGACAATCAAACTGATGAAGGAAAATAATAATAATCATAATGAAAATAATGAAAATAATTTTTAAAAAAATTCTACCCTTTCCAAATACTCAATTGTAACCATCCACAAATCAACACCCGAACTACAATACAATCTAAAATCAGTCTTTGAAATCATGGTTTTCGTTGAGATTATCAATTATGAGAAAAAAAATCCTGCATGGAAGTCTGCTAATGTGTACACAACAATGTTATACAGTGTGTCCCACTTTGAGCTGCCACACCCTCATATTTCGTTGAGCATGAAATAATTCGAAATTTTCTTTGACTCAAGTTGTAGTACTCGGAAATACCTATCTTTATGTTTACGTAACCTTTATATATCCATTTTCCACGGCTAACTACGACCAAATGAAAAGTGAAAAATTGGGAAAAACATACTAGGCATTTTTATCGCAAAAATGTCACCAGATTCTGTTTCAGAACATCTTGAAAACCCCAATTCTCAATACTTGAATCATTTGAATATACAGGGTATCATTCATTCTGATCAGAGTTAGTCTTGGAAAAGTGATATTTGGCTATTTTTCAAAGTATTAATTAAATATTTTTGGGAATTCTGTGACAAGAGAAGACATTTTGGAAATTTTCCAAGCATTATTTATGGATTAGAGTTGATAATGCTACCAGCTACAGATGATACCCTGTATATTCAAATGATTCAAGCATTGAGATTTGGGGGTTTTAAGGTGTTCTGAAACAGAATCTGGTATTATTTTTGCGATAAAAAAATGCCTAGTATGTTTTTCTCAATTTTTCACTTTTCATTTGGTAGTAGTTAACCGTGGAATATGGATATACAAAGGTTCCGTAAACATGAAGGTAGGTATTTCCGAGTACTACAACTTGAGTCAAAGAAAATTTCGAATTATTTCATGCTCAACGAAATATGAGGGTGTGGCTACTCAAAGTGGGACACACTGTATAAGTTCGGTTAGAATGAATCAAACATTTTGCTATTTCAAATTTTATATATCTTATATATTCCTGATGAAGACGAGCCCCACCCCTCGTCGAAACGTTGGAATAAATAATAAATTAAACCGTGTTTATCAAAAATTTGTTATCGAACTAAACCTCCTAGAAGCAAATCTATTACGCTACTATTATAGTTATTGATTGTATTGATTAATGAGTGAACACATATTTTTTTTAGGTATTTAACACACGTCAGGAAAAATATACAAAAATATATAGTTACCTGGTCATAAAATGTATCGAATCGAATATTTTATTTTACTTAATTACTATTTTACGGAATATATTAAATAATCATGGTGGTAAATATTCAATTCTGTCTGATGCCAGAAATACTTTGGAGAGACAATGTTTGGAAACATATGTAATAATAAGTTTGAATTCGATTTTCAACATTCTAGAGATATATTCATGATAGAATGGTTTTCATTGATTATTTCGACCAATAATTGAACATATTTTTCGTATGGAAAAGATTGCAAGAATACACGGTTTAAACGATTATTTCCCTCGTACGTTAAAAATCCCATATGAAGCGGGACATTTTCGATCAATTACAGCGAAAAATTCCCGGCGGGACATTTTCAGGCTGAAAATTACCCGGTAGGTATCGAAAATTACCCGCTCGGTCCGTGTATCTATAGTAACGAATGTTAAAATGTACATTTCTCATCTTGACAGGCATAAATACTGAATTTTAAACGTCGTTGAAATGTCACGTTTAAATAAAATTTCAAACTCAGCACATACATTTTTGTTTTAACTCCGGAAATATTCTACCGAATTACACTCGTGCATCAAAATAAACCTGATAATTTTCCATTCAAGCATGTTGTCAGTAAAAAAACTGCATTCGGTTATTTTCATATTT
This sequence comes from Chrysolina oricalcia, assembly GCA_944452925.2. NCBI lineage: Eukaryota > Metazoa > Arthropoda > Insecta > Coleoptera > Chrysomelidae > Chrysolina > Chrysolina oricalcia. The sequence continues at coordinate 36,901,395 of OX101827.2, forward strand.
TGCTAAAAGAACCCTCCTCCTTTGGAGACGGGCTCTTTCGACAAAATATGAAAATAAACTCATGCAGTTTTTAGACAACATGCTTTCATGGAAAATTATCGGTAATTTTGAAGCACTTGTGTAATTACTCCCGAAAAATATTCATACTTTGTCTCATACCAGAAATACTTTGGAGAAACAGTAGACCGGGATCCCAGGCCTATTTTCAAAATTGATTAATAACAGGCTGAATCTTCCTGAGTAGCTTCATTTTGCCGAGACGCCCAACTTTTTCCTTTAAGAAAATTCTCGTTAGTTGTAGCTAATGAAATGCGCAGGCGTCAATCATGTCGATTTGGTGAGTGAAAAAAATTCATTAATAACGGTTAGTTTTTCAGTTGAACCTCAAGATAATTCGATGAAGTACTCGAAAATAGTTTTGTCCTACAAAATGGATGGTAGGACTGAAGAGTCTCCCACTCCCAACATGTACCAATGACGTGGTCATAAAAATTCATTAATAACTAGCGGATTTTTTCTACCGTTGCTTGGTTAATTATAAATGAATGGTCACATTGTTCTACAAATTGAATGGTAGGTGTTCCCAGTCCTACGCTCCGAATATGTCAATTCCATGGCAAAAAAAAATTATTAATAACTGTAGGACAATGATAACACATGAAAGGTAGGTGTATCCTTCACCTAAATAATACAGTGTCCTACAAAAAAACGGGTATGTATCGCTAGTCCTACAAAAATTATTAAAAATAACGAATTATTCTGAAATTGTGGTTTAGCTCATTTAATGTACTTTTATTCGAGAAGTAATGTTACTTTCAATGTATAATTGTTTGTTCAATTCAAAAATATCATAATTTACGTGAAAAGTTTATGAAATAAGTGGAAAATTTTGTTTAGCTTCCATAATTTTTATAAACATATTGAAAACAACAATAACAAAGTAAAAACGTTGAAATAATCAATCTGCCCTCCGGGGCGGCTTAAATGAAGTCGCATGCGCTTGAATACATGCAGGGTAACCCGGAAAAACCTTCAACACCACATCGTCATATGAAGAGCAGAAATTTATAATTGAAAACTTTCAAAGAGGTTAGACGAATTGTGAAATTCTGCTCTACGGTAGAATAGGATGTATGGTATATCCAGAGGCCTCAAAAAGTCCAGTTCGTAAGAGATATTATATTTTACGGGGGTCAAGTGGCCAAGTAGTTAAAATACCGATCTTTTATCCACTCTGATAGTCGGTCGTGGGTTCGAAGCCTAGCGACTGCTTATATTTCTCAGATGGTCCGAGAAAGTGGAAAAGCACGTAAAAAGTGAGAATTCGTTAATCCTTGCCTCTCACAAGTTTCGTCTTTTGAGGGCTGTCCTTCGTAAGGGAACGATATCTGGTTAACGGAAAAATTAATTTTAAACAACAATGTATGCAACTATCATCAAAGGACTCCGCACACTTTTAATGAAAAAAAGTATTGCTGTGAAAATGGCTGAATTTTTGGTATGTTGTAGCTGAAGCTATTCTGAGTAAAAGTCTCCATTGGCCCTACTCGATCGTATTACCAGATTCGGCGCTAGAGGGCGACACATCATCAATTTTGAGATTTTTGGAAGAATTTGAATGTATAAAAAAAATATCAATATAACATTCATATCCAATATTGAACTAGTGTGCAACTGGTCATTACTGACATTTTTGAGAAATATGTTTCATAATACAGAAAAAAACAAACTGTTTTTCTACAAGGTAGTCAATAATCAATTCTTCTGTGTATGAATAGAATTTGTAAAATAAAAATGATAATCTAATTAATATTCATCTATTCCTTTGAACAGTGTCTTGTCATGCTATGAAATGCAACACGTTTTGTGAAATATAATTTCTCATTCGAATGGAGGGACTTACGAGCTACAAATTAGATTTAATGTGTTTATTTCTGAAAAAATCGATTTCGAATTAAAGCAAAACAATCAAATCGATTCATAATATCATATCAAAAATGAGAATAAATTTGCCTAATTACAAAATATTTTGATTTTTATTTCAGAATGTATGATCGAAATATCTGTAGGCATGTTAAGCCCGTGGCTTACGGTCAAATATATTGATTTTACTGCCTTGAAATGAAGTTAATTCAATTGGTTTGTTTCACCATGAGCCATGAGCTTCAGATTTGGGTAAAACTAATGGTTTACCATACAATTTTTGCGCTCACCAAATCAACATGACTTTCGCCTACGCAGTTCATTAGCTACTAATATCAAGAATTTTCGTGGAATTGACAATTTCGGAGCGTAGGACTGAGAACACCTACCATTCAATTTGTAGGACAATATGACCATTCAATTATACAAATATTAACAAAAGAATGGTAAAAAAATCCGCTTGTTATTAATGAATTTTTATGACCACGTCATTGGTACATGTTGGGAGTGGGGGACTCTTCAGTCCTACCATCCATTTTTTAGGACAAAACTATTTCCGAGTACTTTATCGAATTATCTTGAGGTTCAACTGAAGAACTAACTGTTATTAATGAATTTTTTTCACTCACCAAATCGACATGATTGACGCCTGCGCATTTCATTAGCTACCACTATCGAGAATATCCGTAGAGGAAAAAGTTGGGCGTCTCGGCAAAATGAAGCTACTCAGGAAGTTTCAGCCTGTTATTAATAAAATTTTGTTCACCATGGAATTGACATGTTCGGAGCGTAGGACTGGGAACACCTACCATTCAATTTGTAGGACAATATGGCCATTCAATTATACAAATATTAACCAAGCAACGGTAAAAAATCCGCTGGTTATTAATGAATTTGTATGACCACGTCATTGGTACATGTTGGGAGTGGGGGACTCTTCATTCCTACCATCCATTTTGTAGGACAAAACTATTTTCGAGTACTTTTTTGAATTATCTTGAGGTTCACTGAAAAACTAACTGTTATTAATGAATTTTTTCCACTCACCAAATCGACATGATTGACGCCTGCGCATTTCATTAGCTACCACTATCGAGAATTTTCGTAGAGGAAAAAGTTGGGCGTCTCGGAAAAATGAAGCTACTCAGGAAGATTTAGCCTGTTATTAATCAATTTTGAAAATAGGCGTGGGATCCCGGTCTACAGTGTTTGGAAAATTATCATCAACTATGAGGTATATCCAGGTTGGAATAGTTTATATTAATTATTTTGATCAAAAAATTAACATATTTCTTCAGATATTCCTAAGGTCAGGCAAAGTATGCAAAAATACATAGTTATATGGTCGCAAAATCGACCGAATTGAATATAATATTTTCATTTTTATACTACGGAATTGTTTTTTGACCGACGTCTGAAACGAGCAATTGCCAAATTATTTAGGTTTAGGATCACCCTGTGTTTTGGGCAGTCCTATATTTTTATGTGATGATTAAAACAAGGCAAAATTAACTTAATCATCCATATTTTATTTAAAAACGTCGTGGGACAGAGGATATTGAAGTACCTGTATTTCTTGAACTAATCGTTATAGACCTCAAGTGTGATAGTTCGTTGAAATTTTTTCATCAGGAGGAACTTAAAAATGCCAAAATATACAGGAATTCCCATTAAAGATTTTGAATCAGATGTTACGTGACCGAAAACAAAAGGCTCATTGGGTAACATAGTATCAAATAAATCTGCAACAATTGCTTAAATTCAGAACCCCAAAATTACAATTCACCACTATTCCCTGTCCAAAACTTCGTGGGACACCCTGTATATTAATGATAATATAATTTTCATTGATTATTTTGATCAATAATTCTGTTTTTGTTTTTAATCATGAAATTTATTATATTAACGTAGATGAATTCACGAATATATTACAAAAGAATGGGAAATTTTCATATTAATCTTGGATTCTGCAAATTATTGGAGAGATAATATTTGAAAAAGAATGTAAAAAAATATATGAATATGCAATCTTCAATGTTTTCATCATGAAATTAATATATTCATGATCATGCAGTAATTACCGTCTAATTGAATCAAAAATGCAACATAAATGAAATGTGTTAATAGGTCAAGCTGTAGATGAAAATGAGAGGCTCTTTTCACACAAAATAAAAGATGCAAACGGCCTATACCACTTTTTATAACATAGTTCGTAAATGAAAACCTTGGTTTTCGCCCCAGCAAAATCGCTTTGTGGAATTTTTTAAACAAAAAGTAGTGAAAAAAATTACAACTTTTTTGGTTTTTTAGAAATATTTCAAAGATTATTCAAGGAATCGTTTTACAGTCAACGGAACTTTTGTAGAGTTTTATAAAACCTACAAAATGAGTTCTTATACGCCCAGATCAGTGCATTTTTCACTTAGGAAATCCGGGAAAACCTCTAAAAAGAGACCATTTTTCAAAAATTCACAATTTTTATAAATCTGAAGGTGGACAAACAATATTTCGGTAACTGATAAATAATAACATGTGGTTCAACTGTGCGCAGGATGGTTTCTGTCCGATATTTAGTTTTTGTACGATCGCGTTATAAACAATTTAAGGGCAAATCTTTCTAAATGCGCCGATTTAAGGGAAATCATCTTATTTAAATTCTGTATACGGCATATGGAAGTAAAGATCAATACCTACAATTTGTATATTTTGGATTTTTACCTGAGAGGTGGGAAATGTGTTGAACATGTCACTGGAAGTTATTATAAATGCTTCAAAGTGCGCCCAAAGTCGCCCGAACTGAACATGTATTAACTTCAGTTCGCCTTCGGGTGACTTCGGGTAACTTCGGACGCACTTTGAAGCGTTTTGATCAACTTTCAGTGACATTTTCAACACATTTCCCACCTCTAAGGTGAAAATCCAAAATATACAAATTGTAGATATTGATCTACTTCCATATGCCGTTTACAGAATTTAAATAAGATGATTTCCCTTAAATCGGCGCATTTAGAAAGATTTGCCCTGAAATTTTTTATAACGCGATTGTGCAAAAACTACACATCGTACAGCAAATATCTTGCGTACAGTTGAACCACATATTTGTTATCTATCAGTTTCCGCAATATTGTTTGCCCGGCTTTAGATTTATAAAAATTACGGATTTTTAAAAATTGTTCTATTTTTCGAGGTATTCCCGGATTTTCTCAATGAAGAATGCACCGATCTGGTTGTATGAAATTTTTTTGTTTTCATGAATCTCTACAAAAGTTCCATTGTCTGTAAAACGATTCCTTGAATAATCTTTGAGATATTTCCAAAAAACCAAAAAAGTTGTCATTTTTTTCACTATTTCTTGTTTAAAAAATTCCACAAAGCGATTTTGGGGCGATTTTGGGGCGATTTTGGTGCGAAAACTGGGGTTTCCATTAACGAACTATCTTATAAAAATTAGTATATGCCATTTGCGTCTTTTATTTTGTGGGGGCGAAAACCTCTATAGCTTGGTCTATAAGGCGACCGTTTCACGGTAATGGGTAATTTTGGTAAATCATAATAAAAATATGAGCTATCTAGCTAAAATGTGTACTCAATATATTTAAAAGGCAAGAATAAAGATATGGACTGAAAGGACAGAAATTGGGATTGAAATGACTCAAAATTAAATGCAAGTCCCAAAGAGTCAAGATTGGTAATGAATTTATTATAGTCATGAGTATGATCAATTATTGGAGTACTTATCGGTTAAGTTCATTTAACATAATGCATGAGACATCCGATGAAAACCATTATGTGACTTATAATTGTGAAGTTGAATGTTTACCGGGAACGAAGAGTATTGATTTCGTGTATCTAAAATAAATAATTTTTAGAACCACTTCGAAAAGTACCATTCTGTATAAATTCACCCTGAGCTCAGATTAGTTCAGAGAATCGAGCAACTGAGTCAGACACTGAAAATCTTCGACGCTGTAAAAACTACCGGCGAAGCCCGAACCCAGAAAATAGATTATAGCTCTCCCGACAAGAATAGAAACTAAACGTCACTCTTTCGCAAATCCTTAATTTAATTGTTCCGTTGCCGAGCTCACGAAACAGCGGAGTATAATTCTTTCCTTTCGTTAAAACGGTGAAGTTTGAGATGAACCGAAGGTAAAATTGCATTATAAAAACTGACAAATGAAATGTGGGAACTAGGAAGAGAAATTGAGTAAAGCTCGCTCCAAACACGGCTCCTGTTTTATAGTTTATATCTGTTCCTTTTGGAAAAGTAGGTCGTGAAAATCGCTGATAAATTGTAATGTTCTTTCACCAATAATTCGACGCTGACTCTATCATTATATTTTTTATGTAGTTTTCCTAGAGATCTGGCACTCGCTTGTCATAATCAATAGAAATGTTTGAGACACATGTGTAGAGTGGAACACTGTTGAATCTGAAGAAAATTAACTAAAATGAGGTACCGCAAGGTTCAGTACTTGGATCATTCCTACTCATGGTTAATGTCGATGGTTCATGTATATGAATACACGATTGAATAAAATATAGTCAACTAAACTATCTATCTATCTATCCACTTATCTATCTATCTATATATATGGCACCTACAAAATGTGTTTTATTCGCTGACAACAAAACCCTCTAATCACTTGAACTGAAAATTTCACACCTCACTTTTTTAGCCAATTGGCAAAATTAATATATGGGAATTTTTCTGTCAAATATTTGAAATCTGATAGATGACATTTTACTTTTATGTTCGAATGGAATTTTAGGGTGGATTCTGTAATCATAAACATAACGGTAACATCAAAGGTTTTTAGCATAAACTTAACATTATTGTATAAATGTCGCTATTTGATATAACAGATTCAACTTTGCTTTTGACATATATTTATTAACAATTTTGAAATGATGTTGACTAAATGCACCTTTATTTTTCATATGAAAGGTGAAAATATTCCATAATTATGTATTTACTAGATATTTCGAATGTGTCTGAAAATATTTTGAGGACTCCTTGCATTTCACCAATGAATAGATCCATCAATAAACAAATTATATCAATCAAATATCTGCCTATACTTGACTATATGAATTTAATATTTGAAACAATAATATTCAACTTACCATTTCGTGAAAACTTGGTTGAAATTTCCAGACGCTTTCCTTGTACTACGTTGATTAATGCCTAACTTTTTTTCGAGTATTTCAATTATGGGTGACTTCTTTCATCTTCGCAAAGTTCTTCGCAAAGTTCTTCGCAATATACATAATGTATATTTTTGTTATTTTTCCATTATTTCTTATCAAATTATAATTCTTGTGAAACCTTGTAAACAACTTAACAACAATACGAACTAGAAAATTGAGCCTAACTGGTTGGTGGTTAAGCTGTCAAATCGGGTGCGTCTAACAGCATGCAGCGACTGCAGCCGCTTTTACGCTTCACGTGATAGATGGCTGACAGGTCTTTCAGCCGCTACAGACAAATGAAGCGCTTTATTTTCCTCTGGATATTTGAAACGGTTCAGTGGTCTGTAATTTGGACCGTCTAGTAGACTTGTAAAGCACTTTTATGCTTTATCCAGCAAAGGGCTTTCCACTTTTTTTTCTAATAGACACATATTTTCAACACACCGCCACAATACGAATGCGTATCTGTCATTGTGTCAACAAAGGCTATTCGTGGCCCACTGATGATATAACTTGTTTTATCTTGAATAATCTCCAAGTCAGATGAAATTATCATTAATTTAATATAGTTTGGTGTGAAATTTTTTTACCGAATCCCCCGCATGCTTGAATAGATTGCAGGAAATTCATCTCGTATATGAATTTTTTAAGAAAATTCATGTACTCGAAAAATTTCCGGCAATAATTGAAGCACTTGGGAAATCGTAAGTAAAAATTTCCTAGGTACCCAGTTTTTACTGAGTAGTGTATTTTTCTTTATTTTTGTGTAGGTATAAGAAAGCTTCAAGTGTAAACAGGCTGATTCACGGTGGATGGCACATTTCGATTCATCAGTCCAAATAATTTTATTTAAAAAAAGTGGATCTTCTTGAATGCGTGTCAACAACATTTCACAAAATTCTACTCTCTGTTGAGGGTCTTGAGGCTTCATTGCTTGAATTTTGGTGAATTTATAATCATGCATTTTATGTCTTCGCAAGATTCTTTGAACCGATGAATATTTTATTCCCAAATCTTCTTCAGCACTTCCTATCGATGACTCGGGAAATATGCTAAGACATTAATCTGGTTGTCTTCAAAAGTTACGGGTCGAGCCAAGTTTCTTGGTGCTTTTAAAGTTGATCCAAATGCATTGAAATTGTTCTGAATTCGTATAAATTTTTTGAGGTTCATTGGCGGTAGATTCGGATACATTTCATTGAAGTTTCTACATGTTCTGCTGATAATTTTGTCACACTGTCCAAAAATAATAAACAAATTCATAAGAACTTCGTTTGAATAGTTTTGTTCCATCGTTTTGAAGGTATTTGCAACTTCTGAAGTGACGAAAATGTCGATATTATTAGGAGAATGTCACAACGCTACTGTCAAATAGTAATCATGGCCTGCTTACCAAATACCGAATGGAAATACCATTCTGAAGGGACATTTTCACAAATAAATGCTCATAAGTCCGAAACTTGACTAGTTAGGTATAGGTATGATATACATAGAAAGAAAGCAAATTTCAGCAGATTTCCGAATTTTCAATAATATACAGGGTGTTCCATTTAAAATAATCAAATTTCAGCAACTTTTTCAAGCAAACGAAAAAACTGTATTTTTTTACCACCCTGTATTGAAGTAACGGAGATTAGGCTGACGTGTGGGAAGTGTCCAAGTATCACCTAACTCCAAACCAAATTTCGATATCATCGTGATTCTTAACTAAAAGATATCGGCATTTTTAGAAGTCATGATTTTCGAAGAAAAAAATTTAAATTAATTTTTATTTCGAAAACGGTAACAGATAGGTATAGCGAAATGTCAAGAAAAGTTGTCGGGCAATTGTTGGAGATTCCAAAAATAATATTATATACAGAGTGTTCCATTTGAAAAATCAAAGTTGCTACTGCTTTCTAATAGAAAATATTTTAGTTGGCTAGAGAATGTCCGAATATGCCCTCCATTAAATTTTCAAAGTGATCCGTTGTCTGGTTCACCAGAAACGTCTAATGTGCCATCCACCGTGAATCAGCCTGTGTAAACATGGTACCGTGAGATTCTTTTACTCAATGAAGAAAGGTTGTTTTGCATGATCTCTAAAATTGGCTCGAACCGTATCTCTGATTATTTTTTTCTGGGTTATAAGAACATCATTTGCTGCTGATACCGAACCTCATAATATATCCCATATTGCAAATGACATTGTATTAGATTGAAATATGCTATTCTGAGAACATCTCTGCTTACCACGCTTCTTATTCTCTTCAGGGCTAAGCTACCTTTGGACAGTTTATTATTTATTTCTGATATTGTGCTTTCCAGCTGAGATTGCTGTCTATATGAAACCCTTGTAAGCGCATATTATTCTTGGTATCATTGTTCGTTCTTTTGTAAAAATCTATAATTCTATGTTTTATCTTTATTGAAAGTACATTTGCTGTGAGGTATTTTTCATATTTTTCTTGTATATCTTTTGAAAGCTCTCAGGTCTATCAGTATTTCTTGCTGTAATTATAAACCTGGCGACATCAGCATAAAGAAAAGTATATGCTATGAAAACATAATGGTGAATAATTTGTGTAAAAAATGAACAGAAGAGGTCCCAACACTGAACCTTCGGGAACTCCATGTTTGATTAACTGTATATCAGATGTACTGTTGAAAACAATATATTGTCTTCTACCCGTTAGGAATGATTTTATCAAGTTTATTGTTGACCCTCTCTCTTATTCAGAAGTATGTTGTGACAAACACTATCGAAAGCTTTCGACAGGTTGCATGACATAGTTCTAGTTAATATATCCTTGTTTTTATTTTTTGCTGATATTTGAATAATGCCTGTTACACCTAGAGTGGTTGAATGTAACTTTCTAAAGCCATATTGCCTTTCACTTGAATATCCTCCTTCCTTTAAATGATTTATTAGCCTCTCTTTTAAAATGAATTCGATGATTTAATACAATACTGGGTTTATGGTAATAAACCTTGTTTGTGGATGGGTGTGGCTCTGCAGAGCTTTAAAAAATATGGAAATTCTCCATTCGAGAAACATATGTTTATTAAATGAACTATGGGTTCAGTTATCATATCCTCAACAATTTTAATAATTGTTGGAATAATATTGCAACGGTACATGCTTTTTGAGTTATTCTGTAAAGAAATCACGTTGGGGACATCTGTTCCATTTGTTGGTCTTGTGTAATATAGTTTTCCTAGTTTTTTGCAGATTGTCTCAACTTTTATATTTAAATCTAAATGACAGTCCACTACAGTTCCTAGGAATTGTCTCTGATTTGGTGTTGTTGATTTCGAATGTTGGAGAATTTGAAGTCGCACCACGAAGTTAAATTTTTCATTATGGATAGAATATTTGCCTCATATTCTTGCAGATTCACCACAGAAACAATTATCGTGGTGCCGTCAGCACGAATTAATAATCTGCCATCGAGCATTCATTGGGGTAGATCGTTGATGTACAGCAGAGACACTAAATGTCACAAGAGAAATATTTCTCTTGATATTGACAGATGAAATTCCTAATACCTAACGCAGAAGAACTCAAAAATTCTCCTAGGAATTTAGTTTACAGGTTGAAAAATCTCAAAGATTTTTTTATGCATTGTTGAAATTATTATTATTCGGGTAGGTAAAGATATGGATATTGACAAGAGATGGTTCTAATGTGAACAATTTGGAAGCTGCAATGGCTCAAAAACAGCATAATTTTTTGCGAGACCAAAGTTCGTTACGTAATTCAAATGAAGACAGTTTGTGAAACACTTTAGATTGAGGAAGGACACTTTTCAGAAATTTTTAGAAATTGATAATTACCTGCAAACTCCCTTCAGAGTTTCCGCAATGATAAAAATAAACTAAATTTTCAGTTGCAGATGAAATTATGGACCGCTTTGTTGTTTCAATTCATTATACATTCATTGTCGGTGTAATTTTTTCTGTTTTTTTGCTTGTTTTTTCAGATCTTGCAAACTCTAGGATAGCAAAATTTAAGTTCATTTTATCTCCAATTTATAATTCAACCTACATACATTTTTCTAGAAAACCCCAGTTTTATGTGCCCCAGAAATGGCATTCAATTTAATAACATTACTATACCACCTTGGGTTTGGGATAATAATGACTGAAGATATTCGGAAAGGACCCAACAAACTCCTTATGGAATTTGGTCCCAGTGGATTTTTTTGAATTTCTGGTATGATGTAGTCCATGTAGTTTTCAACCAATGGTTACCAATGCGTCAACCCAAAAATATTAACAGTTTTGCTGCCAGGGGGCGTTGAAATCACCCTTTCGCAGATTAGACTATTTCTTTTTTTGAATTCGGTTACGATATTTTCCCTTTTTTATTGTTGCTAATGTTGCAAAATATTGTGCTGTTTCATAAAAAAAAATATTACCCTCTTCCCCCCAACTGCTATTACGAAACGTAAAAAAAAAGATTTCTCGAGTGCCTTCAAATGTATCGTCGAATGTTTAAATATGACTGAATAGGGGAAATGCAGTTTTTTATGATTATCCCCCCCTACCCCCAACGGGCACAAAACGAAATAAAATTTTGTGGATTTTTCTCAATTTTTGATATGATACAGTTCAAGTTATTTTGAATTGAATAGAAATTATTTGGATGACAAACTCCAAAACTGAATAGTTTTGATGCTAGGGGCGTTGAAATCATACCGAATTGCTGAGAATAGACTAGGTATTCATTATTAAAGGCGGAAACAATATCTCCACGAATTTTTAGATTATGCTGAACAATTGTGTTATTCTTTATAAAAAAATATGAAACCTCCCCCTTACTCCAACTCCTATTTTGAATCACGAAAAAATTTAATTATCGTCTACTTGTGAATGCTTCATCAAAATAAATGTTTTAATCAGCTCAAATTAAGGAAATCAAAAAGTTATTATTTTCACCATGCTCTCTCTTCAAAAAATATTGGTGGATTTCGCTGACTTCTTAGTATGGCGTAATTCGTTTTATTTGAATATCAATTAATTTGGCGAAAATTTTGAAAATAAACAAAAATTAGACATCACCAATTTGAATTTGAGTTGGTGACTGAATAAATTTTTTTCGTGCTTCAAAATAGGGGTTTGGGGTAAGGTAGAGTTTTTTAAAAAAAATTTTATGAAAAATTACACAATTGCTCCGCATAATCTAAACTGAAATACGGAGAGATATTGTTTCCGCCTATAAGAATGAATAGTCTATTCTGAGCAAGGTATAATTTCAACGCCCCTAGCACCAAAACTATTCATTTTTGGGGTTTGTCACTCGAACTGCATTATATTAAAAATTCTGAAAAATCCACCAACATTTGGGAGAAGGGGGGATAATCATAAAAAACTGCTATTTCCATTATTCAGGTTTATTTAAACATTCGACGATACATTTGAAGGCACTCGAGAATATTTTTTTTGCGTTTCCTAATAGGAGTGGGGTGAAGAAGGGGGATGGTAAGAATATTTTTTTATAAAACAGCACAATATTGTGTAACATTAGTAACAATGAAACAAGTGAAAATATTGTTAACAGATTCAAAACTAAATAGTAAAATCTGCGCGAGAGGTTATTTCAACACCCCCTAGCAGCAAAACTGTTAATTTTTTTGGGTTGGTGCAATGGTAATATTGGTTGAGAATTACATAGGCTATATCATACCAAAAATTCAAAAAAGTCCACCAGGACCCAAATTCCACAAGGTGTTTGCTGGATCCATTACTAATTCTCAGATCTGCTTATGAAACTTCTTTTGACGTCAATTTCTAGGAAGTTATAACAAAACCTAGCAAAATCGTATCTATAAAAGTCAAATTCAAATGCGTGTCCCCATAAATCTTATTTTTCAATTGGTTGAACAAAATTTTCCTATGATCGCTTGCAAGGCACACGTCCCAAAACTAATCTTCTAGGAAATAACTTCCTACGGTGTTCAAAAATAGCGGTTCTCTCGATTCAGTGTTTCACGTGAGAATTTAATCTAGAGAAATGTTTTATGAGAGAATCAATTCCAACGATTTTAAAAATTGGGTCCCTAGGGTGTACCCAACATGAGTGCGAAAACATCCGAGTAGTCGTTATCGATTGCAACTTTCATCGTTCTTCCAGTGACAAAAAAATCAACCGTGCTTGTATCGGACAGCGTCACCACAACCTATTACTAATCTAAATTAATCCAATCCTCTACGTTGGATAGAAAGATACGACTTCACCCAGTCCTGCTCTGGACATTCGAAACAGAGACAGAAACCTAATCCAGAAACAAAGTACTCTCAATTCATTCAGCTACTGAACTAAGATGCACAATTACAGAGATGATATTGTGCGGAAGAATAAAGTGATGAGAGCAGCAGGACTGGCAGAATAGACTCAACATCGTATTTTAATTGTTTCATGTTTGAATAATGAAGGTTGCTCTATCGTAGACCCTTGATGGAGGGATTCCATACGGTTGTATTTGAAATAACCTAGGGATTTCGTTACGGTTGAACAATGCAACTAGGAGGTAGGAAAAGGACGATGTGATACAAGGGAAATAATTGAAGCAAGTTATGTTTCCCGTCTGCATGTGAATTAACAATTATTCAAAGATAATATTTATGATGGTGATTAGGAATAAGCCAAGGAACATAAGCGATGCCAACAATTCAATTAATAACGTCATAATCAACGAAGATGGAGATACTCAAAGAGAATGAGAGTCATTGCAAAGGACGAAATAGCAAATGAGCATACATAAAAAATGGATAATGCAAATTTGAAGATATTTATGGAGAAAGAGTGTGGAACCAGAAGACCTCTTACAATAGGACAAGAAATGGAAGATCAAGTATGTAAAGACCTACTGCTGATGAAATACGACAAAAAAATTTAATGATGAAAATTATGAAGGATTTACAAGAGATGAGGAAAAACAAATTTACGTGGAAAAAAATATATTACTGAGTTAATAATGATATTTCAAAGAGAACAAGTAATCTTTAGAAGAGGCGTGTTTCAGCGAGACTCCAACTGCCCTATTCTCTTTTTCAACTCCCTATTGTCATCATCAGTTCCACTCAGAAAAACTCGTGGATACAATTGCGGCATTTCCAGGGGTATTAAAGAAAAATAGTCCCCTTACGAACGGCATCCCTCAGAAGTCGAAACTTGTGCGAGCCAAGGATTGAGGAGGTATAACCTTACGTGCTATCAGAAAAATTTCTGCGGTCGCTAGGGTTTGAACCTTCGACTGGCAGCCACAATTATTGAAACAACGTCGCTTTATCCACTCGGCTACCTGGCCCAGTTTCTTCAACGACATAGAAGACTTCGGCTCAACGAAAAATTTTACTTTTGCCTTTCTCAGGTCAAGTGAGCTGAAGTAGGATAAGGGGAGATTTATATTATGATATTACTATATCATAATTGCTGCAGACTAGGATGTTGAGTTCTTATATCAATAGTAATTGATCAAAAGTTTGTGTGTATGTGGCCCAGTTTTTGAAATGGCAAATAACTTTGTTAATGACATCATAGATAGTTCGTCAAGAAGAATCAAACGCTGTAAGTGATGATGTTTTGTTGACGATTAGTGCTGACACAAAAAAAATCAAGATAATGGTTGTCTTAATATACAAAATTTCAAAAAGAAAGAAGTTATTCTT